>CM057771.1:16696278-17910028 GCA_030064435.1 Trapa incisa
TTCCATTTTGGTCAATTTTATCCTCGCCCTGAAACAGCCTAATCGGAGCCATTTTTCCTTCACTGGCATTATCTATTTTCTACATTAAATGAACAATGCTATCATCAAGAGGAAGAAGATGACCTATTTCTAACCGGACCGAACTGGTCTGACCGGGTTCAATGTGTAAATCAGTCGGTTCAAGCTCGATTCGACTAGTTTTCTCAAAATTAAAAATTTCTAAATTCATTCTCTATCTAATGGTGGCTTCAATTCCCCAATTTGATTATTTTAAGCTAACAAGAAAAATGAATTTAGAAATCAGTTCAAGTATGGTTTAAATCGGTTCAATCCAGTCCAGGTTTGGTTCATTGTGAACTGGTTTGGTTTTCTCTTCCCAATTATCCCAAAGTTCTTTTCCATGCTTTTTATAACTCTTTGAGTCACTTGGGATTTGCCAATTTACCCATTTTCCCTTTCTTTATCGGTTATGGTTCGTGAACTAGCTCAATTTTCTCTTTTGAAACGAATAGTTCTTTTCCCAGTTTTCTTATCTATAAAAGGATGAGGTTTACACAAACACTAGAAGATATGCTTCGGGCATACGTCCTAACAATGAGTAAAAACTAGGAGGACTATTTGTGCCACATGGATTTCTCCTATAACAACAGTTATCAGGCTAGCATACATATGGCACCCTACGAGACCCTTTATAGACAACCATGTAAACCCCACCCTTTGGAGATAATGAAAAACTGGGGAAAGAACTAGTTAAACCGAGAGAGAAAAACCAAACTGGTTCACAAAAGCCAACCATAGAGAATGGGAAAATTGGGAAATTTACAACTCTCGAATGACCTAAAGAGTCATAAAAACCATGTAAATGGACCTTAGGATAATTTGGGAAAGAAAACCAGACCGGTTCAGGTGAACTGGATCTGAACCAGTTTGAACCACTATTGAACCGAATGTTAAATTCAATTTTCTAAGTGGCTTAGAAAATTCAAATTTGAGAATTGAGGCCACCATTTGATAGAGAATGAATTTAGATGAAATTACTAATTTTTAATTTTGAAAAACTCAATTGAATCAGGCCTAAACCAGACGGTTTAAGTGTTAAACCTGGTTCAGACCGGTCCGGTTCGGTTTGGAACAATGTCGTTTTCTTCCTTCAGATGACAACATTGTTCACTTGCCGAAAAATTCAACAGCACCGACGAAGAAGAAACATTTCCGTTTAGTATATTTTAGGCCATCAATGACTGTTATTAAGGTGCCAAACGGACGGCCAGAGAGTTCCTGAGCTCCCTATATAAAGAGCCTATCTCCATTCATTTTCCACACACCTAAAAAACTTACTATCTCTCAACTACTCAGTTTTTTGATGAAACTCAAACCAAAGCTCCAATATAGGGTCTTTTTTGAGCCAAAGAAGGCATGACTGGGTTCCTTAGATTCGGGGAGAAGACAGCTACACGGTGGTAGTCTCCACTTGCTCTGAGGGTTGCTAGAGAAGTGGTGGCATGATCGAATAGTGAATCAGCTCCGACGAAACGAAGCTGCCCTATTTCTATCAAGATGAAATCAGCCAATTCGAGCCCTCCTTAGGCCAAACCAAGATCTCCTAACACCTCCTCAGCCCTCCTACAACCGAATTAGAGCGAAAAGGTAAGCCAATTTGGCTCCCCTATGTGAATTTCGATCGATGCTTGAGACAGAATCGATAGATCTTTCTGAACAAATTCCCCCTCAATTAGACATGAATTGAGGTGATTCTTGATTCTAGGAGTAACCTCAGGATGAGAGCTATCTACCCAGATCGAAAGCTCGGACCGTCGCGCCCCCAACGGCAAGCTTTCGAAGCTTTCTCTCTCTACGTTCAGTTTTTCAGCGAAGCTCCTTTTGGGCTCATTCTAGCATCAAATTGTGCAATTCAAAGTGCAATTGAATCATATGGAGGTGTAAGAACTTAATTCTAACTTCAATTTCAACAATTAAACTCATTTGATAAGTCAATTTGATAAAATCAAATTTGACCAAGTTGAAAGGTTTGAATTGGGGGAAAATTGGGGATTTCAAAAATTTGAGTGACTAAAGTGCAATTTCCTAAAATTAAGGTCCAATTGGACATGATAAAGTTGTTGGAGGACCAATTGGTCAATTTTTGGAATTTTTGGATTGAAATTTACCATTTTTGTAAAGTAGGGGCAAAATGGTAGTTTTGGAAAAATTAGGGACCAAATTGGGAATTTGGGATACTTGAACCCCTTTATGAAATTTTGAATAAATTGAGGTTTCAAAGTAAAATTTTGAATTTTTGAGACTCAATTTAGGAAAAAATCGGTATTAGGGACCTAAAGTTAAAGAAAAAGAACTTTAGGGACCTAATTGCAAATATTTGAAAAGTTGGGTATTTTCTTCATTTATAATGAATGAAGGCTATTAAGCTAAAAGATAATGAATAATGAAGTTCATACCGTATAGGAACATGAAGTATCAGGAACACCAGCTAAGACAAAGCTCAGGAGGAGACGAAAGTCGGTTAAGAAGGAAGTAGAAAACCCGTTCATCGACTATGAGCGGAGATGTCCTCACACCCAGTTGGTGTGATGGATGGCTGAAAGATTATTTTGTCAGAAGTGCTCTCCCCTGACTGTGTACTATTGCTTAAACTTTTTGGGAGACCTTAACAGGAGCTCGAATAGCTCAAATAGGTCATAAGCCTTGATTTTGGAACTTGGGGACTAAAATGCCCGATTTTGAAAATCTCGTACAGTGGGCCCAAGGCTTGTTGGCACGAGTAGGATCTCATAAACAAACATGAGTTTAAGCCATGAAAACTTTAAATGAATGATATGTTTGGCCATGGTACCAAGACATGACCAACATACTCGATGGACTGGCGGCAGTGCGACATGACAAGTCAACGGACCAATCGAGACAAACAGCTGTGGATCGAGTTGAGGATCGAGGCCGCTAGACTAGTGGCACCAAAGATTAAATGGCTTATGAGGAAAACTATTGTTTTGTGCATGCACTAAAGTATAAGACCTTCAAGATGCTCAAGAGGGGTAGTGATGCATCCTAGGGGCTACTAGACGACATGATGGAGACAATGGCAGTTTGTCGTGCCATCGGTCAAGGAAGCTCGACGTTGCTTCATGCGCATGAAACCAGGGTGGGGTTAGGATGATGTCTCTCTCCTCATTCGGACACAGAGTTTTCTTTATAAGATTAAGGGTCGGATGTCGCGTACATCCACTCATTCACAGGGTAGAAGGGATGGGCTTCTATCTAGGTGGCCGATAAAGTCTCTCCGACGCCACAAGTGGGTGCAGTGGACATGGTGCCCTACAAATGTGTGTTCCCTTTATGATGAAGGGCATGTGTTGGTTGATAAACACACCATTTGTGGTTAATGATGAGAAATGGCTTTGAAAACTAAGATTTTGAGGATTAAATATGTTAAAGGAAGTAAGGAGTATGGCACACTCCAATTAAAAAATTATTTTACTGAAACTTTATTTTTAAAAAATTTACCCATTCATTGAGTTGTAGAAACTCACCCATACTTTTTATCCCTTTTTAGGAAATAAAGAAATGACTAGGGATAACACCAGGCCTTATCCTTTGTTAGGTATGCTTAATTATTTTAAGTTGCATCATTATTGATATATGTTATTCCAAGGAATGAGGTTGAGATTATGCATGGCTCCTCTTGAATTAAAGAAGGGGGAAACCCCTTTTAAACCATGAGAGTGGTGGGTTGTTCACAGGGATTTGACCAAACCAAGTCAAGGCATGACATACCATGTCGTACACATCTATTCTAGAAGGAAGTAGGGGAAAGGAAGCTCGAGAAAGTTGAGCTCATAGAGGATGCAACAGAGAAAAACTGAATAATACAGAGTGAACTTAAAGTGGCCCAGGACAGTCATAAGAGCTATGTCGACCAAAGGAGGAGGGACCTAGAGTTCGAGGTAAGAGATTTGGTGTTCCTCAACGTATCACCCTAGAGGGGGATACTCAAGTTCCAATAATGTGGAAAGTTGAAACCAAGGTACATTAGTCCCTACACCATAATCCAAATGGTTGGATTGATAGCATACAAGCTTGAGTTGCCTCCAGATTTGCAAAGAATACATGACGTATTCCATGTGTCAATACTCCAAAAATATGAGTTTGACCCTAGTCATATACTAGATTAACCGCCGCCCAAGCTGGAGGGAAATCTGATCTACGAGGTGAAGTTAATAAAAATTCTCGACGGACAAGAGAAAAACCCTCGGAATAAGAGTATTCCCATGGTGAAGGTTCTTTGGCGAAATAGCCAAGTTGAGACCTGTGAGATGGAGTATGTCATGAGAGAGAGACATCCTCAATTGTTCGATATGTAAAAGTTTTGGAGACAAAACTCCTCTAAGGAGGGGAGAGGTTGTACACCCCATATTCACATAATAAGAAAAATGGGTTAGAGAATCTAGGAATTTTGTGAAAAAACCAAGCTTCGACCTAACCGAAATGGATAAGTACGGGTCAAAATAGGAAACATCGAAAATCCCAAGTGGCGAAGAATATCCAAAAATTCATGAGAAGGAACCATGAGTGAAAATGGGTGTGAGAATCAGCCCGATTTAGACTGAACTCGATCTAAACCAGATTGAACTAGGATGAACCGTATAAAATTTGTTTAAAGATTTATTTTTCTAGTTAGCATAAAAATATCAATTTAAGAAATTGAGACTACCATTAGATAGGAATTAATTTTAGAAGTATTTATAAATTTTTAAATTTCAAAAAACCAGTCAAATCTGGCCTGAATTGGCCAATTTTTGAATTCAGGTAGCGAAACTTGATTGAACCAGGCCGGTCAACGGTCTAACCGGTGAACGGACCGCTGTTAGGTTAGCGCTCAGTCAGCAGGCGTGACCTATCGACACACGACACATGTAATAGCACATCAGGTCAATGCATAGTCACTGCTTGGAAGTGTTGACCAATCAAGGTGTGACACGTGTCCTCGGTTAACAGTCAAAGGAGGAAATCCACCTCAGTGACGACCGATCAATGGGAAGCGGACATGTGGAAAAAGTGCTATGTTAGCGTCCAACCAGGATGTCTGAGAAATGGTCAACCAATCAGAGGTCGACACATGGTAGAGCCACGTTGGATATCCTCGACCAATCAGAGGCTGGCCCATGGTGGCGGCACTACTCGTTAAGGGGAATCTGATGTATTTAAATGGACCAATTAAAGGATGCCATGTGTCATAATCAACGACGGTCAGTAGGCATGTTAGAACGAGTGGCCAATGGGAGACCACCACGTGTTCGGTCAACGAGTCAATGGCTAAGTTGATTGCTATGTAAGATGTTGTGTAAGCAAAGCCAGACTATCACGACACGCCACGTGGCAAGCTGGCACATGCGAAGCTCGCACGCAAGGCATATTGTCATCTTTCTCACTTAGATGACTAATAAAAAAGGATAAGGGAAAGAGAGGGAGTCTTCGACAACTCAAAAAAATCTTCGGTCTCACTACCAACGAGTGAGGAGGGGGCCGAATCCTACACCGACCGGTAGCCCTAACAATTGCCTAGCTCACTATATTTGTAGCAAGCACAAAAAATGTCCCATCTTATTCTTGAAAGCCATCTGTCCTGTTCAATGATCCACTGTCATGACAAATTCACCACATCATTAACTATACCAAAGTCCTAGGGATCAACTATGAGATCATTAGCATCCTTCCCAAGGGCTTGTGCAGCAGAAAAACTAAAAAGGCTTTCAACAGTTTGGTTCCTGAAAAATTAGTACTTAGAAAGAAGCAACAATTAAACTGTTGGAAGAAAAATATTGAGAACCCGATTCAGGCTTCATTAATTAAAATGCTAATGAAAAAGAAATAGTAGAACACCTAACATAGTAGTCTCTTAAAATGCATCATTTTCATATTGAATAAGTCACCACAAACTAGGTGATATGAGTTCCAAAAAAATAAATATCTTCCTTAGACCCCTAAGAAAACTCGTAGAATAAAAATATGTATTAAAATTTTGACGATAAATTGAAAGTTTTTTCATAGGCATGTTTTGTAAAACTTTATAAAAACAGCATAAATAACAAATAACTAGTAAATAATAAAAACAATTGTGTGAATAATGGAAGGTTTTACTAATAAATAATAAAAAAATATTCGTGTGTATAGAAAGGTGATATAAATTAGAAAATGGTTATTATTATTTACAAATTATAGAGAATTGAACATAAAATGTTTAGGAAAATAAATTATGCTAATAATTGACCGATTTATTCATTGCAAACTTATTTTCTAAATTGCAAAGTGGGTGTCGTCTTACATCGGGTGCACACACACACTCGCACGATTGTCTTCCTAATTTGACTTATACTCATTTACCCGACCATGACCTGGAAATAACTAGATTCTTAGTGTTATTTCTAATATTCTTCCCCTGAGGGAAATTAAATGTAAACTAGAGATTATGGAGTCTTATGTGACTAGCTATAGACATGGTGTGATAGATCGTTGGTCCCCTAAGAAATTTTGGGAACAAAATGGCAAATTTCGTGAAATAAGGGCAATTTGGTAATTTTGGTAAAAATTAGGGACTTAATGTTTCTTATTCGTGATCATGTAAGGACAAGAGGGGTTCATCAATCTACAACCCGGAACACCTCGGGAACATGACAAGCCAACCCAGGATAGGAGAAGGCAAGACAAACCGAGTGAGTGGGAATTTCTAGCATCAATCCTGATTGGGATGATGGTCATGTTTTCCTATTAAAAACCATTTTCCCAAAATTAGTCTTCCCTGACTGAGTGAATCCACTTAAACGATTTGGGAGATATTTTTGAGGGTGAGTTAGAACAGTTCAAGTGGGCCCAAGGTTGATGGGCAGAGGTTTAGACCCATTGAGATTTAGCGAGTAATGAGCCCATTAAAACTTTCATAATGGATAATTGTGTGTTACACCTACCGAGCCAAGGTCGGGTTGTTGGGTTTATTGGGCCAAATAGTTGTTAAGCCGAAGTTGGGTTATCAAACCCAGTGGGCTACTGAGCAAGGGGGTGAAGCTAGTTCAATAGACTTGTAGGGCCGGTAGTGTCACGCCCCAACCTGGTTTGGTCGGATCCCCATGAGCAACCCATCACTCTCCCATTTTATTAAGGGTTTTCTCCTTCTTTTAAACCATGAGGAGTAAGGCGTCCTTTATACTTATACCTTTCCTAAAATAACATAAATCAAAACTGCATATAATTAAATGTACATACCTGTCTTGTAGGTTTATCTAGCTGAAGGACTTTAGGTAGGTTTTTCCCTTGGTTACCTACAAAGGGTAAAGAGAGTGGGTGAGTTCAACAACTTAGTGAATTGGTGTTTGAAACATGAGTTTTTGAAAAATATTTTGAATTGGAGTGTGTCAGACTCCTTATTTTCTTTAAAACCATTCTTTCCTTGAATTCTCGGTTATTCAAAACCAATTTCCTCACAATCAGTGTGTTTAACAAACAACACACATCCTTCATCATGAAAGGATCACACATTCATAGGGCAGCCCGTCCATTGCACCCACTTGTGGTGTCAGAGCGACTTTACTAGCCACCTATATAGAAACCTGTCCACTTCTACACTAGGAATGAGTGAATGTGTGTGACATCCGACCCTCAAACCTAAAAAGAAACTTCGTGTCCATATAAGGACATAGACCTCATCCCAACCCCACCTCAATCTCATGTGCATGAAGCTACGCCAAGCTTCCATGACTGCTGGTATGACAAACAACCCTTATCTTCACCATGTCATATAGGAGCCCCTAAGATGCATCACTACCCCCTCTTGGGCATCTTGATGGTCTCGAACCTTAGTGCATGCACAAACAATAATTTTTCATATAAGCCATTAATCTTTAGTGCCACTAGTCCAATGGCCCCAACTCTCAACTCGACATGCAGCTGTTTGTCTTAATTGGTCTGTCGACCGATCATGTCACATTGCCACCAGTCCATCGAGTATGTCAGTCTTATCTTGGCAGCATGGACAAATTGCATCATTTATTAAAATATTCATGGCTTAATCTCATGTTTGTTTATGAGCTCTTGCTCGTGCCAACTAGCCTTAGGCCCACTATACGAGATTTTCAAAATCGGGCATTCTAGCCCCTAAGTTCCAAAACTGAGGCCTCTGGCCTAATTGAGCTATTTGAGCTCCCGTCAAGAAGGTCTCACAAAATGTTTAATAAGTGGCACACAGTCAGAGGAGAGCACTTCTAACAAAAATACTTTTTCACTCGTCTAACACACCAACCGGGTGTAATGATATCTTCGTTTACAACCGGTAAACGGGTTTTCCACTTCCTTCCAGTAAGTTCATCATACCAACCGGGTACGATCTACTTACAACCAGTAAGTAGTTTTTACGCATGTTTCTCACATCACCCCATCCAGGTGTGATGTTAAAATTCCACATAGTAGAGGTTTTTCATTTTCGAGGGGCTCATCATCCCAATTGGGTATGATGTGAATAATCCCACTCACCCGAATTGTAGTGTATTCCTCTTATTTGAGCTTATCCTTGTTGGTGTTTCCGGTCCTTCATGCTCTTATATGATTTGGACATCCTTATTTATTAACATTCAACAGTAGACCTAATTCCTCACGTATGAGCAAAATACCCAAACTTTTCAATTATTTACATTTAGGCCCCTAAAGTTATTTTCATTAACTTTAGGTCCCTAATGAAAACTTTTCCACAAATTGAGTCCCGTAACTTCTAAAATTCACTTTGGGACCTCAATTCATTCAAAATTACAAAAAGGGGTTCAAGTTTTCCAAATTTCCCATTTGGTCCCCAACATTTCAAAAATTACCATTTTGCCCCTACTTAACAAAAATGACAATTTGACCCCAATAATTCCAAAAATTGACCAACTGGTCCTCCAATAATTTTTTCATGGCCAATTGGACCTCAAATTTGGGAAATTTCACTTTGGTCCCTCAATTTTACGAAATTCCGAAATTTCCCCAAAATTTTCCCCCAATTTCCCCCTTTCAAACTGGTCGAATTTGATTTCATCAAATTGACAATTCAATTGGGTTTAATTGTTGAAATTGAAGGTAAAATTGAGTTCATATACTTCCACACGATTCAATGGATCATTTGGATCCAAATTGAGCTCAAACAGAGCTTCGTCGGAAAATTGGACTTAGAGAGAGAAAGCTTCGAAAGCTTACCGTCGGGGGTGCGCCGATACATGCTTTCAATCTGGGCAGATAACTCTCGTCTTGAGGTTTCTCCTAAGATCAAGAATCGTATCAATTCATGTCGAATTGAGGGAGAATTTGATCAATGAAGTTTTATCGATTCTCACTCTAACACTAATTCAGTCGTATGAGGGCTATGGAAGTGATGAGAGAGCTTGGTTTTTGCCTAAGAAGGTCTCAAATTAGCCATTTTTAACTCGGTCGAAACAGGGCAGCTTCGATCTGTCAGAGCTGCTTCACTATTCTATCAAGCTGGTGCTTCTCTAGCGATCCTCGGATTAAATGGTGACCACCTCGGGTAGCTGACTTCTCCCTAAATCTAATGAGCCCAACCTCACCTTCTTTGGATCAGAAAAACCCCAATGTCGGAGCTCTAGTTCGATCTTCACCAAAAAATGGAGCAGTAGGGAGAGATAGGAGTTTTCAGGTGTGAGGAGGATGAATGAAGAGGGGCTCTTTATATAGGAAACTTGGGGACTACCTGGCCATCCGATTGGCGCCTTTATGGTGGTCATTCATTGCCTGAAACTCCCTAAACGGAGACTTCTCGGCTTCACCGGTGCTGCTTGATTTTCCAATGAGTGAACAGTGCTATCATCTGAAGGACTAAGATGACATTGTTTCGAATCGGACCAGACCAGTCTAAAATGGGTACAATACTTAAACCGGACGGTTCATGCCCGATTTGACCGAGTTTTTCAAAATTAAACATTTGTAAACTCATCTAAATTCATTCTCTATCTAATGGTGGCTTCAATTCTCCAATTTGAATTTTCTAAGCCACCTAAAAAAATGAATTTAGAAATCGGTTCAATAGTGGTTCAAACCAGTTCAATCCAATTCAGGTCCTGTTCACCTGAACCAGTTTGGTTTTCTCTTCCAATCTATCCCAAAGTCCATTTCCATGGTTTTTATAACTCTTTGGTTCACTCAAGATGTGTAAATGTCCCAATTTCTCCTTTCTCTAATAGTTGGGGTTTGTGAATCGGTTTGGTTCTCTCTCTTGGATTGACCGTTTCTTTCTCCAATTTTCTTACCTTGATGGGACGGGGTTTACAGGTAGGCCAAAGATAATGGCCATAATTGTTAAGATTTTTTTATTGTGCATGCATGAGATGTGAAACTATCGAGACACCTAGTATGGGATAGTGGTGGTTTTAAGGGCTATTGGACGACAAGTGAGCATAAGGGCAGTTCCTCATCTAGCATATCAAGAAGCTCCAAGAGCTTTATGCGTATTGAGACCGAGGTCGGAGGGGGAAGTGGTCTCATCCCACATTGTGAACATGAAGTGTGGCTCAGGTTTGAGGGTTAGGCAAGTGATGTCCACTCAAACTTAGGGCAGAGTTCATAGACTTCTATCAGGGTGGACGGTAAAGGCGCTTCGGTCCACAAGTGGAACAGTTAGGGACTATTATACAATCGTGTGATCCCTTTTTATGATAAAAGGGAGGTTCATGAATGACACCTTCATGGATCATGAGAAAAAAAATATATGACTAATCAATTGTTGTAGAAATTTCCCCCTCACTAAGTTGTACACTCACTCCTCTTATTTCACCCCTTTCAGGAAAGGGCCAAGTCAGGTAGAATCGAAGTCCCAGTGAAGGCTCGAACCCTCAAGGTAAGTTCTATACTATGAATCCCAAAATTTTAAATTATTATGGAAAGCATGTATCAGTATGCCTTTACCTTTCTCAAACTATCGAAGTAAGAATACCATGATGGTTCATGGAAGGGTGGCGGGTTGATCAAAAGACTCCGGCCGAGCTTGGTCAGGGTGTGACATTGGATGTGAGAACCAGACTAGTTCATGGTGAACTAGACCTGAACTAGGATGAATTGAGATGAACTGAGAAGAACCGTTTCAAAGATTCATTTTTCTTGATGACTTAAAAATATTAATTTGGTAAATTGAAGTTATCAATGTGTATAAAATAAATTTAGTTGAATTTAAAAAATTTTAATTTTTAGAAAATTGGTCGAATCGGGCCTAAACCGACCCATTTTTTATTTCAGGACACTAAACCCGGTCCAACTGTACTGGTCAATGGACCGACTACAAGGTCAACTGTAAAACCCCGCTCCTTTAAGACGAGAAAATTGGGGAAAGAACCGGTCAACCCGAGTGAGAAAACTGTACCAGTTGACAAACCCCAACCGATAGAGAAAGGGCAAACAGAGAAATTTATGGATCCCGAGTGATCGAAAGTGTCACAAAAGTCATGAGGAAGGACTTTAGGATGAATTGGAGGTGAAAACCAAACCGATTCAGGTGAACCGGATCTGAACCGAATTGAACTAGTTTGGACCAGTTTGAACCACTATTGAACCGAATGCAAAATTGATTTTTTTAGGTGGCTTAGAAAATTCAAATTAGATAATTGAGGCCACCATTGGATATTGAATGCATTTAGATAAATTTAGAAATTTTAAATTTTGAAAAATTCAGTCAAATTGGGCTTGAACTAGTCGGATTAAGCTTTGAACCCGATTCAGATCAGTCCGGTTCGGTTTGAAAAAGTGCGACTTCTTCCTTTAGATGACAACACTGTTCACTTGCCGGAAAATTGAGCAGCGCCGATGAAGATGAAAAGTCTATGGCCAGGGAGTTTCAGGCAATGAATGACTGTCATTAAGGCTCCAATCGGATAGCCAAGAAGTCCTCGAGCTTCCTATATAAAGAGCCCCTCCTCATTTATCCTCCTCACACCTAAAAACTCCACTCTCTCCCTACTGCTCCATTTTCCAGTGAAGCTCAAACTATAGCTTCGACTTGGACATTTTTTGGAGCCAAAGAAGGTGTTGTCAGGTTCTTTGGATTCGAAGAGAAGTCAGCTACATGCCTATAGTCTCCACTTGTTCCGAGAGTCACCAAAGAAGTGTCAACGTGATTGAACAGTGAAGCAGCTCTGGCGGACTGAAGCTACCCTATTTTGACCGAGCTGAAATCGGCCAATTCGAGCCCTTCTCTAGCCAAACCAAGCCTAACCAATACCTCCATATCCTCCTACAGCTGAATTAGAGCTAAAAGGTAAGCCAATTTAGCTCCCCTTTGTAAATTTTGATCAGTGCTAGAGAGAGAACCGACATAACTTTGATGACTAAATTCTCACTCAATTCGGCATCAATTGATGCAACTCTTGATCCAAGGAGGAACCTCAGGATAAGAGCTATTTGCCCAGATTGAAAGCTCAAACCAACGCACCCTCAATAGTAAGCTTTCAAAGCTTTTTCTCTCTAAGTCCAATTTTTTGGTGAAACTCCGTTTGAGCTCATTCCGGCATCAAATTGTGCGATTTAAAGTGCAATTGAATCGTATGAAGGTGTAGGAACTCCAATCTAACTTCCATTTCAACAATTAAAATCATTTGATTGGTCAATTTGATGAAATCAAAATTGATTGAGTTAGAAGTTTGAAATAGGGGAAATTTGGGGATTTCTAAAATTCGAGGAATTAAAGTGCAATTTCATAAAATTGAGGGCCAATTGGGCATGATAAAGATGTTGGAGGACCAAATGGGCAAATTTTGGAATTTTTGGGGCAAAACTTACCATTTTTTGTAAAGTTGGGGGGGGCAAAATGGTAATTTTGGAAAAGTTGGGGACCAAATTGGAAATTTGGGGAACTTGAACCCCTTTTTGTGATTTTGAATAAATTGAGGTCCTAAGGTGAATTTTAGAATTTTGGGATTCAATTTGGCAGAAAATCGGCATTAGGGACCTGAAGTTAAAGAAAAAATAACTTTTTATATCTAATTGCAAATAAATGAAAAGTTTAGTTTTTTCATTTATTTAGGATGAAGGCTATTAGGCCAAAGGATAATGAACAAGAATGTTCATATCGTGTAGGAACACGAAGTACTGGGAACGCCAGCTATGACAAGTTCATGTGAAGGCAACAATCCGACTAAGAGGAACTTCACTACACTATCGGGTGATTGAGATATTTAATATCATACTCGATAGGGATGATATGCACCTCGGAATTGAAAACTCATTGCTAAGTGGTATTTTAACCATCACACCTAAGAGAAGTGATGTGGAAATCACATTGAAAATCTAATTATCGGTTGTAAGTAGATCATACCCGATTGGTATGATGAAATTTCCTGGAAGGATGAGGAAAACCCATTTATTGGTTATAAGTGGAGATGTTCTCATACTCGGTTGGTGTAATGGATGATTGAAAAGTTTATTTTGTCGGAAGTGCTCTCCCCTAACTGTGTGCCACTACTTAAAATTTTTGGGAGACCTTCTTGATGGGAGCTTGAATAGCTCAGTTAGGCTAGAGGCCTCGGTTTTGGAACTTGGTGGCTAATATGCCTGATTTTGAAAATCTCGAACAGTGGGCCCTAGGCTAGTTGGCATGAGTAGAAGCTCATAAACAAACTTCATTTTATGCCATGAAAACTTAATTGAATGAATTGTTTGGCCATGGTACTGATACAGGGCCGACATACTCAATGGACTAGCGACAATGTGACATGACAAGTCTTCGGACTAGTCAAGACAAATAGTTGCAAGCCGAGTTGAGGGTCGGGGCCGTTGGATCAGTGGAACCACAAATTATATGGCTTATGTGGAAAAATTATTGATTTGTGCATGCACTGTGTTACGGGACCTTCAAGATGCCTAAGAGGGGTAGTGATGCATCCTAGGGTTCTAGACGACTTGGTGGAGATAAGGGCAGTTAGTCATACCAGAAGTCTTGAGAAGAACGACGTAGCTTCATTGTGCATGAGACTAGGGTGGGGATGGGATGAGGTCTTTGTCCTTATATAGACACGGAGTTTTGCTATGGGATTGAGGGTCAGATGTCACATACATCCACTCATTCTCAGGGTAGAAGTGGACGTGCTTCTATTTAGGTGGTCGGTAAAGTCACTCCGACGCCACAAGTGGGTGCAATGGACGGGCTGGCTTGTGAATGTGTGGTTCCTTCATGATGAAGGGTGTGTATTGGTTGATAAACACACCGTTATGATTAGAAATAGTTATGAAAACCGAATTTCAGAATGAAATATTTTTAAAAGAAAAATAAGGAGTCTGAAAAACTCCAATTCAAAGTATTTTTCTAAAAGTCATACCCTAAAATACCCATTCATTGAGTTGTTGAACTCACCCCCTCCCTTATATCCCTTTCAGGTAACTCTGGAAAGCTTACCCTAAAGACCACCAACTAACACACCTATAAGGCAGGTATGATAAGTTTCAAATTTTATGTAGTTTTGATTTATGTTATTCCAAGTAAGGTGCATGTTTAAAGGGTGCCTTACTCCTCACGATTTATAATGAAGGGGCAAACCATAGTAAGTCGAGAGAGTGGCGGGTTGATCACGGGGATCTGACCAAACCAGGTCGGGGTGTGACAACTTGAGTGGTATCAGAGCCTATTTCTTTTAATATATTATCAAGACTAGATAAATAGTAACTAATAGGAATAATTTTAAAATTTTTAGATGGCCCCAAGAAAAGTAGCCAAACAAACCCAAGCTACCTTAGCCGCCCCGAAAGCGAGGGAGAACCCCATCCCAAGGGAGGATATGATCCAGGAGTATAAAAGGACCCTTGGAGTAACCCCGGGTCGAAGAGGACTCAATAAGAAAGCCTCCAAGGTGTTCAAGCTTAAGGATGGCAAAGCATCGAACCATCAACAACTCCTTAAAAAGGCCCCACGATGCTTAAAGTATAGGAGGAACCACAAAGGTCCACGGAAGGAGATGACCTATTATAGATGTGGGTAATGGGGACACTTCATTAGAAGATACTCGACATTTCTGAGGACAAGACCCGAGAGGATCTGTTATGAATGTAGGAGGGTGGGACACATAGCAAGGAATTTTCCCACATTGCAAGGAATCCGAGCGATACCTTCCAAAAAGAATACCTCCACCCCTACAGAAGCTCGAAGGGATAACATTACAAGAACCACAATTGCGGCTAGGAAACCCAATCTCACTCAGGAAGAAATCCTTTTAGACCATAGCTTAGTATTGAGTATTCCCCAAACCAATATTGTAACAATCTCCAACAAGAGATGTTAAAACCCCAAAGTAGTATTTTTACTTCAATGAATAAGATTATGAATTCCTGAAATTTTTCTCTATCCCTTAATAATACAATTATATATCTCAATTACCCAAGGAAGGATCACAAAAGAACATCAAAGGTGTGACCATAAGAAAATCCAAAAATAGCAGAATATAAACGAATGGAATTTTCCTTAAGGGGCACTACAAGCCACTTAGGAGCAAAGAAGGAAACACCCCCTCCATAGAAGACAAGCCAAACGATGAAAGACAATTGGGATGTCTCAATATAGTAAGGTATGGTCTACCTTGGAAAAATAGAGGAATCAAATAGGGTTGTAGACTAACCTTGTAAGGAAGGGGAGATGGAAAGGCCAGAACAATGGAAAGGAAGGATGAAGGAAGTCCTTGAAGAAATAAATAGCTAAAAATGAAATGATGACAACACGCAAATCATAAGGAGGATTTATTAGGTCCCGCACAAAGAAGTCTTGAAGCAAAAAGTACTTGAACCTTTCCCAAGGAAGATGACCCCGAGAAGGCATACATGTTCCAACTAAGAAGTATTGGACCAAGTGACGAAGGATGAGTAGATGAAGTGCACGTCGAAATGAAAGAATCGAGGGAAACATACTAAGAGGACCCAAGGAGAAAGTTAAATCTAAGGAATCAGTAAGTAGAAAAATAGCAACAAAGGACACAATGACAAGTAAGAATGGTGGGCTACCCATAATAAGGAAATAAAGGAAAGAACATCCAAAGAACCTTGGAGAAGTAAGCCCTCCAATTCAGAAGTGGGTAAGGAGAAAACAACCAATGACATCCAAATTGGTCTTGGCCCACACTCACTTTAATAGAGCCCAAGGAGTGGATGGTTAGACATAAAACAAGGAGCTAGGAACCAGAGCTTCTCGAAGAGAAGATAAAGACCAAAAAGGAAATGGAGGACAGTGAAAGATAAAGAGTGGGCAACAATGCCGATCTCAGAAGGGTGTAAGAAAGGAAAGAAGAAAAAGCCTCCAAAAAGTGTTAGAGAGGTTGAACCAGGACGGAAATCCTAAGGTAGAAAGATAAAAGTAGGAAGTGAGACCTCAAAAAGGGAAGTTCCAAAGCTAAGGAAAAACTACATGGATCATAAGAGGCATAACCCAATATAAAGAACCTCATAAAGAACAATAAGTTGTTAAGAGTATGTCGGGATGATCAAACTATTAGATGATTGGGAAAAGCAAAGAAGTCAATTAGAGATTTCCGATGGACCTAAAATAAAAGGAAGCAATCAGTAGCAACAAGACTGTCAAGGAGGATAAACGAGACCCTAAGAAAGACTAGAAGGTAGTGGAGACTACACCCTAAAGAAGGGTAATAGAGTGGGCATAGTGTTGAGTACATGAAATAAGACACGAAGATCGGAGATACCTTAGATAGGAAAGTAAATGGTGAACTGGGAAATTATGATCGGCAAATGATTAAAGGTGAACAAAAGCCATAATTCCAAAGGGTGTAAGAATGCGAAGGAAGGAAACCTTCAAGGAGTTGTAAGAAATTTGAATATCTAGCACCTAAAGGGAAATCTCTACTTTGAAGGACATAGTAGAGAATAAAAATCATTAAAGGAGAACTCCCTAAAACAATGGAATCATGAAATGGTCATGAGCAAGTAAGAGTGAGTTTAGGGAAAGGTAGTCAAGTAATACTACCCGATGAAAAGAAGGATAAAGTTATACAATCCCTGAAAGGTTAGAAAGTTGGGAACAACCCTAAAGGAGGTGTTGTAGAAGTTTAATGGACAGAGATAGGTTATGGAATATGTCATGTCATAAGGGATATGTAAGCACCAACAGTCCTGAGTAAAATGTGACTCAAGTAAGAAAGAGTCAGTTAGTAAGCATGACAAGGTCAAACATAATTTTGACCGAAGTTGTAATCAATGACGGATGAAGGAAGGGTCAAATTAGGATGAAGGGATAATAACACCGAAACCTATGAAAACAAGTACGTAATACTTGAAATAACGCCAAGCTAAGTGTTTCAATGATGAAGAGAATAACTAGACAAAGGAATAATTGGGCATCTTGGAACTCCCAATCTTGAAATCTTGAGTAAGAACCACAAAGGGAAGAATCTTGCCCTAAGTAAAGGGAGATGTGAACCTAAGGATATACCTTTGGACTAGCGGGTAAGTGCGTGATTTAAAGTGGGCTAAGTGAAAGAATGACCAAAGTACTAACATGTCCAAGTTGACATTAAGGGAAGTTTATCCCAGAGTGAAAAATTTTGATTTAGTTTTGGTGACAAAACTCCTAAAAGGAGGGGAGAGTTGTAAACCCCGCTTCTTTAAGATGAGAAAACCGGGGAAAGAACCGATCAACCCGGGTGAGAAAACCGTATTGGTTCACAATCCCCAACCGATAGAGAAAGGGTAAACCAGGAAATTTATAGATCTTGTGTGACCTAAAGAGTCACAAAATTCATGAGAAAGGACTTTAGGATGAATTGGAGGTGAAAACCAAACCCGTTCAGGTGAACCGGATCAGAACCGGATTGAACCGGTTTAGACCGATTTCAACCACTATTGAACTGAATGCTAAATTCATTTTACTAGGTGGCTTAGAAAATTCAAATTGGAGAATTGAGGCCACCATTAGATAGAGAATAAATTTAGATGAATTTTGAAAATTTTGGTCGAATCGGGCTTGAACCGGCCGGTTTAAGCTTTGAACCTGGTTCGGACTGGTACGGTCTGGTTCGGAACAGTGTCGTCTTCTTCATTCAGATGATAGCACTATTCACTCACCGAAAAATTGAGCAGCACTGGTGAAGATGAAAAGTCTCCGGCCAGGGAGTTTTAGGAAATGAATGACTGCCATTAAGGCGCCAATTAGACGGCCAAGAAGTCCCCCAGTTTCCAATATAAAGAGCCCCTCCCCATTCATCCTCCTCACACCTAAAAACTCCAGTCTCTCCCTACTGCTCCATTTTTAGGTGAAGCTTGAAGCAGAGCTCTAACTTGTGCATTTTTCTAAGCCAAAGAAGGCATTGTAAAATTTTTTGGATGTGGGGAGAAGTCAACTACACGTCTGTAGTCTCCATTTGCTCCGAGGGTCTCCGGAGAAGCGTCATCGTGATCGAATAGTGAAGCAGCTCTGGTAGACCGAAGCTACCCTATTTTGGCTAAGCCGAAATCTGCCAATTCGAGCCCTCCCAACACCTCCACAGTCCTCCTATAGTTGAATTAGAGCTGAAAGGTAAGCCAATTTGACTCCCCTCTATAAATTCCGATCAGTGGTAGAGAGAGAACTGGTAGAACTTCGATGACTAAATTCTCACTCAATTCGGCATCAATTGATGCAATTCTTGATCCTAAGAGCAACCTCAGGACAAGTGCTATCTACCCAAATTGAAAGCTCAGACCGTCGTGCCCCCGATGATAAGATTTCAAAGCTTTCCCTCTCTAAGACCAATTTTCTGGTGAAGCTCCCTTTAAGCTTATTCTAGCATCAAATTGTGCAATTTAAAGTGTAATTGAAGGTGTAGGAACTCCAATCTAACTTCAATTTCAACAATTAAACACATTTGATCAGTCAATTTGATGAAATCGAATTCAGTTGAGTTAGAAGGTTGAAATAAGGGGAAATTTTGGGGATTTCAAAAATTTGAGAGACTGAAGTGTAATTTCACAAAATTGAGGGCCAATTGGGCATGATAAAGATGTTGGAGGACCAATTGAGTAAATTTTGGAATTTTTGGGGCAAAACTTATCATTTTGGTAAAGTAGGGGCAAAAGTGTAATTTTGGAAAAGTTAGGGGACCAATTTGTAAATTTGGCAAACTTGAACCCCTTTGTGTGGTTTTGAATAAAATGAGGTCCTAAGGTGAATTTTAGAGTTTTGGGACTCAACTTGGGGGAAAACCGACATTAGGGACTTAAAGTTAAAGAAAAAAATAACTTTAGGGACCAAATTACAAATATATGAAATGTTTGGTTTTCTCATTAATTCGGGATGAATGAAGGCTATTAGGCCAAAGGATAATGAACAAGAATGTTCATATCGTGTAGGAACATGAAGTATCGGGAACGCAACCTAAGACAAGTTTGTGTGAAGGCAACAAGGAGACAAAGAGGAAATTCACTACACTATCGGGTGAGTGAGATATTTAATATCATACCCGGTTTGGATGATAAGTACCTTGAAAATGAAAACCCACTCCTAAGTAGTATTTTAACCATCACACTTGAGAGGAGTGATGTGGAAATCACGTGGAAAAACTACTTACCGGATGTAAGTAGATCATACTTGATTGGTATGATGAAACTTACTCGAAGGAAGTGGAAAACCTCTTTATCGATTATAAGTGGAGATGTCCTCATACTCGGTTGATGTGATGGACGACTGAAAAGTTTATTTTTTCGAAAGCACTCTCCTTTGACTATGTTCCACTGCTTAAAATTTTTGGGACACCTTCTTGACAGGAGCACAAATAGCTCAGTTAGGTCGGAGGCCTTGATTTTAGAACTTGGGGGCTAATATGCCTGATTTTGAAAATCTTGAACAGTGGGCCCTAGGCCAATTGGCACAAGCAGGAGCTCATAAACAAACATGATTTTAAGCCATGAAAACTTAAGTAAATTAATTGTTTGGCCATGGTACCGAGAGAGGACCGAAATATTCGATGAACTGGCGGCAGTGCGACATGATAGGTCTTCAGACTAGTCAAGACAAACAACTGCATGTCGAGTTGAGGGTCGGGGCCGTTGGACCAGTGGAACCACAAATTATATGGCTTATGTGGAAAAATTATTGATTTGTGCATGCACTATGTACAGGACCTTTAAGACGCCCAAGAGGGGTAGTGATGCGTCTTAGGGCTCTGGACAACCTGATGGAGATAAGGGTATTTGGTCATACCATAAGTCTTGAGAAGCTTAACGTAGCTTTATTGCACATGAGACCAGGGTGGGGACGGGATGAGGTCTCTGTCCTCATACGGACATGGAGTTTTGTTATTGGATTGAGGGTCGAATGTTACGTACATCCACTCATTCTCAAGGTAGAAGTGGACTTGCTTCTATCTAGGTGGCCGGTAAAGTCACTCCAATGCCACAAGTGGGTGTAGTGGACAAGCTAGCCTGCAAATGTGTGTTTCCTTCATGATAAAGGGCATGTGTTGATAAACACACCGTTATGATGAGAAATGGTTTTGAAAACCGAATTTGAGAATGAAATGTTTTTAAAAGTAAAATAAGGAGTCTGGCACACTCCAATTCAAACTATTTTTCTGAAAGTCATACCCTAAAATACCCATTCATTGAGTAGTTGAACTCACCCATTCCCTTATATCCCTTTCAGGTAACCCCAGAAAGCTTACCCCAAAGACCACCAACTAACACACCTATAAGGCGGGTATGATAAGTTTCAAATTTTATGCAGTTTTGATTTATGTTATTCCAGGAAAGGTGGAGGTTTAAAGGGCACCTTCCTTCTCACAGTTTATAAAGAAGGGGCAACCCTTAGTAAGCTGGGAGAGTGGCAGTTTGATCATGGTGATCCAACCAAACCGGGTCGGGGTGTGACATCAGTGCCCAGTCAATGGCAAAGCATGCCCAATTTGCCGCTCGGTCAGTGTTTGGAAGCAATAGCCAATTAGAGCATGACATGTATCCTCGGTCAATGGTTGGATGAAGAAAATCCACTGCACCAAGGACTGACCAATAAGGGAGCGACACATGTCCTCTGTCAAATGGTCAACTAAGGAGAAGCCTCGTCAACAGGGTTGACCAATGAGGAGCTAACACATGGCAAAGGTGCTACATTGGTTACCGACTAGTATGTTGGAGAACGATCGACCAATCAAAGGTCGACATGTGGCAAACCAATTGAATGGCCACAACCGATCAGAGGTTGGCACATGGTAATGGCACTCTTCATCAGGTGGGAAAACTGACAAATTTAAACAAGCCAATCAAAGGATGCCTCATGTCTTGGTTAACAGATGGCTAGATTTAGTCAATAGTCACATAGAAGAGAGCGACCAATGAGAGGTCACTACGTGGCCAGTCAAGGAGTTAACAGATGACTCAGATGCTGAGTGGGAAGCCGCACCACTGAAGCCAACCAATCAATGCATGCCACATGGTGGCTTAGACACACGTGCATAGTGTTGTCTTCTTTGTTCAAACTTTTGAATGACAAAGGAGGAGGAAGGTCACCATTACTCTGACGACCAATAAATCGCTCCAACAAGGGACACCCATTAATGGCCTACAAATGGGTGGACAGATAGGAACGGAAGTCCTTGAACTCCCTATAAAAAAAAGCTCCCTTCCATTCATGCTCTCCATCTCTCGAAAGACTGAAGAAGATGTACTACTCCAGTTTCTAAGCATTCCTAAATCAGAGCTCTGGGATTGACCCTTTTCTCCACCTTCGAATGCAAATTTATGTTCCCTAGTATTGGAAAAAAGTCATCTACCTTGTTGCATACTCCCTTCAGCTCAAGGATCACCAGAGAAGTGTCGGTGAGCCTGCACAATATAGTTGCTTCGGGGGTCAACTTTGAGCATAAATTTTCGAGCTGAATTCTAGCCACCTCAGACCTCCTAAGGCTAGGCCAACCCTTCCACCACTCTCCACAGCCGAACCTAGTCCTCTTTGAGCCTTCAAGGTAAGCAATTACCACCACCTTAGCCAGAATAGTGAAATTTTATAGAGAGAAACTATTCTAACATTGATGATTGAATTCTCCTTGTTAAAGGCATCAATTGAGGTGAATCTTAATCCTAAAATGATATTCTCAACGAGAGCTAACACTCCAAATCAAGAGCTCCAGCAATCGCGTCCCCACCGGTAAGATTTGAAGCATTCTCTCTATAGGAATATTTTTTGGTGAAACTTCGTTTAAGTTCAATTCTAGGCCAAATTGAATGATTTAAAGCTTGAAATGGTCATGGAAAGGTAGTGGGGATGATTAGCAGTATGATAGAAGGCAATTAACTGAGTTTAATGGTCAATTTGATGAAATGAGATTTCCGGGACGAAAGTGCAATTTTGGAGAAATTGGGTGATTTGGGAATTTTTTTACAATTGACATAAATTGAGGGTCAATTGAGGTTTTAAATGAAATTGGAGGCTTAATTGTAATTAAAATGAATTTTGGAAATTTAATTGCTATTAAAATTATTAAAATGCTTTATTTGTAATTTTAAATAAAATAAAATTATTTGAGGAGAAAATTGTAAATAAAGTAAATTAAGGAAATTATGACAAATATTTTAGAAATTATTTGTCAAGAAAATATACTTATGGACTTATGTGAAATTTAAGAAAACATAGGGATCTAAGTGTGAATATTAGATAATTGATGGATCAGTTATACATGATCATGTAGGTGAGAAATGAAGACCTTGACCTATAATCGTGAATCCAACCCGAGTTATTGGAATTCTACCCTGGACAAACAAGTCACGGATCTTGGGTGAGTGGTATTATTGACATCAAATCTAATTGGATTGATGAGGCATAGTTAGGATCAAGCTTTACTTTGAAAACAAATTTCTAGAAGTATAATCCCCTGACTATGTAAAACCGCTTAAGCTTTTTGGGATTATACGTTTGAAGAAAGCATGAATTATGATATTAGGACAAACCCTTGATAGTGTATGGATACAATTCAAGGGGAAGGGTCTAGCTCCGACCATCGATACAGGAAATGGGCAAGGCCCATGGTTGACAATGGTGGACTAGATTTACTTTTATCCAAGTTGGCCCAAGGCCTTAATTTTGAAAAGTGAAGTGGGCCCAAGGCCAATGGGAATGGGGCAAATCCACAAATAAGTTATGATTTAAGAGCCTTATAAAATTATCACAAATTGATAATGTTTTGCCGATGCTTCTAAGCTAGAGTCCGGTTGGAGCCCATTGGGATACCAGCACAAAGATGAAGGTCTTAAATCCCAAGACTTATGTATGTGATTACAATCGTACAAAACTAAAGAGACATCCAGTACGAGGTAGTGTTTGTTATAAGGGCTACTCGACAGCAAGGTTGTACAAGGGAAGCTATGCTGTTCTGGTATATTTGGAGGCTCTAGGAGCTTTGTGCGTATCAAGAATGAGGGGATAGAAGAGTGAGGTCTCAGCCCTACATATAGGGACCTAAGTATCAATAAGTTTGAGGGTTGAGCCAAGGTGCTCACACACACGATGTGGTGAAGGTTGTGGCCTTTCACCATGGTAGACAGTAAAGACGCTCCAAGCCACTAATGGAACAAATTGAGGTTATAGCCTCTAAGGGTCTGCTCTACAACTTTTGATCCCTTTAATGAGAAAGGGTGTTTGTGTGATACAAACCCATGGTAGGCCTATCATAAATAAGTCATGAATATTCTTCCAACTAGGAAGGAACCTACCTTAAGCTTATAGGAACATGCAAGTGAATTTAAAGGAGAATCCTCTTTCAATGATAAACAAGTTGTAGCTTGTTTATTTGTCAATCAAATCATTTTAAGTTTGTGAGATACAAGTAATTAATTTAAGTGAGAAATCCATTTAATGAGCATACTAGTTATAGCTTGTTCAAAGCTTTTCTTAAAGGAAATGAAAGTTGTCTATACTGTTGATTAAGTGTTGAATCGTGGACAGAAAGTCACAATGTTAGTAGGACCCTCACTGAGTTGTAAACTCACTCCCCCCTATCCCTTTCTAGTCTTAATTATGTCAAGCAAGCCATTAAAAGATGAACTACCAAACAGGTACATTAATTATCCTTGCAAATTTATCTACAACATTATATATTCTGCTATATTTTGGAAAGACAAAATTTGATGAATTGTTTTCTATTGATTTATGCCTTATTTCTACCAATACTTTGATAAAAAAGGATCATATATTATAGTACTAGGAGGAGTGGTGGGTTGTTCACAGGGTTACAATCAAACCGGGTCAGGGTGTGACATCCCTCTTCATGCGAGCCCACCAATAACCCTCCTTAAGAGTCCAATACATTTTGGTGGCACCCAGGTGCATGGCATACATGTAATCATGAGCTTCCTCCAAAATGATATCCTTCATTGTGGCTTCATTAGGTACTATCATGTGACCCTTGAATACCAAGACCCTATCTCCCCTAATGGCAAAAGCAAAGGCAGTGTCCTCATGGATTTTCTAGACATACTTCATAATTATCTTTTGACCTTCTACTTCTCTAGTATTTGCTCCAAAAGGGTGGGTCGATTCATCAAATTAGCCAACACGTATGCATATTCTTTCCCTACATCACATGACCAGTCTACACTATGTTGGATCAGTTTTTAGTGATTAAATCACCTGGATCAGTCAATTTTAATCTTCTTTTGGTCGGTTCACCCCAAATTCAATTAGTTATTAGCCTAATTTATTTTTTCAAAAATTCTTTTTTTATTTTCCTACAATCTAGTGCCAAAAATTTCTGTTTTCCAATTTTTTAGATTCTTTGAAAAAATCCCATTGTCTAGAGGCCTAAGTTGGTTCAATTCGGTTCTTGCTCTAACTCTCCTCGATCCCCATTTCTCAACCCAAAATGGTTCAATCGTGTCACATAAAGACATATATTTTGATTTAAGGTTGGGATTTAGTATGAGTTTTGTCTTTGGGTTCTATTTGACTCTTGGGTTGGATCTCGTGTTTCAAGTTTTTCTATCGATGGAAAATCTCAGTGTTACAAATGAGATAAATGGTAGATATATTATAAAACCACGGAGTTTGTGAGAAAGGATAAATTCCAAGATCATGGAGGAGCGACTAAATATAAACAAGCTTAACAATGGCATTACCCAAAATTTATAGTTAGGTTCAGCACTAGAGTGACCAACTATATATTACTTTTTACTACTCCAAAAAATTAAATTGCTGCCAAAAAAGACAAAAAAAAACCCACTGATGGAGCATTGGTCATCAAGATTGCATCTCCAAACGATATTAGAAAAATAATTAAGTTAGTTTGAGAGGTCTTCCAAAAGTAAAGACCATGGCATGACATGGCTTGTAAGTATCGAAGAATTCACTTAAGAACTATCCAGTGAGTAGTGATAGGTTGATATGGTAAGGCCCCAACAACCTATTAATAACTCTGAGGGTTATCAAGAGTAAACCAATCGTGTAAATATAGACGAGTACCCATACTTACAGGAGTTATCATAGGTTTACAATCAACCATAGAGGCTCGAGTAATGAGATCATGAATGTACTTATGTTGAGTGAGAATGAGCCCATCAACAAGAAAATGAACGTCGATGCCAAGAAATTGATGAAAAGTTCCCAAATCTTTGATGGAAAACTTCTATGTGAGAACATATAGTATTGAATCTATAGGAGTAGAAGGTGAACATGTGAATATAATGGTATCCACACATACAAAAAGAAAATTGATAAAATGAGAAGTTTTGTAGATGAATAAAGATGTATTTGTCATTGATGCAATAAACCTAAGGGTAAGGAGTAAGTTTCTCAGTAGGAGGAACCAAGATCGAGGTGTTTGCTTCAGTCCCTAAGGGGGCCGATGAAGTTGAGAAACATAATGACGTTGAGAAGCATCAATATAGAATGTAGGTTAGATAATGTAAATTTATTCATTCAAATGTACATGAAGGATAGCATTACCCACATCAAATTATTGAATATGCTAGTGATGAGAAACAATAATGGAGAGAACAACTCTGATGGTGACTGGTTTGATGATTGGACTAAATGTAGTATTATAATCAATATTTTCTTGTTGGGAAAATCCTTGGATAACTAGGCACACTTTATACCATGTAAGAGATCCAATCGGATGTTATTTCAATTTATAAACCCATTTGCATCCAACAATATGTCTCTCATAAGTAGATGGAATAAGATCTCACATGTGATTCTTCTAATGAGTTGCATATTTAGAGCTCATAGCTACAACCCAACATGGATGTTGTTGAACTTGCTTGAGAATGTGTGGTTCTAGGAGGGAGGCAGTAACAAAGGTTTCATGGTTAATTTGAAAGCGACAAGGGGCGAACATACCATCTTGAGATCTTGTATGTAAACCTCATCCCTTGAAGATAAGGAAACTAGGGAAAGAACCGGTCAACTCGAGTGAGAAAACCGAAATGATTCATGAACCCCAACCGTTAGAGAAAGGGAAAAACTGAACATTTACAAATCCCGAGTGACTTAAAAAGTCATGGAAAAGTACTTTGGGATGAATTGGAAGTGAAAACCAGACCGGTTCAGGTGAACTAGACCTGAACCGGATTTAACCTATTTAACCACTATTGAACCAGTTTCGAAATTAATTTTTCTAAGTGGCTTAAAATATTTAAATTGGAGAATTGA
The DNA here is from genome assembly GCA_030064435.1 of Trapa incisa. Lineage (NCBI taxonomy): Eukaryota > Viridiplantae > Streptophyta > Magnoliopsida > Myrtales > Lythraceae > Trapa > Trapa incisa. Next base: position 16,722,917 of record CM057771.1, read on the forward strand.
AGCCACCATTATATAGAGAATGAATTTAGAAAATTTTAATTTTGAAAAACTTAGTCGAATCGAGCTTGAACCGGTCGGTTTAAGCATTGAACCCAGTTCGAACCGGTCCGGTCCATTTCAGAATAGTGGCGTCTTCTTCCTTCAGGTGACAGCACTGTTCACTTGCTGAAAAAGTGAGCAGCGCTAGCAAAGATGAAAAGTCTTCATTCATGGCATTTTTTGCCTTGAATGATCGCCATAAAGGTGCCAATCGAGCGACCAGAGAGTCCCCAAGCTTCCTATATAAAGAGCTCATCCTCATTCATCTTCTTCACACCTGAAAACTTATCTCTCTCTCCCTACTACTCCATTTTTCAGTGAAGCTCGAACCAGAGCTCTGACATTGGGGCTTTTCTGAGCCAAAGAAGGTGAGGTCGGATTCCTTAGATAGAGGTCAATTTGAAAGTGGGGGAATTGGGGATTTTGTAAAATTGGGGGACCAAAATGCAATTTCCCAAAATTGATGGCCAATTGGCCTTGAAAAAGTTATTGGAGGACCAATTGGTCAATTTTTAGAATTTATTGGTGTCTAATTACCATTTTTGTAAAGTCGGGGCAAAATAGTAATTTTTGAAAATTTGGGGACCAAATTGGAAATTTGGGAAAATTGAACCCCTTAAGTGATTTTGAATAAATTGAAGACCCAAATTGAATTTTAGAAGTTTTGGGACTCAATTTGGGGAAAAGTTTACATTAAGGACCTAAAGTTAAGGAAAATGAACTTTAGGGACCAAAATGTAAATAATTGAAAAGTTTGGGCATTTTGCTCATACGCAAGGAATTAGGGCTATTATGCCAAATGTTAATAAACAAGGATGTCCAAATCGTGTAGGAGCACGAAGGACCGGAAACGCCAGTAAGGATAAGCTCGAATGGAGGCAAAAGGTCGATCAAGAGAAATACACTTCACTTATCGGGTGAGTGGGATTTTTCATATTATACCCAATTGGGATGATAAGTATCTTAGAAAGGAAAAACCACTACTAAGCGAAAATTTTGACATCACACCCAGTTGGGGTGATGTGAGAAATACGCGGAAAAAATAATTATCAATTGTAAGAAGATAGTACTCGATAGTTATGATCAACTTTCTAGAAGGAAGTAGAAAACCCGATTACTGGTTATAAGCGGAGATGTCAATCACACCCGGTTGGTGTGATGAACAATTAAAAAATATATTTTATCAGAAGTGCTCTCCCTTGACAATGTGCCAATGATTAAAAATTTTGAGAGACCTTTTTGACGAGAGCTTGAATAGCTCAGATAGGCCGGAGGCCTCGATTTTGGAACTTGAGGGTTAAAATGCCCGGTTTTAAAAATCTCGTACAGTGGGCCCAAGGCCAGTTGGCACGAGCAGGAGCTTATAAACAAAAATAATGATAATCCATGAAAATTTTAATGAATGATGTGATTTGGTCATGGTACTAAGACAGGACCAACATACTCGATGGACTAGAAGCAGTGCAATAAGGCCAGGTCGACGGACTGGTCTAGACAAACAGCTGCAGGTCGAGTTGAGGGTCGGGGCCATTGGCCAGTGGCACCACAGATTAATGGCTTATGGAAAATTTTTGTTTCTGCATGCATTGAGGTTCAGGACCATCAAGACACCTAATAGGGGTATTGATGTGTCCTAAGGGCTATTGGACAACATGGTGGAGATAAAGGCAGATTGTCATGCCAACAGTCAGGGAAGCTCGACGTAGCTTCATGCACATGAGATCAGGGCGGGGTCGAGATGAGGTCTTTGTCCTCATATGGACATAGAGTTACTTTTTTGGGTTTGAGGGTCAGATATCGCAAACATCCACACATTTACAGGGTAGAAGTGGATGGGCTTCTATTTAGGTGTCCGATAAAGTCGCTCTGACGCCACAAGTGGGTGCAATGGACGGGCTACCCTACGAATGTGTGATCCCTTCATGATGAATGGCGTGTATTAATTGTTAAACACACCGATTGTTGGTAATAAGGAATTATGGTTTTGAATAACCGGGAATTCAAGGAAAAAATAATTTTAAAGGAAATAAAGAGTTTGGCACACTTTAATTTAAAACTATTTTATGGAAACTCATTTTCAAACACCCATTCACTAAGTTGTCAAACTCACCCCCTCACATTAGCCCTTTTTAGGTAACCAAGGTAAAAACTTACCTACATATATTCCACTAGCTAAACATGCAAGACAAGTATGTATGTTTAAATTATTCAGTTTTGATTAATGTTATTCTAGGAAAGCTACAGGTATAAAGGACGCCTTACTCCTCACGGTTTAAAGAAGGGGAAAACCCTTAATAAACTGAAAGAGTGGCAGGTTGCTCATAGGGATTCGACCAAACTAGGTCGGGGTGTGACATTGTAATAATGTGTCGATGGGTGATCTAGGGAATTCACCAATAGTAATTACAAGTATTATACCTATAGTGTAATACCCCAACCCTATTTGGTGGGTTCCTGTGAGCTGCCACTCTCACAGTTTATTAAGAGTTTCACCTTTTCTAAACTGTGAGGAGTAAGGCATCCTTTTACCTGTATCCTTCTTGGAATAGCATTAATTAAAACTAAATATATTAAATCTTACATACCTATCTTTCAGGTTCAACTACAAGAAAGTTTTTAGTTTGTTTTCCCTTGGTTACCTGGAAAGGGGTAAAGGGAGGGGGTGAGTTCTACAACTTAGTGAATGGGTGTTGGGAGTGAGTTTTAATAAACAAAACAACTTTAATCGGAGTGTTTTAATAAACAAAACAACTTTAATCGGAGTGTGTCAAACTTCTTATTTCCTTTAAGAATGTTCTTTCCTCAAATTCTAGTTTTCAAAACCTTTTTTTATCATTTTCCACATTAGGTGTGTTTAATAGTGAACACACACCTTCATCAGGAATGGATCACACATTCACAAGGCAACCCATCCACTGCACCCACTTGTGGCTCGAAGCGACTTTATCGGCCACCAAGATAGAAGCCCGTCCACTTCTACCCTAGGTCTGAGTGGATGTTCGCTACAACTGACCCTCAAACCCGAAATAAACTCTATGTTCATATGATGACAGAGACCTTATCCCCATCTTGTGCACATGAAGATCAAACACAGTAGCTTTAGGAAGCCCCAAACATAGTAGCTTCATGGAGTCCAAACATAATAACTCCGTGGAGTCCCAACACAGTAACTCTGTGGAGGTTAAACACAGCAACTCCTTGACTAACTAGTATGATGAGAAACCCAAACAAGTAGATTCTCCTTCTCTTATTGACACCATGTCGTCCAGCAGCCCTTAGGACCCATCACTACCCCCAAGGTTATCTTGATGGTCCCGTACCACAAGTGCTTGCACAAACAATAGTTTTAATTTTCCTTAGCCATTCTCTTTAGTACCTATGGTCCAACGGCCCCGACACTCAATCTGGCCTACAATTGTTTATCTGACTAGTCCGTCCACCTAGCGTAGACGCACAAACGCTAGCCAAACGAGCCTTGTCGGTCCTAACTTAGTACCTTGGCAAATCAAACAATAAATTTCACTTTTAATGAGAATTTTCATGGCTCTTTCTATTCATGTTTGTTTACGAGCTTTTGCTCATGCCAACTGGCCTTGGGCCTACTGCACGTGATTTTGAAAAGCTGGGCATTTTAGCCCCACAAGTTCCAAAATTGAGGCCTCTTGCCTATTTGAGCTAATCTAGCTCCCATCAAGAAGGTCTCCCAAAGAGTTTAAGCATTGGAACACAATTAGGGGAGAACACTTCTGACAAAAATTAAAATTATCACTTCATCACACCAACCGGATGTGATGATACCTCCACTTATAACCGGCAAGCAAGTTTCTTCTTCATTCCAGGAAGTCAATCATACCAACCAGGTATGATTTCCTCTACTTACAACCGGCAAGTAGTTTTTAGCTTAGTTATCATATCACTCCAACTAGGTGTGATGTTAAAATCCCACATATAAGTGGTTTTTCACTTTTAAAGTGCTCACCATCCCAACCGAGTTTGATGTCAATAAACCCATTCACACGTTAATCATGACGTGTTCGTCCTTGGTTATTTTTCTAAGTTGACGCGAGCTTCTCTTGCTAGCGTTTTGATCACACTTGTCCCTACACAAATTGGGTAGCCTTTTCACTTAATGTTTGGCAAAACAGCTTATGCTCACAATTTATCGATAAATTTCATTTAGGTCCCTAATGCAAGCCTTTTCCCAATTTAACTCCCAAAGTTTCCAAAATTCCCTTTGAGTCCTCATTTTACTCAAAATTATATAAGGGGCTCAAGTTTCCTAAATATCCAATTTGGTCTCCAATTTTTTAAATATTACCATTTTGCCCCCTACATTCCAAAAATGGCAATTTGACCCCAAATGTTCCAAAAATTGACCAATTGGTCATCCAATATCTTTTCAATGGCCAATTGACCCTCAATTTTGGGAAATTTCAAAGAAGTCCCTCAATTTTACGAAATCCCCAAATTTTCCCTAAATTTTCCTCCAATTTCTCCCCTTCAAACTGACTGAATTTGATTTCTTTAAATTGGCCATTTAATCAAGGTTAATTGCTCCAATTGAAGGTATGGATCGGTTCCTACACATCCATATGATTTAATTGAGCTTTGAACCACATCATTTGGATCCAAATTGAGCTCAAACAGAGCTTTGCCGAAAAACTATGCGTAGAGAAAGAAAGCATCGAGAGCTTATCATCGGAGGTGCGGCGGTCGAGCTCTCTATCGAGGAAGGTAGCTCTCTTCCTAATATACCTTCTAGGATCAAGAATTCTTATAATAGACCTCAAATCGAGGGAGAATTTTGTCAGTGAAATTCTACAGTTTCTCTCTCTAAATCCAACTTGCAATGACTCCGTAGTGTCGAATTGGCTTACCTTTTAACTCAGTTAAGGTCATATGAGGGCTGTGGGGATGTTGGGAGAGCTTGGTTTGGCTGGAGGAGGTCTGAATTTGGTCAAATTCAGCTTGGCCGAAATAGGGCAGCTTCGATCCATCAAAGTTGCTTCATTATTTGATTCCGCTGGTGCTTCTCCAGCGGTCCTCAAATCGAACGAAGGTTGCTATTAGATAGCCTACTTCCCCCGGAGTCTAAAGAACCCAACCTCACCTTTTGAGGTTGAAAAAACTGCCCAAGTCGGAGCTCTAGTTCGAGCTTCACCGAAAAATAGAGCGGTTGAGAGAGAATGGAGTTTTCAAGTGTGAGGAGGATGAATTGAGAGGAGCTCTTTATATATGGAGGTCGAGGACTCTGTACATGACCACTTAGCATCTTAGTTGCACTCAACCATGTCCTGAAATGCCCTAAACGGAGGCGATTCATCTTTGTTGATGTTGTCCTTTCTTCCATTGAATGAACAGTGTTGTCATTTGAAGGAAGATGACCACACAATTCCGAACCAGACAAGTCCAACCAAGTTTAATGCTGGTCGGTTTAGACCTAATTCGACTGAGTTTTTCAAAAATTTTAAATTCATCTAAATTCATTTTTTATCTAATGGTGGCTTCAATTACTCAATTTGAATATTTTAAGCCACCTAGAAAAATGAATTTAGCAACTGGTTCAATGATTATTCAAACTGGTTCTGGTCCAGTTCACCTAAACCAGTCTGGTTCTCTTCCAATTTGTCCCAAAGTCCTTTTCCATGATTTTTATGTCTCTTTGAGTCACTTGGGATTTGTAGATTTCTCATTTTACCCTTTTCTCTATTGGTTATGGTTTGTGAACTAGCTCGGTTTTCTCTTTTGGAACGACTGGTTTGTTTCCCGGTTTTCTTATCTATAAAGGGACGGGGTTTACAACTCTCCCCTCCTTTTAGGAGTTTTGTCCCCAAAACTAAATTAGCATCCTTTGCCTCCAGAATAATTTCCCTTGATTTCCACTTGGGGTTTGCTTGACATGCTAACACTTCAGTTGTTCTTTCACTTAGTCCCTTTATAACATGCACTTAAAGAATTTATGTTCATTTCCATTGTTTACTCATTCCATGGAGTTTATCATAACTAGGCATGTCTTACCCACTATTCCAAAGGCACATCCTTAGATTCACTTCTTCCTTTACTTTGGGCAAGATTCTTCCTCTTGGGGTTCTTGCCCAAGACTTTTGGATTGGGAGTTCCAAAATGCCAAATCATTCCCATGTCTAGTTATTCTCTTCATCATTGAAACCCTTAGCTTGGTGTTCTTTCGAGCATTACGTGCTTGTTTTCACATGTTTCAGTATTATCACCCATTTATCCTATTTCGACCCTTCCTCCATCTGTTATTTATTACAACTTTGGTCTAAATTATGTTTGACCTTGTCATGCTTACTAACTGACTCTTCCTTACTTGAGTCACATTTTTCCTCGGGACTATTGGGCTTATATGTCCCTTACAGCATGACATATTCCAGAACCTATCTCTGTCCATTAGGTTTCTATAACACTTCATTTAGGGTTGTTCTCAACTTTCCAACCTTTCAGTGATTATATAACTTCATCCCTCTTTCTGCCTAGTCTTATTTCATGTACTCCACTCTATACTTAGCCGTCCACTCTTTGGGCTCCATCAATTAAGCATGGATCACAACCAGTCATGATGTGAGTGGTCATTTCCTTTAATCACTTCTTAACTGGTGGGCTTACTTCTCTAAGGTTTCTTAGATGTGCTTTCCTCTATTTTCTTTTTATGGTAGTCCACCCCTTTCTTACTCGTACGACATCTTTTGATGATATCTTTCTACTTATCTGTTCCTTAGGTTTAACTTACTCCTTGGGTCATCCTAGAATGCTTCCCTTGGTTTTTTCACTCCAGCATGAACTTCATTTTCAAGTTCATCAACTCATCCCTTATCACTTGGTTCCATTACCTCTTAGTTTGGATACGTATGCCCTTTCTGGGGTTTCCTTCCTTGGTAGGATTCTTCACATTTTTCCTGGAATCCCTTTTTCGCCCTTGAGGGCATCTAACCTTAAATCTGCTTCATGACATCCTTGAATGTCATCCTTCCTATTTCCCTTTCTTTGGAAATTTGGAGTACGTTCTTTGGATTTTCTCTTGTATCTCATAACAAGTTTATTTTTTTGTAGGAAATAGAACTTTCATTTATTATAATGAATTACAGGGTTTTGGCTATATTTATCCAGGGGAATTTTGGTAAGTACTAGCTACGGTACTAGGATCCTGGGTGATGTTGTATACTCTGGTTGATACCCTCGACGTAGTGGCTATGTCTTGTCCTTCGTCTAGTGCCCTTAGGTTTCCTTGAGGTGGTCGTAGGGTACTTCGTTGTATATTGTCCCTAAGGTGGCCAGCTCTTTGCAAAATGGCCAAGCTATCTGCATTTGTAGCATACTTAGCATGGTTCTTCATGACTTTTCTAGCACTTGGGGTAATAGGGGCTTCTCCTTTGTGGAGTTGTACTTGCCTCCCTTTGGGTATGATAACCTTCCATTGTTCTAAGGAACCCCATTCTTGTTCCCCATTTCTACCCACCAGGCTCCTTTTGTCCTCCCCGACTGTTTTGGCCTCCTTCTTCCTACCCGCCAGAATGCTTTATTCGGCAACGTCTCATCTATACTAGACACTCACATTCATGGGCCATACTGATGATGGTAGCCAAATCTATGGGGCATCCTAGTACTCCCATTCGGTCTCATATGTCCATATTAAGATCGTCAACGAATTGTTGGCAAACATTTGCAGGTCTGGCTAGGTCGGGGGCAAAGGGTCTTAACTCGTTAAACTTGATTTCATATTCCAAGATAGAGTTAAGCCCTTGTCGAAGTCGGAGGAAGTATTGCTTCTTCTCATTGATCAGATGTGGAGCTAGGTATTCCTCCATATACCTTTCCTCAAATTGCCCCCATCTGGGGGTGGTGGCATGCAAGCTTCTGACGTTATCCCACCACCTCTTCGCACTATCTTCCAAGAAAAACTCTGCTAGGATTACCATATCCTCTAGTAAAATCCTGACTATCCCCATGAGTTTCATGATGTTGGCCAGCCACTCCATAGCAGCCCCAACATCCTTCTCTCCTAGAAAAGGCTTACATCCTAGCTAACATAGGGTTTTGAGGTATTTGGGGATGTCAACTAGAGGAGGAACGTTAGTAGGAAGGGGATGAGATTGTACTTCCTCGGCTCAGCTCAAGAGTTGATGTCCACCTAAGGGGTAAGGTTAGTCCATCCAAACACTCGGGTGAACTCTTTGTACAGTTTTTGGTGTTCTGAGCTTAGTCCAGGTGGAACTATCTGAGCTTTTCGGTGAATTTTCATAGGAAGGGGTTGTTGGATAGTGTTAGTGACTTCGGCTCTAGTTCTCTTGGTTCCTCTCTTGGGAGCCATCTATAAATTTTAAAATTTATTCCTCTTAGTAACTACATTATATAATCTTGATAATGTATTCAAGAAAACAGACTCTGATACCACTCAAGTTATCACTCCCCAACCCGATTTGGTCGGATCCCCGTGAGCAACCCATCACTCTCACGGTTTATTAAGAGTTTCACATTTTCTAAACCACAAGGAGTAAGGCGTCCTTTTACATGTATCTTTCCTGGAATAGCATTAATCAAAACTAAATATATTAAATCTTACATACCTATCTTTCAGGTTCGACTACAAGAAAGTCTTTAGGTTTATTTTCCCGTGGTTACTTGAAAAGGGGTAAAGGGAGGGGTGAGTTCTACAACTCAGTGAATGGGTATTGGGAGTGAGTTTTCATAAACAAAACAACTTTAACCGGAGTGTAACAAACTCTTTATTTCCTTTAAGAATGTTCTTTTCTCAAATTCCAGTTTTCAAAACCCTTTTTCTTCATTTTCAACATTAGGTGTGTTTAACAGTCAATACACACTCTTCATCAAGAAGGGATGACACATTTGCAGGGCAGCCCGTCCACTACACCCACTTGTGGCTCAGAGTGACTTTACCGGCCACCAAGATAGGAGCCCATTCACTTATACCCTAGGTCTGAGTGGATGTTCACAACATCCAACCCTCAAACCCAAAATCAACTCCGTGTTCATATAAGTATAGCGACCTTATTCCGATATCGTGCGCATGAAGCTCAAACACAATAGCTTCAGGAAGCCCCAAACACAGTAGCTTCATGTAGTCCAAAGACAGTAACTCCGTGGAGTCCCAACACAATAACTTTGTGGAGTCCAAACACTATAACTCCATGACTAATTGGTACAATGAGAAACCCAAACGCAGTAACTTCTCCTTCCCTTATCACCACCATGTCGTCCAGCAGCCCTTAGGACCCATCACTACCCCTAGGGCGTCTTGATGGTCATGTACCATAAATGCATGCACAAACAATAGTTTTCATTTTTCTTAGCCATTCTCTTTGGTGCTTATGGTCCAACGACCCCGACACTCAACCTAGCATGTAGTTGTTTATCTGACAGGTTCGTCGACCTAGCCCTGATACACTATTGCTAGCCCATCGAGCCTTGTCGGTCCTAACTTGGTACTGTGGCTAATCACACAGAAAATTCCACTTTTAAAGAGAGTTTTCATGTCTCTTTCTATTCATGTTTGTTTACAAGCTTCTGCACGTGCCAACAGGCCTTGGGCCTACTGCATGTGATTTTCCAAAAACGGGCATTTTAGCCCCCACAAGTTCCAAATTCGAGGCCTCTGGCCTATCTGAGCTAATCTAGCTCCTGTCAAAAAGGTCTCCCATAGATTTTAAGCATTGACACACAGTCAGGGGAGAACACTTCTAACAAAACTTAAAATTTTCACTTCATCGCACCAACCGGGTGTGATGATACCTCCGCTTATAACCGGCAAGCGAGTTTCTTCTTCCTTTCAGGAAGTCCATCATACCAACCGGGTATGGTTTCCTCTACTTACAACTAGTAAGTAGTTTTTAGCTTAGTTCGCACATCACTCCAACTAGGTGTGGTGTTAAAATCCTACATATAAGTGGTTTTCCGCTTCTAAAGTGCTCACCATCCTAACCGGGTATGATGTGAATAAACCTACTCACCTGTTAACTGTGACGTATTCATCCTCGTTTGGTTTTCCAAGTTTATGCGAACTTCTCTTGCTGGCATTCCAATCATACTTGTCCCTACACGAATTGGGCAGTATTTTCACTTAAGGTTTGGCATAATATCCTAAACTCACAATTTATCTATAAATTGCATTTAGGTCCCTAAAGTTGATTTTTCATTAGCTTTAGGTCCCTAATGCAAGCCTTTGCCCAACTTGACTCCTAAAGTTTCCAAAATTCTCTTTGAGTCCTCATTTTACTCAAAATTATATAAGGGACTCAAGTTTCCCAAATTTCCAATTTGGTCCCTTAATTACAATTTACATTTTTCAAAAATGGCAATTTGACCGCCAAATGCTCCAAAAATTGACCAATTGGTCATCCAACATCTTTTTCATGGCCAATTGACCCTCAATTTGGGGAAATTGCAAATAAGTCTCTCAATTTTATGAAATCCCCAATTTCTCCCCTTCAAACTGACCAAATTTGATTTATTCAAATTAGCCAATCAATCAGGGTTAATTGCTCCAATTGAAGGTATGGATCGGTTTCTACACTTCTATACAATTCAATTGAACTTTTAACTACGTCATTTGGGTACGAATTGAGCTCAAACGGAGCTTCACCGGAAAACTGTGTGTAGAGAGAGAAAGCTTCGAAAGCTTACCGTCGGAGGTGCGGCGGTCCAAGCTCTCTATCAAGGATGGTAGCTCTCTTCCTGGGGTATTTTCTAGGATCAAGAATTCCTACAATTGACCTCGAATCGATGGAGAATTTCGTCAATGAAATTCTATAATTTCTCTCTCTGACTCCGACCTGCAACAAGTGAGAAGGGTTGAATTGGCTTACCTTTCAGCTTAATTGAGGTCGTATGAGGGCTATGGGGATGTTGGAAGAGCTTGGTTTGGCCAGAGGAGGGCTTAATTTGGTTGAATTCAGCTCGGCCGAAATAGGGCAGCTTCGGTCCGTCGGAGCTGCTTCACTATTTGATTATGTTGGCATTTCTCTGATGGTCTTCAAATCGAATGGAGGTTACTATCAGATAGCTAACTTTCCCCAAAGTCTAAAGAACTCGACCTCATTTTCTGAGGTTGAGAAAACTGCCCAAGTCAGAGCTCTGGTTCAAGCTTCACCGAAAAATGGAGCAGTTGAGAGAGAATGGAGTTTTCAAGTGTGACGAGTATGAATGGAGAGTAGCTCTTTATATATGGAGCTAGGAGACTCTCTGCCCGACCGTTTAACATCTTGGTCATGCTCATTCATGACCTGAAACACCCTGAACATAGGCAATTCATCTTCTTCAGCACTATCCGTTCTTTCGTTGAATGAACAGTGTCGTCATCTAAAGGAAGAAGATGACATTGTTCCGAACCGGACTGGACCGGTTCAACCATGTTCAATGCTTAAACCAGTCGGTTCAGGCCCTATTTGATCGAGTTTTTCAAAATTAAAATTTTCTAAATTTATCTAAATTCATTCTCTATCCAATGATTGCTTCAATTTCTCAATTTGAATATTTTAAGCCACTTAGAAAAATAAATTTAGCAATCAGTTCAATGATTGTTCAAACCGGTTCAATCCTATTTAGGTCTAGTTCACCTGAACAGGTCTAGTTTTCTCGTCCAATTTATCCTAAAGTCATTTTCCATGATTTTTATGGCTTTTTTAGTCACTTGGGATTTGTCGATTTCTCGTTTTACCCTTTTCTCTATCGGTTATGGTTTGTGAACTAACTCGATTTTCTCTTTTGGAATGATCGACTCTTTTCTCGGTTTTCTTATCTATAAAGGGACGGGGTTTACATATAGGCTCAATGGTGGGGGCATTAGTGATAGTTGGTGGTTCCCACTCATCAGAGACAACTATTAGTAGGTCTTGATCGAGTAATGATGGAAAAGAGTGAGAAGATAAATGAGAGAAAGAGAAATTACCAAAAGTTATTGGAGTTGTACTGTCTATGTGCAAACATTTATCAAAAGGAAAGCTTATCTCATTAAATTACATAATTCGATAGATAAAAAGACGACTTGTTTAAGAATTTAAACAAGAATAGCAAATAAATTCAGTTGGATATCCAAGGAAGATACAAGCTTTTGAACGATATTGTAACTTATGGATTTGATAGAGTCAAAGATACGAAAACACAAATACTCAAACACTCGCAAATGAGTATAATAAGGTGATGTTTGGTGAATAACCTGATAGGAAGATTGAGAATTGAGAGTGCTTATGGGTAAAATCTCAAATTCAGTACATGGATTGATGATCGACCATTGAGCGTTGGGAGCTCCAATGGAGGGTTGAGTATGATGATCGCCATAGGCTAGAGTGGAAGTCCCACAATGATAACCAAAGTGAGCAGCAACGAAGAGCGAGAAGCTATCTGAGGAGTGAAGTTCAGGCACTCGGGTAGGTAAAATCCCTCGAATGATCTTGTATTCTATTCAGACCTAGCTAGAGAAGCATAGCTCCAACTTGTTCCACATGTGAGCTGAATTCTGAATTTATATCACATGCATATTGATATGAGTATCTAGAAATACGAGAAGAGTTGTCAAATTTAATTGCTCACATAATTTTCAAATGACATAGGTTGTATTAGGAATGTAGGATGAGTTATCTCCCTTTTGAGTTGACAGTAGTTATAGAATATCGAATGGTTCGATCAGCTTAACCTAAAAATTGATATATTTTGAACAATAACATCACGTTATTATACAATAAAAATTAATTGATTTCATCTAACTTAATTATTAAAATGAGAATATTGTAGAGAATGATGATGATTGGCAGATATTTTGATCACAAATAATGAATAAATTAATTTTATTATTACATGTATTTCAAAATAGTGATATAATAATTTTAGATTATTAAGTTTGTTATGTTTGAACCTAGTTTATTAATCATTTTATTTTTAGTTGATAAATAGAAAATGAAGTTTATAATATTTATTTTATTCAGATAAGTAAATAGAATAAGAAAAAATAAATATATGAATATATATATATATATATATATATATTAATATTATATTTTGTTAAACAATTAAAATTCTTATTTATAGGCTAACAAACTTAAATAGCAGTGAAATAATATAAATATGATTGAATATATAAATAAATAATTAATTCATCATAAGTTATTTCAAGCTCAATATATTTTATTATAAAGGGTTTAGTTTGATAATAATTTTAATTATTGTAATAAATATAATTTATTAATTTTATTTAAATGTATTATTAGATAGAAAGAGATGAATTTAATACTAATAATAAATATAATTTATTAGTTTTTTTTCATCGTCCCATTATTTGATAATGAAGGAAAAGGGAGATGATGGGTAACCATGCAAATAATGCTACCATAAATTTTAATGATAGATTTGGCCATTGCATTTATTGACCCATGTCATCTTAACGCAGAATTACATTATAATTGTTTTCATCTTCTTTCAAAAAAAATTACATCAATCCAAACACAATCTTAGATTAGAACTTAGTTTGACATATTGATTTATTTATTTTTCATATATTTGATATATTTTATGTTCACAATATTCAATTATAAAATTTTAATTAAGTAGAGTATGCCATCGGGATAATATTTATTATATAGAGTGAATGAATAAAGGAATAAAATAATATTTTAGATTTTATGCAATATTTTACCAAGACTAAAAGATAGATAAAAGATTATCAAAATAATAGATTCATACTCGTAACATGCACAATGGCATATGTGCATATATCCCTCCCCACCTCCACTTATTGGGCCCTTCAGAGCACCTAAAGGCAGTAAACAAACAGGAAGCAAACTTCACTAAACATCTGAAAGAATCAATCTGGCTCACATTTGGGCTTTTCTAGCCCAACTAAGTTCAAGGCAGACGAAGGCAAGGCGGATCATGACATGAGCTGTAAAAGAATACTCTCATTTTCTCCAGAAAATGGATAGCTCTAATTTTGAGCCATGCAGAACATTTGAACATTTTTTTACCTGATCATGCCCGACATATCATGTCCGCACAGAAATCTACCAAATAATATATATTCTACAATGTGAAATTAATAGTATTAATCTAGCATACTACTGTTTATTGTCAGTTTATCAATATTTTGATAAAAGCATGGGCCCCATTGAAGCTCCAATCCAAAAGGCGACACGTTTGTGTTCTGTTGATGATAATGGTCCGCAAAATCAGACATTGAGTTGTCTGTAATGGGTAGGTCGTCTATCTCAACGCTTGTCGATTAGCTCGAGACGTGATCACGTCAATCCGCCTATCAGAGTCAGAGGAGAGACCGTCTCCAACCTTGGATGCCTTTCTCCATTACAACCGTATAATTATACTTTAATTTATTAGACTGTCATTGTCTAGACGAGGGTACTAGCTAGTCTTATCTACATACGTGACCCTAGCTAGATGCTGCTGCTCGTGAAAGAAGAAAAAAAGGAAGACTGTAGCTAACTAGTGGCGCTACTTTCTCCATATGGGGGTGAAAGTCTCAACCCAATACGGGTATTTCCGACCCAAATTTATCGGGTCGGGTATCCGGAGCAGGGCAGCTCCCGTCCTGACTCTTGAAGGGAGAATCATGATAGAAGGTGTCGGGTGAAGAGAGAGAGACTATAATTGCAAATTGTACGAGCTTAAAAACAATATTGACCGACACGCAAAATGGCGCAATTAGCGGCTAATCTGTTCCAATAATATAAAAGGAAAAGAAATAAAATTGAGGGCACCTTAGCTTCTAGAAGAACATGAACATGGACATGAGGCCGGGTCAACAACAGGCAATTCAGCGTAGAAGGTGGGTGGTCTTTGAATACCCAAATCCAGACTTGTTTCGACCCTTTTTATCATTTTACAGAAAGCCTTGAAAACATCAGCCGTGGATTGCTCTCTCTCTCCTCTCATTCCCATTGGTTGGTCGAACCATCTCTAGATTAATGTTTTTCTCTTTTTTTTTCTTTCTTTATTCAGTTAGTCCATATAATACATACACACATACATCATGCTATGACCTTAAAATATATATACCTCATGCATTAAATGGAGTTGATTGATTTCCAAGTTATTGATTTATTGCATTGTCCTATGGGGACCTCTGAGGGGGGCTTTGACCTCATCTGTGTGGTCAATGTTAATCGGGTTCCGCTGGGTCAAAGTTGATCTTGAGAGTCGGTGAGTCCGCTGGGTCCCACGTTCCCACCAGTTCAAATTGACCGATGCTTCCCTACTTAATTATTTAAAATAATAATAGCACGGATCAAATTGTCGATTTAAATATTATACTAACCAAAAATTACACAGCTATCAAAATATTAATAACCTTATAATTTAATAGACATACAAAATCCTGTGATATTTAAATTAATTAAAAATGATAATAAAGAAGAAAAATTATGTAGCCGCGGGAGGACCTTGCTGCCGCCCCTCTCACTCGGCCGCGATGGTTAAGGAGGGGCTAAAGGTGAGACTCAGTATAGCGGCTAACCTGCCTATACAATTTTACTTTTTAAAAGATATAATAATTAATTTCTATTACATTAAAAATTTTAATTAATTTAAATATCACGCATATATGTATTAAGTTTCCTTGTAAAGTGAAATGTTTTTTTTTAATATTTTGTAATCTAGACGAGTTGCTTGAAGGTTTGCTTGGTAGCACCATAAAATAAGCGCCAAGAACAAAGGGCCGATTGTTGAGTATAAACCAAGCAAATTACTTCACAGATAGCCGCGAATCTGGCGACGATGTCCTTGATTAACTGATTATTTTTTACTAATATAAAAAGGAAATTATCTTGTACAATGATATGGCAGGTATGTGAAATATGAGCATGCATAAGGACGTTGGATGAGAGCACCAAGCAATGGACTTTCGAGCACCATTATTACTTTAGGAAGTAGTAAGGCAACAAAGTCATCCTAGAGGCATAAACATCAATCTAAAATGAGCATCAACCAAACTAAATCGTACTTGAACGCCTCTCAGGTTCAGCATGAGCATGCCATGATTACTGAATTTGAAGTAGATTAGGAAGAATCATCCAACATTGGAAATGCATGTCAAGTATGTCAAGAGTACATAGAGGAAATTTCTAGGGAAGATTCAGAACAAGAGAAAGAAAAAGAACTCATCTCATACCCGGTTTTTGAGTCCCTTAATAACTCGTCTCTCAAGCGGTAAGATGATGATTCATAACAAGTTTATACTAAGAAGAGGTGGAAGAGAGCCTTTGATAGACGGTCCGATCGAATTAAACATCTTAGGAAACCCTAGCTGTTTTGACAAGTGCAACATAAAACTTAGAAGCCTCGCGTTAAACCACCAATAGAAGGCAACATGGATTGGCATTTAGTTAAGATCATGAAGTCATATATTGAATTCATTCACTTTCAGTGACTTTCAAAATGGGGGTGGTGACTTACTTAGAGGGGACAATAAAACTTGTCATATAATTCTGTCCATCTTAACCATTAGAGCACTAAACAACTTTATTAGGAACTATAGTTCAAATTTTATCTTATTAATAAAATAAAACAAATCTAGAAAGATAATTTCCAATGACAAGTGAATATTAGATTGAAACTTTGGTTGAACCCACATGCATCATTTTGGTGGATGGTAGAGAAGTACACATGGCATCCCAACTTCCCTAAAAAACAGTCCGTCTAGAGTAAATTAACACCACAATTGTAATATCTAGAATTTGAAAAATTGGTTTAGACTAATTTATAACACAAAAAAATGAGATTTAATAATTAAATATAGTAATAAAAAGGATAAAAAGATAATTTGAGATAAATATGTAAATAAATAAAATTTTTAAAAAATAATGCATAAATAATTAAAAAGAAAAAGAAAAAAATGAAGTGGGATTGGGTTGGGTTAGTGGATCTAAGTTAACGGACCTTAGTCAACTACTTCCCCACCTGAATGCTTAATCTCATCCTTTTATCCTGTTTTGGATCGCAAATATGCGATTTGAAAATTACTCTAAAACTCTTGATTTTGTACTAAATTACACATAAAAAAGAATGGGAAAGCTAACTACTCTATTCACCAGCTTCCATTAAAAATATTTTGAGTGATATTTTTGCCATTTGACTGAGCTAAGCTCGAGAAGTTGGATCTACGAGCTTGTACTCATGAATGAAAATGGACAAGATAAATGTATAGAAACCCCACCTCTCTACTAATTTTCACCACCATAAAAAATATGGTTGAACTTCGAATGTCCTCTCGGACATTTGTTCTAAACTCCTCCCCAAATTTGTTGTAGAGACAAGTGGTCATCTCGCTACAAGTGAGTGACGAATTGTAGTATAAATTGGGTCACTAGAAAAATAGATTGT
This sequence comes from Trapa incisa, assembly GCA_030064435.1. NCBI lineage: Eukaryota > Viridiplantae > Streptophyta > Magnoliopsida > Myrtales > Lythraceae > Trapa > Trapa incisa. The sequence continues at coordinate 16,740,314 of CM057771.1, forward strand.
ATTGCCTTCCATTTGTACTTGTACCGGAAAGCTAAATTCTTAGCCATTATCATGCAACAAAAAGCATAAGTAAAGATCATAGTTTTCACTATGAGATTCCCTTAAAAGTAATTGGATTATCTCTTGCATTTGGTGATAATAAACTCTAAAAGTCAGATTCAGTTTGAGTGCTGCGACCAAGATGTAAATATACAATTCTCTCTCTTCTGACTACCAAATGATCCCATCGAATTGGAGGTGAACTAATTAAAATATGGCCAAAACCTGTCAAACTGACTCAAAGCAGTAAAATTTCTCAATTTTTAGAATGAGTTATATAATTAAAATTTTTTTTTACCTAATTTATAAAAAATTGGATGAATAATTTTTAGAAAATAAATTGGGTCAATACTTGTTTAATTGGAGGTAAACCAACTAAGAAAATGCCCAAATCAATTGAACCGACCAATTTATTTGTCAAAAATTGATTCGCTATAGTACGAACTGAACAATGTGTTATGCTGGTAGCATGCATGCGTCACACCCATGCACGCTCGTGTGCATGTGTGATCGTCTCCTTCACCCGACTTAAACCCGATAACTCGACCTGTAACCCGAAAATAACCTAATTTTAGCGTGATTTCTAGCATCGCGTGCTTGAGTATAATTAAATAAAAATTGGAGTCTATGTTGTCCCATCCGAACAACTATTCATATGGAGTGATAGACCATTAGTCCCTAACATGGCCATATAAGGCTCGACCTCTCTCTTGTCGACCGGTGGCCGAAATTCTCTCTAGAAGTGAGAATGCTCAGTTTTTCGATGACCTCCGTACTATAGACCATAACTTTCATTTCCAACCACCAAACTTGATCATTCGTGTGGCATTACAATTGTGTTGAGATTAGCATTCATGATTAAATAGTAACACTGCTAACATGGCCTTAAGTACCTTTCCCCATAACCTTCCGGTTACGACGATACATTCCTTATCACATAGACTGATTTTTCTTTCAATATTTCTCAAATTTCAAGTCCTAGTCACCATAAGATTTCACTTAGCATTGTCTCGCTGGTATTTTTATCTACCAGTTTCAATACCGATGCACTCATCAGGACTTTTCGATATTCATGTTTAGGGAGAGCCTTTCATTCGACTCACCACTTGTGGACATCCCGTTTTCATAAAGACAATTGTTTTTTAAATTTTGAGGTATATGTATAACACTTCCCTCCTTATCAACCCTATCTATTTATTGGGGTTCCATCTCATTTTCTCTTTTTCATGACTCTTGTACCTTAACTTGCTGGATACATATAAAGTTTCCACTCAGGTCATGTTACTTGATGTATCTACCATTTTCTAACTCTTCTTAAGGATTAAGAATAATACCCCTTACTTATTCACTAAAATTTATCGAGAACTTTCTCGGTAAGTCCGGACCACGGTCCATTCTTGTGACCATAGTCCAACCTAGTTCCTTCTAAACTTTTATAATGCAAAATCACATTTTCCCCATACACCCCTTGGCGAATACCCCTTACCATGACTAGGTTATCAGTTGTACATGGGTGTCAGTTTATTTCCAATGATTTTTTACTTGTTCTTGGACCCTTGAGGTCATTAGGTATCCATTTCCAATTTTTATTCCTTAATAACATGGAATGTTTCAAAATTCTCGGGCGCTTGGCCCATTACACCGGCTTTGTAGCCATCACATCACCCTAACTTTAATATTTCACCTATAACTTTGGTTAACCATATATATGTCCTAGTCGATTATTTCTGAACGTTGTTTGAGGTCTTACTCCAAAGTAAGATTTCTTTACTATCCTTCTTATTTTTGTCCCATACATGCACTTGTCTTAAGTAAATTCTAAATTGGTGGTTACACATCTCATGTATAGAATTTTTTATTATTCCTCACTCATTAACTTCGAGCCTTAATGATCGAGCTCTCATAAGACTCGTTCGTTACCTCGTTCTTTTTAGAACTTGATTCATCCTCATCTCTCTTTGGCTTTAGATGAATTATCCTTACATCTTGACAATTGATTGTCATTTTCCATAAGAATCCATTTAATTCCTTGAGTGAGACATACATCACATGATTATAATTATAGAGTTCACATTTGGTACTTCATCTTTCATTAACATCTCATAATATTGGGTAATTTATCCCTTATTTCTTATTCTCCTTCTGGTGAGTCCCTTAGTATAGTTTATCATAAAAATATTTTTCACTATTTTCAAACTCTTCATTGGTACACATTTTTTAAAAAATTTTCCTAGTTGTTCCATTGGGTCACTTGTAGTTTCTTGTAACTATTTTACCCATCCACTTAATTTAATACTCTTCCATGAGGTGTTTCACTTCATATATTGGTATGATATGTAGCTACTAAGGTAAAATTTCATATCCACTCAACTCGTCGCACGTCTATTGCAACTTAGGGACTTTCTTTCCAAGGCCTTGCTTTCATCAATTTGTATCATTCATTCATTATCCTTCTTGTACAAGGATTTATGGTTCTCTTTAATGTCTCACCTCAACTAGTGTCGAGTGTGTCAAGTTTATCCTATCATGTCCCATCTCGGGTTACTACCCAAGGCATTCCTTCGATATATACCAGAGCTTGTATTTTTGTTTTCCTTCAAGAACTCTCACCACGACTATGACACTCTGATCCGATTTCCCTAGTCAAATCTGCATACAACTCGCAACATCCTTCCATTTTTACAACAATGAGTGTATCATCATTGTAAATGTGATAGGGTGTAAGACTCAAAATAAACACATTGAGTTATTTCCTAAAAATAATAAATTTGAGATTTTGAAAATAAATTTTACAAATCATACTAGGACTAAGTACTAAATGGAAGGCATACCTTTGAGACATTTGAAGTTTCTAATTCTTTTTGTATTCGAAAAATATTTCAATTCCTATAAGGGGTATTAGAGGGGAGTGAGTTTACAACTCAGTGAGAGGGACTAGTGAAAGGGACTAGTTGACATCATGACGTCATGTCCATGATTTAGAACATACTCTAAATCAGTTTACAAGAAATTTTAATAAAACAAGGATTTACCATAAATAAGTTTAAAGCTTAAATGAAATATACTTGTATTTGACAAGTTTATAATATGTTCAATCCATCGAAATTACTAGCTTTATTCATAACAAGGCTTAAAGATTTACTTTACAAAACTTGTATTCGACAAACATATTACACATAATTTCTCACTTATGAAAAAAGTCACACATTTGTAGAATAGACATCATATTTGTTCCACTTATGGTTTAGAGCAACTTTACCAACCACCTTGACATGAGTCTACAATCTCTACCACACTAGTACAACGCTATTACATATAACACTAGCCCAACACCCAAACATTCTTGATAAATATATCTGCTATTAGAGGAACAAGACCTTTCACCTTCATTAGGTCTATTGTGCAATGAGACTCATAGAGCCCCGTGACATACTAGATTAGCGATCACTTCCCTTATTCCATTCTTACTATCCAGCAGCTCATATAACTATCACTACCCCATACTGGGAGTCTCATGGTCCGTATCATTAATAATCACAAGAAATTAAGACCTTTCTCTTTGTATCAATGGTCTAACTAGCTACAACCCGACTCTGGCTCAATACTTTTAAGCACACATCATCTATTTATGATATATTTTATCAAGCAAAATAATCAACAATTATTTACGGAACATCTATTTATGGTCTGTTTCGATTGGCCTTGTATCCACTTTCACGAGTTTATCAAAATATGGAATTGGACCCACTTCTATTTTAAAAATCATGACCTTAGGCCCATTGGAGTATCATAATTCATAATAGCTTTATATGTTTCATGCATAATGTAAAAAAATATATTCCCCAAAAATAATTTTTAGTGGGTTCAAGCACTTAAGGGGAATATATTTCGAAAATATTTCTAATTAAATCTAACATAATAAAATATGCGAGTAATATTGCATCATTGATCCAATTGGACTTGATATTAGAAATCTCACTCACTGTTATCGAGTACATGCTTGTTCCGAAAGGATTCACAAGTTTTGTGCTGCTCTCGCGTGATCGTGTATGTTTTTCTCCTTGCATGTCATATACAGATTCATAAATTTTCTTTGGACCGTAATACGGGCATTTATTATAGTATACCGTAATATTTCTAAAATTACTATCTTTCCCCTAAACCCTATTTTTGTAATTAAATATATATTAATTTTTTTTATAAGGGATTGGTATAAATTCCTGTACTTACAGAATCTCTATTGTATGGGGTTCCCATTAATCCTTCGGAGGATACATTCTCAATCCGACCAAATGCGACCTTATGAGGTACCATTGTTTTTATCACCTAAACATTCCATTAATGACATTGTCGAAATTTTGCCCACATACTCGATGACAATATCGCTGATTGCCATCCTTAAGGTCAATGTAGCCATTTCATCATAATTGGCTGAATGAACACCTCAAGAAATCTTGATAAACTTAATTGCAGGTAGAAATAAAATGTATGAATTTAAATCTTGGTTCTTCACCGGGCATGTGTGTTTAGCTCTTCATTTAATCCAGTAATTAACTCACATCTCTTATCCTACCCTTTGTCATGTTTCTTGGTTATTAGGATTTTTTTTAACTATAGAATTAATGTCTTTTCCTTTCCTTGACAGCCTTATACGTGCCTTCCTTATTCATCAATTTAATTGGTGAGCTCTCTAAGATCATATACAATAGTTTATTTCAAATATACCCTAAATTTTCTGCTAACTACCATCACTTGGTGGATTGAGGAATATCATAGAATTTTAGGTAATTGAAGTAGAGCAATTTCCACTTTAATGGCTGATAGGAGTTTACATTCAATTAGACTTGAGTGCCCATCTATTATTCTTCTTTCTGAGCCTAATTTCTTGAAAAAAATAATTATTTGTCTTATTTTCTTTGCCTGTATAATATCGGTCTTGGAAATTAGATTTTTCATTCGTCTATAATTTATTTTGGGACAAGTTAAGAGGAGAATGTTCATTCTCCTTAGATAACATGTAGAATAAAAATAATCAGGTTTACATCATCTAATTATCTCTTCGGTTCTTAAGGGTATACTTAACAAGTATATATTTCTTTACAGGATTTAGAAAAAATGACAAGTAAGGAGGGTTCAGATATTCTCATGGTAGTATGTAAGGCTACTTTGTAACTGGATTACTTGGATTCCCTTAGTTATGGAAAATAGAGTTAGGTTAGTCAAGTCCTTTATATATCTTCTTTTTTGTGTTACTGATTATTCATGTGTTTTAGTATTGGTTCTATCTATTTAAAAATTTTCATTATGTCAATCCAAATGGGAGGCTCTGATTATTGAGGTATATTTCCTAAGACTACAGGTTCAACTGCCTATAGTTGGAGATGCTTTAGGTTATAACCCTCTCTGACCTTTTTATCAATGTTGAAGTTCACTCCGTACTTAATTTGATGATGTTTATTTTTCTTTAAATTTTAATCATTCTGCTTTGTTATTCTATTTTGGCATGGGTTAATTTATTAGTTTCCTTACAGATTTTGAAAGTATCTTATAGTAGGGCCTATGAAATACTTACAGCTAGGGAAGGTTAATCTATCTTCGTATGTACTAGTAAATTCTTTATAGAGCATGCATCTTTCATAGGAAAAATGTTAGCAGTCAGTCTTGACCCACTTATAAACATTTATCCTCTTTGTAGAGTTGGTAAAAGATACCACCTACTATTTAGTAATAGAAATAAATGTCTATCCCATATACTAGTAGTCTTGACCCACTTATAAACATTTATCCTCTTTGTAGAGTTGGTAAAAGATACCACCTACTATTTAGTAATAGAAATAAATGTCTATCCCATATACTAGTAGTCTTGACCCACTTATAAACATTTATCCTCTTTGTAGAGTTGGTAAAAGATACCACCTACTATTTAGTAATAGAAATAAATGTCCATCCCATATACTAGTGAATTCTTTATGGAGCATGCATCCTTCATAGGAAAAATATTAGCAGTTAATCTTGACCCACTTATAAATATTTATCCTCTTTGTAGATTTGATAAAAGATACCACCTACAATTTAGTAATAGGAATAAATGTCCATCCCATATTGTTTGAGTTGTCTTTTCTTTAAACTAATAGGCCTTTTATTATTTTTTCTCACTACTAATGTATGCTAGATTCAATCCATTTATTTGTGCTTCTTTATATTTGGGTTCAATGTATCTTAGTTAACTTAATTTATGTTTGTAAATTTTTAGCCAATAGTTATAAGGCTTATTAAGCATTTCTTTATTTAAAGGATTTGTTTCCTTACATTTATACTTGATTGCAATTTACTCCATTATGTATTATTTATAACTAATATGATCCCATGCATATATATATATACACACATTCATGTGTTCCAATTTTTCCTTCACAACCTATTTTGTACATTTATACATCTATCCATATATGTATAAATATTTATTTGTAAAATATTTAATGATGCATAATTTCATGGATTTAACTTGGTTCCATCAAGTCAATCCTACTAACTTAATTAGTTATCATTTACTATTTAAATTAGTGTTCTCCTAATTTATATCAAAATTTTAATCAACTCTATTTGATTTCAAAATTCAAGTATGAATTCTGGTTTAATTATGAATCAAAATTTTTGGGTTCATAAATTATGGTGTTACAACGACTCTTAAGCTTGGGTTCATTCCCCCATACTTGAATGTAAGATACATCTATTACATTACTTGGTAGTAGTCAAGCTCTTTATAATGGTACCTTCACATTTCGTTGGTACCAAGGTGTAGTCTCTCTTATTTGCCCCTAATGCAATTCACACTTTGTTGTTCATAGCGTTCTCTCTCTTATGACCATGATACCTTGTGTCATTTATCCATGGTGCTAGAAATCTTATCATTTCCCACTTAGGGTTAACTCTTTTGAGTACTTTTGATACTTCTCTTCTCCTTGAATTCTTTCTGACATTATTTGGGGGGCTATCCCTTATATCATACATTTACTCTATCATTTTCCTAAGAATGTCCTCATAGTTTCTAGTCAAATGTGTATTGTACACTCTCCTTTGAACACTTTCTCACATTAGATCTTTCATCTCTTGGCTCATTTACATGGAAGGCGATAAGCCTCTAATCTTTCTTAAGCTAACCATTATTACCACAAGAATTGTTATACCAGTGGTGTGTATCACATCGACTCTATTTGCCCTACGAGTTCAAACATATACTTATGTTGGAACCCTGCCTACATTTAGGGGTTATATGGACTTACCACTTCTTAAATCTTAACTAATCAACTTTATTCCATAGGTTGGGTACAAAACCCATACTTTGTTTCATTTCAAAGTATAATACCATTTGGTCAAGGTTTTCACCTCATAGTTCTCACATATATGGGTATCCGTCCCTTTCTCGGTTAATTAAAGAATTACCTAACCTTAGTTAAGGTATTGTGTCATTCTCGTGGTTTCCTTTATGTTCTTACTAACTTCTCACTAAGTGGTACCCTTTTGCTAGTCAGAGTTACTTAGGCATATTATCCTTTTGACTATTGTCTTAAACCTTGCTATAGTTCCCATAGCAATTTAGTCATATTAACCATTTTTGGTTACTGACTTTCCTATGATGCTTATTCATCCTTCTTGGTTCTCAAGTCATTCGTTATAGTGACAATCTCCTCCTACTATTTGAAGGATTTATAATCCTAGTCTAATTGTGTACTTCACATACTTAATTATGTTTTAAGTAGTGACATTCTTGATCTTGTATCGGGGTATTCTCATAGTTAATATGTACTCTTAGTATCTACTCTTAATGGTTCTAACCATTTAGACATGTTATTTTCCATCTCTTCGGGTTATGTCTTAGGTTCATACTCTTGAAATATATTCTTATTGTTAGGTTTCCTTAACTGAAAACCCATTTCTCACAAGCACTACCACTTGTCCATATCCCCGAATTCTCAAGCCATGTGGCCATAGATTTCTACGGCGTGACCCTCTGGAATATTTGACCATCCGTCACTTGTACCTCTAATGGTACTCTTTTAATACCATTTCGGTAAGATTTTCACTTTTGTTGTTTGTATTTTTAATACTTATTTCCCTAAGAAAGTTTTATGTAATAAAGGAAGGCCTTATCAGTGCTATTCTCATTTTTCCATCCACCCCAAAATGTTTCATTTCCAAAATCCCCTATTTTGAAAACACGAGCTTTGATACCACTGAAAGTTGTCATGCCTTGACCCAATTCATTAGTTAGTAGTTCCATGCAACTCACCAATTTTCATGCCTCATTTTTCCATTTACTTCTCGCAAGTAAGATTGTTTATCCCTAGGGAAAGGAATGACTTACTTAATGGAAAATCATCGTGCCCTTCCTTTCGAGGTTCTCTTCCTCGATCACCGACTCTATCGGAGCTTCTTCCTAATGTATGGGATCTTCCTCTCCTTCTTCGTTCTTCCATGACACTTGAAAAATGTATTGAAGGAGGGGGTGAGCCAACACTCAGTGAGTGAGAGGACCACTCATCGAGTCTTTCATGGCTCGTTGTTGCCTCTACTCAAAACAACGATAATATTTATCAAAACCATCTTGGGGTCCATGCTCTTTCTAATTCCATAGGGTTTTAATATCCTCTTAGGTCGTGTTCATTACATATGTGTCGCCTCTAAAGATTTGGATCATAGGGCAATACACCCTTTGACCTTGATGTCTCCATCCAGATCTAGTTTTCCTGAGTAGAGTTAAGCTTTCACAGGAACCCATTCATTTACACCTATAACACTATAACATGCCATCTCCTTTTAGTGTTTTCTAATCAAACCATCCTGGGGTTTGTACCCCAATCCAAATCTCTTTTAAAAAATGCTTATCTACGGTGGTTCCTTTCAGAATCCTACCATTTCAATTTGCCTAGCCTCCTTTTGAGGCTTTCGGGTATAGTTGGGCAAAGTCTTCCCCCATTAACCAACCCTATGGTGTTCGGGACATCTCTCATTTCCTTGTCTTGTTTCAGCAGATTTCACATATGTGTCATCTCTAAGTTTAGAGGATTTCACTATCCTCTTCAGTCATACTTATCATGACGGAATTATCTCTACATACGAGATTCACAAGGGTATTCCACCCTTCGACAATGATTTCACAAATTAGACCGGATTTCCCAGTAGAGTCATTGCTCTTACGGAAACTAGTTCATTAACCCATATAACTCAATTGCAATGTAATTTAATTACAAGATAAAACATAAAACATATATTTCATTTTTCTTGTCCCAGTATTCAAGTGTTATCTTTATGTCCCATCCCTAAAAAACAACACACAATTCTCCTCCCCCCCCTGTAGCCTCTTGGTAAAAGGCATCCTCTCCCTTATTTCCCTCCTAGGTATGTAAATAACTTCCCCTTATATCCACTCTAATTCAAATGCTATGCATGAATGCAACATATCTCAACAAAATTATAGATGGCTCACTATCGGCCCAATCCGTCTATAGATAATCATTTCATGGTGTAGGCTCACATGCCCTACCTCAATATTTTTGTCCTATCTGTCATATTCATTTTTAGAGCACGGTCTTCTCTCAACTGTTTCCATTTCATATTCATTAAATATTTTATCCTTGCTACACAAAATGATCTCCTTGGGAGCCCGGTCCTTACCAGATCATCCCCCTAAGTCAATGTCATATATACGGGCCACTCCCGACCCCTAATTTAAATTTACATATATGGGCCTCTCTCAGCCCCAAATCAATTTCACATATGTGGGCCTCTCTTGGCCCAAATTTAGTTTCATAAGTATGGGCCATTCTCGGCCCCCAAATCATTTTCATAAATATGGGCCAAGCCCTTGGTTATTCTTTGGGACTGACCCTCTACTAGTTGTCCCTATACGTAATCCTCTTTATGGATCATCTTGTAATTTCCAATGGATTGCAATTGGATCCCATTACTATACCTCATTTCAATTGTCGAACTTAAATTTTTAATCTTTATATTATTTGGGGCCTTCACTTGGTCCCCTAAGTTGGTGATTTCTTAGACCTAACGAGCATTACGCTCCATTGGTTGACTAGTGGACCCATGGTCCTTTCTCATAATAGGAGTCTAGGTTCATTTCCTTAATGTGGACCTTGTCTCTTGTCATGCCCCGACCCAGTTTGGTCAGATCCCCATGAACAACCCGCCACTCTCCCAATTTATTAAAGGGTTTCCCCTTATTATAAACCGTAAAGAGTAAGACATCCTTTAAATCTGCACCATTTCCTGAAATAGCATAATCAAAACTGCATGAAATTTTTAAACTTTACATGCCTGTCTTACAGGCATCTTAGTTGATGGTATTTCAGGGTATGCTTTCTGGGATTTCCTGAAAGGGATATAAGGGAGGGGGTGAGTACGACTACTCAGTTAATGGGTTTTTCAAAGGTCTACTTTTAACTTTTAAGAAAAATATTTATATGGAGTGTGCAAGACTCCTTTCTTTTCAAAAATCTCTTCATTTAAAAATTTATGTTTTTCCATTATTCCTTAGTTACTAGTGTGTCATCACCCAACACATATCTTTCATCATGAAGGTTACACATATTCGCAAGTCAGTATCACTACTGAACCCGCTAATGGCTTCAGAGCGACTTTTCTTATCATCCGGATAGAAGTACGACCACTTCTACCCTAGGAATGAGTGGATGGACGCGGCATCCGACCCACAATCCCAAAATCACTTCTTCGTATCCGTATGAGGACAGAGACCTCATCCTGTTCCCACCCCAGTCTCATGCGCTTGGTGCTACTCCAAATTTCGCACAGACACCTAGAACGACGATCTGCCCTTATACTCACTGGGTCGTACAGGGCCCTTAGGACACATCACTACCCCTCATGGGCGTCTTGATGATCCCGTACTACTGGTGCATGCACAAGCAAAGTTTTCTTAAATTTGCCATATAATATGTGGTGTCATTTGTCCCAGCGGTCTCGACCTTCAAGTCAACATGTAGCTATTTGTCTCGACTGATCTGAAGACCTGTCATGTCGCACTGCTACTAGTTGACTAAGTATGTCAGACCTGCCTTGGTAACATGACCAAACAATTCACTTATTAAATTTTAATGGTACATATATATATATATATATATAACAATTCACTTATTAAATTTTAATGGTACATATATATATATATATATATAACAATTCACTTATTAAATTTTAATGGTACATATATATATATATATATATATATATATATATATATATATATATATCAAGTTCTTTTACGAGCTCCTGCTCGTGTCCATTGGCCTATGACCCACTATTCGAGTTTTTCAAAAACTAGCATTTTAGCCCTCAAGTTCCAAAACAGAGGCCCCTGACCTATAAGTGCTATTCGAGCTCCCGTCAAGAAGGTCTCCTAAATAGTTTAAGCATTGGCACACAGTTAGGGGAGAACACTTCCGACAAAAATAGGTTTTTACTATCCATTATACCGACCGGTATAAGGACATCTCCGTTCATCACCGATGAACAAGTTTTCAACTTCCTTCGAGAAAGTCTCATCATACCAATCAGGTATGAACTACTTACAACCCGTAAGTAGTTTTTCCGCATAACTTTCACATCACTTTCTCTAAGTAGTGATTATTAAAACATACCACTAAGTAGTGGGTTTTTATACCGAGGTACTTATTATCCCCAATCGGGTATGATACATAATCCCACTCATAACCGGTAAGTGATTTTTAATTTTAAGTTGTGTTCATCATCCCAACCGGGTATGATGTTAGTAAACCCACTCACCCGTTAATGTCGTGAATTCTACTAGACCGGTTCTTTGTATTTACACGAGCTTGTCCTTGCTGGCATTCCCGGTACTTCGCATTCCTACACGATATGAACATCTCAGTTCATTATCCTTCGGCCTAATCGCCTTCATTCATTCCAAATGAATGAGAAAGTCAAACTTCCATTTATTTGCAATTAGTTCCCTAAAGTTATTTCTCTTTAACTTTAAGTCCCTAATGTCGATTTTTCTTCAAATTGAGTCCCGAAACTTCTAAAATTTATCATAGGACCTCAATTTATTCCATTTCACAAAAAGGAGATTAATTTCTTAAATTTCCAATTTGGTCCTCCAACTTTTCCAAAATTACCATTTTGCCCTTCTTTACAAAAATGGTTAGTTTTACCCCAAAAATTCTAAAATTTCTCAGTTGGTCCTCCAACATTATTTTCATGCCCAATTGGCCCTCAATTTCATAAAATTTCATTTTGGTCCTTCAAATTTCGAAAATCCCCAAAATTTCCCCCAATTCTAACTCTTCAACACTACTGAATTTGATTTAATCAAATTAACCGATCAAACACCTCTAATTGTTGAAATTGGAGTTGAAATTGAGTTGCTACATGTTATACAATTCTAAGGAACATTGAATCATAGATTTTAATGCTAGAACGAGCTCAAACGTTGCTTCACCGGAAAACAGACTATAGAGAGATAAAGCTTCGATTTCTCACCGGTGAGGGCACAGCGGTCCGAGCTTTTGATCTGGGCAGATAGCTCTCATCTTGAGGTTCATCCTAGAATCAAGAATCACATCAATTGATGCTGAATTGAGTTAGAATTTCATCATTGAAATTCTACCGGTTCTCTCTTTAGCACCAGCCGGAAATTGCAGAGGGGAGCCGAATTGACTTACCTTTCAGTCCTAATTCGGCCGTGGGAGGGCAAATGAAGTGTTGGGAAGGCTTGGTTTGGCCTGAGTAGGGCTCGAAATGGTCGATTTCAACTCAGCTGAAACAGGGTAGCTTCGGTCCGTCGGAGCTCCTTCATTGTTTCATCACGCCGGCGTCTCGCTGGCTACTCTTGGAGTGAACGGAGACTATAGACGTGTAGCTGACTTCTCCCCAGTTCTAAAGAACCCGACCTCACCTTGTTTGGCTCAGAAAAGACCCCATGTTGGAGCTTTGGTTCAAGGTTCACCGGGAAAATGGAGTTGTTGAGAGGGAATGGAGTTTTCATGTGTGTAGAGGAAGAATGGGGAAGGGCTCTTTATATAGGGAGCTTGGAGACCCGTTGACCATCCATTTGGCACTGTTATTGCTAACATTGAAGACCTGGAATGCCCTGAACATAAGTGTTTCTTCTTTGCCAATGTTTCTTCAGTTTCCCAGCGAGTGAACAGTGATGTCATCCCGAGGAAGAAGATGACACTATTCCAAACCGAACCGGACCATTCCGAACCGGGTTCAAAGCTTAAACCGACCAGTTCACCCCCCATTCAACTGAGTTTTTCAAATCTAAAAATTTTGAAATTCATTCTCTATCCAATGGTGGCCTCAAATCTCCAATTTGAATTATTTAAGCCACCTAGAAAAATGAATTTAGGATTCGGTTCAATAGTGGTTCAAACCGGTTTAGATCCGGTTCACCTGAAGCGGTTTGGTTTTCATCCCCAATTCCTTCATAAGTCCATTTCCATGTCTTTTGTGACTCCTTGGGTCACTTAGGGTCCATAAAATTCCTGGTTTACCATCTCTTTATCGATTCCGGTTCATAAACCGACTCGGTCCTTAAACCAGTTCAATCCGGTTCGGGTCTAGTTCACCCAAACTGGTTTGGTTTTTCTCTCCCACTTTATTCTAAGGTTCCTTCCCAAGGTTTATGAATTTATTTGGAGTACAATGGAGTTGAATTCCTTTGTTTTGCCCGATCTTTATCAGTTCCGGTTCATGAACCGGTTCAATCCTATTGGACCTAGTTCATCCAAATCGGTCTAATTTTCCTCTTCCAATTCGCCCTAAGGTTCTTTTCCATAGTATTTTGAACCCTTTGGATCATCTGGGAGTTGTTAATTCCTAAATTGCCCATTCCCAATTATTGGGTTTGTGAACTGATTCGGTTTTCTCACTTGGTTTGACCAGTTCTCTTCCCGATTTTCCTTAGCTCAAAAGTGTGGGGTTTACACGTCTTTTCTTGAGGCGAGTCTTGAATCCATTTTCACTGAAGGGTTGCCTCCTATAGTTATTATCACACCCCAGCCCTGTTTGGTTGGAATCTTGTGATCGACCCGTCACCCTTGCTTGTGGTAATTCCACCATGACAATTCAGAAAGGTAAAGGCATAATGACCAGGGTGTTTTCCACAACAAAATTTACAAAACAAACATAAGGGTACCTTTCTTCTTGAATGATGCTATGCTCGAGGAATGCTCTACTCTTTTGAAGTGTCACCTTACTTGAAAGGGGTTTAGGGAGAGGGAGTGACTTTACAACTCAGTGAGCAGGGTTAAGTGACATCGTGACTTCCTATCCACGATTCAACATATACTCAAATAGAAAATTTCCATTTCTATCACTACTTGTTCCTACAAGATTAGGGTATGTACCTTCCTAGTTAGAGGGATTTAATTATGTAAACCTACAATGGTTTGTTTCACATAAACACATAAACACACTTTTTAGTAAGAGATCATATAGTTGCAAGACAGACCTTTAGAGCGTCTTTACGTCCACTCTCGTGAGAGGCCACAACCTCCACCATATTCTCTATGTGAGCACCATTGCCCAACCGCTAGACATGATCAATTCTTCTATCTACTATTGAGGGATGAGACCTCCTCCCCTTCTTCCTCAGTCTCAATGCGTACGAAGCTCCCTAAGCTTCACGACATACTAGAACAACATAATTGTACTTGTGTCAACCTTATTGTCAAGCAACCCTTAGAACTAACACTATCACATACCAGGCATCTCTTTGGTTCTATACGATTGTAATCCCATACAATAGTATTTTGATTTAAGACCTTTATTTTTATGCTGCTAGCCCAACAAACTACAACATGACTTTAGCATAGGAGCTTCCACAAGCATTATCCAATTGTGATAATTTTAATAGGCTCTTAAATTATAACTTCTTTATGAGATTTGACCCGTTTTCCATTGGCCTTGGGCCCACTTATACAAAATTTTAAAACATAGCATTGGGCCCACTTGCACCTAACTAGATCTAGCCCACCATTATCGAGCATTGGCCTCGGCCATTTCCTGCATTGACGGTCGGACTAGACCATAAGCCTTAAAGTGTATCCATACACTATACAAGGGTTATCCTATTAACATACTTCATGCTTTCTTCTGAAATATAATACCAAAATGTTTAAGCGATTTTACATAGTCAGAGGATTATTCTTCTAGAAAATTGAGTTAAAAATAAAGCATGATTCCAAGTATGCATTATCGGTCCAATCAGACTTGATGTTAGTAATCCCACTCACTCGAGATCCGTGACTTGTTCGTCCCAAACAGAATTGCAATAACTCAGGTTGGATTCTTGATTTTAGGTCAGGGTCTTCCTTTCGCACCAACATGAAACACCCAATGTTGGATGGGAATGATCATCCAAACCAACAAATCGAGTGACATCCCTCGATGTACACTCATTATTGTGCTAGGCTATTTCATAAACAACGAGTATTAGTCCCTTTCATAAATAATGGGTCTTATCCCTTTTATACTTGAACATTGGCCTTAGCAATTTTGTTCCTAACATTTTTTAAAGGGAAGGGTATTGCCCATTTTTAAACCCTCAGGTTTACACACGCCTTTTCCTAAATCAATGTGTCATGGCTCGTTTCTCAAATGGATCAGAATATCTCATGTATATCGAAAAAAGCTTATGTATAGCTTTTCTATGGAATTCTCATAAGGTTTTCCAAATTATATCATCAATTTTCATAAACTTATAAGTATTAACAACAACGGTCAAATCAGACATGAAGTTAGAAATTCCACTCACCGTTATAGTCGTGACATGTTCATCTTGACGACATCTCCTTGTCTCGAGATGTGCAATTCCCATATGATTTAATGTCTCATTCCTCTACACAAATCAAATCATAAGTTCGGGGTTGGTCTTGAACTTTATTTAGTACTTGTATTATACATTGTAATTTTTCATAAGATTACAATTTTGCCCCTAGCTCAGTTCGCACGATTCTCATGCATCGACGAACCTTTTTCGACCAACCCACATCCATAAATTCCTTTCACCTATCTATGGTTACACCCATATTTGTTCATATTTTCCGAAATGCCCCAAAAGTATCTAAGTTTCCCACTTAGAAAGTTAGCTTTTCCAAAGCTAGCATTTTGGTTTTCAAGAAGGGAAAAATTACCATTTTACCCCTATAGATCCAAACCCTCCCATGTGGGACCCTAGACTTATCAATTCATTCACTGAGTTTCCTAAACTTCCATTTGTCCCTTTTGGGTCCTATATTTCTCAAAAACTTCCTCTTTGGACCTAAACATTTCCTTATTTATAATTAGAACCCTAAATTTTTCAAAAGTATTCATTTGGGTCCTTAGCCTCTTTCAAGCTACCTCTTTAGGTCTCTAACCTTTCTAAAACTTCCTTTTAGATCCCTAGTGTAACACTGAAACTTCTCGAACCCAGGCTAAGCCCAAGTGGACCAAAGCTGGTAAATTGGATCCTGAATTAAAAATGAGAACCAGAATCGTGAATGAAATTCTAAACCCAAGATGAGATTTGAAATCGGGAATGAAATCCTGAACCAGAGATAATAATAGAAATCGAGAATGAGCCCCCTGGCCAAGAAAGGAACATGAGTCAAGATTTGTAAAGAAAAATTCGGATCATGATTAAATATTGAAAATGGGATAGAAAACTCAATTTCGGGACTAGGGATCCAATCAGATATGAGATCATGTCTTAGGCATGAAAACTAAGATTTTGGGAAAAGCTTATTTTCGTCTGAACAAGGTCATGATTTCAAATTTAATTACTGAAAGGAATCAAAAAGGGTAAAATATTAATTTAAATATCCAAAAATAAAAAGAAAAAGATGGGAAGTTGGGTTGTGGGGACCAAATCAGGTCGACCCGACTCACCTACGAGCCACCGTGCAGCACTTCAAATGTCGCTCCAATTGACCCAATATTTGATCAAATTGAGTGCTACAAATTATAGAGATCAGCTAGGAATTAAGCTAAAGGTCTCCCTATGGAGTTAATTACATTAACTTCTTATGGATAACTCAAATTTGGCATTCAAAATAAAAAATCGTGATATGGGACAGCTCCTCAACCTCTCATCACTCAAACGAGCAATTCTCTATGGTCCGATCACTAAATGGGGTGATCCTAGTGTCTAAATGTCTCTAATGGACTCCTCTTGAGTTCTATGGTTGGGCCCCAACCTGCTAGTGGTCGTAAAATATTGTACGATGGCCATTTTGGACGACCCAATTTTGGGACAAAAAGTTCCATGGCCACCGATGGCCTTTCAAGGACAAATTCTCTCTCCTCTGACCACTAATCCAATGGCCACCAGTGCCAAAGTGTCTGCCTGCTTCCCCTCTATCCCTTCATGGCTAGGGTCAACCTCCAGCAAGGAAGATAATAGCTAGCATGAGCCAATCTCTATTGGTGGATCTATTAGGTTCAACTCGATCATGACCAATCGAAGGCCAAATTCGCCCAACTCCTACAACCACTTAGTCGGACACCACCATAGAAAGCTTCAGTTGGACCTTTGCTATAAAATGCCTAAGCTTTGACCACCTCTCTAGTCACATCCAATGAAACTTTCTAATAAACCCCTTAGTTACACAATTTCATCCAATTTTGGAAAATGACCAAATTCAACTATGGTTGGTCGGGGTAAGGCTTGCCACTCCTTCCACGAGCCATTAGTGGTATGATAAGATCAATTAGGGTAGATTGTAAATTTGGAAGTTCATTTGATTTGAGTTCCAACGTTTAGGGACTAAAATGTAATTACTAATCTTTTCAATTGGTCCTAAAACTTCATTTAGACTCTTAAAAAGTCCCTACATAAAACTTATTCATATCTCTATTGTAGTCTCTCATTAGTGGCCCATTCGACAACTTGATGTTAGTAATGCCTTTCTTCATGGTCATCTCCATGAGGAGGTATATATGGCTCAACCACCTGGTTTTGTTGACTCACTCTTTCCTCATCATGTTTGTCATCTTCGCAAGTCTCTTTATGGTCTTAAGTAGGCTCCTCGTACTTGGTTTCTACGCCTTAGTTCCTTTCTTCAATGCTTGGGGTTTTGTGGCTCAGTTGCCAATACATCTCTATTTATCTATCGCATATCAAAGTTTGTCATTTTTCTATTCATTTACGTCGATTCTTATTATTGGCTCTCCAACCGCACTTATCTCTACCATTATTTGTGCTCTTTAGGATGAGTTTTCACTGAAAGACTTGGGACTCCACCATTTTCTTGGCATTGAGGGGGCATAGTACTAATACTCCAAAGTGCTAATAGTTTTGTACTACACCAAATTCATATAATGATCTAATTATTTTCACCTAAATAAATTTACTAGGTATCTACCCTATCCATTTCATTTCGATAAAGTAGAATAAAATTGTAAATATGTATGATTGGATTTTCATAAGGCTTAGGCTCTTTAGGACCTTTTTAATTCCACAACTGTTATTTTTTATGGTACAACATTATATAAATCTATGTTTTATATTGGCATTCACTTAATAATATGATAGAGTGGAATTGTTATTTAAATTCCTCATGTAGACTCGGGTTTCATTAATTTTTTTTTGTATAAAATAACTATATTGGTACTTTGAACATCTTAATAAAATTACTTGATAATGGTATAACTTTAACTATCAAATCCCTTTCTCCTTTATATTTGTTTAGAAATTAATTTTGCACAGGTATATATATACCCTTATATGTAAATATCTAATCAATATATATATATATATACATAATTATCAATTATACATATAATATTTAATTTCTGCTTAAATTCAATGGACTTAACTCAATTCTATCAAGTTATTTATTTCGGTTAAAACAACATTTTTCATTTTATTTTAAATCAAATTTATTTCGATTATATCAATTGGATTTTTAAACTTATAATACAATTTCGAAAAAATTTCCGACCAAAATTTGTGTTTACTAAAAAGACGGCGTGGCACTATTCCAAGGAACAAGATCAGAAATTATGATTGGCTCCTCTTTTCTAAAAGAAGGGGAAACTCTTCTTGAAACGATGGAGCGGTTGCTTACAAAGATCTTACCAAACCGGGTCAGGGCATGACAATACCCATCCACAATAGGAGTCATAAATCCAATGGACTCCACTCTTAGCTCTATGTAGGGCTTCACCCTTCGGCTGATATGGGACACCTAGTACTTTCCTAGGGCCATATCTTCCACATTTATACTTAGTATTTTGTTTACCACTTCACTTATTGAAAAACACTTTTGGTGTTTTATATACGATCCAAGTAGCACTCTTTTGTGGATATTCCACTTCCCAATGACTCATTTTTACAAATCTCTTTGTCTTGAAAGTTGTGCTCTCATACCACTAAAGTTATAATGCCCCGACCAGATCCACGGGTCGGACTATCATACAATCACCACATTCTCTCGATACTACGGTAGTGGATACCTCACTACATTAGAACCAATAGGCCAAAATGATCATATTAAGTATCGCATACCAAAAATTCACTAAAAATTAAAACTTGTACAAAAGTATCTTTCAATTTACACAGTAGATAAACAGAACAAGTCCTAGGAATTTTAGTAATTGCATTGGACCATCTATTAGTAAATCAACTTCCTTGTCTCGGCTTTCTTTCTCCGCAAGGGTCCTCTTCCCTTGTCTTCCACTCCTTCGTATGTCCCTAAATTGTGTTAGGGGGGAGGTTAGAAATGCTTAATGAATGTAAAGGTTGCTCATTGGGTCATCATGGCGTTGATGCTGTCACAACTCAAAATAACATAATTTAGTTTGTTATTTATTTTTCTAGGGTAGTTCATCACTAAACCTACCATTCATGCATTAGTACAAGTTATTGGCCTACACAATGCACCAAAAGTTAGACAGAAACTAACATCCGAACTAACTAACCGAGTGACATCTTTTGACACACACTCAGTATTGTACTAGGGTAATCCCTTAGCACAATCATCCATATCTATATGGGGACCAAATTTAAACTCGTTGGTTGGGAATTATCATCCAAATCAACTAATTGGGGGACATCCCTTGATGTACACTCGATATTATTCGAGGGTAACTCTTGTCCCTAGCACAATCTTCCATACTTATGATGGGAACCAAATTAACATATATTAAGAATTGTCTTAATGCCCATTATGATAGATGAAATTGTGATGATCAAGCTCAATCAGAAAAGTCAACCCAACTCGTAGAAAATTGGGCCAATGCAGGAAACTCACAAGAGGTGGTGTCACGCCCCGACCCGATTTGGTTGGATCCTTGTGAGCAACCCGCCACTCTCCTGGTCTAATAAGGGTTTTCCCCTTCGTTAAATCATGAGGAGTAAGACATTCTTTAAATCTGTACCTTTCCAAGAATAACATTAATCAAAACTGTAAGAAAATTTAAACTTAACATACTTGTCTTACATGTGTAGTTAACTTGAGGTCTTTGGGTAGGATTTCCCTTGATTACCTGAAAAGGGGTATAAGGGAAGGGGGGGGGGGGGGGGGGGTGAGTTCAACGACTCAGTGAATGGGTGTTTTAAAATTTGACTTCCAGAAAATAGTTAGAATTGGAGTGTGTGAGACTCTTTATTTTCTTTCAATACATTTCATCATCAAAATTTTAGTTTTCATAGCTATATCTCATTATCAACCACAAACGGTGTGTTTATCAATCAACACACGACCTTCATCATGAAGGGAATACACATTCGTAGGGCAGCACGTCCACTGCACCCACTTATGGCATCAAAGCAACTTTATCAGCCACCTATATAGAAGCCTGTCCACTTCTACCCTAAGAATGAGTAGATGTACGCGACATCCGACCCTCAATCGCGTAAAGAAAACTCCTGTCCGTATGAGGACAAGTAACTTATCGTGAGCCCATCCCAGTCTCATCTGCATAAAGCTACGCCGAGCTTCTCTAATTGTTGGCACGACAAACTGCCCTTATCTCCACTATGTCGTCCAATAGCCCCTAGGACGCATAACTACCCCTCTTGGGCATCTTGATGGCCTCGAACCTCAAGTGCATGCACAAACAATAATTTTTTCACAATGCCCATTATCTTTTATCACATGTTTGTTTACAAGCTCTGCTTGTGCCAACTAGCCTTGGGCCCACTGTACGAGTTTTTCAAAATCGGGCATATTAGCTCCCAAGTTCTAAACTAAGGCCTCTGGCCTATCTGAGCTATTCGAGCTCCAATCAAAAAGGTCTCCCAAAAAGTTTAAGCAATGGTACATAGTCAGGGGAGAGAACTTCTGACAAAATAATCTTTTCATCTGTCCATCACACCAATCGAGTGTGAGGACATCTCTTGTAAATCCCACTCTTTGGAGCTAAGGAAAACCGGGGAAAGAACTCATTAAACCAAGTGAGAAAAATCGAATTGGTTCATAGACCCGATCATTAGAGAACGGAAAAATTGAGAAATTTACAACTTCTAAGTGACCCAAAAGGTCATAAAAACCTTGGAAAGGGACTTTAGGACAATTTGGGAAAGAAAACCATACTGGTTCAGGTGAACTAGATACGAACCGGTTTGAACTACTATTGAACCAGATATTAAATTCATTTTTCTAGGTGGCTTGGAAAATTCAAATGGGATAATTGAGGCCACCATTGCATAGAGAATTGAATTTAGATGAATTTAGAAAATTTTAATTTTGAAAAACTCGGTCGAATCGAGCTAGAACCAGCCGGTTTAAGCGTTGAACCTGTTTCAGATCGGTCTGGTTCGGTTTGAAATAGTGTCGTATTCTTCCTTCGGATGATAACACTATTCACTCGGGGGAAAATTGAGCAATGCCGACGAAGTTGAAAAGTCTTCGACTAGGGAGATTCAGGCAATGAATGACCTACATTAAGGTGCCAATCGGATGGCCAAGAAGTCCTTGAGCTTCCTATATAAAGAGCCCCTCCTCATTCATCATCCTCACACCTGAAAACTCTACTCTCTCCCTACTACTCCATTTTTTGGTGAAGCTCAAACCAGATCTCTGACTTGGGCATTTTTCTAAGCCAAAGAAGGCATGGTCATGTTCTTTGGATTCGGGCAGAAGTTAGCTACATGCTTGTAGTCTCCATTTGCTTTGAGGGTCACCGAAGAAATCCCGGCATAATAGAACAGTTAAGTAGCTCTGGCGGAACAAAGCTGCCCTGTTTTGACTGAGCTGAAAATGGCCAATTTTAGCCCTTCTCAAGCCAAACCAAGCCCTTCCAACACCTCCACAACCCTCCTACAGCTGAAAGGTAAGCCAATTTGGCTCCCCTCTATAAATTTCAATCGGTGCTAGAGAGAGAACCGATAGATTTTTACTAACTAAATTCTCCCTCAATTATGCATCAATTGATGTAATTCTTGATCCTAGGAGTAACCTTAGGACGAGAGCTATCTGCCCAAATTGAAAGCTCGGATCGCCGTACCTCTGACGATAAGCTTTTGAAGCTTTCTCTCTCTACATTCAGTTTTCCGACGAAGCTCCGTTTGAGCTCATTTCGACATCAAATCGTGTGATCTAAAGTGCTATTGAATCTTATGAAGGTGTAGGAACTCAAATCTAAGTTTAATTTCAACAATTAAACTCATTTGATCGGTTAATTTGATGAAATCAAATTAGGCTGAGTTACAAGGTTGAAATTGGGGGAAATTTGGGGATTTCAAAAATTTGCAATTTCATAAAATTGAGGGCCAATTGGGCATGATAATGATGTTTGAGGACCAATTGGGCAATTTTTGAAAATTTTGGGGCAAAACTTACCATTTTTGTAAAGTAGGGGCAAAATGGTAATTTTGGAAAAATTGGGGACCAAATTAGAAATTTGGGAAACTTGAACCCTTTTTGTGATTTTGAATAAATTGAGGTCCTAAGGTGAATTCTAGAGTTTTGGGCCTCAATTTAGGGCAAACCGGCATTTGGGACCATAAGTTAAAGAAAAATAACTTTAGGGACCTAATTACAAATAAATGAAAAGTTTGGTTATTTCATTCATTCGTAATGAATGAATGCTATTATGCCAAAGGATAATGAACAAGGATGTTCATATCGTGTAAGAACACGAAGTACCGGGAACACTAACTAAGACAAGTTCGCGTGAATGCAACAAGCCGATTAAGAGTAAATTCACTGCACTGTCGGATGGGTAGGATTTTATATCATAACCAGTTGGGATGATAAGCAACTCAGAAATGAAAACCCACTACTAAGTGCTATTTTAACCATCACACCAGAGAAGAGTGATGTGGAAATTACGTGGATAAACTACTTACCGGTTGTAAGTGGATTGTACCCGGTTGGTATGATGAAACTTCCTAGAAGGAAGTAGAAAACCAACTTATCAATTATAAGCTGTGGTGTCCTCATACCCGATTGGTGTGATGGGTGACTAAAAGTTTATTCTTATCAGAAGTGCTCTCTCTTGACTGTGTGCCATTGCATAAACTTTTTGGGAGACCTTTTTGACAGGAGCTTGTATAGCTCAGATAGGTTTGAGGCCTCGATTTTTGAACTTGGGGGCAATTATGGCTGATTTTGAAAAATCTCATAGAATGGGCCCTAGGCTAGTTGGCACGAGCAAAAGCTCATAAATAAACATGAGTTTAAGCCTTGAAAACTTTAAATGAATAAATTGTTTGGCCATGGTACCAAGACAAGACCGGCATACTCGATAGATTGGCGGCAGTGCGACATGACTGGTCTACGGACCAGTTGAGACAAACAACTCTAGGTTGAGTTGAAGGTCGAGGCCGTTGGACCAATTGCACCACATATTATATGGCTTATCTGGAAAATTATTGATTTGTGTATGCACTGAGATACATGACCTTTAAGACACCCAAGAGGGGTAGTGATGTGTCCTAGGGCTATTAGACGACATGGTGGAGGTAAGGGCAGTTAGTCGTGCCAGCAGTCTTAGAATCTTGAGGTAGCTTCATGTGCATGAGACCGGTGTGGGGTCGGGATGAAGTCTCTATCCTATACGAACATAGAGTTTTGTTACAGGATTGAGGATGGGATGTCGCGTATATCCACTCATTTTTAGGGTAGAAGTGGACGTGCATCTATCTAGGTGGCCGATAAAGTCGCTTTGACACCACAACTAGGTACAATGGACGTGTTGGCCTGCGAATGTGTGTTCCCTTCATGATAAAAGGTGTGTGTTGGTTGATAAACACACCATTGTGAAGATGAAAAACCGAGATTTGAGAAAGAAAGGTTTTAAAGAAAAAAATAAGGAGTCTAACACACTCTAACTCAAACTATTTCCTGAAAGACATACTTTAAACACCCATTCACTAAGTCTTTGAACTCACCCCCTCCCTTATAACCCTTTCAGGTAATCCTGGGGAAAGCCTACCCAAAGACCACCAGTTTATACACGTGGGAGGCAGGTATGATAAGTTTACAATTTTATGCAGTTTTGATTTATGTTGTTCCAAGAAAGGTGCAGGTTTAAAAGGACGCCTTACTCCTCACGGATTAAAATAAGGGGCAACCCTTAATAAACCGGGAGAGTGGCAGATTGATCATAGAGATCCGACCAAACCGGATCAGGGTGTGACAATTTGAGTGGCATCAGAGCCTATTTCCTCGAATACATTATCGAGACTATATAACATAGTAACTAAGAGTAATTTTTAAAATTTTTAGATGGTTCCCTGGAAAGGAACCAAGAAAACTAGGACCGACGTTACCAATACCACCCAAAACTCTGTCCCCATAAGAAAGTCACCCTAAAATACCCAAGAAGTCCCAAAGAACTAAGGGAGGATGTTGCTAGGACCTGATGAGGTCACAATCCTAAGTACGAAGGTAGCCAAGCTTAAGGCCAGGAACACCATCAAGGGCTTATAACCTTACCAAGGAGGACGCTTGTCAAAAACCCTGTGGCTCCCTATCTATTTTGTAACCACCTTTGTAATGGGGCTAAGACCCCAACATATTGTACTACTTCTCCACTAATAAAGAACTCCAAGTTTCTAAAAACTATATCTCTCAAAAAATTATTTGACCTAGCGCCTCAGCAAAAGGAAGATTGTCCAAGAAAAGTAACCAAACAAACCTGTGTTACCCTAGACATCACAGAGACCAAGGAGATTTCCATCTCGAATAAAGGAACGAATCAAGGAAATTATTGGGCAAAGAAGGCATGATAAGAAAATAGTCAAGGTAAGGAGTTTGAACTCTTAGAGTAACAACTGGGTAAGGAGACGACCTATTTCAAGGTGTAAAGGAAATGGGACATGAAGTGAAGGACTGTCCCACACCACAAGGATTTAGAACAATACTTTACAAGAAAAATGCCAACACAACTATAGGAATTCAAAAGGATACCATCCCAAGAACCACGACTCCGACTTGGAATTTCAATCACATCCAGATGGAAGCTCTTCAAGATCCTAGCATAATGGCAGGAAGGAAAAAGGACTAAAGATAGGACCTCAATAAACCACAAATAGAACAAAGGGTAGGTGAAGAGAATTCTCCCTTAAGAAGAAATTTCTAGCCATTTGGGAGCAAAGAAGGGAGTGCCTCCACAAGAGAAAACTAGCCGATCATTTGACAACAAATGGGATGTATTGGGATTCCAAGTATGACTCACTTGGAAAAAGTAGTGAAGCCAAATAGAAGTTTTGGACCAATGTTGCAGTAGGAAGCAAGTCATAAGAACAAGATAGTCAAGCAGAATAATGACGCCCTAAGGAAGACCGACAAGTAGAAAAGACTACATTCTAAAAGGGTAGTAGGATGAACATTAAGGATAATAAGACTCGAGAAACAACTGCCCTAAGATAATTAGACCAAGGGAATGGTAAGGATGAGGCAGTTAATGAATTGATACTTGTAAATGTCCTAATCTAAGCACCAACAAAGAAGAGGAAGGTGGAAAGGCCTGATATTGGGAAAAAGAAGGATGAAAGAAATCCTTAAAAAGACCAATGGCCAAATTAACGACTAAACTTGAGCAAAAAGAAAGGTAGGCAAGCCTCTCACATGATGATCAAGAGATCTTGAAACAAGGAGGATTCGAGCTCTCCTTAAAGGAAATAGATGTGTACTGAAGTAAAAGTGGGGATAAAGATAGGGTGCAAAGGATGTGCCCGCAGGATTTCAAGAGCAAGGGTAAACAGGAGATGACGACATCAAAAGATGTCATTTAAGGGTAGATATTCCCTAGGGTAAATGAAAAAGAAATTCAGGAAGAAAAAGGGAAGAGTCCTACTAAGGAAGGAAACCCTGGAAAGGCATATGTATCCCAACTGAGAGGTAGTGTAACTAAGTGAAATGGGATAGGGAGATAAACTTGCAAATGAAGCGCATGCTGAGGTGAAAAGACCACGAAAGCATACTAGGTGGACCCAAGGAATAAGTTAAACTCAAGGAATAGGTAAGTCGAAAGATAACATCAATGAGGTTGCTTGAGTAAGAAAGGGGTGAACTGCCCATATAAAGGGAATGGAGTACATTTAATAAATCTTGGAGACATAAGTCCTCCAATTAAGAAGTGACTAAAGTAAATGATCACTGACATCAAGACTAGTTGTGGTCCACGCTCACTTGATGTAGCCTAAAGTGAGGACGGCTAAGCATAAGCTGGAGTACATTAAATAAGACCAATAACTAGAAGTCCCTCATATAAGGAATGAGGGAAGAAATGGGAATTTTGAGACAATGGAGGATTAAAGGTGGGCAAATACCCAATATCGAAAGGAGTGTGAAGAAAGGAAGAAAGAAACTTTCAAGGAATAGTAAGAAGGTGGGGCATGTAGCTCCCAAAGTGGAAGCCTCTACTTTGAGGGACCTAGTAGAGAACAAAATTCGTAAGAAGGGAACTTCCCGAAACAAAGTAATCGACATATATATCAAAAGAGAATAACTCAAGATAAAGAGTCACGAAACCGATCATGAGTGAATAAGAATGGATTAAGAAAAAGAAAATATAAAGAGTCACAAAACTAATCACGAGTGAGTAAGAATGGATTAAGAAAAAGAAAAGTCCTTGAGGAAAGGACACCACTAGAAATGAGAAAGTGCATAAGAAGGAAAGAATCCATGTGTGTCGATAAGTCATGGGGAAAAAACCTAATAATTGGAATCGGAAAGACCCAATAAAGAAGTTGGGGAAATATGAGCAAGTAAGGGAAACTGACATGGTTATGTAAGACATGACATCAAAGGCAAGATGGATGAGTGAATAACGGTAAAGGTAGTCGAGAATATACTTCCACACGAAGTTATACAACCCTAAAAGGTTAGAAAGATTAGAATGACCATCAAGAAAGTATTCTAGAAATCTAATGGACATAGACGGGTTCTAGAAAATGTCATGACTGTAAGGGGCATGCAAGCCCAACAGTCCTGAGGAAAAATGCGACTCGAGTAAGGAAGAGTCAATGAGTAAAAATGATAAGGTCAAATATAAAAAAATCTAGACCAAAGTTATAATAGGCATCAGACGAGGGAAGGGTCAAAATAAGACAAAAAGGTGATAACACCGAAACCCGTGTAAGAAAGTATGTAGCACTCGAGATGATACAGAGATAAGGGTTTCAATGACCAAGTGAATAACTAGACAAGGGAACGATTGGGCAGCTTGGAACTCCTAATCCTGAAATTCTAAGCAAGAACCCTCAAGAGGAAGAATCTTGCCTTAAGTAGAGGAGGAAGTGAAGTTAAGGATGTACCTTGGAATAGTGGGTAAGCCATGCCTAATTATAATAAACTCCATGGAGTGAGTGAAAAATGGAAAGGAAAAAGAAATTTCTTAAGTGAATGATATAAAAAGGACTAACTAAAAAAACAACCGAAGAGTCAACATGTCAAGTAAACCCCAAGTTGACACCAAAGGAATCTATTCCTGATGCAAAGGTTGCTAATTAAATTTTGTGGAAAAAACTCCTAAAAAGAGGGGAGAGTTATAAACCCTGCTCTTTGGAGCAAAGGAAAATCGAGGAAAGAACCGGTTAAATTGATTGAGAAAAACCGAACCGGTTCACTAATTTGATCATTAGAGAACGGGCAAATTGGGAAATTTACAAATCCCGAGTGACCCAAAGGGTCATAAAAACTTTGAAAATGGACTTTAGGACAATTTAGGGAAGAAAACAGACTGGTTCAGGTGAACTGGATTGAACCGGTTTGGACCAGTTTCAACCACTATTGAATCGGATGCTAAATAATTTTTCTATGTGGTTTAGAAGATTCAAATTGGAGAATTGAGGCCATCATTGGATAGAGAATAAATTTAGATGAATTTTGAAATTTTTTATTTTGAAAAACTTGATCGAATTGGGCCTCAACCGACCGGTTTAAGCGTTGAACCCGGTTCGGCCGGTCCAGTCCGGTTCAGAACAATGTCATCTTCTTCTTTCAAATGATAGCACTGTTCACTCATTGGAAAATCGAGCAACATCGGCCAAGATGAAAAGTCTCTAGATAGGGAGTTTCAGGCAATGAATGACTGCCATTAAGGCTCCAATTAGATGACCAAGAAGTTCCCGAGCTTCCTATATAAAGAGCCCCTCCTCATTCATCATCCTCACACCTAAAAAGTCCACTCTCTCCCTACTGCTCCATTTTCCGGTGTAGCTCAAACCAGATCTCCGACTTGGGCATTTTTTTGAACCAAAGAAGGCATGGTTAGGTTCTTTGGATTCGAGTAGAAGTCAGCTACATGCCTGTAGTCTCCATTTGCTCCGAAGGTCACTGGAGAAACACCAACGTGATATAATAGTGAAGCACCTCTAGCATACCGAAGCTGCCTTGTTTTGGCCGAGCTAAAAACAGCCAATTTGAGCCATCCTCAAGACAAACCAAGCCCTTCTGACACCTCTGCAGCCCTTCTACAGTTGAATTAGAGCAGAAAGGTAAGCCAATTTGGCTACACTCTGTAAATTTCGATCGATGCTAGAGAGAGAATTGATAGATTTTCACCGACTAAATTCTCCCTCAATTCGGCATCAATTGATGCAATTATTGATACTAGGAGAAACCTCAGGATGAGAGCTATACGCCCATATCAAAAGCTCGGACTACCGCACCTTCGTCAATAAGCTTTTGAAGCTTTATCTCTCTACGTTTAATTTTCCGGTGAAGCTCCATTTGAGCTCATTCTGTCATCAAACCGTGCGATTTAAAGTGCAATTGAATTGTATGAAGGTGTAGGAACTCCAATCTAACTTCAATTTCAACAATTAAAATCATTTGATCGGTCAATTTGATGAAATCAAATTCGGTTGACTTAGAAGGTTGAAATTGGGGGAAATTTAGAGATTTCAAAAATTCGAGGGGACTAAAGTACAATTTCATAAAATTGAGGGCCAATTGGGCATGATAAAGATGTTTGAGGACCAATTGGGCAATTTTTGGAATTTTTCGGGCAAAACTTACCACTTTTGTAAAGTTGGGGCAAAATGGTAATTTTTGAAAAATTAGGGACCAAATTGGAAATTTGGGAAACTTGAACCCCTTTTTGTGATTTTGAATAAATTTAGGTCTTAAGGTGAATTCTAGAGTTTTGGGACTCAATTTAGGGAAAAATCGACATTTGGGACCTAAAGTTAATGAAAAATAACTTTAGGGACCTAATTGCCAATTACTGAAAAGTTTGATTATTTTATTCATTTGTAATGAATGAACGCTATTAGACCAAAGGATAATGAACAAGGATATTCATATCGTGCAGGAACATGAAGTTCTAGGAACGCTAGCTAAGACAAGTTCGCGTGAAGGCAACAAGCTGATTAGGAGGGAATTCAGTGCACTATCAGGTGAGTGGGATTTTATATCATACCTAGTTGGTTTGATAAGCACCTCAGAAGTGAAAACCCACTACTAAATGGTATTTTAACCATCACACTTGAGAGGAGTGATGTGAAAATTATGTGAAAAAATTACTTACCAGTTGTATGTAGATCATACTTGGTAGGTATGATGAAACTTCCTAGAAGGAAGTAGAAAACCCGCTTATCGGTTATAAGCGGAGGTGTCCTCATACCCAGTTGATGTGATGGGTGACTAAAAATTTATTATTATCAGAAGTGCTCTCCCTTGACTGTGTGCCATTGCTTAAACTTTTTGGGAGACCTCCTTGACGACAGCTCGAATAGCTCATATAGGCAGGAGGCCTCGGTTTTGGAAGTTGGGGGCTATTATGCCCAATTTTGAAAAATCTCGTACAATGGGCCCTAGGCCAGTTGGCATGAGCAGGAGCTTATAAACAAACATGAGTTTAAGCCATGAAAACTTTAAATGAATAAATTGTTTGGCCATAGTACCAATACAGGACCAACATATTCGATAGTCTGGCGACAGTGCGACATGATAGGTCTACGGACCAATCGAGACAAATAGTTGTAGGTCGAGTTGAGCGTCAGGGCTGTTGTGATACCACATATCATATGGATTATGTGGAAAATTGTTGATTTGTGTATGCATTGAGATACGGGACCTTCAAGATGCCCAAGCGGGGTAGTGATGTGTCCTAGGGCTACTAGACGACTTGGTGGAGATAAGGGCAGTTACTCGTGCCAGTAGTCTTGGAAGCTCAACGTAGCTTGATGCGCATGAGACTGGGGTGGGGTCGGGATGAGGTCTCTATCCTCATACGAACATGAAGTTTGGTTATGGGATTGAGGGTATAATGTTGTGTACATCCACTCATTCTCAAAGTTAAAGTGGACGTGCTTCTATCTAGGTAGCCGGTAAAGTCGCTCCGATGCCACAAGTGGGTACAGTGGACGTGCTAGCCTGTGAATGTGTGTTCACTTCATGATGAAGGGCATGTGTTGGTTGATAAACACACCATTGTGAAGATGAAAATTTGATATTTGAGAAAGAAATGTTTCAAAGATAAAAATACGGAGTGTGGCACACTCCAACTCAAACTATTTTCTGAAAGTCATACTATAAACACCCATTCACTGAGTTGTTGAACTCACCCCCTCCCTTATACCCCTTTCAGGTAATCCCGAGGAAAGCCTACCCAAAGACCACAAGTTAATACACCTGTGAGATAGGTATGATAAGTTTAAAATTTTATGTAGTTTTGATTTATGTTATTCCAGGAAAGGTGCAGGTTTAAAAAGATGCCTTACTCCTCACGGTTTAAAATAAGGGGCAACTCTTAACAAATTGGGAGAGTGGCAGATTGATCACGGGGATCCGACCAAACAGGGTCGGGGTGTGACATCTCCACTGATAAACCGATAAGCGGGTTTTCTACTTCCTTCCAAGAAGTTCATCATACCAATAGGGTATGATCTACTTACAACCGGTAAGTAGTTTTTTCGTGTAATTTCTAAATCACTCCATCCATGTGTTATGTTTAAAATTCCACTTAGTAGTGGGTTTTCATTTCTAATGTGCTCATCATCCCAACCAGGTATGATGTAAAAATCCCACTTACCCGATAATGTAGTGAATTTCTTCTTAACGAGCTTTTTGCCCCCACGCGAGCTTGTCTTGGCTAGCATTCCTGGTACTTCATGTTCCATTGGGGGCACGGCGGTTCGAGCTTTCGATCTTGGTAGATTGCTCTTGTCCTAAGGTTCCTCCTTTCCGCTCTAATTTGATCGTGGGAGGGCTGAGTAAGTGTTGGGAGAGCTTGGTTTAGCCTGAGAAGGGCTCAAATTGGCCATTTCTCAGCTCGACCAAAATAGGGCAGCTTCGATCCGCCGGAGCTACTTCACTATTCTATCACATTGCATTTCTCCAGTGACCATCAGAGCAATTGGAGACTACCATTGGGTAGATGACTTCTCACCGAATCCAATGAACCCAAACATGCCTTCTTTGGCTCAAAAAAATGCCCAAGTCGAAGCTCTGGTTCGAGCTTCATCGAAAAATGGAGCAATAGGGAAAGAGTGGAGTTTTTCAAGTGTGAGAAGGATGAATGAGAAGGGGCTCTTTATATTGAAAGCTCGGGGACTTCTTGCACGTCTAATTAGTTCCTTGATGGTAGTCATTCATTGCTTGAAACTCCCTGGTTGGAGACTTTTCCTCTTCACCGGCGTTACTTGATTTTCTAGCGGGTGAACAGTGATGTCATCTGAAGGAAGAAGATGACACTGTTCCAAACCAGACCGCACCAGTCCGAACAGGGTTCAATGCATAAACCGGCTCATTCAGGTCCGATTCGATCGAGTTTTTCAAAATTAAAATTTTTTAAATTCATCTAAATTCATTCTCTATCAAATGGTGACCTCAATTCTCAAATTTGGATATTTTAAGCCACCTAGAAAAATTAATTTAAAAACTAGTTCAATAATGGTTCAAACTGGTTCAATCCGGTTCAAGTCAGGTTCACCTAAACCGGTTTAGTTTTCACCTCCAATTCATCCTAAAGTCCTTTTTCATGACTTTTTTTTTACTCTTTAGGTCACTCGGGATCATAAATTTCCCGATTTGCCATTTCTCTATCATTTCGGATTTATAGATCGACTCAAATTTCTCTTTGGAAATGTCCGCTTCTTTTCCTAGTTTTTTTTATTATCAAAGGATGAGGTTTATAGGTGGCATGTCGGCTATCGAGGTTGATGAGGTTGGAAAGCTAACACTCCCAGGAATCTAAAACCACTTGAACTAACTCAGTTGGTGGTCTATAGCTAATGCAATTGACATTTTAGTCAGATGGGTCACTTTACCCGTGATCTCATATCTCTAAGGTTTAATTTAGACCCATTTATGGATCAATTTAGATAAATTTGGTGGCTATGAAAAGTTGGTGGTGTAAGGGACTCACCGTTGGGGCCATCGAAATTGGCCCCCAAAAACAGCTGCTCTATTTTAGTTTGTTAGAGATCAATTAGTGTGCAATCTTGTCGGGGCTAGTAGAGGAAGAGTTGGAGGTCAAGAGGAGTGGTGATGAAAAGTTGAGGTCCTTAGCTTTCTAGGGATACCAAGAACATCATCAATGGTGGTCGAACAATGAAGTTATGTTTTCTGGTAGCAAGGTCACAAGAGTTGGAAGGAATCAGTGGTTGGGAGAGAATTTTGAGCAATTGACAGTGAGGTAGCATACCCAATTTATATAGTTGTATTTTAGACCTCTGTGGTAATCTATTTATAGCTTCCTTTCATTAATTAATAGCATGTGGTATTGGCAATGAAATAATTTCCCTATACGGTGGAGTCGGTAGGTCAACGGATGAGGTGTCATGTAAAATAGGGGAATCTGGTTCAAGAATCGGGTGAAAAAGATGACACGCGCACACATGGTCGTACATGTGTGTGCCCAACATCTCTTTTGACTAGTTCAGCACTCTACCGAACCAGTTTCTAGCGAAGTTCTCAGCTGGTACAACTGGTTTTTGCCAAGTTCACTCTCTTCCCGGCTCGTTCTTGAGAAATTAAAAATTCCTAAAAATTATATTTTCAATTTCCTATTAAATGGACACAAGAACAACTTAATTTGGATTTGTTTTGACCACTTAAAAATTTAGGGGGTTTTGTTACTTCATCTAGCTTGAATCCATTTCGAACCAGTTTTCTCCCACTGTTCTCCTAATCTCTCATTTTGAGTTCCACAATTCTCCTCAATGTTTCTCCTTACCCTTTTTTATTCGTCATGGTCTCTCATTGACCCCTTTCCTCTATCCGGTTCAATCTACTCCCTAGTTACCCATCAATTCTTGGTTTAATCCCACTTCCTAGTTTAGTTTGGCCCAACTATGAAGTCGAGATTTTCCCTAATACTCCTCCGCAATCATAATCAGGCCAAACTAAACTGTAGAAACAAAGGATGGTACTCATCTCTAATTCATGGATGGTATCACAAACACCCTCACAAAATCCTAGTAAATCTTGTGTCGTTCCTGTTTCATTCGTAGTCATTGAGATTCATTTGCATGGAATTCCCCTTCTTCCTCAAATCTCCAATACGAGTTAGGTTCAATTATAAAGGATTTCCCCATCCTCATTTTCCACCCATAAGATGATGGAATACCCTTAAGAGGCATGGCTCCTCATGTATTTGTACAGGGTTATTCCCCTGCAGAGCTTAACAACATACAAGTAGAACCCGTCACCTCGGATCAAGGAAACCCGGAAAGAACTAGTCAATTAAAGGAGAAAACTGAACCACTTAATGAACCGAGAACGATAAAGAAGGGTTGAAATGAGAAATTAGAAAATCTCAAGTGATCAAGATGTCACAAAAATCATGGGGAAGGGTCATGAAGGAAATTAGATTAGAAAACTGGACCGGTTCAAGGTGAATCGTACCTAAACCAAACTAAATTGGATTGAACTTGGCTAAACTATACATGAACCATTCTCTTAATTCATTTTTTTAGGTGGCTTAAAAAGATCAATTTGGGAAATTGATGCCACCATTGAATAGAAAATGAATTTAGAAAAATTTAGAAATTTTTAATTTTTAGAAAATCAGTCGAATTGGGCCTGAACTGGTCTATTTTCATTTTTTGGTCACACGACTTGGTCGTACCGGACCGGTCAACAGTCCAACCGGTTAGTGCCCAGTCAGCATGCACATGACTAATCAGAGCACGACATGTGGCAAGGACCGCTATGTTAGTTGATCAACTATCAGCAAGTGCCTAGTCAACAGCCACGCTAACACGACCAGCCAATGAGAGGTTGCCACATGTCCAATCAACCAGTCAATGACTAATGTGGCGGCAGAGTCACCATGTCAACATGATCGACTAATAACATGTTGCAATGTGGTCGACTCGCATGTTGATCGAGGAAAGATTTTTCTTTCCTTTTCCAACAAAGGAAATTTGCTCCAATTTGGGCAATTTCTGATCAGGATGAGCACGACCAGTATGGAAACGGGTTGGGCAGAGGGTCCCCGAGCTCCCTATATAAAGAGCTCCCCTCCATTCATCCTCCACACACCTCAATTCCTCTCTCTCTCTCTCTCTCTCTCTCTCTCTCTAAAGTGCTCTATTTTCTGGTGAATCTCGAACTAGAGCTCTCACTTGGGCACTTCTTCTAACCTTAGAAGATGAATTTGGGTCCTAATGACTCGAGCGGAAGTTAGCTACCTAACACCCACATCCAACTGATCTGAGGATCACCGGAGAGTGTCGGCGAGCTCTAACAGTGAAGTAGCTCCAATCGACCGAAGTTGCTCTGTTTCGGTCGATCAAAATTTGACTAATTACGACCTCTTACAGCCGAATTAAGCACTCCCACAACCTCATGACCTCTACAAAGGTGAAAGCTAAGCCAATTCGGCCCTCCTCCGTTGTTACAGTTTAGTTCGAGAGAGAGAAAGTGACATAGTTCATTAATCAAATTTTCACTAATCTTGCCCCGATTCTTGATCCTAGGAGAACCCTGAGGACAAGAGCTAACTTTCCTGATTAAGAACTCGGATCGCCGCGCCTCCAACGGTAAGCATTTGAAGCTTTCCCTCTCTACATCCAGTTTTTCAGCGAAGCTTCGTTTGAGCTTGTTTTAGACCCAAATTCTACCATTCAAAGTGCAATAGAATTGTATGGAACTATAGAAACTGATTCATATCATCAATTTGGGGGGAAATTTGGGGGAAATGGTGGAATTTTGGAAAATTGAGGGACCTCCATGCAATTTCTCAAAATTGAAGGTCAATTGGCAATGAGAAATATGTTAGATGACCAATTGGTTAGTTTTCGAAAGAAGTATGAACTTTACGGACCTAAATGCAATAAACCAAAAATTTGGACCTAGTGGCCAATAGTTGAAAAGCCAGAAAGCTTTCACGCCAAACCTTAACATATAAGATTGGTCAAACCATGCAGGGATTCTTGAGACTAGAACACGAGCAAGAGAACCAGACTCAGACTTGGAAAACCGGTTGGGGAAGAATGCGTCGTAGTCACTAGGTGAGTGGGATAATTTAAATGTCATACCTGGTTGGGGTGATAAGCTCCTTTATTAACTGAAAACCTACTTATCGGTTGTAAGTAAGACTTTTTATACATCATACCGGTGGGGATGATGGACACTTTTAAGAAAGGAAAAACATGTTCATCACACCTGATTGGTGTGATGAGTACCTTCAGCTAAGAACAAGATTTTGTCAAAAGTGTTCTCCCTTGACTATGTTCCATTGCTTAAACTTTTGGGAGGCCTTCTTGACGAGAGCTAGAATAGCTCTAATAGGCCAAGGGCCTCAAATTTGAACTCATAGGACTCAAGGCCTAGTTTGTAAAAGCACGTGTAGTGGGCCCAAGGCCAATGGGCATGGGCTAAAGCCCATAAACAAATATGAATAGGAAGAGCCATGAAAACTTTAATTAAAAGTGAATTTAATTGTGTGATTCGCCACGGTACAAAATCAGGATCGACAATGCTAGATGGGCTAGCAGTAGTGCGTCAGGGCCATGTTGACGAACTAGTTAGACAAACAGTTATAGGTCGGGTTGAGTGTTGGGGCTGTTAGACCGTTGGCACCAAATAGAATGGCTAAATATATGAAAACTATTGTTTGTGTATGCACTTTTGATTCAGGACCATCAAGATGCCCAATGGGTAGTGATGCGTTTCAAGGGCTGCTAGATGACATGGTGGTGATAAAGGAAGTGAGGAGCTACTGTGTTGGGGCTTCCTTGTCGTGTCAGTTAGTCATTAAGCTACTATGTTAGGGCTTTTTCATCGTGCCAGTTTGTCATGAAACTACTGTGTTGAGGCTTCTTGCACATTGATACCAGGGAGGGTGTGGGATGTGGTCTCATCCTCATATGGACACGAAGTTATATGGAGTTTGCGGGCCTGGCGCTTGAGGTGCCACTTAGACTCGGGGTAGAAGTTTGGGACTTTTATCATGGTGGACGGTAAAGACGCTTCGATCCACAAGTGGGTGCAGTAGGCATGTTGCATCGGTGAACGTGTGTACCCTTTATGATAACAGGCATGTGTTTGTTTGCTAAATGCCTTCCAAGGCAAGGGGATGTGCAAAAAGAGCTAGACACACCAAAGGCTTCAAGGATGGATTTATGAAATGGTTTTTAATAAACTAAGTATTTTTTTTAAAACTCACTCCCAACACCCGCTCACTGAGTTGTAGAAGATCACCCCTCCCTTTATCCATTTTACAGAAAAAAGAAGATCAAACCGAGAGAGCTTGAAAAGATGAATTCTAAGTCAGGTACACTAAAAATTTTTTTAAGCTTTACTTTAGTTTTGATTAATGCAATTTGTCACGCCCTGACCCGGTTTGGTCGGATCCCTGTGAGCAACTCGCCACTCCCTTTGGTTCATGAAGGGTTTCACCCTTTTCTAAACCACGTGGAGTAAGGCATCATTTTTCCTATCTTTTTGGGAATAACATTATACAAAACTGAAAATCTTTTAAACAAACATACTTGTCTTTACAGCTCCCATACAAGGAGGTATTTAAGTTTGGTTTTCCCTTGGTTACTTGAAAAGGGTAAAAGGGAGGGGGTGAGTTATACAACTCAATGAGCGGGTGCTAGTAGTGAGTTTTCAAAATAGCCTTAGTTTATCCAAACCACGCCAAGCTTATCATTTCCTCTAAAAAGGATTAATTACTAAATTTTGGTTTTCAAAACCTTTACCCTGCCAATGGTAACATTTTCTTTCAAAAGGGTTTTCCTCAAATTTAATTTCCTTTCCAAAATATTTTTCCAAGGTTTACCATTCCTTTTCTAAGGATTCTCAAGTCTTGAAACATTTTTTCCCATTTCCATATTAGGTGTGTTTAGCTTTCTTAGCCCATCCCCTTGCATCGAGAGGCATTTAACAAACAAATACATGCCCTTCATTATGAAGGGTACACTCATTCACAGGTGCAGCCTGTCCACTGCACCCACTTGTGGATTAGAGCATCTTTACCGTCCACCAAGATAGAAACCCGTCCACTTTTACCCTCAGTTTGAGTGAATGTTCTCGACATCCGACCTTGAGACCCGAATGTCACTTCGTGTCCGTATGAGGACAGAGACCTCATCTCGACCCCATATCGGTCTCATGTGCAAGAAACTACTTCAAGCTTCCCGACTGACTGGTACGACGAATTGCCCTTATCTTCATCATGTCATCCAGTAGCCTATAGGACCCATTACTACCCCTAGGGCATCTTGATGGTCCCGTATCATAAGTGAATGTAGAAAAAATAGTTTTTCACATATATCCATTATCTTTGGTGCCAAAGGTGCAACTGCCCCGACGCTCGACCCGACCTACAACTGTTTGTCTAGGCTGGTCCGTCAACCTAACCTTAACGCACTACCGCCAGTCCATTGAGCCCTCTCGATCCTGACTCAGTACCATGGCGAAATCAACAACCAATTTCATTAGAAATTTTCATGGCTTCCTTTAATCAAGTTTGTTTATGAGCTTCTGCTCGTGCCCACTAGCCTTGAGCCCACTGCATGTGTTTTTCCAAAATTGGGCATTCAGCCCCATGAGTTCAAAAACTAAGGCCCTTGGCCTATCTGAGTTGTTTTAGCTCCCGTTAAGAAGGTCTCCCAAATATTTTAAGCATTTGCATACAGTCAAGTGAGAACACTTCTGACAAAAATTCATTTTCAACTTCATCACACCAACTAGATGTAATGATATTTCCACTTACAACCGATAAGCAGGTTTCTCCTTTCCTCAAGGAAGTTCATCATACCAACCCGGTATGATTATCTCTACTTACGACCCGTAAGTAGGTTTTATCAGTTAAAGATGGTACTCCTCATCCCAACTAGGTATGAAGTTAGATAATCCCACTCATAAGTGGCTTTTCATTTCTAAAGTACTCACCATCCCAACCAGGTATGATGTAAATATGCCCACTCATGGTGGCTTCATTTCTAAAGTACTCACCATCCCAACCAGGTATGATGTAAATATGCCCACTCATGGTGGCTTCCAATTTAGAAAAGGTGCTCATCATCCCAACCGGGTTTGAAGTGTAAATTAGCCCACTCATCTTTTATCTAGAGATATGTTCATCGTGGAGGGATTTCCAGGTACTTGTCCCTGATTGGTCACATTGGTGTTTCTCTACTTCGATACTTCCCAATTTTCCTTAAATTTGGTTATTGTGTGGTGGATGTCGAGATTGAGAATTTCATAGATATGGAGTATTAATATGGTAGATCTAATGTGAACATGTCAAAGATGATGTTTGAGGTGTGAACAAGGACTAGTCAACCAGGTAGCTCTCTTCTACTCAAATTGCTCTCTTAGCTCAGTTGATGTCATCAATTGTTCTAAGCTCCTTATATAGTTGTAAAATTATTTGGTAAATGGGGAAGATTTATTACTACATTATTTCTTATTGATATATTCTAATGGAATTCCAACGTTTATCATCATAAATGAGAAGGTACTCTAACCCTTTCTCATTCTCATTCATGATACCCCAAATCACTACACTCAGTAACTCGACTTTTGATTCCTTATGCACACTTCTAATACCCATCTTATTATATAACATGGATAATTATCACTTAATTTACATTTCCTTTAATGCGTTACATTAAATAGACCATGTTAAATGGGGCACCCAACTTTAGCCCCATTAATCTTTAAGCGTTAAAACTGATAACCAATTACCTTTTCAAGTAACTAGGACATTATATAAATTTATGGGATGGGCAAAGGGACTATATGTAGGAAATTCTATGGTTTTTTCCCCTTCATTCCAATAATTGTCATTATTCTCATTAAATTATGAGATTGACGGGTATTTTTGGGTATTAATTCCAATAATTGAATGTAGTTATTAATTTATGGGTATTTAGTTTTAAAAATAGGTTGGTTTGTATGGAATGCTTAAGGACCTAAATGTAATAAAAGAGAAAGTTTAGGGACTAAATTACGAATAAAATAATTGTGTGCCCAAAACTTTTTTGGGGAAGTCTAAGGACCTAAACTAGACTAAAGAAAGTCTAGGGACCTAAATAGAAGATTTGGAGAATCAAAGGCCCCGAAAGAATAAGTTTTAAAGAGTAGGGGCAAAATGGTAATTTTGCCCAACTTAAGGATTATTTTGCAAATAGTGTGAAATAAGACTTAGAAAATATTCTAAGGTATTTTGGGGACTAGAATAAGACTTAAGAAAACTTGGGGACCCAAATGAAAGAATTGGAAAAGTATCGGATCCAAAATGGAAAGATTTTAAAGCATAAATGACAAAATTAGTAATTTTGCCAAACTTAGAGACTAAAATGAAATTTTGGGAAAATAAATTAACTAAGTGGTAAATGAGTAAATTCTAAACATATAGACAAATATAATCCCGAGGGGTTAAGAATTTAAAATAAAAGTAACTAACCTTAGAGTAAGGTTAGTTAAAGGACAATTATTCAACAAGTAAGTCGAATAAAATAAGCACGAGGGGAAAATGTCGTGATTTTTTAGAAAAGTTGCGACATAACAATTTTAAGGAAAATTGGGGTACTTGAACTGATCTTCATACCTTACTTTAACCCTTGTAGAAGGAATATGAGATCACTCAAGCTAGGACTTCGAGTGCTGCACAAAAAGAAAACTTGTCAGAACGAGTAATTTATGGTAACCAAGTGAGTGAGAGTAATAATGACGAGTTTGATTGGACTGACCGAGAGCATTTTACAGTTTTGAGCTTTGCTCTAAAATACACCTTATGCTTGATTTCAAAACATATATAAGAAGTGCAAAATGACATGATTATCCCCATGTAATATCATTTTTAAGAGGTTAAGAAACATGGTAAGGGTCTTAAGAATTGGTATAAATAAACCATAGTTGGATGCTAGGGATATGGGATAGGGGTTGGGTGCCTACATCATATTTGTTGAGGGAAGTTTGTCGAGTGATGGACCAAACTCCCGATGTGCATTGTACTTGCATAGAGATGGTCGAAATAAGGACTATACTCGAGGAAAATGTGATATGTCTGAATATGACTTGTGAATATATTTTAAATTCATATTTATGAATAATGTATACTAGTATGACATGTGTACGTTGATATGACACCTATCGAGATAGTGTCAATGTCGAGGGAAATTGAAAAGTGAGGATAAGGGGAGATTAAACGATTTTTTCCAAATTTCCCAAGATACCCAATTGATGTATGTGTATCATCCCATTTACATCGTTGTGATGAGAAGATACAGTATTAAGTCGTATGTGTAAGGGGGTATTTGCAAGGCTATAAGAGGGAAATATGGCCATAATCCCTGAATGTAAAGGCTCTCAGTGAGAGACGAATCTGAGGGGTATCAGTTGTTGAAGAGTGCACATAACTCCTACATTCTCTTCAGCCATTGACCGATAAGAGAGCGAATGAGATTTATATGGCTAGCTCGGGGGACCAATGGTCTAT
Organism: Trapa incisa; assembly: GCA_030064435.1. NCBI lineage: Eukaryota > Viridiplantae > Streptophyta > Magnoliopsida > Myrtales > Lythraceae > Trapa > Trapa incisa. Next base: position 16,781,690 of record CM057771.1, read on the forward strand.
TACCTCATATGCATAGTTGGTTGAATGGGTCCCCATATACACCACTTTTTATTTAATTCCCCTCGGGGGTAGGATGACATAAATCGCGTTGAGATCGAGTTATTTCCGAGTTTCGAGTCGTGTAGTCAAGTTTGAGTCGGATACCACTTCAAGTTGTTTCAGTCAGTTTTGATCATATTTTGTTCGATTTACCTCTAATTCGACTAGTTTTTAGCCTAATTTATTTTTATAAAAGTTCCTTATTTAATTCAACATCAATTGGACTAAAAAATTTCTATTTTCTTATTTGTATTGCCCCTTCTAAAAATTTGAGGCTATTTGCCTCAGGCTAGTTCAATCCCGATTTGGATCGGTTTTCACTTGAACTTCTCTTTATCATTGATTTTCAATCAATAAAGATTATTTGAAGGTAATTTTATGGAATTATTCATTGTCTAAGTTCACGGTATAAACTGATTTTCAATTCGGTTTAATTCCAAATCTTGGTTTTAAGGTTTTTATTCCCGATTTAACATTATTTTCCGATCCAATTAGGCTTAAATTTTAACTTCAAAAATTTCAATTTTACATGATAACTAAGTGATATTTGTTTTGTGCAATTTGACCAAATATCAAGTAAATTTTGTGTGGTTTTTTAGAGTATATGATAATGTATTGGAGGTGGAGTGGGCTGAATGGCAACCTCGAATGGGTAAAGAAGACAGGTTTCAACCTAGATCCGTTGACCATCTCAATGAATATTTTATTATCATATATTTTTTAATATTACTTATTCCAAAATTACTTTTTTTACTCTTTTGGTTCTTTTATTAATTTAAATCATATTTTTTTATATTCAAATTAAATTTTAAAAAATTTTAATTTATCTGATCAATTTTCAATAAATTTCATTTTAATTCTCGAGTTAGGTTTTTATTCTCTATTCACCTTTTATTTATTGTCAATTGGATTAAATTTTAATTTAAAAAAATTTGTATTGTAAATAGCATAGAAAAAAATAAAATTATACAAATTAACTACTTTAAAGTCGTATAAACCACATTATATAACCTTAATAATTGTAGGTTTAGAATATAATAAAAATTTTTATTCTCTAAACTTAAAATAATTATTCGGTTATAAATATATATACAAAATTATTCACAATAAATCATAGATTCTTCCACTAAGGTTTTTAAGATATTTGAAGGTAAGGATCTTATAGGGATTAATAAATCATTAATTTGGTAAAACCTCATTAACTTTTAGGCATTTGAAGCAATTGACCCTTTTTTTTACTTAAAAGATTATAATACTGTTTTATATATTTATATTATTTATTTATTTTATTTGTATGCATATATATATATATGATAGATTTATGTATTAATAATATTTTATATATTTATAAGATATAATTATATAATAAAAATATTATATACATTTATATTATTATTATTATGTAATATTTATATATAATTATTAGTATATAATTAACATTAATTAATTTCTAATTGTTATAATAATTTATTTATGTTATGTAATATTATGATATAATAAAAATTAGATACATAAAAAATTGTATATATATTAAACTTTATTATATACATATATTATTATACTATATTTATATATAATCACTATTATACAATTAATATGTATTAATTTTCTGATTGTAACATTGTTCTATTTATATCATATTGTACAATTAGAGGGTAAAAATGCAATAATACATATATATCATATATATATTATTTTTCTTATCTTTATTATATAAGTAACATTTATTTATTTTATTAGTGTAGTTATATGATTTGATTATATAATGAAAATGTAATATATATAATTATAATGTAATTATATATTATATTATTTTATGATATGGTAAAAAATATTAGCAATATGATACTATTTAATCAATTATTAAATATAATTTAAAAATTTTACATTCATCTTTTTTATTTTTTATTATCTCACCTTTCAAAATATGGGAGCCATGAATTTTGATATTTATCGAACTCGTCCAAATCATTCACTTTTTCTCGTCTTAAAATCTCTCTCAAACTCTGATCCTCTAAAACCCTTCAATCACCTTAATTGGTCAACAGATGTGGATGCCCGTCGTTATTTATGTGCAAAAGAGTTGAAGATGATGACAAAAGTTCCCAATATTTTTCCATTGAAAATTATTTTTTAATGACTCCGTCGGCCAAGTGCTTGCCATTCACACTCCAGCCCAGAATTTTGCCATTACAGCAGGTGAACCGGTCAAAATAGCCCGCATGAAAGGGCGTCGACAAAGTTAGGTGGTTGCCCCCTTCATTCATTAGTCCAATGCTTCCGTACACAGCCCAAAACCGGTATTTGCCGGTCAACCATCCTCTAGCTCTAAGTCTAATTCTCCTCCGCTCCAAGCACCACCAACACAAAACCCATCTCTCTATCTCTCTCTCAAGCTCCAACGACCCACATGATAATTTCTACGTGGTCGGCGGCGTATCTATATCCATATCTATAGATGGATCGGAAGCCTCCAGCTGATGAGGAGCTGATCATCAAGAAGACCGCCATGAACGATGGTGGGGGTTCTTCAACCGGTGGAACTTCATCGTTTCACCAGTACCTTGAGAACCAGATCGCTTTCGGTGATGTTTTCAGCTTCCCGTATGAACCCGACAAGGCTTCCTTAGGTTTCATGGATTTGTTGGGCACTCAAGATTATGACTCAGCCTCTGCCAATTATTCTCTCTTCGATCTCCTCCAGACGCCGCTGCCACCACAGCCGGAGCTTCCGTCTCGGCCATTGCCAGCACTCGCCGCCCAGGAATCTTCCGAGGTCCTTAATAATCAGCCACCCACTCCGGCCGATTCGGCTTCTTCCCCTTCTCGCTCGTCCATTGAAGGGTTAACGAGCAAAAGTGTTGCAGATGGAGAGGGAGAGGGAGATGGGGAAGATGAGAAACACGGCAATGACCCAGAAAAGACCAAGAAACTGTGAGTGATCTTGCTGTGTTTGACTTTTTTTTCTTTCAGTCTTTTATGTGAATATTTTATATTTGTACATTTAGTGATTGCTCACTATTATTTTCACATTATATTGTTCCTGGGGTTTGACTGTTGCTATTGGGTACACATATATGTGTGTTCTGATGATGATAAACGGATTGTCAATTAGTGTCTACATGGTAATGCGAGTCTATGATTTCATCTTGATTTGGTTCCTCGTATTACATAAATAAAGGGTTTGATGTTTCAAGAGTGCTCAGGTTGAAGCCCAAGAAGAACCAAAAGAAGCAGAAAGAGCCGAGATTCGCATTCGTGACGAAGAGCGAAGTCGATCACTTGGATGATGGGTACCGATGGAGAAAATATGGCCAAAAAGCTGTCAAAAATAGCCCGTACCCGAGGTATATATTTCGTCTCCTCCTCCTCCGATTTCTCATAAATATCCATTGATGAACGAGTTAAGAGAGAGAGAGATAGATTCTCAGCAATGCCAGCCAGCTATATATTCCACTTTTTGCTCATGAAATGTGAAGCTCTGAATGAGTTAATTAAGAGTATCAATTGTCGTGTCGTGTCATCCTCTCCATTGAGTTGGAATATAGTGATTGTCATTAAACTGGTGATGGAGAGGAGGCAGAAAGATATTCTTGAATTTGTAGATGTTGCCATCCATATTTATTTTGGAAATTAAAGGTGATTCCTTTGTTGAATGTTAGAACTTGAAAAAGTTTCTATATTATGATAAATTGTAATGAAAAAACTAATAATACCTAAGAGATAAACAAAAACACTAATTACTAAGAAAGATCAAACAAATAAATGTCCCAAAATGTGTATGTATGTAATCAAATTTGTTGGGTTTGCAGGAGCTACTACCGTTGCACCACTGCAGGGTGTGGAGTGAAGAAGAGAGTCGAGCGATCTTCAGATGATCCGGCCACCGTCGTCACGACCTACGAAGGCCAGCACACGCATCTAACCCCAGCGACGCCCCGCGGCAGCCTTGCCTTCTCACCCCAAACGGCCGCCTACAGTAGCAGCAGTGGTGGCGGCTTCGGCCCATCACTGCAAGCTACCTCCTCATTTCTCCCTCTAAACTCTAATTTCTACCTACACCAATATCAGCAGCAGTATAACCAACATCTACATAACTCTCCACCATCTTTGGATATCATCAGCCCATTCTCTGCTAATTTTGCTGGTTCCTTTCCATCAACTATACCCAACTTTAATCATGATCAGAGGCAAAATTCTACTAGGCCGCCTTCTTCGCTAGCTCCATCCTCATCCTCGTTGCAGAGAACAGATGATGGGCTGCTGCAAGACATTGTGCTATCCGACATGCGAGAGGAGTCTCGGAAGTAGATCTGCCGTGAATGGACTATTGACATATACTGCGAAATTTCTGAGCATTGGAGTGGAGGTATGTATGTATTCCGCGACGCCATTAAAGGACCTTGACTTCATAAACTTCCAGTGGTCCTAAACTTCACAAACTTCAAGAGCATGCATGCTACATACGTAATCTTGATGATGAATATGTTAGGGATGACTAGATGTAACTTTCGGGCTCATTTTCATGACTAGCTGGTTACTTTATTCCTCCGCTAGCTATCCACTTATTAATTCAACTGCAGGTTTATTCTTTTGTAAAACTGAAAAAAAAAACTAGGAAGAATTACCATAAGCTGATTTTATTATGATCAGTTGGTTCATCGTCATCATTCATTGACTATAAAGGTAGGGTTAGCTAGGGTTCCATTTCATGGAAAAGACCCACCTGTATCACATCCCATTATACTACGCACCATAATTAGTCTTTCTATTTACCCATTTCTCCATCATCCATTAAGATATATATGTACAAATGTATTGTATATATGTGTATGACTTATTTGGCAGTATATTCTTACACTCTTTTCCTGGGAATTGCTCATTATCTATACAGGAAGGGTACATACAAGCTAACTAAGACAAAGACTGTATTATATACACGCGTATGTAAGTAATGGTTTAACTTGGTCATCCATTCTCTATCATCAGCCCTATTAAATGGCTATATTTCCTCTTATCCGTCCGCTTTAAGTTATGATGAGGTCAATCTTTTGAGGCTTTCTGCCTCCTGGTTGGTTGCATGGCAAACCAACAACACATCATGTCTTAGTGTATGTACATATTGGGAGAGGGAAAGAGTGTGAATGAGTAGGGTTGTGCAACTACTGGAAGTACATATACATGAATTTTGAAAATTATGCTAGTGAAAAAATTAAGATAATATATTTAACCTTAAATAAAATTTCCAGTTAATCCTCTTCTTAGATGTCAATCCAAGAAATTAGAAATTACATAAATTATAAATTAATCTTTTTGGCACTGTTGATCAGGAAAAAAAATATCTTAGGCCATAGGGAGTACCTATATATTAAGGACAGACCCAAAACATCAATGGATATCGATATGATTGAATTTTAGTAGTTAATGAATCACGCTAATGCAACAATTATTATGCATAACTCTACTAGAATCTATATAAAATCTTATAAATTCCCTTGGCCGGGGATGATGGGGAATACTCCTAAATTCATCATCCCTCATCTTATGTATACATGTTTTTTTTCCCTGCTAAATGTATTCCTACTTGTTTTAAGCTGAGGGTATACTGACTTTTTTGTTGTTGTTACGGCATTAGTATTGAATAATCATAATCTTTGTTTTTTTGAAGATATATAGGCATGCTTTCATTCACCTATCAACACTTTACACGGACAGGCGGACTTCATGCCTACGGTCCCAATGTTTTACACATTGCAACTTCATATTAGCAAGAGATAAAACTCCATTTCTAGTTATTATGTTCAATGAGAATTCATTTCTAATAAAAAATATGCTATTGAAAACAATTCAATAGAATCATTCCTTTCACTTTAATCACACATCTCATGTGGTCACAACAGTTCCTCAAATTTCAATGTTTTAATCAGTTTTATCATTTATTGTTTACCTCATGTATAGATTATTTCAGTATATATAGTATACTCTCAAACTATGTAATTTATTTATTGGATTCAATACAAATTAGATTTTCTACATAATTTCTATTTACACATTTATATTATGGTATTAGAGCTCTAATACTGAAGCAATTCTATATTCTTAAGTCATATGTCCATCTTCTCTTAAGTCGAAGATATTATATTAAGTTGTGTTCTATTTTGAAGTTATTCATCTCTTTTGATGTTTGTGTTTAACAATCTATTGTTGTGATTGATCTGAAGTCCTCCCTTCCTCTTACTGTGATAAATTGTTACAAGATTATTCACTTTTTATCATTTTGTTACTGCAAGCCTTCTTCAGTGATCAAATACCTACCAGAAAATGAATAACAAAATCATCTCATTGTTGAAAAATAATTTAATGTTATGGATTAAATTGATTAACACTAATTACTTCCTATGTTGTAATAATATGTTATGTAGACCGTTCTATTCTTGCTCCTCCATAATCAATTAAAATTCAGAATAAAGACAAAATTGTCTCCTCTCAATCCACCTTAATACAAGTTGGAAAATCTGTAATCGACTATGCTTTACACCTATTTTGGGACTCCTAGCCACCCAATATTAATCTCTAGGTGATATGGATCCAAAACAATGTCAACTCATGGAAAAAGCTAGAGGTATTATTTTCCAACCAAGTTCGAGCATAATAAGAACTCATCGAAAATCAATGCATGATATCCTCAAAGAGGACTACACCATGGATGTCTATTTGATGTCAATTGCTAGTCTAGCTACTAATTATGCTCATATTAGATATCTAAGTTAAACCCCAAAGTCAAATATCGTATTATAGTTAAATTAGGGGTGGAGTACCCGTCTTTGTTTATTGCTCTTACTCTGACCCTCCCTTAGAGATGTCTGGATTAAATAAAATCTATACTACTTTATTAGGAGGTTAAGTTAGAATACAATTTCAGTTGTGGGATTTTACATGCTCTAATGTCGTCGCTCCGATTTGTTAACGACTATTTTTGTTGCAGTTACTGGCTCTCCCATCGTCCGCCATTCGGATGTCATCTTCAACAATCTCTTGGGGGCAGTCATTTCATGAATGAAACCCTAACTCGTATTACTTTTTTGGGTTAGACGATTAGGAGAGATGATATGGCGTCCGCTGAATTCCCCAAGCACATATTTGGGTGAAACGCACAGTTTTATCAAAATCTCAAGATTTTCTAACTCTCTCGACCGCGAGCCTCCTTTTGGTGCATGGAGTATGGGTTTTAGTCTAGACCAAAATTTTCAGGTGACCCAAGTTTTCTCAAAAGATACAACAACCCTTCATTTCAAGCTCATGGACCCAATGCACAACAAACTTGCACACACAATTCTTTGACACATCATCAAATGATTATTTTCCAAATTTGTCAAAAATTCAAGCATATAGCTCTTGATTATCCTCAGTTTTTGTCAAATTACCGTACTAATGTAGCCCATGAGCATGATCTTGAAGCATATATACTAGATTGATATATTAACTCAAGAGCAACCAATCATGTGACTAATGAATTGACTAATTTATCAAGAAAGTAACTCATATGTATCAAACACTCATTGGTAATGATTCAAATTTACAAATTCTCTCTATTGATTATATTTTTTTTTCACAATCTCAAGACAATTCCTTTTATACAACTTTACTATATTCCTACTATCTCCATGAATTTACTATCTAACTTATAATTTACTTATGATAATAACTGTTATTTTGAGTTTCACTCTCATTCATTTCTTGTAAATAATCATCTCACACATAAGCTCTCTAGAGCTGGTAGATAAATAATTTATTATCTACGTACAGCATAATTATCATTAATTAGTCCTTATATTCTAAGTGTTTAATTATCACGTAATATTTGACATGACAGACTTGAACACCCTTCTCATCAAATTGTATCTCAAGTTTTATCTCGTAATTCAATAAAAAAGTACGTATGTTAATTCTCAATTTGACAATTTATGTTCCTTAAGTAAAATTACTTAAAAATTATTTCCACTTAATAATTATAAAAGTACTCATCTATTTCAACTCGTACATGGGGAACCACTCCCATTTGATCACATACTTGACATTTTTATTATATTTATTTTCTAGATGATTATAATAAATATATTTTCTTCTTTGTTATGAAATAATTGATTTGAAATTCTTAAAATTTTTTGTACATTAAGATCATGAGTTGAAAATATTTTTGACACAAATATCAAAATACTTCACACTAATGGTATAAAAGAGTTTTTATCATATGCTTTTCAATAAGTTACAAAATAATAAGATTACTCATCATCTTTCATACCCTTACACACCACAACAAAATGAGTCAACTGAAAGAAAAACATAGACATACTATTGATATGGGACTTACAATTTTAACTCACTATCATCTTCTTATGAAATTATAGGAATTTACATTTGAAACAACAATTTATCACATTAAGAGACTACCCACACATGCTCTTCAATACAAAACTCCATATCATTCTCTTCACAAGAGTTCACCATATTATAACTTCTTTTAAGTTTTTGGTTGTATGTATTTTCCTTACCTTTGACCATATCAAACTCACAAATTGTAAGCTCATTCCAAAATATTTGTCTTTCTTGTGTACTCTTCTGATTTCCTTGGATATCATTATTTTGATCCTCAGATGGGTCATCTTTTCATTAGTCTACAAAATCACTTCAATGAGACCAATTTTCCATTATATAAGTGTTTGTCTACAATTACTACATCTCTCACCATGCTTGGTACAAATATTTCTACCTCTAATCCTTCACTTATAGCATACTCTCTTCATGTATTATTTAAAGAGGATTCTTTAGTGGTACTATTCGATTAAGTTATCACCATTATTGAGAATGAACCAGTTAGTGAGAATATATTTATGACTTTATTTGTTCTTTTAGAAGTATATGTGAGAACACCTCCATGACGAATTCTTACCAGATCTTAAGATGAGGCATTACCTCCTCGTTGTTTTCATATTGATCCTTATATTTTCCTTGTAACTTCATTACAAGAACCCAAAACTCTCAAGCAAGCTAATAAATATACGTGTTGGGTTGATGCTATAAATTTTGTATGTGTTGCTCTTTTAAAAAAAAGCATACTTGGGATCTTGTTCCTACTTCTATTCGTTGACATGTTGTAGGTTGCATGTAAACACTATTCTCTCCTAATAAGAAAGATAAAAATGAGAACAAAAAAATTTTGAGAGACAACCGAGGTTGAAAGTCAACTAGAATTTGTAAAGAGAAGCCAAAATGGGAAATTAGAAAATCTCAAATGTTTAATGAAAATCCAAAATTGATTTAAATGGATCACAAACCAAATTTGATGTGAGAATTAAATTGATTTAAGGTGAACCGGACCGGTTAAGGGTGAACTAGATCGGTTCAAGGTGAACCGAACCTGAACCAATTTGAATAGGGATGAACTAAGAAGAACCAGTTCAAAGATTCATTTTTCTAGTTGACTTAAAAATATCAATTTGGGAAATTGAAGTTACCAATGTGTAAAAAATTAATTTATAAAATTTTAATTTTGAGAAAACCAGTCGAATTGGGCTTGAATCGATCAAAGTTCTATTTTGGATCACCGAACCCGATCTAACCGAACCTATTAATGATCTAGCTGGTTAAGGGACCACCTGCTAGGTAAGGGCCCAGTCAACACGTGCGACGCGTGGCAAAGTGCATCTAGTCAGCTGTTTCGTCAACGTCTAAAAATGATGGACAATCAGAATGTGACACGTTTCCTTGGTTAACGGTCAACTAAGGAGAATCCCCGTGAGTTAGGTTGACTAATGAGAGGCTAACATGTGGCAAGGGTGTCAGATCAACAGTCGACTAGGATGTTGAAGAATGGTTGACCAATCAGATGTCAACACATGTCAAAGAGACATGGGATGGCCGCAACAAAGCCAACTAATCATAGAGTGTCAGGTGGCATTCCACACATGTGAAGCTCGCACGCGCACGCACAATATCGTATTCAACCTTTGAACGGGTAGGGAAGGGAAAGGACAAAACGGCTACCATTACTTTGACGGCCAATAAATCTCTCTAACAAGGCCTTAAATCAGAGAGTTAATGGCAGATCGATGGATGAATGGATAAAACGATCAGTCCTTGAGCTCCCTATATAAAGAGCTCCCCTCTATTCATTCTCTTCATCCCTTGAAGACGAACTACTCAAATTTTCGGCCATCCTTGAACCAAAGCACCGACATCAACCCTTTTCTCCACCTCTAAACGCAAATTAGGGTTCTTTAGAACTGGGAGGAAGTAGTCTACCTTGTTGCATATTCCCTTCAGCTCGAGGATCATCAAAGAAGCTTCAATGAGCCCGTGCATTACCGCTTCGACTGTCAAGAAGTAGTAGGAGCTTTTGAGCTGAATTACAGATACCTCAGACCTTCTAAGGCCAAGACTACCCTCTCATGACTCTCCACAATTGTGCACGTCCTCATTAGCTAGAATAATGAATTTACAAAGAGAAAGTTGCTTATAATTTATTGATCGAATTATCCTCATTCAAGGCACCAATTAAGGTGAAATTTGATCCTAAAAGAATTCCCTCAATGGGAGCTAGCTTTCCAAATCAATAGCTTCGGTAATCGTGTCCTTGTCGATATAATTCAAAGCTTTTTATCTTTAGAAGTATTTTTTGGCTAAGCTTCGTTTGAGCTCAATTTTAGGCCAAATTGATTGATTCAAAGTTGGAAATGATGTGGAGAGGTAGGGGTGATTGGCAGCATGATAGGATGCAATTAACTAAGTTGAATCAGCCAATTTGATGAAATGAGATTTCGGGGGGTCAAAGTGAAATTTTGGAGAAATTGGGCAATTTGGGGTTTTTTTTGGAAATTTGGAGATTTTTGTACAATTGACAAAAATTGAGGGTTAAATGAGGTTTTAAATGAAATTGGAGGCTCAATTGCAATTAAAATATTTTTTGGGGAAGTTAATTACAATTAAAAGTAATTAAAATGCTTTATTTGTAATTTTAAATAATTTTATATTAAATAAAATATTTGAAGAGAAAATTTTAAATAAAGTAAATTGAGGAAATTATGACAAATATTTTGGAATTTATTTGTAAAGAAAATATACTTAGGGACTTATGTGTAATTAAAGAAAACATAGGAAGCTAAGTGTAAATATCAGATAAATGATGGATCAGTTATCTATGACCATGTATGTGCGAAAGGAAGGCCCTGACATACACTCGATGATCCAACCCGAGTTATTGGAATACTGTCCAGGACGAACAAGTCGCTGATCTCAGGTGAGTGGGATTACTAACATCGAGTCTGATTGGATTGATGACGCATACTTGAAATCATGATTTATTTTGAACTCAATTTTTGAGAAGTATAATCTCGTAACTATGTGAAACCACTTAAACCTTTTGGGATTTTATTTATGTAGAAATTATGAACTATGTTAATAGGACAATCCTTGCATAGTGTATGAATACACTTTAAGGGATATGGTATAATCCGACCATCGATTCAGGAAATAGGCGAGGCCCACAGTTGACAATAGTGGGCTAGATCTAGTTCTATGCAAGTGAGCCCAATGCCATAATTTTGGAAAGTGAAGTGGGCCTAAGGCCATATTTAAAAAACTCGTACAAGTGGGTCCAAGGCAAATGAGAGACGATCCAATCCCGTAAATAAGTTCTAATTTAAGAGACTATTAAAATGATCACAATTTGATAATTCTTGCTGAAGTTGCTATGCTAAAGTGAGGTCGGAGCCTGTTGGGCTAGCATCGCAAAAATAAAGGTTTTAAATCAAAAGACTATTATATGTGATTGCAATCATGCATAACCAAAGAGACGCCTTGTATAAGGTAGTGTTGGTTTTAAGGGCTGTTAGATAGCAAGGTGGGCACAAAGGCAGTTATGTTGTTCTAGTATGTCATAAAGCTTTAGGAGCTTCAAACACATTGTGGCCGAGGAAGAAGGGGGAGAGGTCTCATCCCTCAATAGTGGATAGAAGAATCGATAATGTCTGGGGGTTGGACAATGATGCTCACATAGACAATGTGGGAGGTTGTGACCTCTCACCAAGGTGGACGGTAAAGACGAATCAGGCCATTAGTGGGAGAGATTGAGGTTGTAACCTCTTAGGGTCTATCCTACAACTGTATAACCCCTTACTGAAAATGGCATTTGTGTGGCACAAACTAATATATATCCACTAAACATGAAATACAAAAAATTCTTCCAACTGTGAAGGAACTTCTTTTAAAGCTTGTGTGAGACAAGTGGTGGATTTATCTGGGGGAAAAATCTTTTCAAATGATAAGACAATTTATAGCTTGTTTATTAGAATATTTTCACTCTTGTATTATGAAAAGGTTAAAGTTTTTTAGTATGGAATGACTTGTGTATAGTAAATCATGTTGTTAGTAAACCTTACTCACTGAGTTGTATACTCACCCCCACTCCCTTACCCCTTTCATGTCCTAAAAATGGCGCAAAGAATGATAGAAAACAATTTACATGCATGGTATGTGAATAATTCTTTTAAATATTCGTGTATGGCAATATCTATTCCAATATATTTTTGGGAAACTTATCTAATACATAGTTTTCCTTTCAGTCTTAAGCCTTGCTTCTGTTAATAATATAAAGATTAAATTATTCCTATTATAGTATTATGAGAAATGGTGGGTTGTTCAGAAGGTTTAATCCAAATCGGGTTAGGGTGTGACATTGCACATGGTTTATAAGCTCAAGCAATATCCTGATGGATCACTTGCCAAATGCAAGCACGACTTGTTGCTCACAGATTCTCTCAACAAGAAGAAATTGATTATGGCAATACATTTAGCCTAGTAATTAAGCTAATCACCATTCATGTCGTTTTCTCCATTGCCATCTCCTTCAATTAGCACATTAGACAACTAGATGCAAATAAGGCATTTCTTCATGAACATCTAGATGAAGAAATTTACATGATATAATCAACCGACTATGTTGATGCTTCTCGTCCTCATCATGTTTGTCAACTTCAATGTTTGTTGTATGGACTAAAATATGCTCCTAAAGCATGATTTCTCCATCTAATGACTTTTCTACTTACCCTAGACTTTGTAGTCTATGTGGATGACACCTCATTTTTCTTTTATCGAACCACATAATTTGTTATCTTTCTTTTAGTTTATGTTGATAACATTATCTTCACAAGTTCACCTAATGCTCCGATGTATTCCATTATTCCAACTCTCAAACAAGAGTTCTCTATCAAATATCTAAGGACACCCCATCATTTCCTTGGAATATAAGTTCACTCACATGCTAGGGGAATCATTTTGACTCAACAAAAATATATTGTCGATCTTCTCATGCATGCCTATATGGTGGATTGTAAACCACTATCAACCTTAATAATTGTTAGTGTACAACTCTCTCTTCATGATGGATTTCGCATGGATAATCTTAGATTATATAGACCAATTGTTACCTCCTTGCAATATCTCAACTTGACTAGATCTCACATATCATATGCATTCAATTGGATGTGTCAATTTATGCATCAACCAACTACTCATCACTAGGTCACATCAAAGTAGATCCTTCACTATCTTTGTTTTTCTAATATTGATTGGGCATGTAATCCTAATGGTGGTCGCTGTCACGCCCCGACCCGGTTTGGTCGGATCCCCGTGATCAACTCGTCACTCTCCCGGTTTATTAAAGGGTTTCCCCTTATCGTAAACCGTAAAGAGTAAGGCGTCCTTTAACTTGCACCTTTTTCCTGGAATAGCATAATCAAAACTGTATGAAATTTAAAACTTTACATACCTGTCTTACAGGCATCTTAGTTGACGGTCTTTAAGGGGAGGCTTTCCGGGATTTCCTGAAAGGGATATAAGGGAGGGGGTGAGTACGACTACTCAATGAATGAGTTTTTAAAAGCTTTTGACTTTTAAGAAAAACATTTATATGGAATGTGCCAGACTCCTTTGTTTTCAAAAATCCCATCATTTAAAAAATTTATGTTTTTTTTCCATTATTTCTTAGTTACCACGGTGTGTCATCACCCAACACACATCCTTCATCATGAAGGTTACACACATTCGCAAGTCAGTATCACTAATGAACCCGCTAGTGGCTTCGGAGCGACTTTTCCTGCCACCCGGATAGAAGTACGACCACTTCTACCCTGGGAATGAGTGGATGTACGTGACATCCTACCCACAATCCCGAAATCACTTCTTCATGTCCGTATGAGGACAGAGACCTCATCCTGTCCCCACCCCGGTCTCATGCGCTTTGTGCTACTCCAGATTTCGCACAGACACCTGGAACGACGAACTGCCCTTATAGCCACCAGGTCGTCCAGTGCCCTTAAGACGCATCACTACCCCTCATGGGAGTCTTGATAATCTCGTACTCACAGTGCATGCACAAACAATGTTTTCTTATATTACCATGTAATCTGTGGTGCCATTAGTCCAACGACCCCGACTCTCAACTCAACCTGTAGCTGTTTGTCTTAACTAGTCCATCGACCTGTCATGTCTTACTGCCGCTAGTTGACTGAGCATGTCGGTCCTATCTTGGTACCATGGCCAAACAATTCACTTATTAAGTTTTATGGCACATATATCATGTTCGTTTACTAGCTCCTGCTCGTGCCAACTGGCCTTGGGCCCACTGTACGAGATTTTTAAAATCGGGCATTTAGCCCACAAGTTCCAAAACCGAGGCTCCTAGCCTATCAGAGCTATTCGAGCTCCCGTCGAGAAGGTCTCCCAAATAGTTTAAGCATTGGCACACAGTCAGGGGAGAACACTTCCGACAAAATAGGTTTTCACTGTCCATTATACCAACCGATATAAGGACATCTCCGTTCATAACCGATGAACGGGTTTTCAACTTCCTTTGAGGAAGTCTCATCATACCAACCGGGTATGATCTACTTACAACCGGTAAGTAGTTTTTTTCACATAATTTTCACATCACTTTCTCTAAGTGGTGATGATTAAAATACCACTAAATAGTGGGTTTTTATACCGAGGTACTTATCATCTCCTACAGGGTATGATATAAAATTTCCACTCACAACCGGTAAGTGGTTTTTATCTTTAAGTTGTGCTCATCATCCCAACCAGGTATGATGTTAATAAACCCACTCACCCGTTAATGCCGTGAATTCCACTAGATTGGTTCTTTGTATTCACGCGAGCTTGTCCTTGCTGGCGTTCCCGGTATTTAACGTTCCTACACGATATGAACAACCTTATTCATTATTACTTGGCATAACAGCCTTCATTCATTAATGAATGAGAAAACCCAAACTTTTACTTATTTGCAATTAGGTCCCTAAAGTTATTTCTCTTTAACTTTAAGTCCCTAATGTCAGTTTTTCCTCAAATTGAGTCCCGTAACTTTTAAAATTTATCGTGGGACCTCAATTTATTCAATTTCACCAAAAAGGGGTTTAATTTTCCAAATTTCCAATTTGGTTCCCCAATTTTTCCAAAATTACCATTTTGACCTTCTTTCACAAAAATGGTAAGTTTTTTTTCCCCAAAATTTCCAAAATTCCTCAATTGGTCCTCCAACATTATTTTCATGCCCAATTGACCCTCAATTTCATAAAATTGTATTTTGGCCCCTTTGAATTTCGAAAATCCCCAAAATTTCCCCCAATTTCAACTCTTCAACACTACCGAATTTGATTTCATCAAATTAACCAATCAAACACTTCTAATTATTGAAATTGGAGTTGAAATTGAGTTCCTGTATGTTCATACGATTCTAAGAAACTTTGAATCGCAAATTTTAACGTCGGAACGAGCTCAAACGGAGCTTTGCCAAAAAACAGACTATAGAGAGAGAAAGCTTCGATTACTCACAGGTGAAGGCACGACAATCCGAGCTTTCGATCTGGGCAGATAGGTCTCATCCTGAGGTTCATCCTAAAATCAAGTATTGTATCAATTGATGCGAAATTGGATTAGAATTTTGTCATTGAAATTTGGTTGACTCTCTCTAGCACCGATCGAAAATTATAAAGGGGAGCTGAATTGGCTTACCTTTCGGTCCTAATTCAGCCGTGGAAAGGCTAAAGAAGTGTTGGGAGGGCTTGGTTTGGCCTAAGAAGGGCTTGGAATGGCCGATTTCAGTTTGGTCGAAATAGGGTAGCTTCGGTCCGCCGGAGTTGCTTCACTATTCCATCATGTCGGCGCTTCTCCAACGATTCTCGGATTGACTGGAGTTTGCTATCAGATAGTTGTCTTCTCCCTGATTCTAAAGAGCCCGACCTTTGTTCAAGTCAAAGCTCTGGTTCGAGCTTTACCGGGAAATGGAGCAGTTGAGAGAGAGAGAGAAGTGTTCAGGTGTGAGGAGAATGAAATGGGAATGACCTCTTTATATAATCGTAAAACCCGTGTATTAAATGGTCGAGATTTATTACTAGTATTAATATTGCCATAAATTATTAGTATTAATTCCAATAATTTAATTTCGGTATTAAATTATTTGTATTAATTTAAATAATTTAATTTAGGTATTAAATTATTGGTATTAATTTCAATAATTAAATATATATTAATTGATGGCTATTTATGATAAGCCGTACTTCGCATAAAAATTTTTGACCGAAATTTCGGGTTACAAAAAAATCATACTTCCCAAGCTTAACTTTGAAGTTCTTATGTAATCTAGTTCACCTGAACCAATTTGGTTTTTATTTTTTAATTTGTCTTAAGTTTCTTTTCCAATGTTTAATAAATCCTTTGGATCAACCGAAATTTGTAAATTTTGATATTTCTTATTCCCAAATGTAAACTGGTTTTGTTTTCTTATTCGGTTTGATTGGTTCTTTTCCCGGTTTTCCTTAACTCAAATGTGCGGGGTTTACAATCACTCTATTAGTGGTTTTTCTATTTTTCTTGGTCATGAGTTTATCTCTTGAAGTGCCAAGAAACAACGTATTGTCACACGATCAAGTACTGAAGTCGAATACAAAACTTTAGGAAATGCTACTATCGAGCTTATTTGGATACAGTATCTCCTTCAAGAGCTTAGTTTTCATCCAAAATTTTCACCAACTCTTTGGTATGACAATCTTTCTTCAATCTATCTCAATGATAATTCGGTGTTCCATGCTCAAACCAAACACATTGAGATTGATTATCACTCTGTCAAAGAATGAGTCAATCGTTGATAGCTGAACATTCGTTTTATAGGCATTGACTTATAGGTAGCATATCTATTTATTAGGGGTCTTTCATCTCATTACTTTGGGATACTTTGTTTCAATCTCATTGTTTGAGATCTCCCATTAAGCTTGCCAGTTAGTAATAACAAACCTCTCATTGAAGAAAATTCAATACAACCATTCGTTTCACACATCTAATGGAGTCTTTCCATTTCATTCATCTTCATCATCTACAAATTGAAGAGTTTTATCGTTTACTAGTGACCTTTCATGTATAAATTATTTCACTATATATAGTACACTCTCAAGTAATTCATTGATTCATTTGATTTAGTACCCATTAGACTTTCTACGAAATTCCTATCTACATATTTCTATTACTCTCAACCCAAATGCAATACACATGGGAAGTGAACCCTATAGGATATAGAATCTAGAGCTTTTACCACTCCATTTCTTCACTAACTCTTCAATTTCTCAATACTAGTTACCTGCATTTCTATATGCTCCCACACTTGCTAGCAACATTTCACAGATCATCCACGTCCCTCGGCACTCAATCATGAAATGGTCTCTCATCTCATGTGCTTGATTACATAAGCTACATAGATGTGATATGTTCATATCATTTTTTCCATTTTTCTTTTGTAGTTAGCTTGTCTAAGTAAGTCAATCATCTGATAAATGAGGCACATGGGATGATATTACATCCCCTAAAGATCTTGGACTAGGTTACAACTACTTCTCTAGGTCTCAAAATGTCACAAAAACTTGCTACTTTTACTATGATCTCCAACCTCCACATGTGGTATCAATCATCTTCTACAAATTGAATATCTTTACTAAAGTTTTAGAGCATGCACATCCCTTATTCTTGGCTAGCATTAACTCCCATTATGGAGAATATCACTAAGTTTCTCATTCAAAGGCAAGGTAGGAAAACCTTTTTCTCCTTCTTGGTAATAAGTCTACCAGAGCACCCATATTAGAAGCTCATATGTCATCCCATAGAATAATTAATTCGCCTGCTTCCAACCTTTGAATCCATAGCTCAAGTGCCCCTTGTTTAGAATTTGTTCGCTTGTTCCACACCATCCCATGTGAAATCGAAAACATTTGAATTCAATTTATCCATAAGCAGTCAACTTCTGAGATAATTTGTCAAAGATTCATCAGTCCATAACCTTGTACTATGATACAAGATCTCAAAGGCCAAGTGCCCCTTATGCAAAAGGTAAACAAATTTTCTCCTAAGAAACTTTACTCACTTTCATATTTACATCACCTCTTCACCCTTGAAACCAACATAGAGTCTATTAACATCTTAAGTTATCTTCTTAGGAAGCCTAAAGTTAATTCTACTTGTGATTCTATCTACCAACACTTTACAATCATTAGTCCACAACCTTGCAGAAATTAACGGTGCCCATTTTAATATGTATTGAATCTATAACTCAAAGATACTATCCTTAATTGGTTTCAGACAAATAGGAGTCGTGGGGATCCTGGGAGGAAGTATATATTATTAAGTTTATAACTATTTGTTTGGTCTTTAAAAACCTCATAATATGTATTAGTGTTTTAGAAATCTAATTATATTATTGAAATCTCATTTTTTTAATAAAAGTATGTTTTTATTTTTATTTTTATGGATTTTGTTACATTCATCTCAATAAAATAGTATTAGAGTAATTACATTTGAGTTTATAATTTGCTGGAAAAAATGTAATTTTTGAATGTCAAGATTGATAAATTTAATGGGAGAAACTATTTAAGTTTGTAATAGATCAAGATGTGTGTTTTATCGAAGCAATATGATTTGTAGCCATCATTGTCAAAACAAAAGAGGTGTTGTTATTGAGATAACTATTATGGAGGATAAGACACATTCGATAATTATGTTTTACCTCGTGATAATATTACTATTGAATTTTTAGATCAAGATACTATTGTTAGTCTATGGTTGAAGTTAGAGATTATACACATGTGGAATTCTCTAACAAAGAAGTTATTCATGAAGAAATGTTTGTTCGGTCCATAAATGTAGTAAAATACACAACTTATAGATCTCTTAGATCAATTAAACATGATTCTACATGAATTGTAAAATATTGATGATGAGGAGAAGACACATTCGATAATTATGCTTTACCTCACAAATGATGTTATCACCGAAGTCACATATTAAGATACTATTGTTGATCTATAGTTAAAGTTGGAGATTTTATATATGAAAAAATCTCTAACAAACAAGTTACTCCTAAAGCAATATTTGTTTAGTCTATGAATGAAGTTACACAACTTAGGGGTCACTTAGATCAAATGAACATGATTCTACTTAAGTTGTGTAATATTGAAGATGGGATGTAACCTTAATTCCATTAGTATTTATGCATAATTCATGTGATAATTGTGTGCAATTGTTTATTACTAGAAAATATTTTACGATTCAAGAAATAGTTAGAACATAGTAGAGAGTTTTACCATAAGACAATTGTCCATGTACTCATAAAAATAATCATGCATTTGTATTATTTTTTGGTGGAAACAAGGGGAAGAAGAAAAAAAGTTGAAAATTTCCTCTAAGGGTCCAAAGCATAATGATACTTGTAATTATTTTAAAAAGAAAGGATATTAAAAAAAGAAAGGACAAAAGAAAAAAAATGCAAGTTCTCCTTCTTTAGTGGAGTAGTATACTAATTCCAAAGAGAATAACATTTTAGTTAATTGGAAAATATATTCATCACTCTAATGTGTGAGTTTTTTTTATTTTAGTGTATTCTACCACATATGTCCCATGAGAGATTGATTGACAACTTATGATCATGTAGATGAAAGAAACATATATATAATTAATAGTTATATTTGCAAGGAGGTTGGGATAAACTCAATCAATATATAGGCATATGATGATAATTTTTGTACATTGAACATCGTCAAACATGTTTAACTCATAATGAAAAATCCAATATTGTTGAGTTTACTAGATAGTAAGGGGTATAATTTCAAAGGAGAAGCTAGAGTTCTAAAAGTCAACATGGATTCGAATATAATTATGAAATATGTCAAGATTAATAATTTGTAATTTTCAACAAGGTTCTGTAACAAGATCTACAGATGTTGCATAATTAGAGATCTATAAAGATGATATGACTAAGTTATCACACATGATGCTAGGTCATATAAGAGAGAGAAAAATCATATTTGGTCAAAATATGATCTTATAGGTGGTCATAGAGTTATAAACCTTGAATTTTATGAATATTACGTCGTTGGGAAGATTCATCATAACAAGTTTCCTAAAGTTACACACATGACATAGTACACTAGATTATACTCATTCCGATTGTTGGGGTACATATTGTGTTAATTCTTTGGTATATCACATGTATTTTTTGTTTATTATCGATGATTACTAAAGAATGACTTGGGTGATTATTATGAAGCATAAAAGTGAATCTTTTAAGAATTACCATGGAAAAAATTAGTAGAGAATCAAATTAGGAAGAAAGTTAAGATGCTATGAATTGATAATGGTTTGGAAATATGTTCATTTGGATTTCATGAGTTCTACATGGATAAAGGGATTGCTTGTCATCATATAGTTATACATACACCATAAGATAATGGTGGACCAAATATCATGACTCAAACATTACCGGAAAGAGATAGAAATTTGCTCTCTCATGGTCTAGAAAGAAAACTTTGGGTATAAGTATTGATCACAACTTGTAATTTAATAAATTGTGGCCTTCTAATAGGTATTGACTACAAAACACCATATGAGTGTGGTCTAATAAGTCTATTGATTACCCAAAATTGAAGATATTTTGTTGTGCTGCTTAATATCTTGTTAATGATGGCAAACTAGAGACAAGAGCTAAAAATGGAGTCTTCTTAAGCTATGGTGACATAGTTAAAGGATACAAGATATGGTCTCCATCAAAAAATAATATTCTTTTAAGTAGGAATATAGTATTAGATAAAAGTTCTAATACCCAATTTTCCAAGAAGGGAAAGTGGTAGTCAAACATGCCGCAAATCATAGTCAAATTGACATTTAAGGTCGAACTGGACTGAGAAATCTAGAAGGATTGGGAATGTGATTCAGGTTAGGATATGTGATATTGTGAAATTGATGTTACACAAATCCTAAAGGACCACCTTGATTGAAAATCAAGGATTGAGAAACACCCAATTGAGAAACCAAAAGGAATTAGATTAAATCATCTCGGGTCAAAGATTTTAGAGAATTTTTAAATGAGTTTTGAAAATGATAAAAAAAAAGGGATTATTGGCTCTAAAATCAAGGAAATAAGCTGAAATATTTTTAGAAAATTAAATTGAGTCAAGAACCAATCGAATTGAGAGTGAACAGACCAAGTTAAAGTTAAATATTTGTTGAACCGACCAAACATTTTCTTAAAATTGATTAGGAATAATGTCAAACTAATTGATGAATGGGGCATGCACTGCATGTGTGACATCCCCTCTGCTTGAAGGACAACCCAACTCCCCTAGATAACCCGAGTTATCCCCTATTGAAACCACATATATAAGGCCACATATATAAGGCCAATCGCCCCTCTCATCGGAAACACACCTGAATCCTCTCTAAAATATAAGTTATTTAATTTTTCGGTAAGGCAACTTCTAGAGGGAAGAACTTCCATTTTTTACCACCAAGTTGAGTGATTCAAGTGTCATTACAACCATGGTTGAGTCAACCTTTTTGCACCATCTTTGCCCAACACCAATGACGAGCCTACCAACATCAGAGAGATGAAACAATAATCTCACTCCAACAACCAAAAATAAAGCACTCCCTTACCAAGCCATTTCTAAAGCCCCTAATGGACAACCATGACCAAGAAAAATTTCACAAACACCCCTTGTCCCAACTAGTAAATCCCATTAACCTCTAAAGGTGAAAGTAAGTATGGAGGTAAAATTAATTCATGAAAATCTTGACTTTCTCCTAGTCATGACTAACTTAGTAAATCTTCAAATTTAGGCAACTTAGACCTCTGTTTGAGGTGATTCAAGAGCCCATTTACTCCTTTATAAGTCATATTTCGAATATCACTAGTGTTTTCATTCGAGTTGTTATATTCGATGAGTTCCTAACTTTTTACTAATTTTAGTCATATTCCGATGAATGTTAAAAACATGCCCTAAATGGTACTATTCTGGCCAACCCTGACTAAGCATGGATCATAGTGAGCTAAGGGAAGTGTTTAAGGATTATATATAAGTTAATTGTAATTTTTTAGAGATATGAACCTTAGGGGCTAAAATGTAATTTTAAAAAATTTAAGGGATTCATTGGAGAATGAGGATTTTTTGGGGATCCAATAAGGACAAGAGGAAAGTCTAGGGACCTAAGGGAAAGAATGGAAAAAACTAGGGACCTAAATGGGGAGATTTAGATGTAAAAGGACTAAAATGAATCTTAAAAAAGTTCAAGGGGGAAAAATGGTAAATAATAGGAAACTTGACTCTTAAATGAAATTTTGAGGATTTGGGGATTTTAATAAGTCTAAGAGAAATCTATGGTCCCAAAAAGAAATTTTCAAAAATTTATGGACCCAAATAAAGGACTTGGAAAATCAGGAGCAAATTCATAATTTTATAGAAATTAAGTGTCAATATGAGATAATGTTTTTAGACCATTTGTGAATGTTCATAAAGAACATAACTAAGCATGTACATATATGTGTTGAACGTAGGATGATCTTATTAGAAGTTATTTCAAAGAACTCGTGGAATGTGGGAACCTTCGGGATAGACAACTAACAAATAAAACTATGAGTGGGTTTATTAATGACGAGTCCAATTTGACCAACTAATGCACTTTGAAGATTTATAAATACATATAGTTAAATCATGTTTTCCCAAAACAAGAAATTTGGAATGGAGAAATGAAAAATTTTGAAAAAACAACCATCCTTCAAAGTAAACTGAAATTGTGAAGAGAAATCAAAATGGGATTCGAAGTCATCCCAAGTGATAATTAAAGTTCCAAAAGTTAAGGAAAAGAATTCAAATGCAATTTAGAAGTGAGAACCTAACGGTTTGGGGTGATCCAGGACCGAGAAATCAAAATGGGGTTCGAAGTGATCCCAAGTGATAATTGAAGTTCCAAAAGTTAAGGAAAAGAATTCAAATGCAAATTAGAAGTGAGAACTAGATGGTTTGGGGTGATCCAGGACCAAACTGGACTAAACTGAGAAGAATCAGTTCAAAAATTAATTTTTTAGGTGAATAAAAAATGTCAAATTGGAAAATTGAGGTCACCACCATGTAAAAGTGAATTTAGATAAATTTAGAAAATTTTAATTTTTAGAAAATCAATCAAATTGGGTCTGAATCGGTCGATTTTCAATTTTAGGTTGATGAACCAATTTCAATTGAACCGATTAATAGTCCAACAAGGTCAACGGACTGCCTACAAAGTCAGTGCCCAATTAGCATGCATGACCAATCAACATGTGATGCGTGGTGAAGTGCGCTCCATCATCTGCTAGGTCTACATCTGAAAGCACTAACCAATTAGAGCTTGACATGTATCCTCTATCAATGGTCAAATGAAGAAAATCCACGTCATTAGGGATTAACAAATGGGAGTGTAAAACGTGTCCATAGTCAACTGTGAATGGAAGAAAATCCCTATTAGTAAGACTGACCAAGAAAATCCCCAGCATGGATGTCTAAGAAAGGTTTACCAATAAGAGGTTGACACATGGCAAGGCCACATGCGATGGCCTCAACCAATCATGAGAGGACACATGGAAATAGAACAATAAGTCGGGTGGGAAATCTGAGTTATTTGAATCAATCAATCAAAGGACGCCACGTGAAAAAGTCAACAACAGTCATTTGACAACTAGATTCAGTCAATTATCATGTCGGATTGAGCAACCAATGGGAGGTCACCACATCTCCAATCAATAGGTCAACAAAAGATCTGGATGCTGAGTGGAATGTTGTGTTAATAATACTACCCAATCACAGTGCACCACATGGCAGCTCGCACACTTGGGCACACTACATCATCAACTTTTAGATGACAAAACGGAAGGGAAAGAGAGAGTCGCCATTATTTTGGTGAGCAATAAATCACTCCAACAATGAAAAATTTAGGAGTTAATGGCCTACCAACATTGGAACAGATAGAACTTTCAGTTCCAGAGCTCCCTATATATAGAGCTCCCCTCCATTTGTCCTCTCTACACATCGAAAGCTCAAAGAACTCGAACAGTTCCTTTCTCCGATCATCTACAAACCAAAGCTCTGACTTGGGTAGTTTTCTCCACCTCTGAATGAGAATTTGGTTTCCCTAGATTCCTGAAGAAGTCCTCTACCCGACTGCACACTCTGTTCAGCTCAAGGATCAGTAGAGAACTATCAGCAAGCTCACACAGTAGCGTGACTCTGTCTTACTACTATACCCAAAATAGTTTGAGATCAATTCGAGCTACACACAGGCCACCCACAACTGAACCAAGCCTCTCAGACTTCCCTAGTGAAACCTGCATCTTCCCTGCACCACCAATGTTCGGCGGAATTTACTATCCACGGTGTGTTTTCACCTAAAACTTACTTAATGAAACTTACACAACTCAGTCCACCAATTGAGATGCCGTTTGATCTAAGGAGAACCGTGGGGAGGAGAGTTAGCTTCTTGTACCAAAAGCCTTGGCCACCAATCCTTGTCGGTGAGTAATTGAACCTTTCTCCCTCTAGAAGTGTTTTTTGGTGAATCAACATTTGAGGTCATTTCTAAGCCAAAACAGATGATTCAAAGCTTGAAATGATTGTGAGGACACATGGAAGACAATTAGAATCATGGCAGGGTTCAATTAGGAAGGTTCAAGCTTGATTTTGTTATAATCAAAGTTGGAGGATTAAATTGCAATTTTTGAAAGATAAGGGACCAAATTGTAATTTTTGAAAAGTTGAGAACTAAATGGTAAATAGTGAAAATTCAAGTACTCAATTGGAAATAAGGAAAAATAGGGACCCAAAGGAGAGATTTAAGAATCTTAAGGACATAATTAGAAATAAGATATAAATTAAGTACCTAATTGTAATTAATAAAAAGTTAATGGTCTTAAGTGTAATTACCTTATAATTTGAGACTAAACTATCCAATTTATTTTAGGGATTGATCACCTGCTCGTCTATGCCAAGGAAAGGCACACAAGGCTAAAAAATTCTTAAACGAACAAGTCTCTAAATACAGGTGAGTGGGATTTATGGTATCGAGTTCGATTGGCCCGATGACACGCTTTTAATCGCAAAATGATCAACATGATAGTTAAAAGCCCTTTTCTAAAAATAATATAGTGACTGTGTGAAACTGCTTAAAACTATTTTTAGGATATATTTTTATAGCAAGCATGCATACAGGTTATAGGATTTCCCTTCAAGGATTTGCAAACACACTTAAAGGGAACGATCTAATTCCAATTGTCGATGGAGGATATGGGTAGAGCCCATGGTCGATAAAAGTTGCATATATATAGTTTTGTGAAATTGGGCCAAAGGCCAACATTTTTAAAGAAGTGGGCCAAAGGTTTTATTTTTTGAATACTCGAGAAATGGGCACAAGGTCAATGGAAATGGGCCTTACCCCATAAACAACCTTTATGGTATCTTGAACATGCTAAAAATACTAAAACATGTTGATATTGTGTGAAACGGGTTGTGCTAAGTAAATGCTATCAAGTTGGCGACGAGTCTCACTCGTAAGAGTTGATAGTGCAAAAATAAAAGTCTTAAGGTAATACTACTATTTGTGTATGATCATAAATAGGACCATAAATTGCATGGTATGGAGTAGTGATGGTTCTCAGGACTACTTGTCAACAAGGTTGGTATAAGCGAAGCTCTCACTAGACCAGTATATGAAGGGCTTTGGGAGTCTCATGTGCAAGAGACCTAGCTAAGATGGAAGGTCTAGTTCCTCTACAATGAAAAACTTAATCGATATGTTTGGGGGTTGGGCTACAGTGATCACATAGAAGAATGGTTGAGGTTGTAGTCTTGTATGAGGGTGGTCGATAAAGGCGATATGAAGCACAAGTGGGACAGATGGATTTCTGTTCTACGATTGTGTCACGCCTTGAGCCGGTTTAGTCGGATCTCCGTGAACAACCTGCCACTCTCCCGGTTTATTAAGGGTTTTCCCCTTCTCTAAACCGTAAGGAGTAAGGTGTCCTTTTCACCTATTTTTCTTGGAATAATATTAATCAAAACTGAATATCTTAACCTTACATACCTATCTTATAGGTTCAGCTATCGGGAGATCTTTAAGTGGGTTTTCCCTCGGTTACCTGAATAGGGGTAAAGGGAGGGGGTTAGTTTGACAACTCAATGAATGGGTGTTGGGAGAGAGTATTCAAGACATCTTTAATCGGAGTGTGCCAAACTCCTTATTTCTTCCAAAATATTATTTCCTTAAATTCCCAGTTCATCGAATCATTTTTCCTCATTGCCATATCAAGTGTATTTAATAATCAACACACACCCTTCATCATGAAGGAAATCACACATTCATAGGTCAGCCCATCCACTACACCCACTTGTGGCGTCGGAGCGACTTTACCGGCTACCTAAATAAAAGCCCGTCCACTTCTACCCTGGGAATGAGTGGTTGTTCGCAACATCCGACCCTCAAACTTGAAATCATGTCCATATGAGGATAGAGACCTCATACCGACCCCACCCTAGTCTCATGCGCATGAAGCTACGTCGAGCTTCCCTGACTGCTAGCACGACATACTACCCTTATCTCCATCATGTCATCCAATAGCCCATAGGACGCATCACTACCCCTCTTGGGCATCTTAATGGTCCCAAACCTCAAGTGCATGCACAAACAAAAGTTTTCCACAAAGCCATTTATCTTTGGTGCCACTGGTCCAAACGGCCTTGACCCTCAACTCGACCTACAGCTGTTTGTTTAGACTAGTCCATCGACCTGGTCATGTTTCACTACCGTAAGTCCATCGAGTATGTCAATCCTATCTTGGTAACATGGCCAAAACATATAATTCATTTATTAAGAATTTTCATGGCTTAACATCATATTTGTTTACGAGCTCCTACTCGTGCCAATTGGCCTTGGGCCCATTGTACATGATTTTCAAAAACTGGGCATTTTAGCCCTCAAATTTCGAAACTGAGGCATCTGGCCTATCTGAGCTATTCCAGTTCTCATAAAAAATGTCTCCCAAAAGTTTTAAGCATTGGCACATAGTCAGGGGAGAACACTTCTGACAAAATAATATTTTCCATCTATCACACTAACCAGGTGTGATGACATCTCCGCTTACAACAGGTAAGCGGGTTTTCTACTTCATTCCAAGAAGTCCATCATACCAATTAGGTATGATCTACTTACAACTAGTAAGTAGTTTTTCCGCGTAGTTCTCACATTACTCCAACTAGGCGTGATGCTAAAATTCCACATAGAAGTGGTTTTTCATTTCCGAGGTGCTGATCATCCCAACCGGGTATGATGTGAATAAATCCACTCACCCGATAAGTGCAGTGTATTCCTTATTAGTTGAGTTTTGCCTCCACACTAGCTTATCCTTGCTGACATTCCAGTCCTTCATGTTACAACACAATTTGGACATCCTTACCTATTAATATTTGGCATAATAGCCTTCATTCCTTATGTATGATTGAAATGCCCAAAATTTTTGTTTAATTACATTTAGGTCCCTAAAGTTCTTCTTCCTTAACTTTAGGTCCCTAATGCTAACTTTTCCCCAAATTGAGTCTCGAAACTTTAAAAATTCACTTTGGGTCCTTAATTTACTCAAAATCACTTAAGGGGTTCAAGTTTCCTAAATTTCCAATTTGGTCCCCAATTTTTCAAAAATTACCATTTTGCCCTTACTTTACAAAAATGACAATTTGACCCAAATTATTTTAAAAAATCTACCAAATTGGTCCTCCAACATCCTTTTCATGGCCAATTGACCCTCAATTTTGGGAAATTGCAATTTGGTCCCTCAATTTTATGAAATCCACAAAATTTCCCCAAATGTTTCCCATTTTTCCCTTTTCAAACTAGCAAAAATTGATTTCATCAATTTGACCATTCAATCAGGGTTAATTACTCCAATTGATTGGATCAGTTCCTACACTTCCATACAATTCAATTGAGCTTTGAACCACGTCATTTGGGTCCGAATTGAGCTCAAACATAGCTTTGCTAGAAAACTGAACTTAGAGAGAGAAAGCTTCAAAAGCTTACTGTCAAAGGTGTGGCGATCTAATCTCTCTATCGAGGAAGATAGCTCTCTTCCTAAGGTATCTTCTAGGAACAAGATTTCCTACAATTGACCTCAAATTGTGGGAGAATTTCATCAGTGAAATTATGCAGTTTCTCTCTCTAACTCCGACTTGCAACGACTAAGAAGGGCCAAATTGGCTTACATTTCAGCTCAGTTGAGGTTATCTAAGGGCTGAGTGGACGTTGGGAGAGCTTTGCTTGGCCGGAGGAGGGCTGAATTCAGCCAATTTCAGCTAGGTTGAAATAGGGCATCTTCGATCCGCTGGAGCTGCTTCATGGTTTGATTACGCCGGCACTTCTCCGGTGGTCCTTGGATCGAATGGAGACTACCCGTCTGGTAGCTGACTTCTCCCCAAATCTAAGGAACCCAACCTCGCCTTCTAAGGCTCAGAAAAATGTCCAAGTTGGAGCTCTGGTTCGAGCTTCACTGGAAATTAGAGCAGTAGAGAGAGAGTGGAGTTTTCAGGTGTGAGGAGGATGAATGGAGAGGAGCTCTTTATATAGGGAGCTCGGGGATTCTCCGGTCGTCCATTTGGCACTTTTATGGCGATTATTTATGGCCTGAAACACCCTGAACAGAGATAATTTAACTTCTTCGATGCTGTCCGTTCTTTTGGTGAGTGAATAGTGATGTTATCTGAAGGAAGAAGATGACATTGTTCTGAGCCAGACCGTACCGGTCCGAACCAGGATCAATGCTTAAACTGACTGGTTTAAGCCCAATTCGACCGAGTTTTTCAAAATTAAAAATTTATAAATTTATCTAAATTCATTTTCTATCTAATGGTTGCTTCAATTCCCCAATTTGAATATTTTAAGCTAATTAGAAAAATGAATTTAGAAACCGGTTCAATGTTGGTTCAAACTGGTTCAATCTAGTTCAGGTCCGGTTCACCAGAATCAGTCCAATTTTCTCTTCCAATTTATCTCAAAGTCCTTTTCCATGACTTTTATTACTCTTTAGGTCACTTGGGATTTGTAAATTTACCAATTTTCCCTTTCTCTTACAGTTGGGGTTCATGAACCGGTTCGATTCTCTCTCTTGGGTTAACCGGTTTTTTTCTCAGTTTTCTTATCCTGAAGGGGTGGGATTCATATATTATGTGATCTTTTTATAATAAAAATTGTGTATGTTATGTTGTTTTCTTGTCTAATACAACCCACGAATTAAAACCTTGAATAGATAAATATGTGAAAAATCCTTCCATGTAGGTAATGGATATTTTAGGGTTGTTGAATACAAGCTCATGATTTAAAACTGATAAAAGCTTACAAAAGATTTATAATGACAAACATATTACCCTGACATCCTTTTTATTAAACCATAAGAATGGATTACTAAAAGTTTTCCTATTATTCATATTAGAGTATGTGCTGAATCGTGGACATGACGTCACAATGTTAGTAATCCTACTCACTAAGTTACAAAACCCACACCTCCCTTTACCTCTTTTAGGTAGTAAAATGTCAAGGAGGAACTTGGAAGCCAATCTATCTAGTATATTTTCACCCTTAGAGTATCATGCATAGTATTATATATTCTGACATACTTTTGAAAAAGTATTTTGATAACTATTTTGCTATTATTCTATGTAACCATTATTATAGTATTAGGAAGTGTGACGGGTTGTGCACAGGTTCCCACCGGACAAATTGAGTTGGGGTATGACAACTTAAGTAGTATTAGAGTATGAAATTTTCAAATATAGTTTTAAAAGTAAAATTATGTTTGAAAATCTAGAAACTATGGAAATATTTTGAACAATGTCGAGAGTAAATTGTTGCATACATTCGGTAAAAAAATGTCAAACTTATAGCAAGACCATTCTTGGAGGAAATTTCTAAAAGGAAGATAACACCAAAGTCGATTGAGGATGAGACACCTCCAACAAATCCTAGAACTCAACTGAATATGAAGAATGAAACAACAACTCTCAAACTTACTTAACAAGTGGCTAAGAAAAAAATTTGGGAACCTTATGCCAACTCTACAAGAGCATTCAAAAAGTTACCACCAGTACTGGTGAATCCTGAACCACTAAACCCGATACATCAAGCTTATGAATGTGAAGATGTGGTTTTGGAGAAATGTTCATATGTAACACACAATTCTAGTACCATAAATATTATTAAAAAAATATTTCTAGGAAACTAGACAAGGTCAGAAATGTTAACAAGTCGATTAAAGAAGTTTAGTTGAACCATGATCTTGGAAAGTGGCACGAATTGAGAAGATAAAAACCAAGAGGTAAGATAGGGAACCCAAAATGTGGTGTGTAAAATGATCAGAAGAATATCAGTTTAAAATTGGAACGAACTGAACCAATCAATGAACATCATGAAATTTTTAAGGGAATACAAGAGTGATAAAAATATAATTCCTGATCTATAATTTACAAAAAATAGTCAAATTGTTTTTAGAAAAATAAATAAGGTCATTAAGTGGTTGATGTTTGGGTGAACAAGGTAAAAAATGACTAAAATTGGTCGAACCAATGGGAAAATTCACCGAAAACTAGTCTAAACACTATCGGCCAATGTGCGGGGACTAGACTGCCACGACAACCACAACCAATCACTACATGCCACGTGGCAAGGAAGCTCAATCAACGATGGATAGGCCATCTCAACAGTCGCGACCAATTACGGTGTGCCACATGTTGAACTAACACTATGAGAAATGGTTAAATCACGTTAGATGGGAGTAACCAATCATAGATTGCCACGTGGTGGTAGTTATAGAATTAGCAGACAACTTAATTCAATTAGCTAATTGTGGCCAATCACTGAGTGACATGTGGGAGTAAACACGGTGAGCTTATTTTAATCCAATCAGTTTACCACATCAATGAGCTACAAATAATCATTGTGTGCCACGTGGCAACGGCCACACACACACACACACAATATCTTCTCCAATGAACAGAACACACAATATCTTCTCCAATGAACGGACACACACACACACAATATTTTCTCCAATGAACGGAACACACAGAATATCTTCTCTAATAAACAGAACACACACACACACAATGTCATCTTCTCCAATGAACAGACACACACACACAAAATATCATCTTCTCCAATGAACCTGCACCTAAAAACACACACACACAATGTCATCTTCTTCAATGAACATGCACCGAAAAATAGGGGAGGGATGCTAGAGTATATGAAAACTTTCTAATGATCTTTATTAGCTCCAACAGCATAGCAAATTCATCATCAAATGCCACAAATCCAACACTAATAAACCACATTGATTGGATTCTCTCCCTAAAAGATAATTGATCAATTTTTCGATGAGCTGACTTTCGAGCCTAAGCCTGAGCTACTCAGGGCATGAGAGAAGTTTGAAAATAGTTAAATACCATGGTAATCCAGACAAGGTAAAGGCATGAAACATAAGTGTTTTCCTAGTCAAAATTTACAAAACAAAACTTATTAAGCCATACAGTGATACCTAGATTAAAGAGTTGAGATATCCTTCTTCTTGACGATATGTCATTTTCCTATGGGGAATAAGGGAGGGGGTGAGTTCAACAACTTAGTGAGAGGGTAATAATGTGATTTTTTTAAGGAGGTAAATGATTGTTCTATTATCAATTTACATCACCATACTCATTTTTTGTTTAACAAACCACCACATGCCTTTTATCATTTAAAAGAAATATTTTTACAACTCTTCTTCATGAATTTGGTTTAACAATCAATCACACTCCCTTTATCATCAAAGGGATCATACTTTCACATAATAGTTCCCAACTATTCCACTTGTGGCCTGGAGAGACTTTCCCATCCACCCTGGTAGGAGGCTACAACATCTACCACAAGTTTGTGTGAGCACCATTTCCCAACCCCCAAACTTTTCCAAAGCATCATGTCCACTATTGTGGGATGTGATCTCTCCTCCTTCTTCCTCGGTCTCAATGTGCACAAACCTCCTAGAGCTCCATGACATACTGGAAAGACAAAGCTTCACTTATGCTTCCTAAGTCATCTAACAATCATTAAAACCAACACTACTCTATAACGGGCGCTTTGATGGTTCTGTTTCTCATCAATCATAATAAATAGTTTTTTCTTAACACATTTATCTTTATGCTACTAGCCTAACGGGTTCGATGATCCAACTTCGGCTTGATAGCTTCAACACACAATTATCCAATTATGATAATTTTTATAAGGATTAATAATAAGAATTTATCTATAGGATTGGACATGTTTCCATTAACCTTGAGGCCATTGTATGAATTTTCAAAACACGGCCTTGTCCCACTTCTTTTTCAAAATCACGGCCTTGGGCCCACTTGAGCAATTCTAGCTCAATGATACGCATGCTTCATTCTCTCAGTAGAAATAACTCCCAAACTTTTTAAGCAGTTTTATGTAGTTAAGTGAGTCTATTTCTGGAAAACAATTTTTAACTTTTTGGAATTCGAAAGTATGTTCATTACTCCGAGCATGATACTAGAAATCTCACTCACCGACCTCAACGAAGCTGAAAGGTTAATAATAGGAATTCTTGATCCTAGAAGGTACTTTAGGTAGAAAGCTACCTTTCCTGATAGAAAGCTCGGATCGTCGCACCTCTAATGGGACAAGTGTGATTGTAACGCCGACAAGAGAAAGCTCGCATCAACTTGGAAAACCAACCGAGGTTGAATACATCACAGTTAACAGGTGAGTGGGCTTACTAATGTCACACCCGGTTGGGATGATGAGCACAATTCAAAGTTAAAAACCCCTTACCAGTTGCAAGTGGGATTTTATATCACACCCGGTTGGGGATGATAAGTACCTAGAAATGAAAACCCACTACTTAGTAGTATTTTAAACATCACAACTTAGAAAAACTACTTACAGATTATAAGTAGATTATAAACCCCGCCCTTTTGAGCTAAGGAAAATCGGGAAGGTAACCGATCAAACTAAGTGAGAAAACCGAACCAATTCACAAACCCGATCAATTGTGAATGGGAAATTTATGAATTTACAACTCCCAGGTGATCCAAAGGGTTCAAAATACTATGGAAAAGAACCTTAGGATGAATTGGAAGAGGAAAATTAGATTGGTTTGGATGAACTGGGTCTAACAGTATTGAATCGGTTTATGAACCGAGTCTGTTCATGAACCAGAACCAATAGAGATCGAGCAAAACAAAGGAATTCAACTCTACTGTACTCCAAGGAAATTCATAAACCTTGGGAAGGAACCTTAGAACAAAATGGGAGGGAAAAATCAGACTGGTTTGGGTGAACCGGACCTGACCCGGTTTGGTCGGATCCCCGTGATCAACCCGCCACTCTCCCGGTTTATTAAAGGGTTTCCCCTTATCGTAAACCGTAAAGAGTAAAACGTCCTTTAACTTGCACCTTTTTCCTGGAATAGCATAATCAAAACTGTATGAAATTTAAAACTTTACACACCTATCTTACAGGCATCTTAGTTGACGGTCTTTAAGGGGAGGCTTTCCGGGATTTCCTGAAAGGGATATAAGGGAGGGGGTGAGTATGACTACTCAGTGAATGGGTTTTTAAAAGCTTTTGACTTTTAAGAAAAACATTTACATGGAGTGTGCCAGACTACTTTATTTTCAAAAATCCCATCATTTAAAAATTTGGATTTTTCCATTATTTCTTAGTTACCACGGTGTGTCATCACCCAACACACATCCTTTATCATGAAGGTTACACACATTCGCAAGTCAGTATCACTACTGAACCCGCTAGTGGCTTCGGAGCGACTTTTCCTGCCACTCGGATAGAAGTACGACCACTTCTACCCTAGGAATGAGTGGATGTACGTGACATCCTACCCACAATCCCGAAATCACTTCTTCATGTCCGTATGAGGACAGAGACCTCATCCTGTCCCCACCCCGGTCTCATGCGCTTCGTGCTACTCCAGATTTCGCACAGACACTTGGAATGACGAACTGCCCTTATAGCCACCAGGTCGTCCAGTGCCCTTAGGACGCATCACTACCCATCATGGGCATCTTGATGATCCCGTACTCACAGTGCATGCACAAACAATGTTTTCTTATATTACCATGTAATCTGTGGTGCCACTAGTCCAACGGCCCCGACTCTCAACTCAACCCGCAGCTGTTTGTCTTGACTAGTCTGTCGACCTGTCATGTCGCACTGCCACTAGTTGACTAAGCGTGTCGATTCTATCTTAGTACCATGGCCAAACAATTCACTTATTAAGTTTTATGGCACATATATCATGTTCATTTACGAGCTCCTACTCGTGCCAACTGGCCTTGGGCCCACTGTACGAGATTTTCAAAATCACTGGGCATTCTACCCCTCAAGTTCCAAAATCGAGGCCCCCGGCCTATAAGAGCTATTCGAGCTCCCGTCGAGAAGGTCTCCCAAATTGTTTAAGCATTGGCACACAGTCAGGGGAGAGCACTTCCGACAAAAATAGGTTTTTACTGTCCATCATACCGACCGGTATAAGGACATCTCTGTTCATAACCGGTGAACGGGTTTTCAACTTCCTTCAAGAAAGTCTCATCATACCAACTGGGTATGATCTACTTACAACCTGTAAGTAGTTTTTTTTTGCATAACTTTCACATCACTTTCTCTAAGTAGTGATGATTAAAATACCACTAAAAAGTGGGTTTTTATATCGAGGCACTTATCATCCCCAACCGGGTATGATGTTAGTAAACCCACGCACCCGTTAATGCCGTGAATTCCACTAGACTAGTTCTTTGTATACACGCGAGCTTGTCCTTGCTGGCGTTCCTGGTATTTAACGTTACTACACGATATGAACAACCTTGTTCATTATTACTCGGCATAACAGCCTTCATTCATTAATGAATGAGAAAACCCAAACTTTTAGTTATTTGCAATTAGGTCCCTAAAGTTCTTTCTCTTTAACTTTAAGTCCCTAATATCGGTTTTTCCTCAAATTGAGTCCCGTAACTTTTAAAATTTATCGTGGGACCTCAATTTATTCAATTTCACCAAAAAGGGGTTTAATTTTCCAAATTTCCAATTTGGTTCCCCAATTTTTCCAAAATTACCATTTTGCCCTTCTTTCACAAAAATGGTAAGTTTTTCCCCAAAATTTCCAAAATTCCTCAATTGGTCCTCCAACATTATTTTCATGCCCAATTGACCCTCAATTTCATAAAATTGTATTTTGGCCCCTTTGAATTACGAAAATCCCCAAATTTTCCCCCAATTTTAACTTTTCAACACTACTGAATTTGATTTCATCAAATTAACTTATCAAACACTTTTAATTATTGAAATTGGAGTTGAAATTGAGTTCCTGCATATTCATACGATTCTAAGAAACTTTGAATTGTAGATTTTAACGTCGGAACGAGCTCAAATGGAGCTTTGCCAAAAAACAGACTATAGAGAGAGAAAGCTTCGATTACTCACCGATGAAGGTACGACAGTCTGAGTTTTCGATCTGTGCAGATAGGTCTCGTCCTGAGGTTAATCCTAAAATCAAGTGTTGTATCAATTGATGCGAAATTGGATTAGAATTTCGTCATTGAAATTCAGTCGACTCTCTCTCTAGCATTGATCGAAAATTATAAAGGGGAGCCGAATTGGCTTACCTTTCGGTCCTAATTCGGCCGTGGAAAGGCTGAGGAAGTGTTGGGAGGG
Source organism: Trapa incisa (assembly GCA_030064435.1). NCBI lineage: Eukaryota > Viridiplantae > Streptophyta > Magnoliopsida > Myrtales > Lythraceae > Trapa > Trapa incisa. The sequence continues at coordinate 16,817,882 of CM057771.1, forward strand.
CTTGGTTTGGCCTGAGGAGGGCTTGAAATGGTCGATTTTAGCTTGGCCGAAATAGGGCAGCTTCGGTCCGCCGGAGTTGCTTCACTATTCCATCATGTCGGCGCTTCTCCAACGATTCTCGGATTGATTGGAGTTTGCTATCAGATAGTTGTCTTCTCCCCAGTTCTAAAGAGCCCGACCTTTGTTCAAGTTGAAGCTCTGGTTCAAGCTTTACCGGGAAATGGAGCAGTTGAGAGAGAGAGAGAGAGGTGTTCAGGTGTGAGGAGAATGAAATGGGGATGACCTATTTATATAATCGTAAAACCCGTGTATTAAATGAGCGAGATTTATTACTAGTATTAATATTGCCATAAATTATTAGTATTAATTCCAATAATTTAATTTCGGTGTTAATTCCAATAATTTAATTTCCGTATTAAATTATTTGTATTAATTCCAATAATTTAATTTAGGTATTAAATTATTGGTATTAATTTCAATAATTAAATATATATTAATTGAGGGAAATTTCGGGTTACAACGCTTAACTTTGAAATTCTTATGGAATCTAGTTCACCTGAACCAATTTGGTTTTTATTTTTTAGTTTGTCTTAAGTTCCTTTTCCAATGTTTAATAAATCCTTTGGATCAATCAAAAGTTGTAAATTTTCATATTGCTTATTCCCAAATGTAAACCGGTTTGGTTTTCTTATTCGGTTTGACCAATTATTTTCTCGGTTTTCCTTAACTTAAATGTGCGGGGTTTACATCTCAGGTTTCGTTTCCCTCAATTTTGGAATCTAATGACCACCTTCCATGGGAACACCTTCAAGAATATCTGGTCCACTACCTCAAAGCTTATTACCCGATGACAGTTGTCAGCATAGTTCTTTTGTCGATCTTGTGCTGCCTTGAGCCAATTGTGAATGATGCAGATCTTGTTTGTTGCATCTTCGATCAACTTAACCCTCTCCAATTTACGTTCTCCCACTTCATCCCAATGCAATGGAGTTTGGCACTTCCTACCATATAGAGCTTCATAAAGAGCCATCTGGATATTTGCTTGGTATTCATTGTTATAGGCGAACTCCATGAGGCAAAGGTAGTCCTCCCTCCTTTTTCCAAAGTTCAAGAGGCACTCTCAGAGAATGTCCTCCAACATTTGGATCGTCCTTTTGAACTGCCCATCCAACTAGGGATGGAACACAGTGATAATATGCAACCTCGTTCCCAGGAACTTTTACAAACTTGGATAGACTCTTAAGGTAAACATCGGGTCTCTTGTAGAGTCTATTGATTCTGGGACCCCATGCAAACATACTATCTCAAAGATGTACAGCTGGCTGGCTTCTCTATGGAGTCTATCTGCTTCATAGGTAGGAAGTGGGTGACTTTAGTGAGTCAGTCCACTATGATCCATATACAGTAATGTCCTCGGGTTAACGGGGGCAACCCTATCATGAAGCCCATGGTGATCTTCTCCCATTTCAACTTTGGAATGGGAAGTGATTAGAGGAGTCATGTTAGCTTAAGATGATTAGACTTAATATGTTGATAGGAGAGACACTAAGCCATGTACTTCACGATTTCTCTTTTCATGCCTGACCATCAATACCCTTCCTTCAATGTCCTGTACATTTTGGTACCGTTGGGATGCATTGCATACACGGAGTCATATGCCTCTTCCAATATGGAATTCTTGATCTCAATGTCATTGGGGACCACCACTCGGCCCTTGTAGGCTAGTAGTTCATCTACTCGGAAGTAGAACTCAGTGGGGGTGTCCTCCACTATCCGGTCCATGTACCTTTTAAAACTGGGGTCTGATTTTAGTTTGACCCTTATTTGGTCCACTAGGGTGGATTGAACTGTTAAGAGCCATGAGCTTCCAATGAAGCTAAGGAACACTCTAGAGGAGCCAAAGGACCCTCTAAAAACCTACAATATAGAGGAAGCAAATGGATAATCAAATTGATGACATAAAACATCAGGGTGGGAGACATACACACCTAAAACTCTTCCAATTGATGCATATTGCATTTGATTGTTGTCATTCGAAGACCAAACTTTATTGGAGGGTCAAGCCAAGAGTGTGAATGGGGAACGAGATGGCCAAACCTAAGGAATGCCACGACGGCCTCGGGGATTCTAGCTAGAGTGAACACACAATGGGAAACAAAGGATAGGAAAATGATGAACGAATCGCAAAAGAAGGACAAGGGAAGAGAGAGCAAATCACCTAGATGAAGACCTCAATTCCCTAGAAGCCAATCGATGAAACAGACTTTCGAGAGGAAGTGAAGACTATAGGTAGAATGAAGATATGACATTAAGAAACTTACCGACGGCATAGGCTAGACTAAGATCGATGAGGTGAAGTTGGAGCTAGAGCTATCGGGTCGCCTGCGATGAGAGAGGATTTTCTAAAGTAGTTAAGCTCAGATCTTTGAAGCTGTGGGTGTTTGGGGGCAAACTAAATGAGGATAGAAAGACCATTTTCCCCTCTGCTTCATACAATATTACGAGCATGGCCCTACCACAAAATGACAATAATGCCCCTCATATTTTAATAAAATTACAACCCATGCCATCCTAGCCCAAATTACTGAGTTGCCCTCCCAAGGTTAATAAAATTACGGGCATGTCATTGGGTAATTTAAATGACCAAAATGCCCTTGTGAAGTTGACAAATTACAATAATGCCATAAAGGCCATATTTGAGAGTGTAAATAGAGTCTTGATGTTGAAATTATGAAAATGCCCCTAAAAGCATAATTGAAGTACATGGGAAATCTCGAGTATGAATGACTGACCTAGATTCTTCAAGTACCACATTATGAGTGGAAGGTACAAATGGAGCAAATCATACATGATTGTGCAAGAGTAGCATAGAAATTTGAAAATCACTCCAGAATGAACATGTCCCCGAATAATAGTGAGTGGAATTTTTGGCATCCAGTTTGATTGGACTGGTGACACGATATTACTCGCAAAATTTACTACACAATTTGCTTATAAAATTCTTTTCTAGAAATATAATCCTATGATTGTGTGAAACTACTCAAACCATTTTTTCGATATATATTTCTATTGAAAGCATGAATCATGATTATAGAATTTCTCGTGAAAGGTGTGTGAACACACTTTAAGGAGAGAATTTAATCCAATTATTGATGTAGTATATGGGTGGGACTCATGATTGACAAAGAGTTTGTTAGATCTAATTTTATGAACTTAGGCCCAAGGCCACGGTTTTGAAAGAGAAGTGGGGCCAAGGACTATGTAAACAGGTTAAATCCCATGTTGATTTAAAAGCCTAATAAAATTATCACAAATTGATAATGTTTGCTTAGGTTGTTGAGTCAAAGCCGAGTTGGAGCCCGTTGGGTAGTAGTACAAACAAAAAGGTCTTAAATCAAAATACTCATGTTTGTGATTGCAATCGTACGGAACCAAGAGACGCCCGATATGGGGTAGTAGTATTTCAAAGGGCTGCTGGACAACAAGGTTGGGACAAAGGAAGTTATGCTGGTTCAGTATGTCAAGGGGCTTTGGGAGTCCCAATGCGCATTGAGACTGAGGAAGAAGGGGGAGAGGTCTCATTCCTCAATAGTGGACAATTTCTTTCTAAAATATTTTGGGGTTAGGCAATGGTGCTCACACAAATTAATGGTCAAGATTGTAGTCTCACACCAATATGGTAGAGATTGTAGTCTCTCACCAAGGTGGACAATAAACATGCTCCGGGCCACAAGTGGAACAGGTTGTAGCCTCAATAAATAATCACTTTAATGAAAAAGGATAGTTGATTTATTTGTTTGTCTAATACAAATCTATGGAAAGTTTACCATTAACAAATAGTGAAAAGTTCTTCAGGATAGGAATGAACAACGTTTTAACTTGTGAGATACAAGTAATGAAATTAATTGGAAAAATCAAGCGAAAGATTTTCCATATAAAACAAGTGTTATCTTATTAAGTTGATCTCCCAACACATTGGGAATTATAAGAAAAGTATCATCATATATATTCGAGCATGTGAGATATGCTTGCTAAATACAAGTAAATTATTAAAACATTTTAAAAATGAACTCGATAATAGGTTTTCTCCTATAAATTGGACAAATTACAAACTTATCGTATACAAGTTTCTTTCTTTTAATCTCTAAGCTTATTTGTGGTAAACCTTATTTTACCAAACCTTATTGTAAACCTATTTGTGGACAAGACATCATTATGTCAACTAAGCCCTCTCACTAAGTAGTGAACTCAATCCCCTCCAATACCTATTTTAGGAATGAAAATACTTTCTGATTACAGGAAGAATTGGGATGCCTCATATAACTCGAAGGTATGCCCTAAATTAAGTATTTGGTCCCTGTGTAGTTTCTAAGGTTCATTTTCCAAAAGTCCAATTTATTATTTTTGGAAAATAATTTGAGTTATCATGTTTTTTAGTCTTACACCATGTCGAGTTTACAATGATTAGGTGCCCATTGTTGTAAAATCGGAGGATATGGCGGGTTGTCTACAAGTCTGACTGGGAAGTCGGGTCGTGGTATAACAACTTAAGTGGTATTAGAGCAAAATTATTTTTTGAACTTGGGTTTTGTAAAGTGAAAATATTTTTGAAAAGTAAAGTAAAGGGAAAGTACTGTGTAAGGCCTATACATGTTTATTATCCAAAGAACCCAATACCCTTAACATTCAACCAGAAATACCCTATTGAATGGAGTGTTAAGCCATGTCCCTAGTATGGAAGTGACCTTGAGTAATTAGTCATCATTGAATATCGATCTAAGGATGTTGGGAAAACTAAAGTGGAAAAACCTCTACAAGAATAACATGAGGAATATCAAAGAAAGTGGTATGAAGATTTTAGGGAGAAATCAATAAAGTAACCTTAGAAAGAATCCATCGCAAGTTTAGAAAGCTAAAAAGATATACAGAATAATACACGACAAGGAAGTCGAAGGAAATGGAAAGGAAGATCAAACTTCGTTACATTAAACCTTTCCATATGGAACATCACAAATATAAGTACCTTCACTTGAAGTATCATAATTATGCACTAAATGAAACCCATGATGGGAAATATTACTACAATTAATTAGTAACTTGTATGACTACCAATGATACCCTTAAGGGTATTGTGAAAAACTTATGAGACCCTAACCTAATTGATAAAATGTAATGAATCTAGAGCATGAGTCTAAAGAAAGGGACTCGAGGGAATTGAGACAGAGACCTAAGAAAGGATAAACTAATACTCATATGATACCTAAAGAGTACTTTGATTTGGACCACTAGACCCAATCAACTAATAAATAAGTGATAAAAGGAGTTGTCTGAGTGGTTTAAACGGGCTTGAAGGGAATTAGTTCCTAAAATGGAAAATGCATTGGGTGGGCAACAAGGAAAGGCGAACCACATTTAACCAAAATAAAATTTTCTAAAGCAATTAACTCAAATATGCAAAAGAAGCTCAATGGTGTGAAATTTTTTAAATAAAGAACGACTTATAATGGAATAAGTAATAATGGATAACCATGAAATAGTTATAAATAAAAAAAACTCAATACAAAAGCAAGTATATGGAAAATGGGAATGATATACGGGCATTTCATTTCTTGAGAAAAAAAATATGATGATGAAAGATTTTAGTAAATCTTAAAGTAAATGGTACGATAGATCCAAAGAGATGCTAAAGAAAATAATCCATTAAATGGTAGGGAATAGACTAATGATGGATGTATATACCAGTAGAGGAAAATTGTTTAAAGTTTTTTTATAACTTTCGTTGGATTAGAATGTATTAAACAAAATTAACCAATGGTTAATATAATTTAAAAATAATGATCTGATTAATTTAAGATTGGATAAAGTAAATTTGATTTGAAATAAAGTTTAATTGAATGTGAATCAAAATTCTATGAAGTAAGTTGAGTAAGGTGAATTAAAATAGAAAAACTCAATTTGAACCAGTGAAATTAAACAAATAAATGGGACCATTTTTTCTAGGTCAATAGGAGAGAGACCCACTAAAAATACCTTTATTTTTTTGCAAATTAAGGTCATACGCAAGAAGGTGTAAAGGTGTAAAGCCTTTTTGAGAATCTACGTAGTACCTAAGGGTGATCTAATACTCCCATCAATGTATTCACATAGGCATTTTTTCTAAGAGGAGAGAAAGAGGCTTGGTAGGAATTATAAACAAGTAGGGTGAGAGGGGTTGACGCTTATCTGAACTTTTGCTCTGAAAGAAATCCAAGGGGCAATCACACATAACTAGTTTCAATCATATGTAAAGCAATCCTTAAGGCATTGGTGAAAACATTTGGGAACTCAGTCACTTTGAGCACTTCTACAATGTACTCTCAATTCACTTCACATATTCTAGAGGTTTTATTGAGATTATATTGGATGAGCTAATAAGATGAAGTAAGAAATTCTGGCCTTTATAAATGCCATGAGTGCAATACCTAATGTATTATTAGTCAGGATACATGAGAGAGCATAAGCTAGTATATTAGTCAGGATAATGTATTACAACAAGATATGAGTATATAATCATTCATCGATTCACAAAAGTTCTTTTTTTATGTTACAACGACAGTAGCATTTATGAATATTAGTATTATCTCATATTGAACGAATCTTGACACATCATGCTCCACTAATCTTCCCATCTTCTCCAAAGCATCTTTATAAAAATGTGTTGAAAATCAGGACACTTCTTTTCTATAGGGTAGATATTTCTTGCGAATTATGTCTCAAATTATTATATTTTGCTCCCTATTCTCACTAATTATGATCTATAATTTCTTCTTTTATATGTCCACTCTTTTCCATCTTTCCATACCCGCTCACGAACTTAATTTATTGCAGGTTCCGCTTTTACCAACTTAAGAAGAAACTAAAATTTACGTGCACCAAACCAATCTACAGTAATCTAGATTTTTGTCTATGCACATTAAATCATATTGGACTACCTTCAACTGTACTAAGAGAGCCTTTAGGTTTGCAGCTTCTTTTTTCTCTGTCTGCAAATTGTTTAAACTTTTCCTTCATCTCAGAATCAACGAATTACCTGCGGGAGGAAGAACTGCAAGTTTATCAGCTAGAGGAAGATACTCCTCGACTCACAATTACAATACCACTCAAACTAACACTAGAAAGAAAATAGAAAATGAGCACATACTACCACTCATCTCATAAGATGCTTTTACCATGAATTTGGAGTATACAACTTCTACAAATGCTACAATATGTTGCAATTGGATTTCTCTCAAAAATCTTTTGAAAAGTACTGAGAGGAAATCACTCAATCACAAGCAAATCTTGTGTATCAGAATATCAATGTACAGAAATCATGGATTACACGAATTTACAAGTGATAGCAGTTTACAAAATGGTGTCGTCCCCAAAAGATTTCGAACCATTATAAGAACGGTGTAATTACATGAAGTATCTAGAATATATAGAATTTAACAAGAATAATGTCGTTCTTGAAAGCATCGAGCCTAAGGAAAGCATCACTTTTGACAGGTTGTTAAAAGTTTTTATGTTGTGTTCTTGATAAGACTCGGGAAATACATTTTATCATCAAAACACACTTCTATCATATTATTGGGAATACTTGATACAAGAGAGTAATCACGCTCAAGGCTATTTATTTCCATCATGATAGGATTGTAATCTTATAATTAATTCTAGAGCCCAAAATGAGCATAAGAGAGTTTCAAGTAAATCCTCATTCACCATCAACTATTCTATCTTCCTCAATCATTGTCTTCATGTTAGACCAAGTAAATAAAATAATGTCCCAGTTCAACCCTCATTAGGTGCAAAAAAAAAATCCCCCTTCCATCTCGCATTTTTTTAATTCATATATATTTAATAAAATTAACATTTTTAATCATATATAAAATTAATCATAAAAATCTTTTTTTTAGAGATAAAAATACCATTTTATTAAATATATATATAATGATTATTATAAAATATATGTAACTAAAAATAATACTCTTCAAATATACAAAATAAAAAATATATTTAAAATTAAAATTCAAACATATATAACTAAACTGACATCCCAATGAGTTTGACCTCCAAAATTTTTAATAGTGAAAATTTTAAAATAAAATCCCTTTTAATTGGCAAATATTCTACCTATTGCATAATCAATTGTATTTTCATTTTTTTATTAATAAAACAAATTCGTGTGACACGACCCATAAATGAAACCTATATTGATGATATGGCTAAACGATAGATCGCATGAATACGAAGATGAAAAATTATGGAAAGCTCTGGAAAAATTCTACTCAAGCATTAATGTACACGTGTCTGTAAATTATATATTGACTACTGCCTAACTGGTGGGCTTTACAAACAGGGGATAAATTCCCATTTCCTCCTCTACAGATCCACCAAATCAACTACTCGTAATGGTACAATTTGCTGGTCTACTCTTGCCATTGACGGGCTGTTGGATCAATAGCTCGATCAGTTAGTTGTACAGCCTCTCGAAGTCTATCCTTCGCCGTTCTAGCAAGTCCTGTGATAAGGACGACGCAGTCATCAGCTCAGCTCTTCGGGAGCTGCAAATCAGAAACAGGATAAGTAGCCAGTTATACGAGGAATCCAAATCCAGGAGTACATTTTTGTTGTTCTGTATCATCCAAATAGGAGGGGGTTCTGATATATATTACGCTAAGAAGAGAGGTTTTTGACAGAACCTTGGGGTTGTTTGTTTCTCCACATCCATTCTTGAGCAGCCTGAAGACCATTTTGGGCCAAGTAAAAAGGAAGAGGAAAAGAAAAAAGTGATGTCAATCGTAATTCATGAAAATATGGGTTCCCGGATCATGAAATGCTGCATACCTGCGGGATGCGTGCAGAGTCGTTGCTCGGGTAAGCTGCTACTTGATACTGTGGATAACTGAGTTCCTGTGAGAGCAAACATGATTATTCTATTCAGTTCAAGTGATGCTAAAAAGCCTTGTCAGCCCCGTGGGCATGCAATGTCCCACAAATGCAGCAGCTATTCAGAAGGATTATTTTACCTGGGCATTTTGGGGGCCCGGAGCTCCAGAAGACTGAATCTGTTTATCAGCATGGTCAGCAATCAATCATTTGATAAGTATTTAGGGGACGCGGAGGGCAATGGGCATGTAGAAATACCAACCGAGTGCAATAGGCATGCAGAAATACTAACCGAGGAAGGCAAAGAATTTTGTTGTGATGGCTCCTGAGGAAACTGCATCTGAGGTTGTGATTGCGGTTGTGGCTGTAGATGTTGCATTGATAAAGCTTGAGGATACTGCCGAGTAGGAAACTGTGTCAGTTGAAGGAGAGGTTTCTGTAGCTGAAGTTGCTGCTGTTGCTTGTACATTTTCAGCTGCTCAGGTTCTACCCACTGGACAATTTATGAAAAAAATTGAGATAAACTCGAAACCAAAAAGCATGTGAAAACAGAGAAAGCATATCCTCTCACCCTGCTCTCTCCAGTCATACTGTTGTAGTAATACTTGAATCCATCAGGAGAAGTATGCTCAGTCCAACTGCATTTCACTGAATCAAACATAGCTGCAGTTATAGGGGTAGCACTAGCAATAGGAGCAGAAGAGGGAGGCGCTTCTGCAGATGTGGCCACAGAAGAGCTTGCAGATGTGGCCACAGAAGAGCTTGCAGATGCCTGCACCATGTCCTTGGACCACTGTCATCAAATAAAGAAGCAAGATTTCTTAAACTCTGAAATAGAAGTTCTCTTTGTGGAATTTTTGGGTAGTAGAAAACCTGCTGATTTGCAGGATGGGAGCTCTGTTGATGCGGTGCACCACTCTGATTAGGTTGCATCATCTGGAATTGCTGCTGAATTTGGGAGAAGGCTTGCTGCGATGACTGGAAACTTGCTCGCAGATTCTGTGTCTGTTGGGTCAACATTTGGGCCAAAGGAGAAGGAGACAGAACAGTTAGTTGAGGAAGCTGTTGCATTTGGGCTGGAGGAAATACTTGGTGGAGCTGATTGGGCAGAGAAGGCCAGCTTTGGGGCTGTGCATTAATGTTTGGAGGTGCTAAGAGGGACATTGCAGAGGAAGTTGTTGATTGTTGACCAGAGCCTGAGCCTGTCATGGTTGTTGGAAATGTGGCACCAGGGAGAAGACCACTGGGCCCCAGATGGGTAAGAGAAGTTTGAGTCTGTAAATAAGAGGCAGAGGGTTGTGACTCTCGTTTCAGGTGAGGAGGCAATTGCTGGGGAGGAGATTGCAGCAGATTTTGTGAAGTTGGAATCTGCCCGTTCATGGGTGGAAATTGTTGGAAGGATGGGCTAAAGTTCTGCATGCAACAACGGCAACTTTAAGTTCTAGAACATGAATTAGCTGATGTTCCTACAATGACTATGAAAGTACTACAAAGGAACTCCCAACAGGCAATAAAGAATGTTAACCATTAATATACCTGGTGTTGCAAGGAAGATGGTGCCATAGAAGCAGGACCATCAGCATGGCCACCAAGACCAGGCACTGGAGCAATCTATAGTGCATGCAATGTAAGTATAAATATTACAACATACTAATGTATTATATGAAATAACAGTAGCCTAGAAAGTGAAAACAGTAAAATAAGTTCAACCATGAGGGTCACTAAGTATTGATTTTTCTTTCAACCAAAGATATCCCAAAAATGAAAAAAAAAAAAAAGAGGACAAAGGGAGCACCCAAGACCAACTTCACGTTGATTCGTCCCAAACTAGCATGTCTTACGAATTCTATACTACTACTAGTGTAAACAGTCATATACTGCCATAATTAGTTAGGGTAAGCAATCTGACCAATACATGTCACAATTCAATCTCAGAGCTTCTGTGATAGACATTCAATTTAATGGAGGACACTAACATCAAACATCTGTTATGGAGAAAATCTTTTCTCAATGCCAACATGGATAACTATTGTCAGTAAACTAAAGAGGATAGACACTCTTACAGGATTTAGAGAGGCTGATTCATCACTGCTCCTGGGAAACTGGTTCACAAAACCACGATTATCAGCATATGAGGGAGGGCCCTGGTCCTGCGAAGTCATAGGTTTCCATGCAGTGGACAGAGCCCTATGCCCTGAAGGCTCATTGAGGTTGGGAGGAGTTCTGATGGGACCAATGGAGGAGGAACAGAAGAAATGAGGCACAGAAAAGATAAAATAAAGATATGCAAATATCGTTTCCAATCAACCAAAAAGGAAATCAGATAATGATAGTACCTTGCCCCATGAGAGTTTGGCCCTAAACCAAGACCTCCAAATGATGGCCCACCTCTGCAAATAGATTTTAGAGATATAAAATGATCAAAAATAAAAAAAAAATCAAGTACTAAAATAAAACCTAATCCTTAACACTACATTTGTATGGATGGATTTGAAGAGATTTGGAGGAGAGGTTTGAATGGATTAATGAACCATTGGTTTGGTAAAATTATATTGAGTTTGGAGATAATCATTAATTCTCCAAATCACTCCATTTAAACTTAGAATGCAATCCCCATATAATACCATTTTATAACCTTCTTCTTTTTTTATTTTCTCTAATTTTAATTTCATTATTATTTTTATAGATTTCAAATAAATTTATGTATTAATAACTTTTTATATAAAGTTATATAATATATAATAAAAATATTATAGATAAAAATATATGTTATTTATATATAATATAGTTTTTTACATATATTAATTTTCTTGTTGGGATTATACAATATTTCTATATAAATATTATTGTATAATTAATATTAATTCATTTTCTAATAGTAACAATAACTTATTTGTGTTATATGATGGTATTATATGATAAAAATGTGATATATGAAAATGAATATTATCCATACATATTATAGTCTATCATATATTTTTTGTTGCTATTACACAATATACATATATATATTATTGTACAATTAAAATTTATTCAATTTTTAATTATACGAATAATTTATTTATATCATATTTTAGTTTTATATTATAAAATGTGTTAGATAAAAATGTATATCTTATATATTTAAAATAATTTATTATATATATTATTTTTTTGTTACTATTATACAATTAACATTTATTCATCTTGCTATTATAAGAATTACTTAATTGTGTTATATGATTTTATTATATAATAAAAATATAATACATAATTTATCATATGTAACATAATTATAATATAATTATATATTTTTATTTAACATTATATTTTATTATACATCTTTTTATTTTATATTAATATTTTATTTTATCATATACTACATAACTCTTAATAATATAATTATATCGATATATGAATATATTTTTACCTAATAAATTATTGAATTCAATTTTAAAAAATTAGTACATAGGTATTTTTAATTTTTTATCTCCCCTTCCATCCAAAGCATGGATTTGGCTAGGTTATCAAACCCTTCACTTCCCCTCCCCTACCCTCCAAATCCCTTAATCCAAATATAGCCCTGTACATCTACCATAAAATAATGACAATGTCCACAGTAACTGAAATTGAAAATGGATTTTTTAACCAGACCGACAGATAAAAAGCAATCATAAATAATTGAAAGTGATCAAATCGTAATGCAGAAGACAAAACAGAATATGCAACCTTGAATCTCCAGGACGAGGTCGCTTGGGTTGAGCAAATCGAACAGTCAAAGGTTGATCACAACCCTAACACAGAATATTCAACATTTTCTTAGGTAGACAGGAAAAGGAAAGAAATGTAACCATAAAATAGAGAAATAGATATTAAGGCTCGGTGTTCAGAACAAGTACTGTCTTTACCTTCATTGTATAAATTCCATCTAATCCACTTATTGCTGCCAATGCCATATCTCTCTGTGCATACTTGACAAATCCACAACCTTTGTAATAAATCAAAACACAACTGAATAAAATTGTTACTTCTCTTCAAACAAAGTAAAAGTGGAGGCTGGCACAGAAAGTTAACAACTGAGATTGGGACATAGATCTTAATTTTCCAAATGGAAATAAATTGTGAAGATTAAAGAGTTATCACAAATTTGTAAAAAAATCAATATATATAATGAATAGAGAAATATGAAGAAGAGTTGTCAGACACACCACGACTCTGTCTCGTGTCATCACGCATCAGATAAACATCTTCAACCCGACCATACGGTGCGAAAATCTAAAAAAGATAGTAATCATGATAAGTACACAGAATCCCATTTGCTAATAGTCAATGATGAGACAAATGCAAATGAAACTGAAAACAATATTATGTTAAGTTTCATAGTTATCTGTTTCTTTTCCTTTCCTTTTCCCAAGAACCTGGCGCACAAGAAATAGCAAACCATGAAAATTTTCTGTAAATAAACTAACAAATTAGTAAATAAGATTAAGGAATAAATGCATAACCTCCTCAACTTCCTGCTCTGAAGCCTGTTTGTTCAGTGAACCCACGAAAAGTTTGTACTCAGTAGCACCTTCCATTCAAAACAGGGTCATAAGCATTCTAAAATTACATTTGATATTTCTGATACAGGCAATATACTCAATTCACAGGATATATCTGCACGGTTACTATGCAAACAGCTGACATCTCCCAGACCAAATTTCTAAAGATAGAAGAAAAAAATATGGACTATATAGTAAAACCAACCAAGGCGTTCTCTTTCTCCATCAGCATATCTAACTTGGATTGGGCCCAGACCCTGTGAGAAAGAAGCAATTAAGAATTTTCATAACATCTCTGCCAATGTTATAGGAGAGCTGAAGCAAAACTCACTCCAGGAAGAGTGTATTGATTGTGCAAAGCCTTAATTGCCCTGTCAGCCTCCTCAGAAGTAGTATACTTTATAAAACAGCATCCTGCACAAACAAAAGACTTATATCCTAACCTGATCATGCTACTATTAATACTCATAATAGTTTGATTCCAAAAGAAATATTTGGTTTGTATGAAATGAACACAATCTTGAGAGAGGAAAATGCAAGGATTTTCTCCTGGTTAAGAAACAATTATTTATCCATCTCTGCAGATGGGCAAACAAAAAGTAAAACTTGCACAATTCAAGGAATTTCTAGATCTGTTCAATTTCAATTTCAAAAGTTCCATAAACCCTTAAATATGGCTTGGTGGGCTAACTGTCAACTTAAATTTTCTGCTCTAATTACAATGAAAAGTAGAGAGAAAAAAATCATGAATAAGTGGAACAGTTAGCATTATTGCATAGCATGCATATCACAGCATACTATCAGAAGAGAGAAAGGTCAAGGTGATCAAGACCCAGATATGTGCTTTATAATCTTGACAGCCCCCACTAATAAAAAAATTCTTTCTTTAAGATAGCATGCCAAAGAATAAGACTGGTAGGGCCATAAAGAAGATAAAAAAGTTTCTTTTGACCAACAAGCCTATTCTTCACAGGTCATATTTCACAGTTTTCATAATGTACAGGGAGAATAGGAGAAGGCATATCTTCCCCAGTACACTGAGCAAGATAATATATATATATATATAGCAATAATGACACCAGGATCTATCTCCGTCTTCTCTAAAATTAAAGGAAAGAAAAATCTTGAAAGCACATGGAACTGTGTAAATTATTACAAGGAATGAATTCCAAGTGCATCATCCTCCAACACACTAAAAAATCAAACAATCTGTGATAGAACAGAACTCCCCTTATCAGTAAGGGACATAGTCACTGATGCTCCATTTGATAACCATCACTATTGGCATGGAACATTCCCAAGATTCCATTCATCTCCACTTCTACCTTATTTACTCAATGAGCTGTTACTCAATGAACAAATAATTCCAATTTGCTCCCACAGGAAGTACGAAGTTACATGACTACATCTCACTTGCTTTCCTAGCGAGAATCCCCCCCCCCCCCCCCCCCCCCAACAATCACAGGAAAGCTCAAGTTACCCCAAATTCCAAGTTTCGTGAACAAAGAAACAGAATAGCCCTACCTATTCTATATACCAGACATTCTACCCAAACAGAACTTCCCAAGATGGAAAATGAAGCTCCAATTGATCTAATGACGACTAAGGCAGCAAGAATCAAACTACATTAGCAAGTGTAGACCTGTACATTGAGACATATAGTATAAATATACAACCCAAGTGATCCAAAAAACTATGACAACTAGCTCAAATTTGTGAACTAGCTGAGTATCAACAATAGTGGGAAGAAGATATATGTCCAGAACAAGCAACTGTTCATATTATCTAAAGAGGCAAATCCACCACCCAATAATGTGAATCAGCAAATCAATAGAATCTGGCCCATAAAGTAATAATTAATAATCACTCATAATGAACCAGTCTCTGAAAATCAATCGCACACATCCTATCATGACAAAAAGAACCAGTGGCTGCAAAAATGACAAACCACTTCAGCATTCATATTAAAAAATGGCATTCATCTATCGGAACTTGAAAATAAACAGATACCATCCTTCCATTCAGCAAATTACCATTTTATCCAAGCCACTTAAAATGAAAATCCCATCCATCATTCACTTATTAATAAAATATATTGATATTTGAATTAACTAACATCCAAGGAATTCTATTGTTAATGTGTACAGCAAACATCCTACAGAGAAACTCTGACAGAAACTACATTCTAATGAATTGACTGTCCAATTCCTCCATGCTGCGCCCTGGTTAGAACAACAGGAGCTGCCTCCGAATCCCCAGTGGTATACATACATAAATAGATTCATGGCAATAAAAAAAGTACCGGCGAGTTACTTGTCCTATTTACGAACCCGAAAAAGGTATTGCCAATAAAAAACAAAAAAGAAAAAACCAAACTTGCAGCAGAAAGAACTGCTGGAAGATGAACTGGGTGATGCTTCCATCAGCCTGTCAGACCTTGAATAATATAGACATGGTCCATATGACCATATATCTAAAATAGGGCCTAATACCTCGTTGCTGACCAGTTCTCCTATCCTTAATTAATGCAACTTCAATGACATTCCCATGTTCTTCAAATAGGGGGCGAATCTGAGATGTATGCAACAAATACGAACAGTCAAATTACAAATAAGTAGACTTTGATGCATGAAGAGAAGTGTAAAAATTATTTAGCCTATCCAAGTGGAACATAATATCTATCTCTCTAACATAACTAAAAGAAAGTGAAAGCAAACTGCATGTGGTTGACTATATGTTTCTTAAATTATAATAGACTGAAAGAAAAGGTGACAATTTATGTTCTGGATAATGGCGGACAATGATATTAATAGAAGCCAACAGAAAGGCATGTGATTACTATGAGAAAACACAAAAAATATTTTTCACCCCTTATATAAGTCAAATGAGCAGTAATTACTAATATAGAAAAAACTAGAGAACAAAAGACTTACATCTTCTTCTGTAATTGAACTTGGAACAGAGCCAACAAAAAGCTTAGCAAACTTAGCTCCATCAGAATGATCTGGAGAAGGAAATCCTTTCAAATATTAGTTTTGAAGAAATTATAGGACAAATATAAGAGGCAAGAAAATTTATGGACAGGAAAACAAGAACTGTAAGACTAACTAAAACAAGTTCAACAAAAAAAGCAAGCAAATTGCAACAAGAAATAGGAGGGTATCATCCCATAGTTTTAGGGTCAAACCATATAGCAAGTGTATCCTAAAAGTTTGCATCATAGGAATCATGAAAGAGCAGATAGAAAGAACGATAAATTTGGAAGCAAAGGGATGGACTTTCTGCTTTCCGTCAACATAAGATCCACCAAGGAGAACATGCATAGTAAAAATAGATGCCAGTTCCTTCAACATGCTACAAATCGAACTTTCTAAACAACTGGTAGCTCAAAAACAAAAAGAGACCATATTTATTTTCCTAACTTCTTATAGCCCGACAGAGGTAGACCACTGCTTTTGTCTGAGAGACTTTCCAAAATGACGCCGACCAACTTTAAAAATGAATCAATTGAACTCTACCATGATAAATGGAGTCAATTCAGCTCAACAACATTGTTTCCGCATATAACAACCATTGTTTCCACATATAATACAGTCAAGAATTCAATACATTTCATTTAATTTAATTTTTTTTTTTGATAAAAAATTCAAGATGAGAGAAAAGATTATCTATCACTGTCACGTAATTTGACTTATATACCTGAGGATTCTCCATCTCTACCAGGGATAGGATATGATCGTTTATGTCCGGTGATAGGCGGCGGTGCCTCATAATTTTGCTCGTATCCTCTCCCTCCGCCACACATAGGTCCATATCCATCACTTGCGTCGTCGCGGCCACCGATCTGCGGGTACCCTCCGCCTCCCCGAGGACCATGGTGTTTCGGACTCTCGAAGGGGCTGGGCTCACGGCTGCCGACGTTGACGCGGAAACTGCTAGGACTGCTGCCCCGCCGCCCCTGGTTGTGAGTCGAAGGGGCATCGGAGGAGAAGCGGGAGGAACCCCTGGACTGACGATAGCCATAGGTCTCCTGGCCATTGCCGTAGCGATCGACTCGATGTCTATCCAGTTTGTGCGAACTCAAGAAAACCCTAACTAAAAGGAAAGCTCCGCTGGAGAAGGGAAAATTGCAGATAGATAGAAACAGTGGTGGTTGTGTGAGAGCGTAGAGAAATTCAAGCACTTGCTGGTGAAGGCCGAGCAATTAAGTCGCCGCAGTTTGCAAAGTCAAAATGGGCCGGACTCACAGTTAGTTTTGGTCTCTTCGACCTTTTTACCCTAAGCTAATAATTCGTTAGATTTTTTGCCAAATATTAACGATGTTATTCCATTACACACTTTTCAGCCGACATTTTAGGTCCATCCTACATTTATTGAATTAAATAAAACTTACTGTTAAATTATTTAATTTATATTTAATTAAAATAATTATTTATAATTAATAAAATAATTTTTATATTTATCTATTTTATTTACTTTATAATAATATATTATTAATATTTGCACCAATATATAAAATAAATACAATTATCACACGTAATTTTAAATTTATACTTAATAAAAATTTATAGGATATTATAATTATTATTTGTTATTGTAGGTGAAGCTATGAAATAGAGTTTAGGGCAAGTATATTTGCATTCTCACTTAATTTTATTACGTGTTATATAGTATAGGGTGGTATTACATAATATAGAGTTTATATAAGAATATTCTAGGAGTGAAAATATATTATTCATATTTTTTACATAAATATATTCCAAAATTTTTAAACAATTTTATACATAATAAATTATTTTTAAAAAACGATTTTTAACTTTTGTTAATATAAAATATATTTATCACCCCAAATTAATTTGATATCAAAAATTTTATTTACCCATATTTTGTAACTTATTCGTACTATACAAATTTTTAATATTTTTCAATACGGTTGGGATGGTAGGTAGAAATATATTTTTTCATACCTAAATTATCACAGATAATTAATTATTTAATATCGAATCTTTTTACTTATATCCCTAAGTTTTATCCTAATTACATATATTTAGGTTTATTTTATTAGTAATTAATTATAAAAAAAATATTAAGTTTACTTTATTTACAATTTAACCCTTTATAAAATTTTATCAAAATAAAATTATTTAAATTACAAATTAATCCTTATAAATATTTTTAATTATAATTAAATTCCTAAAATTATTTTTAATTACAATTAAATCCTTAGTTTCTTCTTAATTACAAATTTACTCTCAATTGATTTTAATTTAATAAAAATCCTTAAATTTCTGAAAATCCCCCATTTGCTCAATTTCGTCAAAAAATATATTTTATTCTCTAAATCTTCATTTTATCAAATTAATCATCTAAACCTTGTTAATTTTCTCCTAACATACCATTAATTATCTTCTCCATCTTTCTATGAGCATCCTAAGCTTTTAATCATTTAATTTGACCCAAAATCGAGCTAAAACAGAGCTTTGCTGAAAATTCTCATTGGTCGACTAAACCGACGTGGCCGCTGACCAAATCTAGCTCTCTATTGACCATGATATGTGGTATCCTATGATTGACTATTTTAAATTCGTTAGTTTTTCTTCGTGATGCAATGTGTCATTGCCATGTGTTGGCCTCTGATTGGCTGTGGACATCCGATGTGGCTTTACCACATGTCAACCTCTCATTTATTGATCGTTCTCCGACATCCTAGTTAACTGCTAACTTGAAACCATTGCCACGTGTTAACACCTCATTGGTTAGCCTTACTGACGAGGCTTCTCATCAGTTGACCGTTGATTAAGGACACATGTTGCTCCCTCATTGATAAGTCCTTGGTGACATGGCTTTTTCTTCGTCTAATCATTGATCAAGGACATGTGTCACACTCTGATTGCCCAACGCTTCCAGATGCTGACTGAGCAGCTGACTAGGCACGCTTCGCCACGCGTCACGCACGCTGACTAAGCATTGATCTGGCAGGCGGTCCATTGACCGGCTGGACCGTTGATCGGTTCTGTCAAACTAGGTTTGGTGACCCGAAATAAAAAATCGGTCGGTTCAGACCTGATTCGATCAATTTTCTAAAATAAAAAAAATTTCTAAATTTGTCTAAATTCATTTTCTATACAATAATGACTTCAATTTCTCAAATTGATATTTTTAAGTCATCTAAAAAAATGAATATTTAAACCGATTCTTTTTTGTTCGATTTGGTTCAACCCGGTTCATGTCCAGTTCACCCTGAACCGGTCTGGTTTCCTCACCCAATTCCATTCATGGTTTTTTTCCATGATTTTTGGGTCTTTATTGACCACTTGAAAATTTTCAAATTCCCATTTTGGCTTCTCTTTCTTAATTCTGGTTTGCTTTAAAACTTGGTTTTCACTCAAAATTTTATGGTTCCCATTTTTTACTTTCTTATTATTGGAAACAGGGTTTACATTATGGATATTGTTGAAGGATGAAATAAATAAGTGCCATAGGGACATCTCATCAAGGTTAACTTATGAGCGAGGGTATGCTCGAGGGAAAGGGAAATGAAAGACCAGATCGCTAAGAGTTCCTCACCTCGAGTTTGAAGGCCTAATCATGCCATTAGGAGCGATGACGAAATAATTGATGGATAAAGGACATCCAAGAAGGGAAAACAAAGTGTTTAAAAGTACAAAGGGAGATGTGACATGAATAGTAATCCTAAAAGAGATGACGGAGATATGAAGTATGATAAGAATGGTACCAATAGGAAAGGTTATGAAGCATTCAAAATACTCCGATCAAAATGGTTATAAAAAATAGTTGATAACCACCGAGAATGAGTGGATTGATGAGAAGAATGAAGAGAAGATGGGAAAGGTCACTGAGATTTTCCTGTTCGATGCAATAGTTACTTCAAGGGAGAAAGGACCTAAGAACAAAAGGAAATAAATATTTCTACAAGTAATACTTTGACGAAAAATGAGTGATGAAACAAAGTAAGGAGAAGACCTTGGAGGAATAAGCATAAGGCCTTGAATAAAGCTTCATAGAAGTGCCATTTAATGGACAAAATAGTTGGGATTCAATATGGGTAAAGTCTGAATAATAAAAATGGAGATTTATGAAGTAATTTAGGAATGACCAAATAATGAAGAAGTATGCATTGAACATTTGAAAGATGTTCAAGGTGGTCAAGGAATAACACTAAACAAGAAAGATGGGCGGAGTCCCATAATTCCTTATGGATTGAAAGGTGAATATTTTTCATGAAAATGTTCTAAGAAGCATATCGAGCTAAATCATTTTAATGTGCAAAGGACACATATGTCCAAATGGCTGAAATTATATGAAAATGTCAAAAGAAGTCCAAAGAAGAACCAAATGCTTATAAGTGAGATAAGCAGCCTTTGAGCTATAAAGTTAAAAATGGGCAGAGTGATAAAACTAAGGGTCCTTGAAGGAAGGATCCTCAAATTAAAAAGATTAAGCATACAAATTATTCGAGATGGATAATTAAAGCATGGGTTTGGACAAGGCATGAAATTCCCGAGTAAATGAGATTTCACTCCTCCCCCCCCCCCCCCCCCCCCCCCCTCATACAAGTGAAAAATGACCCCAAATAATGATTCAGGATCATGCTATTAAGATGTGGGTATAAGAAAAAAGAATGCAACTCCAAATGGACTAGATATGCAAATAACACTTTGTATGGACAATACCGGTTAAGTCTTAAGGAAGGGATTTGATGCGATCATGAGACCAAAAGGGTATGTGAATGTTTTAAGAAGGGATCTTATACTTTACAAGGCCTTAAAGTAACTATCAAGGAAGGGGATAACAAAAATCCCCAAAGATGAGCAGTTGGTAAGGAACTATGAACCAAAGAAATGGAATTGGGATGAAAATCCATCCTAAAAAGAGGAGACTATTCAAATCAAGGGTCAACAGGAAAGGAATATGAGGTACAAAAAGATTATAATGGTAAAAGTATTATGGCGCGGTGGCTAGAATGGAGGAAGAAACAAGGAGACCAAATGAGGTGAAAGAGAAAAGTATTCCCATTTAATCTACGTATAACAAGTTTTGAGGATAAAACTTCTTAAAAGGAGGGGAGTAGTTGTAAACCTCATTCTCCCAAAATAAGAAGCTATAAATAAGAACAAAAAAATTTCAAGAGAAAAATATGGTTCAAAGTGAATTAAAATTGGCAAATAAAACCAAAACGGGAATTGGGTAATCCCAAGTGTTCAATATTCTTGTTATTGCTTCAACTCATATTCCCAAAAAAGTGGATCAAATTGGATGTGAGAACCGGACCAGTTCAGGTTGAACCAGACCTGAATCGGGTTGAATCAACTTGAACTAGGAAGAACCAGTTCAACGATTCATTTTTATAGGTGACTTAAAAATATCAATTTAGGAAATTAAAGTCACCAATGTGTAGAAAATAAATTTAGATAAATTTAGAAAATTTTAAATTTTAGAAAATCGGTCGAATTAGGCCTAAACCGACCGAATTTCTATTTTTGGTCACGGAATCCAGTCCAACCAAACTGGCCAATGGTCCAGCCGGTTAGCGGAGCACCTGCTAGGTCAGCACCAAGTTAGCACTTATGACCAATCAGCGTGCGACGCGTGGTGAAGTGCGCCTAGTTAGCCATTCAGTCAGTGTCTGAATGCGTTGGCCAATCATAGCATAATACATGTCCCCAGTCAACGATTAGGCGAAGAAAATGTTACGTCATTGGAAACTAACCAATGAGAGTGTGACACATGTTCTCAGACAACGGTCCTGAGGAGAAATCTCATCAACTGGGGTGACCAATGAAGGGCTGAGATGTGGCAAAGGTGCCAGGTTAGTGGCTGACTAAGATGTTAGAGAACTGCCAACCAATTAGAAGTTGACACATGGCAAAGCTACGCCGAATGATCACAGCCAATCAGTGGCTTACATGTGATAGTGGAACAATGCATCAGGTTAGAGAACTGATGGATTTAAATCAACCAATTAGAGTATGCCACGTGTCATGGTCAACTAGTAGTGTAATTTGGTCAAGCGCCACGTCGGACAAATCGACCAATGGAAGGTCGCCACATGTTCGGTCAACGAGTCAACAGGCAACTCAGACGCTGAGTAAGACGCCACGTTAACGAAGCCAGCCAATCATAGAGCACAATGTGGTATCTCGCACGTGCGCACACAATATCGTTTTCAACAATTGAAAATATAGGGAAGAGAAAGGCAAAAACAGCCGCCATTACTCCGGTGGCCAATAAATCTCTCTGACAATGCCTTAAATCGGAGGGCTAATGGATGACCGGTGGATGAATGGATAGAGCGATCAATCCCCAAGCTCCCTATATAAACAACTCCCCACCATTCATCCTCTCCATCCCTTGAAAGCCTCAAGTAGATGAACTACTCCAGTTTTTTTACCATCCTTGAACCAACTTTCTGGCATCGACCCAATTCTCTACCTCCGAACATGAAATTTGGGTTCCTTGGAAATGGGAGGAAGTCCTCTACCTTGCTGCATACTCCTTTCAACTCGAGGATAACTAGAGAAGCGCCTGTGAGCCTACACAGTACAATCGCTCCAACTGCCGAGTTTTAGCTGGAGCTTTTGAGCTGAATTCAGGCCACCTCGAACCTCCTAAGCTAGGCCGACCCTCCCATAACTCTCCACGACTGAGCCTAGTCCTCCTTAAGCCTTCGAGGTAAGCAATTGTTACCGTCCTTTTCTAGAATAGTGAAATTTCATAGAGAAAACTGCTAAAACTTTGCTATTCAAATTCCTCCTATTCAAGGCACAAATTGAGGTGAAATTTGATCCTAAAAGGATACTCTTGATGAGAGCTATCTCTCAAAATCAAGAGCTTCGACAATCACATCCTTACTAGTAAGAATTTGAAACTTTCTCTTTAGAAATATTTTCTAGTGAAGTTTCATTCTAACTAAATTCTAGGCCAAATTGGACAATTCAAAACTTGAAATAATTGTGGAGAGATAGGAGAGTTGATTAGCAACATGATAGGAGGAAATTAACTTAGTTTAATAGGTCAATTTGATGAAATGAGATTTTAGGGGCCAAAGTACAATTTTGGAGAAATTGGGTAATTTGGGAATGTTTGGAAATTTTGGGATTTGTGCAATTGACATAAATTGATGATTAGTTGAGAATTTAAATGAAATTGAAGGCTTAATTACAATTAAAATGATTTTTTGGGGAATTTAATTACAATTAAAAGTAATAAAATGCTTTATTTGTAATTTTGAATAATTTTATATTAAATAAAATTATTTGGGGATGAAATTGTAAATAAAGTAAATTGAGGAAATTATGGTAACTAATTTGAAGTTTCTTTGTCAAGAAAATAGATTAGGGACTTATGTCTAATTAAAGAAAACATAGGGAACTAAGTGTAATTATCGAATAATTGATGAATCGGTTATTTGTGATCATTTAGGTGTGAAAGGAAGGTCTTTACTTGCTGCCGAGAATCCAACCCGAGATATCGTATTTTTGTCTAGGATGAACAAGTCACGTATCTCGACCGAGTGGGATTATTAACATCAAGTTTGATTGGACCAATGACGTATAATTGGAAGCGTGCTTTATTTTGAAATCTAATTTGCAGAAGTATAATCCCTTGACCGTGTGAAACCGCTTAAACATTTTGGGGTTATAATTTTGAAGAAAACATGAAATATGATAATAAGGCAACCCTTGAATAGTGTATGGATACACTTCAAGGGAAATGTTCTAGTTTTGACTGTCGATGTAGGAAATGAGTGAGACCCATGATCGATAGAATGTTGGTTTGATCTAGTTTTATAAAAGTGGGCCCAAGGCCATGTTTTGAAAACTCATATGAGTGGGCCTAAGGCTAATGGAAATGGGTCAAACCCATAAATAAATTCCGTTTTAAGAGCTTGATAAAATTATCACAAATTATTAATGTTTGATAATGCTGCTAAGCTAGAGTTGAATTGGAGCCCATTAGGCTAGCAATGTAAAGATAAAGGTCTTAAATAAAAAAAATTATGTATGTGATTTCAATCGTTCGAAACCAAAGAGACACTCAGTACGGGGTATTGTTAGTTTTAAGGGCTATTGTCTCTCCTTTGGACCCGGAGCTTGCTCTTTTGGCGCGCTTCAGGTCCTTTCGGACTAGAGCTTGCTGCTCCGGCTTGAGAGCCAGCAAGTGGAGGCTCGAAAGCTGGAGCGCACTAGTGCGCGCTCCGTTTTCTCGCTTGCTGCTCCGACTTTCTCGCCTACGCTTGCCCAAGAGCAAGCCTATGGTCCTTCCTCCCCAGCAAGCGGAGGCGCTGGAAGCGAAGCGTGCCAAAGAGCAAGCTACAGCAAGGTTGGTACAAGAAAAGTTGTGTTGTTCTAGTATGTCTTGAAGCTCTAGGAGGTTTGTGCGCAGTAAGATTGAGAGGATGGAAGAGTGAGGTTTCACCCTTACATATGGAAATCGAAGTATCGATAAGTTTGGGGGTTGGGCTAAGGTGCTCACATAGATGATGTGGTTGATGTTATGGCCCCTCATTAGGATGGACAATAAAGACGCTCCGGGCCACTAGTAGAACAAATCAAGGTTGTAGACTATGAGTATTTGTTCTGTGATTGTTTGATCCCTTTACTAAGAAAGGGTGTTTGTGTCATACAAACTGATATAAATCCACTAAATGTGAAATAAGAGAAATTCTTCCAACTGGGAAGGAACTAGTTTTAAAGCTTGTATGAGATAAGTAGTGGATTTATTTGGGGGAAAACCTTTTCAAAATGATAAGACAAATTATAGTTTGTTTATCGAAATATTTTAACTCTTCTATTATAAAATGGTTAAAACTTTTGAGTATAGAATGACTAGTGGACAGGAAAGCATGGTGTCATAATGGTCATTTGAAATAGTCATTTGTACATAAAGAGGGGTTAAATAGTCATTATTACTAAAGAGGGGAAAACAGTAAATTGGAATAGTACACGACAATATAAATTGGCCCAAACATATCGAGTCAAATACTAAATCTAAATGAATACATATGTGTATGTAGGATTACTTTGTACACTTGATTTAGGGAGATCACAAAAAGTTGGAAACAACCGAGATGAATAAGTCTTGTAGATAATGGTGAGTTCATCATTGGCGAGTTCGATTGGGCTAGTCGTTACACTTTATGACTTAATTAAGTGCCATATATATGTGTGTGTTTGAAAACTATAGAAAACTACATGAAGTTGTTGTTTATAAAGAATGGGGCTAAGGCTCAAGCTAATTATAAGAGAGGGGATAAGGCACAATTAAGTTTAAGAAAGGGGTTAAAGATCCAATTTATTTTAAGAAAAAGGGCTAAGGCTAATTTGATTATAAGAAAGGGGTTATGGCCCATACTGTTTACCATGCTGATTAAATTATTTTGTGCTTAGTATATACCATTCATTTTGTTTAAGAGAGTGAATTTGGGTGATTAATAGGATACCTATAAAAAGTGGTTGTGTCGATGTTGGGGTTAGACTAAAAATGGAGGAATAAAGAGGATGATTATATCTTGAAGTTCACTTGGGACCCGATGGAGTCATACGGTGGGTCTGCATATACTTATGGTCAGGAGTTGGTGGAGTGTGGTTATAGTATATGGATGTTCAAGAGCACGTCATCAACATTACTATGAGGGGCGACTCTTGTGAAGAGATGAGTGAATGTATGTCGCACACATACCTGTCATAGACCCCTAAATGATCGGTTGAACAACATTCATGGACATGGTTGGGCCATGATATGATGTATGTTTTTGGTATGTTGTATTTTGCTTGAGCTAGTAATGAAACCCAATGATGCCAAATTTTAAAGAATAGCATTTTATTTTAAAACAAAATGTGGATAATGTTTCAAAAACATAAGTTAATTCTACATGTTGAATATTTTGAGTAGAGGTTAAGGTCATGGTAGTGAAGGGTTAGTGTTAGTAATCTCAATCACTGAGTTATGAGCTCATTCCTCTCCCTAAACTACTTTATGATGGAAGCAAAGATCCATGAGCAATCTAGAGACAAAATAGTTTTGTCATCCATTGGACTTTGAGGTGGAATCCCCAAATAAACTATACAAAAAATTATGTTTATCAATTATTGTTATTACCAAGATTTATACGAGTTTTGTGAACATTTTGTTCTCTTTATAAAAGTTTCAAATTTTTACGAAAAATACTTAAATATGTTTTATATTATGAGCCTTATCACGTGTCCCTACATGTTTTATACGGAAAATACCTGAGCTTCTCTTGCTTGCATTCTCGTCACACGTGTCCCTACATAATTTGGGCAGTTTTATCATTTATAGTTTGGCATAAAAGCCTAGGCTCACAATTTTTTATTCAATTTACTTAGGTCTCTAAAGTTCATTTATCTTCACTTTAGGTCCCTTAATGCCCATGTTTGCCCAATTGAGTCCCAAGGTTTCCAAAATTTTCCTTTTAGTCCTCATTTTACTCAAAATTGTATAAGGGGCTCAACTTTTCCAAATTTTCAATTTGGTCCCCAACTTTTCAAAAATTACCATTTTGCCCTACTTTCCAAAAATGGTAATTTGACCCCAAATGTTTCAAAATTCAACAAATTGGTCCTCCAACATCTTTTACATGGCCAATTGGCCCTCAATTTGGGGGAATTCCAAAAAGGTCCCTCAATTTTATGAAATCCCCAATTTACCCAAATTTTCCCCCCAATTTCCCCTTTTCAAACTGACCAAAATTGATTTATTCAAATTGGTCATCCAATCGTGGTTAATTGCTTCAATTGGAGGTATAAATCAGTTCATACACCTCCATATAAATCATATGCATTGAGGCCAAAACGAGCTCAAACGGAGTTTCGCCAGAAAACTATGCGTAGAGAGAGAAAGTTTCGAAAGCTTATTGTCGAAGGTGCAGCGGTTTGAGCTCTCTATCAGAAAAGGTAGCACTATTCTTGACGTACCTTCTAGGATAAAAAATTCCTACAATTGACCTTGAATCGAGGGAGAATTTTGTTAGTGAAATTTCATAGTTTCTCTCTCTAACTCCGACCTGCAACGACTGAGTAGGGCCAAATTGGCTTACCTTTCAACTTAGTTAAGGTCGTATGAGGGCTGTGGGGATGTTGTGAGGGCTTGGTTTGGTTGAAGAGGGCTGAATTTGGCCGATTTCAGCTCGGCCAAAATAGGGCAGCTTTAGCCCTTCAGAGTTGCTTCACTATTTGATTTTGTCGGCACTTCTCCAGCAGTTCTCGGATTGAATGGAGGTTGCTATCAAATAGTTGACTTCACCTAGAGTCTAAAGAACCTGACCTCGCCTTCTAAGGTTGAGAAAACTACCCAAGTCGGAGCTCTGGTTTGAGCTTCATTGAAAAATGGAGCAGTTGAGAGAGAACAAAGATTTCAGGTGTGAGGAGAATGAATGGAGAGGAGCTCTTTATATAGGGAGCTCGAGGACTTTGTACCTAACCATTTCACATCTGGGTTAAGCTTATCATCGACCTGAAATGCCCTGAACGGAGACGTTTTTCCTTCGACGGTGCTGTCAGTTTCTACATTGAATGAATAGTGTCGTCATCTAAAGGAAGAAGACGACACTGTTCCAAACCAAACTAGACCGGTCCGACCAGGTTCAATGCTTAAACCGGTCGGTTCATGCCCGATTCAACCAATTTTCTCAAAATTAAAAATTTCTAAATTCATTATTTATCCAATGGTGGCTTCAATTCCCTAATTTTTTATATTTTAAGCCACCAAGAAAAATGAATTTAGCAACTAATTCAATGATGGTTCAAACTGGTTCAATCCGGTTCAGGTCTAGTTCACCTGAATCGATCTGGTTTTCTCTTCTAATTCATCCCAAGGTTACTTTCCATGGTTTTTATGACTCTTTGGGTCACTCAAGATTTGTAAATTTCTCATTTTTCTCTTTCTCTATCGGCTAAGGTTCATGTACTGGCTCGGTTTTCTCTTTTGAAATGACCGGTTCTTTTCCCAGTTTTCTTATCTATAAAGGGATGTGGTTTACAAGCCCTATTAGTTGTCAAGCTCCATGTATAAAGATCTCATCCCAATTCATCCTCTCCAACCCTCAAATGATCGAAGAAGATGAGGTACTCCATTTCCCGGCTAGGCACGAATTAAAGCTTCGGCGAGGGCTTTTTCCGCCACCTCAAAAGGCACATTCGGGTTCTTTGGAACCAGAAAGAAGTTCCCTACCTCAATGTAACCTCCTTTCAGCCTTAGGATTATTGGAACGAGGATTCAACCCAAGTACCATCACTCTAGCGGTCCCAAAACAATAAAATTCCTCGAGCTGAACTCTGGCCACCTTTAACCTCTTGTGGCCAGGCCAACCCTCCCATAACCCTCCTTAAATGACCCTTGACCCCCTAGAACCTTTTAGATACGTCAATTCCACCTCCACTCATTGAAATAGCGAACTTCTAGAGAGAGAAAGTGTCTGAATTGTATTGATCAAATTCTCCCTGCTCATGACACCAATTGGAGTGATCTTTGATCCTAGAATGACCCTCTCGACGAGTACTAACTCCCCAAATCAAAAGCTCCATAAATAGCGATTAGACCGTAAAGAATTTGAAGATTCCTCTATCTAAGAATACTTTTCCAGGGAAACTCCATTTAAGCTTAATTCTAGGCTAATTAGGGTGATTAAAAGCATGAACTGATTGTGGGAAGGTAAGGAAGACGATTAGCTACATGCTAGGAACCAATTAATTGAGTTTGCATGGAAATTTTGAGGAAACAAAGTTTCAAGGTCAAAAAGGGAAATTTTGGGTGATTTGGGAACTTGTGGAAATTTGGGGATTTTTATGCAAATACCATTAATTTAGGGCTAATTGGGGATTTTAATAAAATTAGGGACAAAACTGCAAATAAAATAAAATTTGGATGATTTATTTGCAATTAAGGTTAATTTGATTACTCATGTAGAACATTTCAAATGAAATAAAAATAAGGAAATTATGGCAAATAGGTGGAGATTATTTGTTAAGAAAATATAGAAAACTAATGACAAATGTCATATAATTGGTGGATTGGTTATCCGAGATTATGTAGGTACAAGAGAAAGGTTCAGGCCTACAACGAGGATTCAACCCAAGTTCATGAAATATCGCCAGGGACTAATGCCTCATGAATACTAGGTGAGTGGGATTTCTGACATCATACCTGGTTGGGATGATGAGAATGTTTCCGAATTGAAAACTATTTTCTAGAAATAGTCTCCCTTGATTGCATGACACCGCTTAAACTTTTTGGGAGTTATTTCTGAGGAGAGCTAAAGTAGCTCAAGTGAGCCCAAGGCCAAAGAGAACAAGCTTAAACCCGTAGATAAATTATGAGCCTATGAAAACTTCACAAAAATGGTAAATTGCATGACATCACTACTAAGCCAAGGCCAAGGTTGTCAAACCTGTTGGGCTGGTAGCTACCGAGCTGAATCTAGGTTGTGAACTCGTTGGGCTAGTAGTTACCAAGTCAAAGCCACGTCAGCAAGCTCGTAGGAGCTGGTAGCACCAAAAATAATGGTCTTAACTAAAAAGACTTAAGTTTGTGCATGCTGAGATACTGAACCATTAAGGTGTCCGATATGCGGTAGTATTGGTTTTAATGGCTGCTGGACGAACCAAAAGAAAATGAGCAATTCTTAATTCTATAGGGTTGAATAAAAATTAGTTTGTCATCTAGTAAGTTAAGAAGATCAAAGAGCTTCATACGCATTAAGATCGAGGAAGCAAGGGGGGAGGTCTCGTCCCACTATAGCGGACATAAAAGAAATTAAGGTCTAAGTGATAGGTAGTTAGGCTCACTCAGATTTGGAGTATCAGGTGTGACCTTCTAATAGGGTGGTCGGAAAAAGCACTCTAGACCACAAGTGGAGTTGTCGGTGACTGTTCTGTGAATGTATGAACCCTTTGATGATAAAGGGTGATTGTTTGTATATTGAAACTACTTAAGAAAAATGGAGGGATATTATAAAAGAAACCAACAAACTTATTTTCCTCATTTTCGTTACCCCACTCATTGATTTATGAAATTCACCACTCCCTTAAGAAAAATGGAGGGATATTATAAAAGAAACTAGCAAACTTATTTTCCTCATTTTCGATACCCCACTCATTGATTTATGAAACTCACCACTCCCTTAAACTCCTTTTCAGGGAAATTTTCGTGCCAATTAGAGTGGAAGCTTGAAGGGTAAGGCTGAACTCCCACTAGAAAGTAACTATAGGCTTGGTAAATTTTGTTATGGAAAATATATGTATTAGTAAGCCTTTACCTTTCTTGGGCTATATTAGTGAATGATTAGTGAATTTTTATGATAGTTAAGCATATAGAAAATATGAGCATGCTAAATTAATAAAGATCATATGTACATGAGTACTTAGTTAAATAAATTGGATGATAATGATTGAGGTTGTTAATAATAATCATAAAACATAGTTTATACACTAAGTTTTAGTTAGAGAATCGGGGTGTGATCTATGAAGTGGCTCAATACCGGAAAGTCTCCTCAATGAGTTGGGAGGTCACCCCTCCCAAACATTTTTCAAGTAACAAAAAGAAAACGAGGACAACTGTGCAACTCACAAGATTAACACAATGGTTATGACTTATATTTATTAGTGTTATTTTTCACTAGGATTTTTTTTATTTCTAAATATTGTATCATTTTTTTAAACGAATGTTTTGAAATTTTATGTGATTTATTTATATCATGATCCTTCCCCATTCTTTTCTAAAAATGGTCCATAACCCAGACTTAGCTAGACCTAAGGTATGGGTCCAAACACTACACCTAGACCTGGTTACCAGGTCCAATTAAAGAACTTGGGACCCGTTCGTGAGGTCCCTGGAACTAATTGAGTGCAATTGGACCAGTGGATCACGCGGGTTCCACCAGTTGCAGGATTTGTATCATTGAAATGGAGGATCACCTTTCTTTGATATGGTTGAGCAAAGTACTAATTCATAAGTGTTGGTTTTGAGTGACCGATATGTAGGTACCCATTGGGATCGAGTGCAAATAAGAGGTACACCTTCCCAACCTCAGCTCCAAGAAGATCTACTTCACTAGTGGTCTTGTTAACTGATTTCTCTAATTCGGATAATTCAGATGTAGTTACACTAACAGTTGTCCTGTTTGGAAGATGTTTGCTTCCCTATACCACATTTCTTGCTCACATATTTTTCCAGCACCTCACCACCATATCAAATTATGGTACTTCTTTGAGTTCCTCAGACATTCGTATCGTACTCTAACTCTTGCAAAAATCATCCGATCAGAAGTCTAGAAAATGTAACTTTACCTATGAATGTGTTCAATCTAGAAATAGAATAGCAAGAGCATACTAGATATTCATATCCGCAATTGAGAAATAATGGCCCACGGTGAAAATGCGCATTTCCAAATAATCATTGATGTATTTGCGTGAGCATACTATAGAGGAAAGGACGTGAGCATACTATAGCCACTAATCGATCTTAAATTTCAAAATGAAAATAAAGACTTCGATTTAGTAAACGTGGTGGAGATGAATGGGCTCATCTTTTTAAAAACATAAGAAAATTCTTAGTGGAATAATAATGAGAAAGTATCACTTTACTAGATTCATAAATTGTGGCTCCAACAAAAATTAGTAAACTCGTATGGGATGACCATTTGGACAAATACGATGATATGGTGAGCGTTGGGATTGATGAAGCCTTCCTCCACAACATTATTGATGAAAGAGAGGATGGAGTTGTAGTAGACATCCACATTCAGTCATTCCACATGTGAAATTGACCAAACATTCCATGAACAAATAGAAATTTCAAGAATATTATCTAGACCACCTAAATAAGACTAATCAAATTCACCATAGGAAGCCAAAGTGATCTCTTCAAGGAGCTGTAGAGTCCCATCCATTGTCACATGACATAAAAATCTAAAATAGAAGAGGATAAAATGTTAAAATATAGACTTATTAAGCTATAGGTCTAAAATAGGACATGTCTAAAATAGGGGAATACGACTTTATTAGTAAGTGACTTAATAATTTAAATAATAGACACAATTATTTATAGGCTCGAAATAATATAAATATAGAATATATATAATATAAAAATATATTATATAATCTCAATAAATAAGATTATATCATATATTATAACTAACAAAAATATTATTCTAATAATTTATTCTAATATTTTCAACACTTTCTTTCAAGATAAATATAAAGTCACATAAAATATTATCTTATAAAATTAAAATAACTAAATGCCAACTCAAGTGCATGCAACCGAAAGTCATTTTCTATTATGCTAACATAGTAGTTTCTTCACACCAACTAAAAATTATTTTCTATTCCAACGATGTTAGCGTAGCGATTTTTTCACATCAAACAAAAGTTATTTTCTATTTGGCTGGTATAGTAATTTTTTTATATCAATCAAAATTCATTATCTATTCCCCATACAATAGGGGTTTCTTCATACCTTCAAAAACATGAATTTCATTTAGGTTAAGTGGAAAGAGTAAAATGTTATGGTTGATTAAAGAAGAAGATAAGGTGGCATTTGTCTGTCTTCTAGAGTATTCTAGTCTTTTTTAGTTAATAAGAAAGTGTCACCTTCACTCCATATCCATTTACCGTAGTAAGATCACTATTGCAAGGCCATTTTCATGGCATTTAAGCAGGGAACAATTGAAGGAAGAGGCTTACATACCTCTCGTGGCATAAGGATATTGGGAATCACTTTGAACATAAAGAAGCAAGGGAGAAGATCAGAAGGATGAACAATAACCGATTTTTTACCCACCCAAATGGCAACCGTCATCATAGATGACCTGAGAGATAGGACCCATTAGGTTGATGTTGCCTCCTCCATACACCATATCAATGTTTCTACCTTCAAGATCATAGTCAAAAGAATAGTCGCCCTTATAAAGATGACATTACTCAAGCGGGGAAAGATTATAAGGGATCAAAAGCACGAGATGTTTGGTAGACAAGAAGTGAGACCATAAATGACTTTATAACTATGAATTGAGTTATTAGTACTCGTTCTTCTCCAATTGTAGTTGCTCTTATTGCCTTGGTGGCAACGGCAGAAAATGCAAACCCTCTTTTAACCACGCAAATGCTCTAAACCTGCAGAAAACACATGCATATCCTCTTGAACCTTCATTGGCGCTTCATGTCCTTCTCCATCTCCCTAGCTCCCTCTTGAATGCAAATAAAACATTTGCCCCTTAGAGGGACCAAACGACGTTGTTTGATCCATCTAGGGGCAAAACAATTGGCTAGGTCCAAAAATGGGGGTGAGACCTAGTCACCACATCCTGGGTTCACCCCCCATGGACACGAACCTAGATTCGGGGGTCCTCGGGACCAGGTGCGATCCAGTCAGGTACGGCCAGGTATGGGTCTGATCAAGGTTTTTTGACAGTCCAAGATGGTATCCACCTTTGTAGTGACAAGTATACGTGGCAGGTTGTAAGCGTACTGAACTAGTGATTCTGGTCAATGTGTTACATAAAACATGTAGTGACCCAACGTTAGTACCTAATTCATTGAGTTGTGTGCTCATTCCATCCCCCAAACCACTATAGGTGAAAGCCAAGTTTTATGTTGTACAAGATGGGATGTCGCCTATAAAACTTAGACAAATTGAGGTACGGTTCTCGAGATTCACGTACGAAGGTTTTTAAGTTGTTATTATCATTTGATGTATTCTCAAGGCTCTCTCGTAAAGTTTATGGGTTCACAATGTCACACCCTGACCCGGTTTGATTGGAACTCGTGAGCAACCTACCACTCTGTTTGATCTAGAGGGATTTCCTCCTCAGAGACTGTGGGGAGTTAGACGTGCTTCTTCTCATCGTTTCCCTGGAATTGCATTATCAAAATTGTTAAGTCTAGAAAATCTTAATATAAGGTATCTGAAGTCAATTGGTAGCTCTAACGGGTGGCTTTAGAAATTCTTCCTTCCTAAAAAAGGAAAAGGGTAGGGGGTGAGTTTCTCAACTCAGTGAGCGGTTATCATAGGTAAAAGGTGTCACTAGCTTTAATATTTTTTTAGGTCCAGACTCATCATTATGCAACATTATCTTTTTCCATTTCTCTTTTTACACTACAAGGTGTTTGGTTCACCTCATCAGTTTAACAAGCAACACACACCCTTTTATTATTAAAAGGGATCATACATTCACATAACAGTCCCCGACTATTCCACTTGTGGATTGAATCATCTTTACTATCCACCCTAGTAGAAGTTCATAACTTCTACTAAAGTCAAGTTCGTACTTCGTGTCCACAAATGTGGGATGAGACCTCTCCCCCTCTGACCTCGGTCTCAATGTGCATGAAGCTCCTCAAGCTTCCCAACATACTAAAAGACAAAGCTTCCCTTATGCTCTTTATGTCGTTCAACAGCCCTTAGAACCACCACTACATCATATCGAGCACCTCGATGGTTCCACATCTCATGCATGCACAAACAACAAGTCTTTTCATGTAAGGCCTTTTATCTTTGGTGCTACTGGCCCCCAAGAGCTTGCTAACCCTACTTCGTCATGGTACTACTAGCCCAACGTGTTCGACCACCCGACTTCGGCTTGGTGATCACTAGACCAATGAGTTTGACCCTATCGTGGCTCGGTAGCTATCACATACAATTTACTCAATTTATGAGTTTTCATAGGTTCATGCCACACATATTTGTCTATGGGCTTAAGCCTGAACCCATTGGCATTGGGCCCACTTGAGCAATACTAGCTATAATTATTATTGCATGATTTAGGCTCTCATAGGAAAAGTCTTCCAAAACTTTTAACCTAGTTCAATCAGTCAAGGGAAAGCATTTCTAGAAAATAGTTGTAAATTCAGAAAGGTACGTTCATTCGCCCAACCGGATGTGATGCTAAAAACCTACTCACCTAGTGTCACGCCCCGACCCGGTATGGTTAGATCCCCGTGATCAACCAGCTACTCTCACGGTTTATTAAGAGTTTCACATTTTCTAAACTGTAAGGAGTAAGACATCCTTTTACCTGTATCTTTCCTGGAGTAGCATTAAACAAAATTGAATACATTAAATCTTACATGCTTGTTTTTCAAATTCAGCTATATGTGAGTCTTTTATGTTTGTTTTCCCTTGGTTACCTAAAAAGGGGTAAAGAGAGCGGTGAGTTTGACAACTTAGTGAATGGGTGTTGGGAGAGAGTTTCCATAAACAAGATATCTTTAATCGAAGTGTGTCAAACTCCTTATTTCCTTTAAAAATATTCTTTCCTCAATTTCCAGTTTTCAAAACCCTTTTTCCTTATTTTTCACATTAGGTGTGTTTAACATTCAACACACACGTCCTTCATTAGGAAGGGATCACACATTCGCAAGGCAGCCCATCCACTACACACACTTGTGGCATCGGAGCGACTTTACCGGCCACCTAGATAGAAGCCCACCCATTTCTACCCTAGGTTTGAGTGGATGTTCATGACATCCGACCCTCAAACCTATAGCTGTTTGTCTAGGCCAGTCCGTCGGCCTAGTCCTGACGCACTACTGCTAGTCCATCGAGTATGTCGATCCTATCTTGGTACCATGGAAAAATCACCTAATCCATTCATTAAGAATTTTCATGGCTTTAACATATCATATTTGTTTATGAGCACCTGCTCGTGCCAACTGCCCTTGGGCCCACTATACATGATTTTTCAAATTTGGGCATTTTAGCGCCACAAGTTCCAAAACCGAGGCCTATGGCCTATCTCAGCTGTTATAGCTCTCGTCAAGAAGATCTCCCAAAACTTTTAAGCATTGACACACAACCACGGGAGAAAACTTTTGACAAAATAATCTTTTTCATTCATCACACCAACCGGGTGTGATAACATCTTCGCTTGCAACCGGCAAGCGATTTTTCTCCTTCCTTCCAGGAAGCCATCATACCAACTGGTATGATCTCTCTACTTACAACCGGTAAGTAGTTTTTTCCGCTTTGTTCTCAAATCACTCCAACCGGGTGTGATGTTAAAATCCTACATATAAGTGGGTTTTCATTTCTGAGGTGCTCATCGTCCCAACCGGGTATGATGTGAATAAACCCACTCACCCGATAACTAAAGTGTATCTTTCTCTAGTTAGTTTTGGCTTCCATGCTACCTTATCCTTGTTGGCGTTCTGGTCCTTCGGGTTCCTACATGATTTGGACATCCATATATATTAATCTTTGGCATAACAACCTTTGTTTCTCACGTATGAACAACTAAGCCCAAAATTTTTAGTTAATTGCACTTCGGTCCCTAAAGTTCATTTTCCCTTGACTTTAGGTTCCTAATGCTAACTTTTCAAAATTGATTCTGGAAACTTCCAAAAATTCACTTTGGGTTCTCAATTTACTCAAAATTATTTAAGTGGCTCAAGTTTTCCAAATGTCCAATTTGGTCCCCAACTTTTCAAAATTACCATTTTACCCCTACTTTACAAAAATGGAAATTTAACACCAATTATTTTAAAAAATTGACCAATTGGTCCTCCAACATCTTTTTCATGGCCAATTGGCCCTCAATTTTGTGAAATTGTAATTTTAGTCCTAGAATTTTACGAAATCCCCAAATTTCCCAAAACATTTTCCTCAATTTCCCCCTTTCAAATTGGCTAAATTTGATTTCATCAAATTGACCATTCAATCGGCGTTAATTGCTCCAATTGAAGGTATGGATCAGTTTCTACACATTCATACGATTCAATTAAGCTTTGAACCACGTCATTTGGGTTTGAATTGAGTTTAAATGGAGTTTCGCTGGAAAATTGAACGTAGAGAGAAAGCTTCGAATGCTTATTGTCGGAGGGGCGATGGTATGAGCTCTCTATCTAGGCAGGTATCTCTCGTCCTGAGGTTACTCCTAGGATCAAAAATCGATACAATTCACCCCAAATTGAGGGAGAATTTTGTCAATGAAATTTCATAGTTTCTCTCTCTAACATCAACTAGAAAAGATAGAGGGGGTTGAATTAGCTTACCTTTCAACTATGTTACATTTGTATAAGGGTTGTGGGGATATTGGAAGGGCACTTGGTTTGGCTAGAAGAGGGCTGAATTTGACTGATTTTAGCTCAACCGAAATAAGACATCTTCGGTTTGCCGGAGCTGCTTTACTGTTTAATTCCGCTGATGCTTCTCTAATAGTCCTCAGATCGAGCGGATGTTGCTATCAGATAGCTGACTTCCCCCGGAGTCTAAAGAATCTGACCTCACCTTCTAAGGTAGAGAAAACTACCCAAGTCAGAGCTCTGGTTCGAGCTTCACTGAAAAATGGAGCAGTTGAGAGAGAATCGAGTTTTCAAGTTTGAGGAGGATGAATGGAGATGAGCTCTTTATATAGGGAGCTCAGGGACTTTCTACCTGTCCGTTTGGCACATGTATGGAGCTCATTCATGGCCTGAAATGCCCTGAATGGAGGTGATTCATCTTCTTCAGCATTGTTCATTCTTCTGGTGAATTAATAGTGTCGTCATCTGAAGGAAGAACACAACACTATTCTGAACCGGACTGAACCAGTCCGAACCAAGTTCAATGCTTAAATCGGCCAGATCGAGCTCGATTCGACCGAGTTTTTCAAAATTAAAAATTCTAAATTCTTCTAAATTCATTCACTATCCAATCATGGCTTCAATTCAATAATTTGAATATTTTAAGGCAGCTAGAAAAATAAATTTAGCAACCAGTTCAATGATGGTTCAAATCGGTACAAACCAGTTCAATCTGGTTCAGATTTGGTTCACCTGAACCCGTCTGGTTTTCTCTTCCAATTCATCCCAAAGTCCTTTTCCATAGTTTTTATGTCTCTTTAGGTCATATAAGATTTGTAAATTTCTCAATTTTCCCTTTCTCTAATAGTTTGGGTTCGTGAACCAACTTAGTTTTCTCTTTAGAAATGATCGGTTCTTTCCTCGGTTTTCTTATTATAAAAGGACGGGGTTTACAATTCTCTCCTCCTTTTAGGAGTTTTTTCCAAAAAATATATTATACATCAAATAACTAAGGGTACCTATCCCTCATGATGCTATCGGTTTCCCATGTCTCTTCTTGCACGGGTCCATTCTACCAAAGAACCTTGACCATATGAATTCGCTTATTCCTCAAGTTCTTGTCCCTCTGATCAATGATTCGCACTGGTTCTGCTTGGTAGGTCAAGTTCTCTTCTAACTTTGGTGGAGGTCAAAACAACACATGGCTAGGATTAGGCTAGTACTTCCAGAGTACTAAGATATGTAATACATCATGTATTCTTTGTAAGTCTGGAGGCTGCTCTAATTTATACGCCACCGGTCCTATCCTTTGAATTATCGTGTAAGGATCGATGTACCTTGGTTTCAACTTCCCCCATTGTTGAAACCTAAGTATTCCCCTCCATGGAGATACTTTTAGGAACACTTGGTCTCCCACATAAAATTCTTGACCTCTTCTCCGATGATCTGCATAACTCTTTTGCCTATCTTGAGTGTCCTTAAGGCGACTCCTGATTATCTTAATTTTTTCGGTGGCATTCTCTATTATTTCAATCCTTTCCATCTTCCTTTCCCCACTTCTTCCCAAAATAAAGGGGACGACATGGTCGTCCATAAAGGGTCTCATAAGGAGCCATTTGAATACTGGCATGATAACTATTATTGTACGCAAAATCCATTAGGCACAAGTATTACTCCCAACCCTTATCCATAGTGAGTTGTTCGCTCAGACTATTTGTCGATCTAAGGATGAAATGCCGCACTCATGTGGAGCTTAGTTCCTAAGGCACTTTGACAACTAGGTGAGAACCTTAAGGTAAATCGAGGGCCTCTATCCGACACTATGCTCACCGGAACGCCATGGAGCCTTACTATCTCCCTCATGTATAAGATGGCTATTTATTCCACTGAATTCGTCACTCTTATAGGTAGAAAATGGGCAGACTTGGTCAATTTTTCCACAATAATCCAAATTGCATCTTGCCCCTTCCAAATCACAGGTAGTCCTATGACAAAGTCTATAGCGATGTGCTCCCATTTCCATTCCAGGATTGGCAAGGGTTGTAACAGTCCTTACAGTTTTTGATGCCCAGCTTTAATCTATTGACAGGACAAGCATCGGGATACATATTCCATAATACCCCTTTTCATCCCTTTCCACCAATAACCTTGTTTGAGGGTGCGGTACATCTTAGTACTGCCCAAATGCATCACATAAATAGATTTGTGTGCTTCTTTCATAATTAACCTCTTTAGTTCCTTATCTTGAGGCACACACACTCTACCCTTATAGGTTAGCACTCCATCACCTTAAAGGTCATAGTCCGATTTTGTCCCTCTCTTGACTGGGTCCAAATAGGATTGGAGCTCCTTATCCGCTTTTTGTTGGACCTTAATTTGCTCTATTAGGTTGGGTTGTACTATTATGTTCATCAATAAGCATGTCTCTCCCTTGTCCACCTTAAGGTCCACTTCCATTATCCCTAACTACTGTAACAAGGGCAAGTAGCTTGTCATTATTTGCATTGCCTCAGTTTGGTACTTGCAACTTAGGGCATCTGCCACTACATTGGCCTTCCCAAAGTGATATTCTATCACAATGTCATATTCCATAATCAACTCCAACCATCTCCTGAGGCAGAGGTTCAACTCCTTCTAAGTTACTTAAGACTCTTGTGATCAGTATATATTTTACACTTAACCTCGTATAGGTAGTGTCGCCAAATCTTTAGGGTGAACACTATTGCAGATAATTTCAAGTCATGGGTAGGGTAGTTCCCCTCATGTACCTTAAGTTATCATGAAGCGTAGGTGATAATCTTTCCTTGTTGCATCAGTACACATCCGAGTCCTTATCCGAATGCATCACTATAGACGGTGTACTCCCCTACACTTGGGTTAGGCAAAGAGAGTACATGCGCTATTGTCAAATGAGTCTTCAACTCTAAGAAAGATTTCTCATAACTTTTATTCCATTTATACTCTACTCCTTTCTTGGTGAGACGAGTTAAAGGGGCAGCTATCTTAGAGAAATACTACACAAACCGTCTGTAGTATCCCGCCAAGTCTAAGAAACTTCATATCTCTGAGGGATTCTTGGGTGCCTTTCAATCGAATATGACTTTCACCTTTGCCGGGTCTACCTTGACTCCATCC
This sequence comes from Trapa incisa, assembly GCA_030064435.1. Classification (NCBI taxonomy): domain Eukaryota; kingdom Viridiplantae; phylum Streptophyta; class Magnoliopsida; order Myrtales; family Lythraceae; genus Trapa; species Trapa incisa. Next base: position 16,858,485 of record CM057771.1, read on the forward strand.
TTGGACACTATGTGTCCTAAAAATGCTTCCTCCTGCAACCAGAACTCACACATGGAGAATTTTACATATAAGCAATTTTTCCATAGTATCTTCAAGGTGATTGCTAGATGTTCTTCATGCTACAACCTAGTTCTTGAGTATATAAGAATGTGATCTATAAATACTATCATGAACTTGTCCAAATGTGGCTGGAACACTCAGTTCATAAAATTCATGAAGGCTGCAGGGGCATTTGTCAAGCCAAAAGGCATCACCCTAAACTCATAATGTCCATATCGGGATCGAAATGCGGTCATAGGAATATCTACCTCACATATTCTGAGTTGGTGATAGCCTGGCTAAAGGTCTATCTTAGAGAAATAAGTTGCTCCTTTTAGTTGGTCAAACAGGTCATCAATCCGTGGAAGTGAATACTTGTTCTTTATGGTGACCTAGTTCAACTTCCTATAATCTATGCGCAATCTCCTGCTCCCATCTTTTTTCTTTACCAATAGGACGGGTGCACCCCATGGAGACTGACTAGGACATATGAAGTCCTTCTCTAAAAGCTTGTCCAACTGCTCCTTCAATTCCTTTAATTCTGCTGGAGCCATGTGATAAGGGGCTTGAGATATAGGATGTGTTCCTGGGATAACTTCTATGGTGAACTCCATTTGTTAGCTTGGGGGTAATCTAGGTGATTCTTCCGAAAATACATCTAGGTAGTGTTTAACTATTTGATGATCGTTCTAGCTTGGGGGTCCCTTCTCCTTAAACTTCTTGTTGATGATCGTTGCTAGAAAAGCCTTACAACCTTTCTGTATCTTCTTTTGGGCTTTTATATGGGACACCATCTGTATTTCATTCTTCCTCCAGTCTCCTTGGAATTTCAAACTGATCATCTCAGAAGTGTGAAAGGTTACTATCTTCCTTCCATAGTCCATCCTAGCTTGATGGGAACTTAACCAATCGATTCCAAAGATTATTTCTACCTCCCTTAGATGTAATGAAATCAAATCTACTTCTAGTTTGATTCCTCCAATCTTTATCTCATATCCCTTTAGTTGTTTGTCCCTATTTAACCCTTCTCATAAGGGTGTGAGGATGTTGAGACTTTTTCCTAGAGAGGTGAGTTCTACGGGTAGACTTGGGATTAGGTCCTCTTTGATGAAAGATATTTATGCTCCTGAGTCGAAGAGGGCATAGACCTTTCGTCATCATAAATGTGTGTACCCTGATTGAAGAAATGCATGCTTTTTTAGAAGAAAAGATTTCTTTTATTGAATAAAATTTCAAATTATAGGTTTTTCTTAATCTAGTTGGAAGGGTTTTGGGAAGTACCCGCTACGGTACTAGATTCTTTCCTAGCCTCTTCCTGGGTGAGTTTGTATACCCTAGCTGGTACTCTGGTTGTGGCATCATGTCCGGTAGTCCTTGGGTTCCCTTGGGGTGGTCCAAGCGTATTCTATTGTTTGTTCTCCCTAAGAGTGAGGTATTCCTTTGCAAAGTGCTCCACTTGTCCACATGCAAAATAGGACAAGCAAGCTCCATCATGGTACCTTTGGCACCTAGGACATCGAGGGTTTCCTTGTGGCAGGGTGGGGATCACTCTTAGTGGTGGTACGTTCTTTCTCTTTTGGAAACCCACCCTATTTCCCCATCTTGGGCCATTTTGCTCCTTCCGTCCTCCATGATGGCTTTAGCCCTTGTCCTCCTTTTGGGTTGTCTGCCCACCCTATTTCCCTATCCTTCCCTCCGAAGAAACGCTTACACCCTAGTTGACAGAGAGACTTGAGATATTTGGGAATGTCAACTAGAGGAGGATGGTTAATAGAAGGAGGATGAGATTGTACTTCCTCTAGTTCAGTCTAAGAGTTGGTGCATGCCTCAAGGATGAGGTTAAGTTACCCAAATACTCGATTGAACACCTCATACAACCTTTGGTGTTCTAAGCTTAGTCCAGGTAGAGTTGTCTGGGCTCCTCAAGGAGTTTCCACATGAAGGGGTGGTTGGGCAGTGTTAGAGACTACGACTCTTGTTCTTTTGGTTCTTCTCTTGGGAGCCATATGAAATTTTAAAATTTATTCCTATTAGTTACTATGTTATATAGTCTTTATATTATATTCAAGGAAACATGCTCTGATACCACTCAAGTTGTCATGCACCGACTAGGTTTGGTTAGATCTCTATGATCAACCTGCAACTCTAACGGTTTATTAAGAGTTTCCCCTTTTCTAAACCACGAGGAGTAAGGCGTCCTTTCAACGGTATGTTTTCTGGAATGGCATTAAGCAAAATTGAATAAATTAAATCTTACAAACCTGTCTTTCAAGTTCAACTATAGGGGAGTATTTTAGGTTTGTTTTCCATTGGTTATCTGAAAAGGGGTAAAGGGAGGGAGTGAGTTCAACAACTCAATGAATGGGTGTTGGGAGAGAGTTTCCATAAACAAGATATCTTTAATTAGAGTGTGTCAAACTCTTTATTTCCTTCAAAAATATTATTTCCTCAATTTCCTATTTTCAAAACCCTTTTTCCTTATTTTCCACATTATGTGTGTTGTAAACCCCACACTTTTGAGTTAAGGAAAACAGAGAAAAGAACAGGTCAAACTGAGTAAGAAAACTAAGCCAGTTTACAAACCCAATCATTTGGGAATAAGCAATTTGGAAATTTACAACTCTTGTGTGATCCAAAGGATTCATAAAAACCTTGGAAAAGAACCCTAGAACAAATTGGAAGAGAAAAATCAGACCAATTTAGATGAACCGGATCCAATTGGATTGAACCGGTTTATGAACCGAGTCGATTCATGAACCGAAACCGATAGAGAACGGGCAAATTAGTGAAATTCAACTCCCTTGTGCTCCAAATAAATTTATAAACCTTGGGAAGGAAACTTAGAATAAAGGGGGAGAGAAAAACCAGACCAACTCGGGTGAACCAGACCCGAACCAGATTAAACCAGTTTAAGAATCGAGTCGGTTTATGAACTGGAATTGATAAAGAGATGGTAAACCAAGAATTTTATGGACCCTAAGTGACCCAAGGAGTGACAAAAGACATGAAAATGGACTTGTAAAGGAATTGGGGATGAAAACAAAACCGGTTTAGGTGAACCGGATCCGAACCGGTTTGAACCACTATTGAACCGAATCATAAATTCATTTTTCTATGTGGCTTAAATAAGTCAAATTGGAGATTTGAGGCCACCATTGTATAGAAAATGAATTTAGAAATTTTTAGATTTGAAAAACTCGGTTGAATGAGGGTTGAATTGGCTGGCTTAAGCTTCGAACCCGGTTTGAAACAGTGGCATCTTCTTCCTTAGGATGAGAACACTGTTCACTCGCTGAAAAATTGAAGTAGTGATGGAGAAGAAGAAACACTTTCGTTCAGTATGTTTCAGGTCTTCAACGCCTGTTATAACGGTGCCAAACGGACGGCCAACGGGTCCCCGAGCTCCATAAAGAGCCCTTCCCCATTCATCATCTTCACACTTGAAAACTCCATCCTCTCTCAACTGCTCCATTTCCTGGTGCAGCTCGAACCAGAGCTCCGATATGGGGTCTATTCTAAGCCAAACAAAGTGAGATTGGGTTCTTTAGAAATAGGGAGAAGTCAGCTACACGCATGTAGTCTCCATTTGCTCCAAGGGTCATTGAAAAAACGCCGACGTGATGAAATAGTGAAGTAGCTCTGGCAGACTGAAGCTGTCCTATTTTCGCCAAGTTGAAATTGGCCATTTTGAGCCCTCCTTAGGCCAAACCAAGCCTTCCCAACACTTCCTCAGCCCTCCCACGGCCAAATTAGGACTGAAAGGTAAGCCAATTCGGCTCCCCTCTGCAATTTTTGGCTGGTACTAGAGAGAGAACTGGTAGAATTTCAATGATGAAATTCTAACTCAATTCGGTATCCATTGATGTGATTTTTGATTCTAAGATGAACCTTGGGACGAGAGCTATCTGCCCAGATCGAAAGCTCGGACTGCCATGCCCTCACCGGTGAGTAATCGAAACTTTCTCTCTCTACAGTCTGTTTTCCAACGAAGCTCCATTTGAGCTCATTCTGGCGTTAAAACTCACAATTCAAAGTTCTATGGAATCGTATGAACATGGAGAAACTCAATTTCAGCTTCAATTTCAACAATTAGAGGTGTTTGATTGGTCAATTTGTTTAAATAAAATTCGGTTGTGCTAAAGAGTTGGAATTAGGGAAAAATTGGGGGAAATTGGGGATTTTCAAAAATTCGAGGGACCAAAATGCAATTTCCTAAAATTGAGGGTCAATTGGTCATGATAAAAATGTTAGAGGGCCAATTGAGAAATTTTAGAATTTTTTGGGTGAAGTTTACCTTTTTTGTAAAGGAAGGGCAAAATGGTAATTTGGGAAATTAATCCCCTTTTTGTGAAATGGAATAAATTGAGGTCTGATGATAAAATTTAAAAGTTTCGGGACTCAATTTGAGGATAAACTCGGCAATAGAGACTTAAAGTTAAAGAAAAATAACTTTAGGGACCTAATTGCAAATATATATAAAGTTGGGTTTTCAAATGAGGGCTATTAGTCCAAAGAATAATGAACAACTATGTTCATTTCATGTAGGAGAACGAGACATCGGGAACACTAGTTGAGGTCCAGCGTGCAAGGGACAAAACTCGACTAAGTGGAATTTCACTGCACGATCAGGTGAGTAGGTTTAATAACGTCATACCCGGTTGGGATGATGAGCATAACTTAAAGTTAAAAACCACTTACCGATAGTGAGTGGCATTTTATATCATACCCGGTTGGGCATGATAAGAATATTGAAATAAAAACCCACTACTATGTGGTATTTTAAACATCACAACTTAGAATAGTGATGTGAAAACCATGTGGAAAAACTAATTACCGGTGCTAAGTAGATCATACTCGGTTGGTATGATGAAACTTTCTCGAAGGAAGTTGAAAACCCGTTCATCGATTATGAACAGAGATGTCCTTTTATCGGATTGGTACAATGGACAGTGAAAACATATTTTTGTCGGAAGTGTTCTCCCCTGACTGTGTGCCAATGCTTAAACAATTTGGGAGACCTTCTCGATGGGTGCTCAAATAGCTCTTATAGGCCAGGGGCCTCGGTTTTGGAACTTGGGGGGCTAATATGCCCGATTTTTGAAAATCTCGAACAGTGGGCCATAGGCCAATGGGCCCGAGCAGGAGCTCGTAAACAAACATAATATATGTGCCTTAAAACTTTAATAAGTAAATTGTATGGTCGTGGTGCCAGGGCTGGTCCGACATTCTCAGTCAACTAGCAGTAGTGCGATATGACCAGTTTACGGACCAGTCAAGACAAACAACTGCAGGTTGAGTTGAAAGTTGAGACCGTTGGACTAATGACACCACATATTATATGGCATAATAAGAAAACATTGTTTGTGCATGCACTATGAGTACGGGATCATCAAGACGTCCATGAGGGGTAGTGATGCATCCTAAGTGCCCTAGATGACCTGGTGGGTATAAGTGCAGTTCGTCATTCCAAGTGACCTGCGAAATTTGGAGTAGCACCAAGCGCATGAGACCGGGGTGGGGACAGGACGAGGTCTCTGTCCTCATATGGACACGAAGAATTGATTTTGGGATTGAGGGTTGGATGTCACGTACATCCACTCATTCTCAGGATGGAAGTGGTCGTACTTCTATCTAGGTGGCCGGTAAAGTCGCTCTGAAGCCACAAGTGGGTTCAGCGGTCGTGCTAGCCTACGAATGTGTGTAACCTTTATGATGAAGGATGTGTGTTGGGTGATGACACACCGTGATAATAAGAAATGGTGGAAAAACCCGAATTTTTAAATGAAGAGATTTTTGATAAGTGAGGAGTCTGGCACACTCCAATATAAATGTTTCTCTTGAAAGTCAAAAGATTTGAAACCCATTTACTGAGTAGTCGTACTCACCCCCCCCCCCCCCTCTCTTCTACCCCTTTCAGGTAGCCCCGTAAAGCCTGTCCTTAAAGACCTGCAAATTTAAATGCCTGTAATGTACCGAGTCGGGGCGTGAAATGTACCGAGTCGATCTACAAATTGGAACCAATAGAGAAAGGGCAAACCTGAAAATTTATGGATCCCTAGTGACCCAAAGAGTCCCAAAAGTCATGATAAAGGACTTAAGGATGAATTAGAAATGAAAACGAAACCGGTTTAGGTGAACCAGATTGAACCGATTTATACTGGTTTGAACCACTATTAAACCAAATGCTAAATTCATTTGAGGCCACCACTAGATAGAAAATGAATTTAGAAATTTTTAGATTTGAAAATTTTGGTCGAATTGGTGGTGAACTAATCGGTTTAAGCTTTGAAGCCGGTTCGGAATAGTGTCATCTTCTTCCTTTAGATGATAATACCATTCACTCGCTGGAAAATCGCGCAACACTGTTGAAGCTGAAAAGTCTCTAGCTAGGGAGTTTCAGGCAATGAATGACAGCCATTAAGGCACCAATCGTACGACCAACAAGTCCCCGAGCTTCCAATATAAAGAGACCCTCATCATTTATCCTCTCCACACCTTAAAACTCCATTCTCTCTCAGCGACTCCAATTTCCGGTGATGCTTGAACCAGAGCTCTGATGTAGGGTCTTTCCTAAGCCAAAGAAGGTGTGGTCAGGTTCTTTAGAACCAGGGAGAAGTCAGCTACACGCCTACAGTCTCCATTTGCTTTGAGGGTTGCTAGAGAAATACCATCATGATCAAACAATGAAGCAGCTATGGTAGACCGAAGCTACCCTGTTTCGGCTGAGCTAAAATTGGCCTATTCGAGCCCTTCTCAGGCCAAACCAAGCCCTCCCATCACCTTAACAGCCCTCCTACAGTTGAATCAGAACTTAAAGGTAAGTCAATTCGACTCCCCTCTGTAATTTTCAACTAGTTCTAGAGAGAGAATCGGCAAAACTTCGAGGATGAAATTCTCATCAATTTGGCATCAATTGATACAATTCTTGATCCTAGAAGGAACTTTTGGACACGAGCTATCTACCCATATCGAAAGGTCGGATCGCCACACCTCACACGGTAAACTTTCGAAGCTTTCTCTCTTTAAGTCCAGTTTTTCGGCAAAGCTCTGTTTGAGCTCTTTCCAAAACAAATTGTGTGATTCAAAGTGCAATTGAATCCTATGAAGGTGAAGGAACTCCAATGTAACTTCAATTTCAACAATTAAACTCATTTGATTGGTCAATTTCATGAAATCAAATTTGGCAGTGTTGAAAAGTTGAAATTGGGGGAAACATTAGGGAAAATTTGGGAATTTCAAAAATTCGAGGGACTAGAGTGCAATTTCATAAAATAAGGACCAATTTAGCATGATAAAGAAGTTGGAGGAGCAATTGGGCAATTTTTGGAATTTTTGGGGCAAAACTTACCATTTTTGTAAAGTAGGGGCAAAATGGTAATTTTGGAAAAGTTGGAGGACCAAATTGGAAATTTGGGAAATTCAACCCCTTTGTGAGTTTGAATAAATTGAGGCCCTAAGATGAATTTTAAAAGTTCTAGGACTCAATTTGAGGAAAAACCAGCACTGTGGACACAAAGTTAAAGAAAAATAACTATAGGGACCTAATTGCAAATAAAGGAAATGTTTCATTTTCTCATTCATTTGTAATGAATGAGGGTTATTAAACCAAAGAATAATGAACAAGAACATTAATATCATGTAGGAACACAAAGTACCAAGAACACCAACTAAGATGAGTTCGAGTAAGGACAACAAGCCAACTAAGAGGAATTTCACTACATTAATGGGTGAGTGAGATTTTTATATCATAATCAGTTGGGATGATAAGGACCTTAGAAATGAAAACCACTACTTAGTGGTATTTTAAACATCACACTTGAGAGTAGTGATGTGAAAATTAAACGGAAAAACTACTTACTGGTGTAAGTAGATCATACTCGGTTGGTATTATGAAACTTCCTCGAAGAAAGTGGAAAACCCGTTAATCGGTTATGAGCAAAGATGTCCTCATATTTGGTTGGTATGATGGACAGTTGAAAAGTATTTTGTCAGAAGTGTTCTCCCCTAACTGTGTACCAATGCTTAAACATTTTGGGAGACCTTTTTGATGGGAGCTCAAATAGCTTTGTTAGGTTAAAGGCCTCAGTTTTGGAACTTAGGGCTAATATGCCCAATTTTGAAAATCTTGTGTAGTGGGCCCTAGGCTGTTTGGTATGAGTAGGAGCTCCTAAAAAAACATGATTTATATGCCATGAAAACTTAAGTAAATGAATTGTTTGGCCATGGTACCAAGACAGGACTGACATACTCTATCAACTAGCGGTAGTGCGACATAAGAGGTCTCCGGACTAGTCAAGACAAACAACTACAGGTCGAGTTGAGGGTCGGGGCCGTTGGACCAATGGCACCATAGACAATATGGCATTATGTGAAAAATGTTGATTATACATGCACTGTGTTTACGGGACCTTTAAGACGCCTAACAGGGTAGTGATGCGTCCTAGGGCTCTGGATGACATGGTGGATATAAGGGCAATTTGTCGTATTAGAAGTCTTGCGAAGCTCAGAGTAGCTTCGAGCGCATGAGACCGGGGTGGGGATAGGATGAGGACTCTGTCCTCATACGGACACGGAGATTTGTTACGGGATTGAGGGTCAGATGTCGCGAACATCCACTCATTCTCAGGGTAGAAGTGGACGTGCTTCTATCTAAGTGGCCAATAAAGTTGCTCCGACGCAACAAGTGGGTTCAGTGGATGGGTTAGCCTGCAATTGTGAGTTTTACCTTCATGATGAAGGATGTGTGTTGGGTGATGACACACCGTGGTTAATAAGAAATGGTGATAAAAGCTGAAATTTGAAATGAAATGTTTTTTTAAAGAGAATAAGGAGTCTGGCACACTCCGAATCAAACATTTTTCCTAAAAGTTAAATTTTGAAAATCCATTCACTGGGTCATTGTACTCACTCCCTCCCTTATATCCCTTTCAAGTAACCCTGGAAAGTCTACCCTAAAGACCACCAGCTAATACACTTTTAAGACGGGTATGATGTCACGCCCCGAACTGGTTTGGTCGAATCCCGATGAGCAACCCGCCACTCTTCCCGGTTTACTAAGGGTCTTCCTCTCTTTTAAACCCAAGAGGAGTAAGGCTCTTTCCTGGAATAATATTATACAAAACTGAATATATTAATCTTACATACCAATCTTAAGGTTCAGCTACCAACAAATCTTTAATGTCGGTTTCCCTTGGCTATTTGAAAGGGATAAAAGGGAGGGGCTAAGTTCTACAGCTCAATGAGAGGGGGTTGGGTGTGAGTTTTCATAAACAGAACAACTTTAATCGGATTCTACCAAACTTCTTATTTTCTTTTAAAATATTCTTTGCTCAAATACTAGTTTCAACATCTTTTCCCAAGGTTTGCCAATTATTATTTTTTAAGAAGATGTTTTTAAATTGGAGTGTGCCATACTCCTTAATTCCTTTAATTTTTCTTCACTTTAAATTCTATCTTTTTTAAAAACACATCCTTCATCATGAAGGTCAATCACACAGTTGCAGGCCAGCCCGTCCACTAAACCCACTTGTGGAGTCGGAGAACTTTACCGGCCACCTAGATAGAAGCATGTCCACTTCTACCTTGAGAATGAGTGGATGTTCATGACATCTGACCCTTAATCCCGTAATCAATTCTTTGTGTCCATATGAGAACATAGACCTCATCCCGACCCCACTCCAATCTCGTGCGCTTGAAGCTACGTCAAGCTTCGCAAGGTCACCTGGTCTAACGAACTGCTCTTATACCCACCAGGTCATCAAGGGCCCTAGGACACATCACTACCCCTCTTGGGCATCTTGAAGGTCTCGTACACACAGTGCATATACAATCAGTATTTTCACATCATGCCATATAATCTATGGTGCCACTAGTCCAAAGGGCCGACCTTCAACTCAATCTGCAGCTGTTTGTCTTGACTAGTCTGGAGACTTGTCATGTTGCACTGCCACTAGTTGACTGAACATGTCAGTCCTGTCTTGGTACCATGGCCAAACAATTTATTTATTTAAAGTTTTATGGCATATATCTCATGTTTGTTTATGAGCTTTTGCTCGTGCCAACTAACCTATGGGCGTATTTGCCCCCAAGTTCCAAAACCGAGGCCTCCCGCCTAATAGAGCTATTTAAGCTCCTGTCGAAAAGGTCTCCCAAATCATTTAAGTAGTGGCACACAATCAAGGGAGAGCAATTCTAACAAAAATAAATTTTCAACTATCCATCATACCAATCAAGTATGAGGATATCTCCGCTCATAACCGATAAACGGGTTTTCCACTTCCTCCGAGTAAGTTTCATCATACCAACCTGGTATGATCTACTTACAATCATTAATTAGTTTTTTTCGTGTCATTTTCACATCACATCTCTAAGTTGTGATGTTTAAAATACCACTAAGTAGTGGGTTTTCATTTCGAGGTACTTATCATCCCCAATCGGGTATGATATAAAATCTCACTCACAACCAGTAAGTGGTTTTTAACTTAATTCACTCATCACCCTAACCGGGTATGATGTCAAAAGTCCTACTCACCTGTTAATCATGACGTGTTCATCCTCGATCGGTTTTCCAAGTTGATGCGAGCTTTCTCTTGTTGGCGTTCCGATCACACTTGTCCCGTCGGAGGTGCGACGGTCCGAGCTTTCTATCAAAAAAGGTAGCTCTCTTCCTAAAGTACCTTATAGGATTAAGAATTCCTACTATTGACCTTTCAGCTTCGTTGAGGTCGTATAAGGGTTATGGGGATATTGAGAGGGCTTTGTTTGGCCATAGAAGGGATGAATTTGACCAATTTTAGCTAGGCTGAAACAGGGCAGCTACAGTCTGTCAAAGTTACTTCACTATTTGATTATGCTTGCGCTTCTTCGATGATCCTCGAATTGAATGGAGGTTGCTATCAAATAGCTGACATCCTCTGGAGTCTAAAGAGTCCGACCTCTCCTTCTAAGGTTGAGAAAAATACCCAAGTTGAAGCTCTGTTTTGAGCTTCACCGGAAAATAGAGTAGCAGTGGAAGATAGGAGTTTTCAAGTGTGAGGAGAATGAATGGGGATAGGCTCTTTATATATGTGTAGAATTGGGGAAGATTTATTACTACATTATGGCCATTATTCTCATTAAATTGGAAATTGATGTGTATTTATTAGTATTAATTCCAATAATTAAATGTATGTATTAAATTATAGGTATTAATTCCAATAATTAAATGTAGGTATTAATTTATGGGTATTTATGATAGGGGCCTAGGATTAATACTAATTAAACCAAATTCACATAATTATCTAATTACTTTCACCTAAAGGAATTTACTAGTTATTTATTTATTTCGGTCAAAACAACACCTTTCATTTTATTTATTTCAATTATATCAATTGAATTTTAAACTTATAATATAATTCCATAAAAAATTTTGACCGAAATTTAGGGTTACTAAAAAAATGGTGTGTCAACTATTGAGGGGTGCAACATGACATGCTTAACTTTGGAGTTCTAATGGGATCTGGTGCATTAATGCTAATATATTTTTTATTTCTGGTTACTAAAAACACGGTGTTACATACGATCAGTTTAAAATTTTATGTAAATTTAATTTATGTTATTCTAGGAAAGGTGCAGGTTTAAAGGACGCCTTACTCCTCGCGGTTTATAAATAAGTGGCAATCCTTAGTAAACCGGGAGAGTGATGGGTTGATCACGAGTATCCGACCAAACTGGGTCGAGGTGTAACAACTTGAGTGGTATCAGAGCCTATTTTCTTGAATACATAATCAAGAATAGAAAATATAGTAACTAATAGGATTGATTTAAAAATTTTCAGAATGGCTCCGAAGAAAGGAAAAAAGAGAACTAGGGTTGTAGTCTCAAATACTGCCCAACCACCCCTACTAGTAGAAACTCCCAGAGAAGCCCAAACAACTCCTCATGAACTCAGTAGGGAGCACCAAAGATTGTATGAGGAGTTCACTCATGTATTTGGGCAACCTAACCTCGTCCTTGAGGCAGGCACCAATTCTCGGGTTGAACCGGAGGAAGTGCAATCCCATCCTCCCCATGTTAACCATCCCACTCCAATGGACATTCCTAGAAACTTCAAGACTCTCCAACAAGTAAGATGTAAACCTTTCCTCGAAGAAAAAGATTATGGAGCCACCATGGATTGGCTGGCAAATATTAAGAAGCTAATGGGAATTGTCAAGATACCACCAGAGGATATGGTGATCCTAACAAAATTCTTCCTGGAGGGAAGCACCAAATGGTGGTGGGACAATGTCCAAAACCTACATACCACCATCCCCATCTAGGAACATTTTGAGGAGAGGTACTTAGAGGAGTACTTGATGCCCCATCTGATAAACAAGAAGAAGCAAGAGTTCATCCGACTTTGGCAAGGGCTTAACTCCATATCGGAGTATGAGACAAAATTCAATGATTTAAGACCCTTTGCTCCTAACCTAGCTCAGCCGGTAGACATATGCCAGAGGTTCATGGATGGTCTTAATATGGACATTAGAGACCGTATGGGAGTACTGGGACACCCCACGAACCTGGCAGTCGTAATTAGTGTGGCTCACGAGTGTGAGCGACTAGTGCAAACCCAATGTCATCGAATGTAGCAGACGACCCAAAAGGAGGATAAAGGCCCAAACCGTCAAGGTGGACGGAAGGAACATAACAGTCCAAAATGGGGAAATATAATGGAATTCCAAAGGAGAATGGACATGCCACCACCTCCCCCTAGAGTAGTCCCCACCTTACCTCAAGGAAACCCTCGATGTCCAAAGTGTCAAAAGAACCACGAGGAAGCATGCTTTACCTGCTTTGCATGAGGGCAAGTGGGACACTTTACAAAGGATTGTCCCACACTCAAGGAAAACAGGCAGAGGAATACTCTCAGACCACCTCAAGGGAATCCCAAGAACCCTAGGCCAGATGCTACAGCATGAGTACCAGCTAGGGTATACAACCTCACCAAGGAAGAGGCTAGAAGAGACCCTAGCACTATAGCGGGTACATCCCAAAATCCTCCAAATTAGTTCAAGAGAATCATGTAAACTGAAGATATTTTGATTTAATAAAGGAAACTTTCTTCTAAACTATACGTTTCTTCAATCAGGATAAATACAACTATGGGGACAACAAGTCTATGCCCTCTTTGACTCTGGAGTTGAGAGATCCTTCATCAAGGAAGAGTTGTTTCAAGAGTACCCGTGGAGCTCACTCCACTAGAACAAAGCCTTAATATCCTTACACCTTTAGGAGAAAGTTTAAACAGGAAAAAGCAAATAAGGGGATGTGAGATAAAGATTGGAGGAATCAAACTTGAAGCTGACTTGATCCCATTACCCTTAAAAGAGGTTGAAGTAATCTTGGGATGGATTGGCTGAGTAACCATCAGGCGATGATGGACAGTGGAAAGAAGACGGTAACCTTCCACACTCCTAAGAGGAAACGATTAAAGTTCTGGGGAGATAGAAGGAAAAGTGAAGTGCAAATGGTGTCCCATCTGAAAGCCCAAAAGATGATACAGAAAGGCTGTACAGCTTTCCTGGCCATGGTCGTTGATGAAAAATCTGAAGAAAAGAGATTAGAAGACATTATGGTAGTTAGACAGTACCCAGAGGTTTTTCCCAAAGAGTTACTCGGACTACCTCCACGGCAAGTGGAGTTCACCATAGAAATAATCTAAGGAACAAACCCCATATCCCAAGCCCCATATCGTATGGCTCTAGCGGAGTTGAAGGAACAATCGGATGAATTATTCGAGAAGGATTTCATACGTCCAAGTCAGTCTTCGTGGGGTGCTCATGTCCTATTCGTAAAGAAAAAGGATGGAAGTATGAAACTGTGCATAGACTATAGAAAGTTGAACTAGGTCAGCATCAAGAATCGATACCCACTTCCGAGGATAGACGATTTATTCGTTCAATTAAAAGGAGCAGCTTATTTCTCCAAAATAGATTTTTGGTTGGGCTATCATCAACTCAAGATTCAAGAAGAGGATATCTCTAAGACAACATTCCGATCCAGATATGGACATTATGAGTTTAGAGTGATGCCGTTCGGATTGACGAATGCCCTTACAGCCTTCATGGACCTGATGAACCGTATTTTCCAACCCCATTTGGACAGGTTCATGATAGTATTCATAGATGACATCCTTATATACTAACGAACTAGGTCAAAACATGAAGAGCATTTGACAATCACCTTGGAAATATTATAGGAAAATCAATTATATGTAAAATTCTCCAAGTGTGAGTTATGGCTGTAGGAGGTAGGATTCTTAGGGCATATCGTATCCAAAGATGAAGATAAAGTAAATCCAGCCAAGGTGGAATCCATATCAGATTGGAAGGCTCCAAGAAATCCTACATAAATAAGAAGTTTCTTAGGTTTGGTAGGATACTATAGACGGTTTGTGTAAACCTTTTTTAAGATAGCAGTTCCTCTAACTCGACTCATCTGGAAGGGAGTTGAGTTGAGTATAAGTGGGACGAGAGTTGTGAGAAGTCTTTTCAGGAGTTAAAGACTCGACTAACAACCACACTGGTCCTCTCCTTACCTAACTCTAATACAGGAGAGTACATTGTCTATAGTGATGCATCCAGACAAGGACTCAGATGTGTCTTGATGCAACAAGGGAAGGTTATCGCTTATGACTCGCAACAACTGAAGGTACATGAAAGAAACTACCCAACTCATGATCTGGAATTAGCTGTAATAGTGTTTGCCCTAAATATATGGCGACACTACCTTTACGGGGTTAAGTGTAGGATATACACAAATCACAAGAGTCTTAAGTACTTCCTAACTCAAAAAGAGTTGAATCTCTTCTAGAGGAGATGGCTGGAATTAGTTAAGGATTATGACCTTGTGATAGAATATCACCCCTAAAATGAAAATGTGGTAGCAGATGCTATGAGTCAAAACTACCAAACTGAGGCGACACATGTAAAGACAAATTACATACCTCTATTGCAACAATTGGGAAGAATAGAGGTGGACCTGAAAATGGACAAGCGGGAAGGGTGCATGGTGGCTAATGTGTTAGTAAGACCTAGTGTCACTAAGCAGATCTAGGCTCAACAAAAAGTAGATAAGGAACTTTAATCCTATCTGGATCTAGTTAATAGGGAAACTAAACCGGACTACAACCTGCACAGTGATGGGGTGCTGACCTACAAGGGTAGGGTATGTGTGCCTCAAAGTAAGGAACTAAAGAGATTAATTATGGAGGAGGCACACGATTCGGTGTATGCTATGCATCGGCGCAGTACAAAATGTATTGCACCCTCAAACAAGGATATTGGTGGAAAGGTATGAAAAGGGACATTGCAAAATATGTAGCCTGATGCTTGTCCTGTCAGTAGATAAAAGCAGAGTATCAGAAACCATCGAGACTACTACAACCTTTACCAATTCCAGAGTGGAAATGAGAGCACATCACCATGGACTTTGTCACGAGATTACCGATGATAAGAAAGGGTTGAGATGCGATTTGGCTCATCGTGGATAGATTAACCAAATCAACTCATTTCCTTCCTATAAGAGTGGCAAACATAGTGGAACAACTAGCCGTCTTTTACATAAGGGAAATTGTAAGACTCCTTGGTGTTCTGGTGAGTTCTAAACCCTGCTCTTTTGAGTTAAGGAAAATTGGGAAAAGAACCGGTCAAACCGAGTAAGAAAACCGAGACGGTTTACAAACCCGATCATTTGGGAAAAAGCAATTTGGAAATTTATAATTTCCAAGTGATCCAAAGGGTTTATTAAACCTTGAAAAAGAAACTTAACATAAATTAGAACAGTAAAACCAAATTGGTTTACGTGAACGAGAATCCATGAGAATTCTAAAGTTAAGCGGGCTTGCTCGAGAGTAGTGTGAGGATGGGTGACCTCCTCACAAGTATGATTTTTTTTGTAACAATAATTTATGGCAATATTAATACTAGTAATAAATCTCTTCCATTTAATACATGATTTTTACACCTATATAAAGAGGTCATCCCCATTCATTCTCCTCACACCTGAACACTTCTCTCTCTCTATTGCTCCATTTCCTAGTGAATCTCGAACCAGAGATTCGACTTGAACAAAGGTCGAGCTCTTTAGAACCAGGGAAAAGACAACTATTTGATAGCAAACTCCAATCAATCGAAGAATCGTTGGAGAAGCGTCGACATGATGGAATAGTGAAGTAGCTTCGGCGGACCGAAACTGCTCTATTTCGGCCAAGCTGAAATTGACCATTTCAAGCCCTCCTCAGGCCAAACCAAGCCCTCCGAACACTTCCTTAGCCTTTCCACGGCCGAATTAGGACCTAAAGGTAAGCCAATTAGGCTCCCCTTTACAATTTTCGATCGGTGCAAGAGAGAGAGTCGACCGAATTTAAATGACAAAATTCTAATCCAATTTCGCATCAATTGATGCGATTCTTGATTCTAGGATTAACCTTAGGACGAGTGTTATCTGCCCAAATCAAAAGCTCGGATTGTCGTGCCTTCACCGGTGAGTAATCGAAGCTTTCTTTCTCTATAGTTTATTTTTTGGCGAAGCTCCGTTTGAGCTCGTCCCGTCATTAAAACTTGCTATTCACATTTCTAAAGAATCGTATGAACATGTAGAAACTCAATTTCAACTTCAATTTCAACAATTGGAAACGTTTGATGGGTCAATTTGATAAAATAAAATTCGGTTGTGTTAAGAAGTTGGAATTGGGGCAAAATTGGGGATTTTCGAAATTCAAAGGACTAAAATGAAATTTTATGAAATTGAGGGCCAATTAGGCATGAAAATAATGTTGGAGGATGAATTGAGAAATTTTAGAATTTTTGGGGCAAAACTTACCATTTTTGTAAAGGAAGGGAAAAATGGTAATTTTGGAAAAGTTGGAGGACCAAATTGGAATTTTGAGAAATTAATCCCCTTTTTGTGAAATGGAATAAATTGAGGTCCTATGATAAATTTTAGAAGTTTTGGGACTCAATTTGAGGAAAAAACTGACATTTGGGAGTTAAAGTTAAAGAGAAATAACTTTAGGAACCTAATTGCAAATAAATGAAAGTTTGACTTTATCATTCATTTGGAATGAATGAAGATGATTAGGCCGAAGGATAATGAACCAAGATGTTCATATCGTGTAGGAACACGAAGTATCGGGAACGCCAGCAAGGACAAGCTCGCGTGAATACCAAGAACCAGTCTAGTGGAATTCACGGCATGAATGAGTTTACTAACATCATACCCGGTTGGGATGATGAGCATAACTTAAAATTTAAAAGCCACTTACCGGTTATGAGTGGAAATTTTATATCGTACCCAATTGGGAATGACAAGTACCTCGGTATGAAAACCCACTATTAATGGTATTTTAAACATCACTACCTAGAGGAAGTGATGTGAAAATCATACGAAAAAACTACTTTCCGACTGTAAGTAGATCATACCTGGTTGGTATGATGAGACTTTCTCAAAGGAAGTTGAAAACCGTTCATCGGTTATGAATGGAGGTGTCCTTATACCCGGGTGGTATAATGGATAGAGAAAACATATGTTTTGTTGGAAGTGCTCTCCCCTGACTGTGTGACAATGCTTAAACAATTTGGGAGACCTTCTCGATGGGAGCTCAAATAGCTCTGATAGGTCGGGGGCCTCAGTTTTAGAACTTGGGGGATAAATGCCCGATTTTAAAAATCTCGTACAATGGGCCCAAGGCCAGTTGACATGAGCAGGAGCTCGTAAACGAACATGATATATGTGCCATAAAACTTAATAAGTAAATTGTTTGGCCATGGTACCAAGATAGGACCGACATGCTCAGACAACTAGCAACAGTGCGACATGACAGGTCGACAAACCAGTCAAGACAAACAACTGCGGGTTGTGTTGAGAGTCGGGGCCGTTGGACCAGTGTTACCACAGATTACATGGCAATATGAGAAAACATTGTTTGTCCATGCACTATGAGTACAGGATCATCAAGACGCCCATGAGGGGTATTGATGCGTCCTAAGGGCACTGGATGACCTGGTGGCTATAAGGGCAGTTCATCGTTCCAGGTGTTTGTGCGAAATCTGGAGTAGCACCAAGCGCATGAGACTGGGGTGGGGACAGGATGAGGTCTCTATCCTCATACGAACATGAAGAAGTGATTTCAGGATTGTGGGTCAGATGTCACGTACATCCACTCATTCCCAGGTTAGAAGTGATCGTACTTCTATCCGGGTGGCAGGAAAAGTCAGTCTGAAGCCACTAGTGGGTTCAACAGTAATACTGACTTGTGAATGTGTGTAACCTTCATGATGAAGGATGTGTGTTAGGTGATGACACATCGTGGTAAATAAGAAATGGTGGGAAAACCCGAATTTTTAAATGAAGGGATTTTTTAAAACAAAGGAGTCTGGCACACTGCATATAAATATTTTTCTTAAAAGTCAAAAGCTTTTAAAAACCCATTCACTGAACTCACCCCCTCCCTTATATCCCTTTTAGGAAATCACGGAAAGTCTCCCCTTAGAGACCGTCAACTAAGATGCCTGTAAGACAAGTATGCAAAGTTATAAATTTCATGTAGTTTTGATTATGCTATTCCAGGAAAAGGTGCAGGTTAAAGGACGCCTTACTCTTTACGGTTTACAATAAGGGGAAATCCTTTAATAAACCGGGGGAGTGGTGGGTTGATCACGGAGATCTGACCAAACCGGGTCGGGGCGTGACATGAGTAAAGTATCAGATAGAAATCCGAGATTTACTTCAAGGTTTTGGCCAAGTTTACAAAGTGCCATGGGAACCAAGCATCTCATGAGCACGTCATTTCATCCTCAGACAGATGGGTAGTCTGAGCGAACCATCCAAACCTTGGAAGACATGCTAAGAGCGTGCGTACTCACCATGAACAAAGGTTGGGAAGAGAACTTGTGTTTGATGGAATTTGCTTACAATAATAGTTATCATGTCAATAATCAGATGGCTCCTATGAAGCCCTTTATGGACGACCATATCGTACCCCTATATTTTGAGAAGAAGTGGGGAAGAAAAAGTTAGAAAGGGCAAAGTTAATCAAGGATGCCACAGAGAAGATAAAACTAATCAGGAGTCACCTTAAGACTGCATAGGACATGCAAAAGAATTATGCAGACAATCGAATAAAAGATATGGAGTTTGAGGTGGGAGATCAAGTATTACTCAAAGTATCCCCATGTAGAGGAATACTTAAGTTTCAGCAAAGAGGGAAGTTAAAACTAAGGTATTTTGGTCCATATCCCATCATTTAAAGGATAGGACCGGTGGCCTATAAATTGGAACTACCTCTAGACCTGTAGAGAATACACAATGTATTATACATCCCTATGCTTTGGAAGTATCAGCCTAATCCAAGTCATGTCTTTGACCGACCTCCATTGGAGCTGGAAGAGAACCTGACCTATCAGATAGAACCGGTACGAATCATCGACCGGGGGGACAAGAATTTAAGGAATAAGAAGATTCTTATGGTCAAGGTTCTGTGGCAGAACGAACCTGTGCAGGAAGAGACATGGGAAATCGAAAATGTGATGATGGATGGTTACCCTCAATTATTTAGCATGTAGTTGTTTTGGGTACAAAACCCCTAAAAGGAGGGGAGAGTTGTAAACCCCATACTTTGATAATAACAAAACTGGGAAAGAACTAGTCATTATCAATTTAAAAACCAAGTCGGTCTATAAACAGGAATCGATAGAGAAAGGGCAAACCGGGAAATTTATGGATCCCGAGTGACCCAAAGAGTCCCAAAAGTCATGAAAAAGGACTTAAGGATGAACTTCCTCGAGGAAAGGAGAAACCTGCTTTTTGGCTGTAAGTGAAGATATCATCACACCCGATTGGTGTGATGAAGTTGAAAATGTACTTTTTTCAGAAGTATTCTCGCTTGACTATGTGCAAATGCTTAAAATATTTGGAAGACCTTACTGACGGGAGCTATACAACTCAGATAGGTCAAAGGCCTTAGTTTTTAACTTATTGGGCTAAATGCCTGCTTTTGGAAAATCATGTGCAGTGGGCCCATGGATAGTGGGCACGAGCAAGAGCTCGTAAATAAACTTGAGTAAAGGAAAGCCATGAAAATTTCTAATGAAATTGTTGTGTGATTTCACCATGGTACTGAGTTAGGACCGATAATACTCAATGGATTGGTGACAGTGTGTTAGGGTGAGGTTGATGGACCGGTCTAGACAAATAGCTACAGGTCGGGTTAAGGGTCGAGGCTATTGAACCATTGGCACCAAAGATAATGGCCATATGTGAAAATTGTTGTTTGTGCATGCACTTGTGGTATAAGACCATCAAGACGTCCAAGAGGGGTAGTGATGCGTCCTAAGGACTACTCGACGACATGGTAGAGGTAAGAAGAGTTCATCGTGCTAGTCAGTCGGGAAGCTTGGAGTAGCTTCTTGTGCATGAGACTAGGGTGGGGTTGGGATGAGGTCTCTATCCTCGTATAGACACAGAGTGGCATTCAGGTATGAGGGTTGGATATCGAGAACATCCACTTAAACCTAGGGTAGAAGTAGATGGCCTTCTATCTTGGTGGACAGTAAAGACGCTCCATTTCACAAGTGGGTGCAGTGGATAGGCTTCACCTGTGAATATGTGTCACCCTTCCTAATGAAGGGCATGTGTTTGTTTTGCTAAATGCCTCTTGAGGCATAGGGATGAGCTAAAAGAGCTAAACACACCTATTGGTAATGGAAAAAGGTTTTGAAAACCGGAATTTGAGGAAAGTTCCTTCTTAAAGGAAATGATAATCTTGGCATGGTTTAAATAAAGTTGTTTTCTTGAAAACTCACTCCCAACACCCACTCACTAAGTTATAGAACTCACCCCCTCCCTTTTAGGTAACTGAGGAAATACCCTTCTTAAAGGCCCTCCTAATTTGGAACAGTAAGAAGACATGTATGTCTATTTTAAAATACTCAGTTTTGTATAATGCTATTCAAGGAAAGACGGGTAAAAAGGACGCCTTACTCGTTGCGGTTTTGAAAAGGTGAAACCCTTGATGGACCAAAGGGAGTGGCGGGTTGCTTACGGGGATCCAACCAAGCCGGATCGGGGTGTGGCAACTTGAGTGGTATCAGAGCCTATTTCCTTGAATGCATTATCAAGACTATATAACATAGTAACTAAGGGGAATAAATTATAAAATTTCAGATGGCTCCCAAGAGAGGAACCAAGAGAACAAGAGCAACAATTATAGGCATTGTCCAACAAACCCTCCTTGTGGAAACTCCTCCAGAAGCCTAGACAGTTCTACTTGGGCTAAGCTCAGAACATTAGAGATTGTACCAGGAGTTCACCTGTGTGTTTGGACTGCCTAACCTTGCCCTTGAGGTGGACATCAACTCTCGAGCTA
Organism: Trapa incisa; assembly: GCA_030064435.1. Lineage (NCBI taxonomy): Eukaryota > Viridiplantae > Streptophyta > Magnoliopsida > Myrtales > Lythraceae > Trapa > Trapa incisa. The sequence continues at coordinate 16,879,912 of CM057771.1, forward strand.
AGCCTGAGAAAGCACAATCTCATCCTCTCTTGCTAACATCCCTCCTCTAGTTAACATCCCTAAATAACTCAAAACTCTTCGTCAATTAGGATGTAAGCCTTTCCTAGGAGAGAAGGATGATGGAGCTGCTATGGACTGACTGGCCAGCATTAAGAAACTTTTGGGGATAGTTAGGATTTCACCAGAGGATACGGTAATTGTGGCAGAATTTTTCCTGGAGGCCAGTGCAAAAAGGTGGTGGGACAATGTCAGAAGCCTGCATACCACCACTTCCACCTAGGAACAATTCAAGGAGAGGTATATGGAGAAATACTTAGCTCTACATCTGATTAATGAGAAGAAGCAAGATTTCCTCTGACTCTGACAAGGTATTAACTCTATCTCGGAGTATAAAACTAAGTTTTATGAGTTAAGACCCTTTGCCTCTGACATAGCTGGACTTGCGAATATATGCCAACAATTCGTGGACGGTCTCAACATGGACATACGAGACTAGATGTGAGTGCTAGGACACCCCACATATTTGGCAGTAGTAATTTGTATGGCTCACAAATATGAGCGTTTGGTGTAAACTCGATGTCATCGGATGGAGCAGGCTAACTGGAAGGAGGACAAGGGCCAAGGCCATCATGGAGGACGGAAGGAGCAAAATGGTCTAAAGTAGGGAAATAGGGTGGGTTTCCAAAAGAGGAATGACGTGCCACCACCTCAACGGAGAGTAATCCCTACCTTACTACAAGGAAACCCTCATTGTCCTAAATGCCAAAGATACCACGAGGGAGCCTACTTATCCTGTTTCAGATGTGGGCAGGTGGGGCACTTTGCAAAGGAATGCCCCACTCTTAGGGAGAATAAGCAGTGGAACACACTTGGACCATCCCAAGGGAACCCAAGGACTCCTAGGCAGGACGCCATGACAAGGGTACCAACTATGGTATACAACCTCACCCAAGAAGAGGCTAGAAAAGACCCTAGTACTGTAGCGAGTACTTCCTGAAACCTCCATAACTAAGATTGAGGCAAAACTTGTAATTTGATTTTTATTCAATAAAGAAAATTTCCCTTCTAAAACATGCGCTTCTTCAATCAGGGTACATACACTTGTGGGGAAGAAAAGTCTACTCCCTCTTTGACTTGGGAGCAGAAAGATCCTTCATCAAGGAAGATCTAATCCCAAGTCTTCCTCTAGAACTTACCCCTCTAGAACAAAGTCTCAACATCCTCACACCCTTAGGAGAAGGACTAGATAGGGATAAATAGTTAAAGGGATGTTAGATCATGATTGGAGGAGTTAAACTAGAGGCGGATTTGATCCCATTGCCTCTAAGGGAGGTAGAAATAATGTCACGCCCCGACCCGGTTTGGCCGGATCCCCGTGATCAACCCGCCACTCTCCCGGTTTATTAATGGGTTTCCCCTTATTGTAAACCGTAAAGAGTAAGGCATCCTTTAACCTGTACCTTTTCCTAGAATAACAAAAATAAAAATTGTATAATAATTTAGGTTTATCATACCTGTCACACAGGTGTCTTAGTTGATGGTCTTTAAGGGTAGACTTTCTGAAATCTCCTGAAAAAGATATAAGGGAGGGGTGAGTACGACTACTCAGTGAATGGGTTTTCAAAAGTTTGACTTTTAAGAAAACAATTATTATTGGAGTGTGCAAGACTCCTTTCTTTCAAAAATCCCTTTATTAAAAAATCTCAGTTTTTCTACCATTTCCATATTTAACCACGGTGTGTAATCACCCAACACACATCCTTCATCATGAAGGTTACACACATTCGTAGGTCAACACGATCACTGAACCCACTAGTGGCTTCAGAGCGACTTTACCGACCACCCGGATAGAAGCACGACCACTTCTACCCTAGGAATGAGTGGATATACGTGACATCCGACCCTCAATCGTGAAATCGATTCTTCGTGTCCGTATGAGTACAGAGACCTCATCCTGTCCACACCCCAGTCTCATGCACTTGGTGCTACTCCAAATTTCACACAGACACCTGGAACGAGATCTACCCTTATACTCATCGGGTCATCCATAGCCCTTAGGATGCATCACTACCCCTCATGGGTGTCTTGATGATCCCGTACTCATAGTGCATGCACAAACAAAGTTTTCTTAAATTGCCATGTAATATGTGGTGCCATTAGTCCTAACGGTCCCGACCTTCAACTCAACATGTAGCTGTTTGTTTTGACTAGTCCGAAGACCGGTCATGTCACACTGCTACTAGTTGACTGAGTATGTCGAACCTGCCTTGGTAACATGAACAAACAATTCACTTATTAAGGTTTAATGGCACATATATATCATGTTCGTTTACGAGCTCCTGCTCGTGTTCATTGGCATATGGCCCACTGTTCGAGTTTTTCAAAAACAGGACATATTAGCCCTCCAGTTCCAAAACTGAGGCCCCCTACCTATAAGAGATATTTGAGCTCCCATCAAGAAGGTCTCCCAAATAGTTTAAGCATTGACACACAGTCAGGGGAGATCACTTCTGACAAAATAGGTTTTCACTATCCATTATACCGACCGGTCTAAGGACATCTCCGTCCATGACCGATGAACGGGTTTTCAACTTCATTCGAGAAAGTCTAATCATATCAACTGGGTATGAACTACTTACAACCGGTAAGTAGTTTTTCTGCATGGTTTTCACATCACTTTCTCTAAGTTGTGATGATTAAAATTCCACTAAATAGTGGGTTTTTATATCGAGCTACTTATCATCCCCAACCGGGTATGATATATAATCCCACTCACAACTATTAAGTGGTTTTTATCTTTAAGTTGTGCTCATCATCCCAACCAGGTATGATGTTAGTAAAACCACTCACCCATTAACGTAGTGAATTCCACTAAACCGATTATTTGTATTCATGCGAACTCGTCCATGCTGGCGTTATTGGTATTTCGTGTTCCTACATGATATGAACATCCTTGTTCATTATTACTCGGCATAATAGCCTTCATTTATTTCAAATGAATGAGAAAACCTAAACTTTTAGTTATTTGCAATTAGGTCCCTAAAGTTATTTCTCTTTAACTTTAAGTCCCTAATGTCAGTTTTTCCTCAAATTGAGTCCTGTAACTTTTAAAATTTATCTTGGGACCTTAATTTATTCAATTTCACTAAAAAGGGGTTTAATTTCACAAATTTCTAATTTGGTCCCGCAATTTTTCCAAAATTACCATTTTTCCCTTCCTTTACAAAAATGGTAAGTCTTGCCACAAAAAATTCCAAAATTCCTCAATTGGTCCTCCAACATTATTTTCATGCCCAATTGACCCTCCATTTCATAAAATTGCATTTTGGTCCTTTGAATTTCAAAAATCCCCAAATTTCCCCAATTTTTTCTCTAATTTTAACTAGTCAACGCTGCCGAATTTGATTTTATCAAATTGACTAATCAAATACCTCTAATTGTTGAAATTGGAGTTGAAATTGAGTTCCTACATGTTCATACAATTCTAAGGAACTTTGAATTGCAGATTTTAATGTCGGAACGAGCTCAAACAGAGCTTCGCTAGAGAATAGACTGTACAGAGAGAAAGCTTCAATTACTCATCGGTGAGGGCACGATGGTCCGAACTTTTAATTTGGGCAGATAGCTCTTATCCTGAGGTTCATCCTAGAATCAAGAATTGCATCAATTGATGCCAAATTGATTTATAATTTCATCATTGAAATTTTGCTAGTTCTCTCTTTAGCACCGGTCGCAAATTGTAGAGGGGAGCCGGATTGGCTTACCTTTCAGTCCTAATTTGACCGTGGGAGGGCTGAGGAAGTGTTGGGAAAGTTTGGTTTGGCATGAGGAGGGCTTGAAATGGCTGATTTTAGCTTGGCCAAAATAGGGTAGCTTCAGTCCACCGGAGCTACTTCACTGTTCCATCATGCCGGCACTTCTCTAGCGATTCTTGGATTGATTGGACTTTGCTATCTGATAACTGACTTCTTCCCGGTTCTAAAGAGCCCGACCTCTCCTTTTGAGGTTAAGAAAAATGTTCAAGTCAAAGCTCTGGTTTGAACTTCACCAGAGAGAGAGAGAAGTGTTCAGGTGTGAGAAAAATAAATGGGGATGACCTCATTATATAGGTGTAAAATAGTGTGTTAAATGAGAGATATTTATTACTAGTATTAATATTGTCATAAATTATTGTTATTAATTCTAATAATTTAATTTAGGTATTAAATTATTTGTATTAATTCCAATAATTTAATTTATGTATTAAATTATTGGTAATAATTACAATAATTAAATATATATTAATTTGTGGCTATTTATGATAAGGCGTACATTCTCATAAAAAAAATTTTAACCGAAATTTTGGGTTACAAAAAAAAATCATACTTCCTAGGAGGTCACTTGTAAACCTTGCACTTTTGATTTAAGGAAAACCGGGAAAAAATTGGTCAAACTGAGTAAAAAAATAAAGCCGGTTTACAAATCGATCATTTGGGAACAAGCAATTTGAAAATTTACATCTTACGAGTGATCCAAAGGGTTCATTACACCTTGAAAAAAAAACTAAAGACAAATTAGAAGAGAAAAACCAAATTGGTTCAGGTAAACGAGAATACATAAGAACTTTGAAGTTAAGCGTGCTTGCCTAAGAGTAGTGTGACATCGTGGGAAGTATGATTTTTTTTGTAACCCAAAATTTCGGTTAACAATTTTTATGTGTCTTATCATAAATAACCATAAATTAATATATATTTAATTATTGTAATTAATACAAATAATTTAACACCTAAATTAAATTATTAAAATTAATATAAATAATTTAATACCGAAATTAAATTATTAGAATTAATACCAATAATTTATGGCAATATTAGTACAAGTAATAAATCTCTCCCATTTAATACACGATTTTTACACATATATAAAGAGGTTATCCCCATTCATTCTCCTCACACTTGAACACTTATCTCTCTCTCTACTGCTCCATTTCTGGGTGAAGCTCGAACTAGAGCTTCGACTTGAACATTTTTCTTAACCTCAAAAGGAGAGGTCGGGCTCTTATAACCGGGGGAAGACAACTATCTGATAGCAAACTCTAGTAAATCCGAGAATCATTGGAGAAGCGCTAGCATGATGGAACAGTGAAGCAGCTCTGGCGGACTAAAGCTGCCCTATTTCGGCCAAGCTGAAATTGACCATTTCGAGCCCTTCTCAGACCAAACCAAGCCCTCCCAACACTTTCTTAGACCTCCCACAATCGAATTAGGACTGAAAGGTAAGCCAATTCAGCTCCTCTTTGCAATTTTTGGTCGGTGCTATAGAGAACCGACAAAAATTCAATGATGAAATTCTAACTCAATTCGGCATCAATTGATGAGATTCTTGATTCTAGGATGAACCTCAGGATGAGAGCTATCTGCTCGGATCAAAATCTTGTACCGTTGTGCCCTCAATGGTGAGTAATTGAAGCTTTCTCTCTCTACAGTTCGTTTTTCGGTGAAGCTCCGTTTGAGATCGTTCCGAGGCCAAAACTTCCAATTCAAAGTACTATTGAATCGTAAAAGGATGGATGAACTCAATTTTAACTTCAATTTCAATAATTGGAGGTGTTTGATCAGCTAATTTGATGAAATCAAATTTGACTATGCTAAGGAGATGAAATTGGGGAAAAATTTATGGAAAATTAGGGATTTTCGAAATTCAGAGGACCAAAATGCAATTTTATGAAATTGAGGGTCAATTGGGCATGAAAATAATGTTAGAGGACCAATTAAGGAATTTTGAAATTTTTGGGGCAAAAGTTACCATTTTTGTAAAGGAAGGGCAAAATGGTAGTTTTGGAAAAGTTGGAGGACCAAATTGGAAATTTAAGAAATTAATCCCCTTTTTGTGAAATGGAATAAATTGATGTCCTATGAGAAATTTTAAAAGTTTTGGGACTCAATTTGAGGAAAAACCGGCATTAGGGACTTAAAGTTAAAGAGAAGTAACTTTGGGGACCTAATTGCAAATAAATGAAAGTTTGACTTTCTCATTCATTTGGAATGGATGAAGGCTATTAGGCTAAATGATAATGAACCAAGATGTTCATATCGTGTAGTAACACGAAGTACCGGGAACGCCAGCAAGGACAAGCTCGCGTGAATACAAAGAACCGATTTAGTGGAATAAACGGCATTAACAGGTGAGTGGGTTTACTAACGTCATACTCGGTTGGGATGATGAGCACAACTTAAAGATAAAAACCACTTACCAGTTGTGAGTGGGATTATATATCATTCCCAGTTGGGGATGATAAGTGCCTTGGTATAAAAACCCATTGTTTAGTGGTATTTTAATCATCACCACTTAGAGGAAGTGATGTGAAAATTTTGCGGAAAAACTACTTACCCGGTTGGTATGAGGAGACTTCCTCGAATGAAGTTAAAAATCAGTTCATCGGTTATGAACGAAGATGTCCTTATACTGATCAGTATAATGGACAGTGAAAACCTATTTTGTTAGAAGTGTTCTCCCCTGACTGTGTGCCAATTGTTAAACTATTTGGGGGACCTTTTTGACGGGAGCTCGAATAGCTCTTATAAGCCGGGGGCCTCGATTTTGGAACTTGGGGCTAAATACCCGATTTTGAAAATCTCGTACAGTGGGCCCAAGGCTAGTTGGCACGAGCAGGAGCTTGTAAATGAACATAATATATGTGTCATAAAGCTTAATAAGTGAATTGTTTGGCCATGGTACCAAGATAGGACCGACATGCTCAGTCTACTAGCGGCAGTGCGACATGAAAGGTCGACGGACTAGTTAAGTCAAACAACTACGGGTTGAGTTGAGAGACGGGGCCGTTGGACTAGTGGCACCACATATTATATGGCATAATGAGAAAATATTGTATGTGCATGCACTATGAGTACGAGATCACCAAGACACCCATGATGGGTAGTGATGTGTCCTAAGGGCCTTGGACGACCCGATGAGTATAAGGGCAGATCGTTGTTCTAGGTGTTTATGTGAAATTTGGAGTAGCACCAAGCGCATGAGACTAGGGTGGGGACAGGATGAGGTCTCTGTCCTCATATGGACACGAAGAATTTATTCCAAGATTGAGGGTTGGATGTCACGTACATCCACTCATTCGCATGGTAGAAGTGGTCGTGCGTCTATCCGGGTGGCTCGTATAGTCGCTCCGAAGCCATTAGTGGGTTCAGTGATCGTGTTGACTTGCGAATGTGTGTAACCTTCATGATAAAGGATGTGTGTTGGGTGATGCCACACCGTGGTTAAATATGGAAATGGTGTTAAAACCCGAGATTTTGAAATGAAGGGATTTTTGAAAAGAAAGGAGTCTGGCACACTCCAATAATATATGTTTTCTTAAAAGCCTAAACTTTTGAAAACTCATTCACTGAGTAGTCATACTCACCCTCTCCCTTATAACCCTTTCAGGAGATTTCGGAAAGCCTACCCTTAAAGACCATCAACTAAGGTGCCTTTGATACAGGTATAATAAATCTAAAGTATTATGTAGTTTTGTTTATGTTATTCCTAGAAAAGTGTAGGTTTAAAGGGAGCCTTACTCTTTACGGTCTATAATAAGGGGAAACCCTTTAATAAATCAAGAGAGTGGCGGGTTGATCACGGGGATCCGATGAAACAACTAGAGTGGTATCAGAGCCTGTTTCCTCGAATACATAATCAAGACTAGAAAATATAGTAACTGATAGGATTTATCCTAAAATTTTTAGATGGCTCCCACGAGAGAAACCAAGAAAACTAGGGATGACTCTGCTCAGTACCCTGTCCTCATATGAGGACAACCCTAGAAGCTTCCCAAATGCCTGAGGCATGGTAGAAATCTCCAAAGACTAAATGGAGAAGTATCCCAAATAATGTGCTAGGACCTATTGATGGCACAACTCTAAGTATAAAGGAAGCCAAGCGTGAAGCTACAATCGTCAGTAAAGGGTGTATAATCTTACCTACGTGTTTATCAGGAACCCTATAGCCCTTATTTTGTGACCACTTTTTGTAATAGGGTTAATTGTACTCCTTGATTAATAAAGTACTCCAAATTCCTAAAAACTTTGTCTATTAAAGGATATAATCTTGTTAGGAAGATAGCCCCAAGAAAAATACCTAAACAAAAGACACCATGGATATCAAGGAGATTATTATGCAAGGAAGGTATGACAAAAGAATCGTCATGGTAAGGAGTCTAGGAGAACTTTGGTGTAACTAAACAAGGGGCAACCTATTATAAGGTACAAAGGAAATAGGGCACGAAATGAAGTACCGTCCCACACCACTAGAATTTAGAATAATACTTCCTAAAGAAGACGCCCTCACAACTATAGGAAATCTGAAATGATACCATCCCAAGAAACATGACTCCAGTTGCCACCGCAAATAAGAAGAAACTATTCAAAATCTTAGCAAAGTGGTAAGAAGGAAAAAGGGGTAAAGGTAGGACCTCAATAAAACCATAAACGGAACAAAGGATAGCTGAAGAGAATTCCCCCTTTAAGAAGAAAATCCAAACAATTTAGGAGCAAAGAAAGGAGTGCATCCATAAGAGAAGACAAGATGAACATTTGATGACAAACGAGACATATTGGGATTACAGGAATAAATCATCTTGGAAAAAGCAACTATGCCAAATAGGAAGTTTGAACCAATAGGACAAGAGAAAGCAAGTCATTACAACAAGATAGTCGGATGGAACAAATGACACCCTAAGGAAGACCGGGAAGTAGAAGGGGCTACACCCTAAAAAGATCAGTGAGATGGATGTTAAGGACAGGAGTACTTGAGAAACAACTGCTCTAAGAAACTTAGACCAAAGGAATGGTGGAGGCGAGGCAGTTAATGAACTAATACACGGGAAAACCATAATTTGAGTTCCAACAAAGAAGAGAGGGGTGGAAAGGCCAAATACTCGGGAAAAGAAGGATGAAAGAAATCCTTAACAAGACCAAAGGCCAAATTAATGACTAACTACCCTTGAAGGAATTTTGATGGGCGGATGGACATAATTGGGAAATGTTTCAAAGGAAGGAAGTATCGTGATGGCCCAGTGTGACCTGCTTGGAGAGAGCAGGAGAACCAAACAATAATTTTAGGAGAACTAAGTAGAAAGAAGAAACGAGTAACAACGGGATGACCAAAGAGAATAAATAAAACCCTAAGAAAGGCTGAGATGTAGTGAAGACTACACTCTATGAAGGACAAAGGATGGGCATGAAGGACGAGTGATACAACTGCCCAGATGATTTTGGATCATAACAAAAATGGAGAGAAGGAGACAGTTGAAGAACTGGTCTTCAAGAGAACCCTGGATTTAAACCACGACAAAAAAGGGAGAAGTGAAAAGGCCAAAATATTGGAAAAATAAGAATGAAGGAAAATCCTTAAAGAAATTAATGGCCAAAACCAGATTTCTAGTTTAAAGTTTTGAGACGGTTAAGTGAGCTTTACGAAGGATGAACAAGAGATTTTGAAACAAGGAGGATGTGAACCCTCCTTAAATGGAAATAAGTTAACGAGTTAGCATCAAAAAGATGTTGTAACAAGTATAAATGAGTGGACAACCCATACTATGGTAATAAAGTAAAGAATGTTCGAGAAATATTGGGAAAGTAAGTCCTCCAAATAAGATGTGACTAAGGGGGAATAACCGTAATTGGTAAGACAGGTCATAGTCCACACGTGCATATGAAGCTTAAAGAGTAGACAACCGAGCATATGGTGGAATGCACAGAATAAAACTAATAATCGGAAGTATTCCATGTAAGGAATGAGGGATAAAACAAAAGTTGTGGATAGAGAAGGATCCAAAGCAAACAGATGCCCTAACATAAATAAGGGTGTGAAGAAAGGGAGAAAGAACCATACAATGAATGATAAGTAGGTTGAGCATGTAACTCCTAAGATGAAAATCTCTATTGTAAGGGACATTGTAGAGAACAAAACCAGAAGGAGGGAGCCTTCCCAAGCAAAGTAATCGACACATAGATCGAAAGTAATTATTGTAGAATGAATAATCATGAAGTGATTATGAGTAAGTAAAAGTGAATTAAGGAAAAAGGAAAAACTCTTGAATAAGGAATGCCAAGGACTTAAGAAGGAAAGAACCCCAGTTTGTCGGTAAACTATTGGGAAACCAAATAATTGGCTCTAGAAAGACCTAATAAAGAAGTTAGGAAAGGACGAGTGGGTAAGGAAAACCGACACAGTTATGTAAGACATGTTGTTAAGATACAAATGATAATTGGGTAACAATAAAGGTAGTTGAGGAATACTACCCAATGAAAGGAGGGATGAAATTATACAGTCCCTGGAAGGCTGGAAAGTTGGAAACAACCCTAAAAGAGGTGTTGTAGGAGTCTGATGGACTGAGATAGATTCATAACTATGTCATGTTGTAAGGGATATATAAGCACCAACAATCCCGAGTAAAATGTAACTCTAGTAAGAAGGAGTCAATTGGTAAACTTAACAAGGTCAAACATAAATTTGACTGAAGTTGTAATCAATGATGGATGAAGGATGGGTCATGTAAACCCTGCACTTTTGAGTTAAGGAAAACCAGGAAAAGAACCAGTCAAACCGAGCCGGTTTACAAACCCGATCATATGGGAACAAGCAATTTGGAAATTTACAACTTCGGGGTGATCCAAAGGGTTCATTAAACCTTGGGAAAGAAACTTAAGACAAAATAAAAGAGAAAAACCAAATTGGTTTAGGTGAACAAGATCCCATAAGAACTTTAAAGTTAAGCGTGCTTACTTGAAAGTAATGTGAGGATGGGTGATCTCTTGGGAAATATGATTTCTTTTGTAACCCGAAATTTCGGTAAAAAACATTTTATGCGCGTATGCCTTTAGATAATTTAATACTGAAATTAAATTATTGGAATTAATGCCAATAATTTATGTCAATATTAATACTATTAATAAATCTCTCCCATTTAATACACGATTTTACACCTATATAAAGAGGTCATCACCATTCATTCTCCTCACACCTGAACACTTCTCTCTCTCTCTCTCTCTCTCTACTGCTCCATTTCCCGATGAAGCTTGAACTAGAGCTTTGAATTGAACAAAGGTTAGGCTCTTTAGAACCGGGGAGAAGACAACTATCTAATAGCAAACTCCAGTCAATTCGAGAATCGTTGGAGAAGCGCTGGCATGATGGAATAGTGAAGCAGCTCCGGCGGACCGAAGCTGCCCTATTTCGGCCAAGCTGAAATCAGCCATTTCAAGCCCTCCTCAGGCCAAACCAAGCCCTCCCAACACTTCCTCAGCCTTTTCACAGCCGAATTAGGACCGAAAGGTAAGCCAATTCGACTCCCATTTACAATTTTCGATCAGTGCTAGAGAAAGAGTCGATCGAATTTCAATGATGAAACTCTAATCTAATTCCACATCAATTGATGTGATTCTTGATTCAAGGATAAATCTCAGGATTAGAGCTATTTGTCCAGATCGAAAGCTCGGACCGTCGTGCGTTCACCGGCGAGTAATCGAAGCTTTCTCTCTCTATAGTTCATTTTTCAGCGAAGCTCCATTTAAGCTAGTCCCAACGTTAAAACTTGTGGTTCACATTTCTAAAGAATCATATAAACATGTAGAAACTCAATTTCAACTTCAATTTCAACAATTGGAAACGTTTGATGGGTCAATTTGATAAAATCAAATTCGGCTGTGTTAAGAAGTTGGAATTGGGGAAAAATTGGGGATTTTCGAAATTCAAAGGACCAAAATGAAATTTTATGAAATTGAGGGTCAATTGGGCATGAAAATAATGTTGGAGGACCAATTGAGAAATTTTGAAATTTTTGGGGCAAAATTTACCATTTTTGTAAAGGAAGGGTAAAATAGTAATTTTGGAAAAGTTGGGGGGACTAAATTGGAAATTTGGGAAATTAAATCCCTTTTTGTGAAATTGAATAAATTGAGGTCCCAAGATAAATTTTAAAAGTTTTGGAACTCAATTTGAGGAAAAACCGGCATTTGGGGACTTAAAGAGAAATAACTTTAGGGACCTAATTGCAAATAACTAAAAAGTTTGGGTTTTCTCATTAATTGCAAATGAATGAAGGTTGTTAATTCGAGTAATAGTAACAAGGATGTTCATATCGTGTAGGAACACGAAGTACCGGGAACGCCAGCATGGACGAGCTCGTGTGAATATAAAGAACCAGTCTAGTGGAATTTACTGCATTAACAGGTGAGTGGGTTTACTATCATCATACCCGGTTGGGATGATGAGCACAACTTAAAATTTAAAATCCACTTATCGGTTGTGAGTGGAAATTTTATATCATACCCGGTTGGGCAATGATAAGTACCTCGGTATAAAAACCCACTATTAAGTGGTATTTTAAACATCACTACTTAGAGGAAGTGATGTGAAAATCATGCGGAAAAGCTACTTACTGGTTGTAAGTAGATCATACCCGGTTGGTATGATGAGACTTCCTCAAAAGAAGTTGAAAACTCGTTCATCGGTTTTGAATGGAGGTGTCCTTATACCCGGGCGGTATAATGGATAGAGAAAACATATGTTTTGTCGGAAGTGCTCTCCCCTTACGGTGTGCCAATGCTTAAACAATTTGGGAGACCTTCTCGATGGGAGCTCGAATAGCTATGATAGGTCGGAGGCCTCAGTTTGGGAACTTGGGGGGCTAAATGCTCGATTTTGAAAATCTCGTACATTGGGCCCAAGGCTAGTTGGCACGAGCAGGAGCTTGTAAACGAACATGATATTTGTGCCATGAGAAAATTTATGGTCAAATGGATCCCGAAATCTAAGTCCCCAAGAAGAGGGGCAAAATTGTAAGTTTTCCAAAATTTAGGGGTCTTTCGATAATTTTGAGGAAATTGAGCTTGGAAATGTTCCAATGCCTATTTGAGACTTAAATGAGACTCAAGAGGACTTAAGGGACCCAAATGGAAGACTTGAGAAAGTCTTAGGTCCAAAGAAAGGCAAGTTGTATAGTATAAGGGCAAAATGGTAATTTTGCCCAAGTTGCAGTACAAATGGTAAATGGGGAGAAGTGGGATCACTAGGTGGTAAATAAATGAATGTCATGCACTTCAATATGGAAGTGAAAAGAACTTGACCATGAGCTCGGGTGAGTAACCTTAGAGAAGGTTAGGGTATATGCGGACTTACCGACTAGTGAGTCGGGTAGCCTAGGCCTATGGGGGAAACCATAAATTCTTAAGTGAATTATGGTGTAGTGATTTATGTAATACCGAGAGGTAACTGACCCCTATGTTTGCTAAATATTGTAGAAAGAGTAATAGATTACTCGAACGGAACCAGGGGCAGGATCTCAGGAACCCTCAGAACAAACAAGTTCTGAGACTCGAGGTGAGTAGGCTTTTGACGGCAAGTCCTATTGGACCGACCGGGGCACTAAATAAACATGCTTATGTGATTGTATGTTTCTAAGTAGCAAGATGGCCTTATTACTCACATAAGTGGTGGAAATGAATAAGAGCATGTCCACTTAAATCAAATATGATTTTCTAAAGGATAATTATGAACCAATCATAAGACCATGTGGTGTGAAAAACTAGTTCTTAGAAACTGGGGGAAAAGGGCATAGTTTTAAGCCTTGTGTGAATTGGGCATATGGTCGTTGAGGGTCCTAGCTCCTAGTATGCTTAATGTGTTATTTGAATGAACGGGTTCTAGGTAGGCCGTGAAACCCGAGTCAAAGGGCAGATGGCCAAGTTGTATGATATGGTGTGATAGACCCATATCGGGATGGACTCTCGGTTTTGTTTTCATGATATAGGGGAGATGGCCAGTGAGGGCTCAGATTCCTCAACATCTCCATGTATAGCATGTTTGAATTGTTGCATTGTTATCTATGTGTGTGATTGGAAAAGTTAGGCAATATATGCACCAAGCTCCCAGTAACGAGATGTGGTTAGCACCATTACAAGAGTGGAATTGGGAGCCACGGTTATGACCAAGGGTCGTGTTGTTTATTTTTGTGAATACTATTATGGGAAAGTGGGGAACTATGGATGGACACCTAAGAGGTGATGTGAACCCCGCCAATATATTAACGACACCCTACACCAAATATGGAATAGTTCCCAATACTTTCATGACACAAGTAAAAATAATGGAATATACCTTGTTTGATTGAGAAAAAAAAAGTACGGGGTAGATGTAGACGCCACACACAAATCCTCTAAAAAGAACTTTTAGAAAAATCATAGTAATAAGTATGATTGCTTGAACACCACAAGTAAAAACCTAATAAGTTCAAAAATTCTCTCAAAAGAGAAAAAAAAATATAAATCCCACAATATTATTGAAATCAAAGATCTGTTTTTGCAATGCTATAAAATTAGCCTTTTATAGGCACTTATGAATACTACCTATCCTATAAATAAGAAAATAAAATATTAAAGTTGACATGTTAACCACTAATTATTCATATAGAAAATATTGCTAAGATATTTGTTGTTTATTTATTTAGAGATGTATAAGATAATAAATATTATAAAATTAGCATATTATCTTAGATATATCTAGGAAATATATTATTTTATTATTCAATATTACAGAAGATTTATTTTATTAATAAATCTTCAATTCGAATTGTATCCTTCTTTTTGGCTCTTGTGGTAAAAATGTCCTATTGACCTATTTTTAATTTTGTATAATGTTATTATAGGGAACAAGGATGGGAGGTACGTCTGACTCGTTGCAGTTTTTTGGAGTAATAACTCTTCCTATACCAAAGGGAGTGGTGGGTTGCTCATGGGGTTCCGACTAAACCAGGTCCGAGTGTGACAACTTGAGTGGTTTCAAAGCCGTGTTCCCTCGAATTCATTATCAATACTATATAATTTAAAACCTAAACCTATTCAACGTGTAGGAACAATGCCCCCGAGAAAATTTGACAAATGAACCCATCTAGTCCCAAGATCAATAGGGACTGCTACCTCAAGCCAGAAGAGTGACAAGAAAACCCACAAGCTTAAAAGAGCTCGACCGGAGGACATGGCCGCAAAATGTAGGGCACTCCACAAAGAATTAATAAAAATAATCAACTGGCAAAACCCTCTCCAAGATGAGCCTATGATTGTGAAGTTGTAGTGCTAGAGAGGTATGGGCTCGAAGTAACTCATGAAGTTAGAGCTCGTGGGACACCCTACAACACCACCTCACCCCGCTCTAAGGAACCTAGTGTCACGCCCCGACCCAGTTTGGTCGAATCCCCGTGAGCAACCCATCACTCCCTTTGGTTTATGAAGGGTTTCACCCTTCTCTAAACCATGAGGAGTAAGGTGTCATTTTTCCTGCTTTTCCTAGAATAACATTATACAAAACTGAATATATTAAAATAAACATACATGTTCTTATAATTCAACTACGAGAGGGTCTTTAAGGTTGGTTTTCCTTGGTTACCTAAAAAGAGGTAAAAAGGGAGGGGTGAGTTCTACAACTTAGTGAGTGGGTGTTAGGAGTGAGTTTTCAAAACAACTTTGATTTATAAAAACCATGCCAAGGTTGTCCTTTTCCTTTTAAAAATATTTTCCTCCAATTCAGGTTTTCAAAAACTTTTTCCATTTCCATATTAGGTGTGTTTAACTCTCGTAGCCCATCCCCTTGCCTTGGGAGGCATTTAGCAGACAAACACATGCCCTTCATCAATAATGGTACACACATTCGCAGGTGCAACCCGTCCACTATACCCACTTGTGGATCGAAGCGTCTTTACCATCCACCATGATAGAAGCCCATCCACTTCTACCCCGAGTCAGAGTGGATGTCCCAAACATCTGACCCTCATATCCAAATTCCATTTCATGTCTATATGAGGACGGGGACCTCATCCTGACCCCACCCTAGTCTCATGCGCAAGAAGCTTATAAAACTTCAAGACTGACTGACACAACGAACTGCCCTTATCTCCACTATGTCGTCTAGCAGCCCTTAGGACCCATCACTACCCCCAAGGGCGTCTTGATGGTCTCATACCATAAGTGCATGAAAAATAAGAGTTTTCACATATTAGCCATCATCTTTGGTGCCAACGGTCCAATGGCACTAGCGTTCAACCTGACATGCAACTGTTTGTCTAGGCCGGTCCGTCAACCTGGCCCTGACGCACTACCGCCAGTCCATCGAGCATAGTCAGCCCTTACTCAATACCATGGGACAACACACAATCCATTCCATTTTAAGTAGGAGTTTTCATGGATCTTCCAAATTAAGTTTGTTTACGAGCTCGTGCCTGTACCCATTGGCCTTAGGCCCACCAACCGGGTGTGATGATAACTCCGCTTACAACCAGTAGGTGGGTTTCTCCTTTCCTCAAGGAACTCATCATACCAATGGGTTATGGTATTTATTCTTACTTAGAATCGGTAAGTAGGTTTTATTCGTTAAAACAATGCTCATCATCCCAACCGGTATGATATGTAAATTAGTCCACTCACCCGGTGACTGTGATGCGTTCGTCCCTAGTTAGCTGCCAAGTCCACGCTAGCTTTTCCTTGCTGGCATTATGGTCTCTCGTGTCATACACGATTTGGGTATCCTTATTAATTAAGCTTTGGCATAACAACCTTAATTTTCTCACATATGAACGACTAGGCTCAAAACTCTCTATTTATTGCACTTAGATCACTGAAGTTCATTTTTCTTAACTTTAGGTCCCTAATGCTAACTTTTCCCCAAATTGAGTCCCAAGGTTTCCAATATTCCCTTTGGATTTGCAATTTACTCTAAATTGTGTAAGGGTCCCAAGTTTTCCAAATTTTCAAAAATTACAATTTTGCCCATACATTCCAAAAATAGCAATTTGGCCCCAAATATTTTAAAATTTGATCTATTGGTTCCCCTAACATCTTTCCCAATGCCAATTGGCCTTCAATTTTGAGAAATTGCATGGGGTTCCTTAATTTATCAAAATCTCCAAAATTTCCCCAATTTCACTCCTTTATATTGACTGAATTTGATTTCTTCAAATTGGCCATTCAATTGGGGTTAATTGCTCCAATTGATGGTATGGATCAGTTCCTACACTTCCATATGATTCAATTAAGCTTTGAATTGCATGATTTGAGTCTGAAATGAGCTAAAATAGAGCTTTGCAAGAAAACTGTTCATAGAGAGAGAAAGCTTCGAAAGCAAACTGTAGAAGGTGCGGCTATCATGCCTCGACTCTGTTTGATCAAAACCTTGTGAACAACCTACCGCTCTCTTGGTTCAAGAGGGGTTTCCCCTTGTTTTACTCAAGTTAAGTCAGGCGTAATTTCAACCTTGTTCTCTGGAATAACATACATCAAATAAAATGCAATCTTAAGAGAATTTAAGCATATCTGATAGAGGGTAAGGCTTGGTGTTATCCTTAGTCATCTTTCTATTTCTTAAAAAGGGATAAAAAGGGTGGGTGAGTTTCTACAACACATTGAATGGGTATTTTTAAAAAAATGAAGTTTCGATAAAATAGTTTTTAAATTGTAATGTGCAAGACTCCATAATTTCTTTAAAATATCTCATTCTTGAAATCTGAGTTTTTCGTAGCCACTTCTCCTCTCACAACGGTGTGTTTATCAACCAACACATGCCCTTCATCATGAAGGGAATACACATTCGTAGGCCAGCACATCTACAGTATCAACTTGTGGCATCGGAGTGACTTTACCAGCCACCTATAAAGAAGTACGTCCACTTCTACCCTAAGAATGAGTGGATGTTCATGACATCTGACCCTCAGTCCCATAAAGAAAACTCTGTGTCCATATGAGGACAGAGACCTCATACCGTCTCCACCCCAGTCTCATGCACAATGAAGCTACGTCGAGCTTCTCAAGACTGCTGGAACGACTAACTACCCTTATCTCCACCATGTTGTTTAGAGCTCTAGGACACATCGCTACCCCTCTTGGGCATCTTGAAGGTCCCAAATTCCCAATTTGGTCCTCAATTTTTCCAAAATTACCATTACCATTTTTCCAAAATTACCATTTTTATGCAGTTCCTAAGATATTGTGCCTTAGTTCTTTACAAGTAGGTGTTATCCTTGGTGTTTCCCCCACTGCTTACATTCTTTTCTTCCTAATCAGCTTCACTTCCTTTGGTTCCCTTTAGAATATTCTACTCCTTATTTTTCCTTACTCTTATTCCTTGAGCCTTTTCCTAATTCTTTGAACTCTCCGTAAGTCCATACTTCTTGATGTTCATTTCCCTTCATTCCAACTTCTTCTTCCTTAGTTAAGATCTCTCTTGGATGAATTCTTCCTTATTATACTTCTGAGGGAAAGTCTTAAGGGTTGAGGCTAACTATAAATAACCCATATTTTCTCCCTTAGGTGATTTCCTACCTTTTTATTTTAATCTTAATTATCACATTATTTTTGCTTTGAATTTATCAAGGAACTTAGAAGTTTTATAATAAAAAATTTTACTTTCATTCATTCAAGAAAACATTTTCTTCCTATACTTGGATTATTACAGAAATTTTCTACCCCCTAATCCCTTGGGGTCATAGGCATAAAGTTAACCCTAGAGCAATTGTGGGATTCTTGATCAGAAGGTTCTGAGGAACTAGTTGGGGTCCACTCATATTCCCTTATAGGACGAATCTCATGTATGGCCTCTAATTCGTACCTCCTTAGTACCTCAACCTCACACTCATAGGTTCAGTTCACCCATTGGTAGGGATTGAAGCCAGGTTGAATAGGTGAAGGTACTTGGTGGACCTTCATGAAGGTGGCATGCACATTTCAGTAATTATCCCGGGCCTCCTTCTTGGTTGGATTCCTCTTCGGTTGTTGTGGGGTTGGGGAAGGGGTTGGGCTTCTAGGAGGAGATGCTGGTTCTTCTAGTCTTGGAGGAGGGTATGTGAAGCCCTCTGATTCCAATAATACTCCTACCAGTTTCCGGTAGTCTTCCACCATATCTTTGGGTACACTTTTCTCGCCTTTTAGGAATCTTTGTACAGCTTCCTCCCTTGGGTTGGGTGTCTTTTTCAGGGTTATGGGTGGAGGGCTGGATTTCATCGTGAACTTCCTAGAAATTCTCCTTCCTACACAATAGTTTAAAGTTTGATTAATATCAAGGCATAATATTGATAATGTTTCAAGGGAACTTAGTTCTGATACCACTCAAGTTGTCATGCCCCGACCCTGTTTGATTGGATCCCCGTGAACAACCCGCTGCTCTATTCGTTCAAGAGGGGTTTCCCCCTTCTTTTACTCAAGATAAGTCACGCATAATTTCAACCTTATTCCTTGGAATGATATACATCAAATAAAATGCAGGCTTAAGAGAATTTAAGCAAACCTGACAGAGGGTAAGTCTTGGTGTTATCCCTAGTTATCTTTCTATTTCCTGAAAGAGGTTAAAAAGGGTGGGTGAGTTTCTACAACTTAGTGAATGGGTATTTTTAAAAAAATGAAGTTTTGATAAAATAGTTTTTAAATTGGAGTGTGCCAGACTATTTAATTTCTTTAAAATATCCCATTCTTGCAATCTCAATTTTTCGTAGCCACTTCTCATCACAACGGTGTGTTTATCAACCAACGCACGCCCTTCATCATGAAGGTAACACACATTTGTAGACAAGCACGTCCACTGTGCCCACTTGTGGCATCAGAGCGACTTTACCGGCCACCTAGATAAAAGTACGTCCACTTCTACCCTGAGAATGAGGGGATGTTCGTGACATCCGACCCTTAATCCCGTAAACAAAACTCAATGTCTGTATGAGGACAGAAACCTCATCCCATACCCACCTTGGTATCATGCACAATGAAGCTATGTTGAGCTTCTCAAAACTGCTCGTACGACTATATGAGCTATTCAAGCTCCTGTCAAGAAGGTCTCCTAAAACTTCTAAGCAGTGGCACACAATCAGGGGAGAGCACTTCTGACAAAAATAAACTTTTCATTTGTCCATCACACCAACCGGGTATGAGTACATCTCCGCTTATAATCGATTAGTGGGTTTTCTAATTCCTTTTAGGAACTTCATCATACCAACCGGGTAAGATCTACTTACAATCGGTAAGTAGTTTTTCCGTATAATTTTCACATCACTCCTCTTAGGTGTGATGGTTAAAATACCACTTAGTAGTAGGTTTTCATTTCCGAGATGCTTATCATCCCAATCAGATATGATATAAAATCCCACTCACCCATGAATGTAGTGTATTTCCTCTAAATAAGTTTTTGTCCCTTGCGACCTTTGTCTCAGCTAGCGTTCCCGATATGACGTGTTCATACATGGTATGAACATCATTGTTCATTATCATGTGGTTTGATAGCCTTCGTTCATTATGAATGACAAAAATATCTAACTTTTCAAATGTTTGCAATTTGGTCCCTAAAGTTATTTTTTTGTTACTTTAGGCCCCAAAATGTTGGTTTTTCACCAAATTGAGTCCCGAAACTTTTAAAATTCACCTTGGGACCTCAATTTATTCAAATTCACAAAAGGGGTTCAAGTTTCCCAAATTCCCAATTTCATCCTCAATTTTTCCAAAATTACCATTTTGCCCCTCCTTTACAAAAATGGTAAATTTTACCCCAAAAATTCCAAAAATTGCTCAATTGGTCCTCCAATACTCTTATCATGCCCAATTGTCTCTCAATTTCCCTCGAATTTTTTAAATTTCCAATTTTTCCCCAAAATTTCCCCCAATTTCAACTGTCCAACACAGCCGAATTTGATTTTATCAAATTAATGGATCAAATGAGTTTAATTGTTGAAATTGAAGTTAAACTGAAGTTCCTACATCTTCATACGATTCAATTGCACTTTGAATCGCACGATTTGGTGTCGGAATGAGCTCAAATAGAGCTTCGCCAGATAACTAGACCGTCGGGAACGCGGCGGTTTGAGCTTTCAATCTAGGCAGATAGCTCTCGTCCTAAGGTTACTCCTAGGATCAAGAATTGCATCAATTGATTTTGAATTTAGTGAGAATTTAGTAATGTAAAATCTGTCGGTTCTCTCTCTAGCACGATGGAAATTTATAGAAAGGAGTCAAATTGGCTTATCTTTCAATTCTAATTCGGCTGTGGGAGGGTTGAGGAGGTGTTAGGGGAGCTTGGTTTGGCCTAAGAAGGGCTCAAATTAGCTAATTTCAACACGACCAAAATAGGGCAGCATCGGTCCGTCAGAGTTACTTCAGTGTTCGATCACGCCGACACTTCTTTGACGACCTTCAGAACAATTGGAGACTACCACCATGTAGTTGACTTCTCCTTGATTCTAAGGAACCCAACCATGCCTTCTTCGGCTTAGAAAAGACCCTATGTCGGAGCTCTGGTTCGAACTTTTCCAGAAAATTGAGTAGCTGAGAGAGAGTGAGGTTTTCAGGTGTGGAGAGGATGAATGGAGAAGGGCTCTTTATATAGGGAGCTCGAGGAATCGTTGGCCATCCATTTGGCACCTTTATGTCAGTCATTAATAGCCTGAAACATACTAAACGAAAACATTTCCTCTTTTCTAACGCAGGTTTGATTTTTCAGCGAGTGAATAGTGTTGTCGTCTAAAGGAAGAAGACGACACTATTCTGAACCGGATTGGACTAGTCTGAACCGTATTCAAGGCTTAAATCGGTCGGTTTAGGCCAAATTTGACCGAGTTTTTCAAAATTAAAATTTTCTAAATTCATTCCCTATCAAATAGTGGTTGCATTTCTTAAATTAGAATTTTCTAAGCTATCTAGAAAAATGAATTTAGCATCCGGTTCAATAGTAGTTCAAACTAGTCTAAACCGGTTCAATCAGGTTTGGATCCGATTCACCTGAACCAGTTTGGTTCTCACCCCCCCCCCCCCCCCATTCATCCTAAAATTATTTTTCATGACTTTTGTGACTTGTTGGTCACTCGGGATCCATAATTTGCCTGATTTGCCCTCATTCTATTAGTTCTGGTTCATAAACTGACTCAATCCGGCTTAGATTTGGTTCGTCTGAACCGGTCTAGTTTCTCTCTTCCAATTTGTCCTAAGGTTCTTTTTCAAGGTTTTATGAACCCTTTGGGTCACTTGGGAGTTGTAAATTTCCCAAACTGCCCATTCTCTTATCATTCGATTTGTGAATCGATTCAATTTTTCTCACTCGGTTTGACCTGTTAGTTTCCCGATTTTCCTTAACTTCAAAGAGTAGGGTTTACAGTGGTGGTCCAAGCTATCGATCTAGGGAAGTAGCTCTCATCCTTAGGTTCCTTCTAGGGTCAAGAATTGCTACAATTGAAGTCCATATGAGGGTGAATATTATCAGAGAAATTCGGCACTTTCTCTCTCTAACACTAATCTGTAATGACAGAGAAGGGCCGAATTGGCTTTCCTTTCACCTCTATGGAGGTTGTGTGAGGGTCTTGGAGGCATCGGGGAGGCTTGGTTTGGCTGGAAGGGGTCTGAATTTGGCCAAATTCAGCTTGGCCAAAAGAGGGTAGCTTCGGTCCGTCAGAGCTACTTCACTATTTGATTCCGCATGCGCTTCTTCGGCGGTCCTCGAGTCAAAAGGAGGTTACTCAGGTAGCTGACTTCCCCTGGAGTCTATAGGAGTCGACCTTGCCTTTTGAGGCTAAGAAAAGTGCCCAAATCAGAGCTCTAGTTTGAACTTCATCGAAAAATAGACCAATTGAGTGAGAATGGCAATTTCAAGTGTGTGGAGTATGAATGGAGAGTGGCTCTATATATAGGGAGCTCGGGGGCCCACTGCCTAACCACTTTCCATTTTGATAGAGCTTATTCTTGCTTGAAAATGCCTTGATCGGAGCGAATATTCCTTCACTGAAGAAGGAAAGATTTTGAATCGATGAATAGTGTTGTCATCTTAAGGAAGAAAATACTATTATAAACCAGACCGAACCAGTCCGATTGAGTTCATTGGCGAAAATTGGCCGATTCGGGTCAGATTCGACCAGTTTTATCAAAATTAAAAATTTCTAAATTAATCTAAATTCATTTTCTATCTAATGATGGCTTCAATTTTCCAATTTGAATATTTTAAGCCACCAAGAAAAATGAATTTATATACCGGTTCATGTATGGTTCAATCTGGTTCATGTGCGATTCACCCTAAATTAGTCTGGTTTCCTCTTCCAATTTGCTCCATGGTTCCTTTCCATTATTTTTATTACTCTTTGAGTCACTTAGGATTTTCAAATTTCCCACTTCACTCTTTCTTTATCAGATTTGGTTCATTAACCGGGTCAGTTTTCTCTTTTGAAAAAACCGGTTCTTTTCCCAGTTTTCTTATCTTTAAAGGAATGGGGTTTATAACTCTCCCCTCCTTTTAGGGGTTTTATCACCAAAACATATACATCCCAAACAATTGGGGGTACCCATCCCTCATAACACTCTCGGTTTCCCAGGTCTCGTCTTGTACTGGTCTGTTCTACCAAAGAACCTTGACCATGGGAATCTCCTTGTTCCTCAAGTTTTTGTCTCTTCGGTCAATGATTTGTACTGGTTCCACTTGATAGGTCAGGTTCTCTTCCAACTCGGGTGGGGATCGGTCCAACACATGACTGGGATCAGGCTAGTACTTCTGAAGTATCGAGACATGGAATAAATTGTGTATTCTTTGTAAGTCATGTTGCAGTTCCAATTTATAGGTCACTAGCCCTATCCTTTGGAATATGGTGTAGAGACCGATGTACCTAGGTTTCAACTTGCCCCGTTGTTGGAACCTAACTATTCCCCTCCATGGGGATACCTTGAGAAATACTTGGTCTCCCACATCAAATTCCAAGTTCTTTCTCCGATGGTCCGCATAGCTCTTTTGCCTATCCTGAGCTGCCTTAAGTCGACTCTTTATAATTTTATCTTTTTTATGGTGTCTTCTATTAGCTCAACTCTTTCTAGCTTCCTATCTCCCACCTCTTCCCAAAATAAGGGGGTACGGCATGGTCATCCATAAAGGGCTTCATAAGGGGCCATTTGAATACTGGCTTGGTAACTGTTATTATAGGCAAACTCCATCAGGCATAAGTATTCCTCACAACCCTTGTTCATGGTGAGTACGCATGCTCGTAGCATATCTTCTAGGGTTTGGATCTTCCGCTCAGACTATCCATCGGTATGAGGATGAAATGTCGTACTCATGTGGAGTTTGGTTCCCAAGTCACTTTGCAAACTAGGCCAGAACCTTGAGTTAAACCTAGGGTCTATGTCTAATACTATGCTTACTGGGACGCCATGAAGTCTCACAATCTCCCCTATGTATTGAGCAACTAGTTGTTCCACGGAATCGGTCACCCTTATTGGTAAGAAGTGGGCGGACTTGGTCAACCTATCCACAATGAGCCAAATTGTGTCTCGTCCCTTCCTAGTCACAGGTAGTCCTATGACAAAGTTCATAATGATGTGTTCCCATTTCCATTTAGGAATTGGTAGGGGTTGTAGCAGTCTTGAAGGTTTTTGGTGCTTAGGTTTAATCTACTAACATGACAAGCAACATGTTACATATTCTGCAATATCCCTCTTCATCCCTCTCTACCAATAACCTTGTTTGAGGGTGTGGTACATCTTGGTACTGCCCGGATGCATCGCATAGACAGAGTCATGTGCCTCTTCCAATATTAATCTCTTCAGTTCTTTGTCTTGTGACAGACACACCCTACCTTTATAGGTCAGCACTCCATTGCCTCGAAGGTTGTAGTCTAGGTTTGTCCCTTCGTTGACCAAATCCAAGTAGGGATGGAGTTCCTTATCCCCTTTTTTATGGACCTTTATTTGCTCCATTAGGTTGGGTCTTACTACTACGTCAGCCAATAGGCATCTTTCTCCTTTGTCTACTTTAAGGTCCACTTCCATTCTTTCCAATTGTTGCAATAAGGGCAGGTAGTTCATCCTTATCTATGACGCCCCGGTTTGATATATGCGACTTAAAGCATCTCCCACCATATTGGCCTTCCTGGGGAGGTATTCTATCACAAGGTCATAGTCCTTTACCAACTCCAGTCATATTCTCTAGTGGAGATTCAACTCCCTTTGAGTTAGGGAGTACTTAAAACTCTTGTGATCTGTGTATATCCTACACTTAACCCCATATAAGTAGTGTCGCCAAATCCTGAGGACGAACACTATTGCAGCTAGCTATAAGTCATGTGTAGGGTAGTTCCTCTCGTGTACCCTTAGTTGTCACGAGGCGTAGGCGATGACATTTCCTTATTGCATTAATACACACCCAAGTCCTTCTCCAAATGCGTCACTATAGACTATATACTCCCTGCACTTGGGTCAGGCAGAGTAAGTATGGGTGCCGTAGTTAATGGGTCTTCAACTCCAAGAAGCATTTCTCATAGTTTTTATCCCACTTATACACCACTCCCTTCCTTGTGAGACGGGTCAAATGGGCAGCTATCTTAGAAAAATCCTACATAAATCATCGATAGTACCCTACCAATCCCAACAAACTATGTATCTCAGAGGGTGCCTTCCAATCAGATATGGCCTCCACCTTTGCCGAATCCACCTTGAATCCATCTTTGGACATTATGTGCCCTAAGAACCCTACCTCCTACAACCAAAACTCACACTTGGAGAATTTCGCATATAAACGATTATTTCGCAACGTCTCCAAGGTGATAGTCAGATGTTCTTCGTGCTCTAGCCTAGTCCATGAGTATATGATTATATCATCTATAAACACAATCATGAACTTGTCTAAGTGAGGCTGGAACACTCAATTTGTCACGCCCCGACCCGGTTTGGTTAGATCCCCGTGAACAACCTGTCACTCTCCCAATTTATTTAAGGGTTTCCCCTTGTTATAAACTGTAAAGAGTAAGGCGTCTTTTAAACCTACACATTTCCTAGAATAACATAAATCAAAACTACATAAAATTTTAAATTTATCTTACTTGTCTTACAGGCGTATTACTCAGTGGCCCTTGAGGGTAGGCTTTACGGGATTTCGTAAAAGGGATATAAGGGAGGGGTGAGTATAACTACTCAGTGAATGGGTTTTCGAAATCTTAACTTTTAGGAAAAAGATTGGTATTGGAGTGTGCTATAAACCTCATCCTTTGATAATGAGAAAACCGGGGAAAGAACCAGTCAGTTTCGAATTTTAAAATCAAATCAATCTACAAGCTCGATTATTAGGAAAAGGGCAAATTGAGAATTTACAACTCCCATGTGACTCAAAATGGCTCATAAATCTTAGAAAAAACGTTAGGATGAATTGGGGAAGAAAAACTGGACCGGTTCAAGTGAACCGAGTCTAAACCGGATAGAACGGTTTATGAACCAAGTCAACTCATGAACCAGAATTAATATAGAAAGGGTAATTTGGGAAATTTATGGATCCCAAGTGACCCAAAGAGTCCCAAAAGTCATGAAAATGGACTTGAGAAGGAATTGGAGAGAAAAACCAAACCGATTCAAGTGAACCAATTTGAACCACTATAGAATTAGATTCTAAATTCATTTTTCTAGGTAGCTTAAAGAATTCAAATTTGAGATTTGAGGCCACCATTGGATAGAAAATGAATTTAGATGAATTTAGAAATTTTTAGATTTGAAAAATATGGTCAAATCGAGGGGTAAACCGGTCGGTTTAAGCTTTGAACTTGGTTCGTACCAGTACTGTCTAGTTCGGAACAGTGTTGTCTTATTCCTTCAGATGACAACACTGTTCACTCGTTGGAAAATCGAAGCAGCGCCAGCAAAGAAGAAATGTCTCCGTTCAATACATTTTAGGCCATTAATGTCTGTCATAAAGGGGCCAAACGGACGGATGACGAGTCCCCGAGCTCCCTATATAAAGAGCCCCTCTCCATTCATACTCTCCAAACCTGAAAAGCTCACTCGCTCTCAGCTGCTTAGTTTTTTGGTGAAGCTCAAACCAGAGCTCTGATATAGGGTCATTTTTTAGCCAAAGAAGGCGAGGTCGAGTTCATTAGAACCGAGGAGAAGTCAGGTACACATTGGTGAAATCCATTCGTTCCAAGAGTCGCCGGAGAAGCGTTGGTGTGACCGAATAGTGAAGCAGCTCCGGCGGACCGAAGGTGCCCTATTTCGGCCAAGTTGAAATCGGCTAATTCGAGCCCTCCTCAGGCCAAACCAAGCCCTCTCACGTTCGAATTAGGATGAAAAGGTAAGCCAATTCGGCTACCCTCTACAATTTTTTATCGGTATTAGAGAGAGAGTCGGCTGAATTTCAATGATAGAATTCTAATACAATTTGACATCAATTAATGTCATTCTTGATCCTAGGAAGAACCTCAGGAGGAGAACTACCTATCCAGATAGAAAGCTCAGATCGTTGCACCCTCATCGGTGAGTAATCAAAGCTTTCTCTCTCTATAGTCCATTTTCCAGCGAAGCTTCATTTGAGCTCGTTCCGGCATTAAAACTTGCGATTCAAAATGCTAGAGAATTGTATAAACATGTAGAAACTCCATTTCAGGTCCAATTTCAACAATTGGAAGTGTTTGATCGGTCAATTTGATGAAATCAAATTCGGTTGTGTCAGTAAGTTGGAATTGGGGAAATTTTGGGGAAAATTGGGGATTTTCAAAAATTCGAAGGACCAATATGTGATTTTATAAAATTGAGGTTTAATTGGGCGTCATAAGAATGTTAGATGGCCAATTGAGAAATTTTAGAATTTTTGGGGTGAAACTTACCATTTTTGCAAAGGAAGGGAAAAATGGTAATTTTAGAAAATTTGGGGCACCAAATTGGAAATTTGGGAAAGTAAACCCATTTTTGTATATTTGAATAAATTGAGGTCCTAAGATAAATTTTAAAAGTTTTGGGACTCAATTTGAGGAAAAACTGGCATTATGGACTTAAAGTTAAAGAAAAATAACTTTAGGGACCTAATTGCAAATAAATAAAAAGTTTGGTTTTATCATTAATTTGGAAAGAATGAAGGCTATTAGGCCAAGGAATAATGAACAAGGATGTCCATATCATGTATGAATACGAAGTACCGAGAATGCTAGCATGGATAGGCTCGCATGAAAACAAAGAATCGGTCATGTGGAATTCACTGCATTAACGGGTGAGGGGGAATTTTATATCATATCTGGTTGGGAATGAGAAGTACCTCAAAATGAAAACCCAGTACTTAGTGGTATTTTAAACATCACAACTTAGAGAAGTGATGTGAAAATCACGCGAAAAAACTACTTACCAATTGTAAGTAGATCATACCTAGTTGGTATGATGAAACTTTCTCGAAGGAAGTGGAAAACTTATTCATCAGTTATGAATGTAGATGTCCTCATACTCATTTGGTATGATGGATACTTGAAAACATATTTTGTCGGAAGTGCTCTCCCCTGACTATGTGCCAATGCTTAGACGATTTGGGAGACCTTCTTGACGAGAGCTTGAATAGCTCTTATAGGTCGGGGGCCTCGGTTTTGGAACTTGGGGGCTATTATGCCCTGTTTTGAAAATCTCGAACAATGGGTCATAGGCCAGTGGGCACGAGTCAGAGCTCGTAAACAAACATGAGATATGTGCCATAAAACTTTAATAAATGAATTGTTTGGCTACGGTACCAAGATAGAACTGATATATTAAGTCAACTAGTAGCAGTGCAACATGACAGGTCTCCGGACTAGTCAAGAAAAATAGTTGCAGGTTGAATTGAAGGTCGAGACCATTGGACTAATGGCACCACAGATTATATGGCATGATAAAAGAATACTGATTGTGCATGCACTGTGATTACGGGACCATCAAGATGCCCAACAGGTGTAGTGATGCATCCTAAGGGCCCTGGACAACCTGGTGAGTATAAGGGCAGTTCATCGTATTAGATGACCGTGCAAAATTTGGAGTAGCACCAAGCGCATGAGACCGAGATGAGGTCTCTGTCCTCATACGGATATGGAGAATTGATTTCGAGATTGAGGGTCGCATGTCACGTACATCCACTCATTCTTAGGGTAAAAGTGGACGTGCTTCTATATAGGTGGTCAGTAAAGTTGCTCTGACGCCACAAGTGGATTCAGTGAACGTACTGACCTGTGAATGTGTGTTTGACCTTCATGATGAAGGATGTGTGTTGGGTGATGATACACCATGATTAATAAGGAAATGGTGGTAAAAACTGAGATTTGAAATGAAAGGATTTTGGAAAGAAAGGAGTCTCGCACACTCCAATACAAATCTTTTTCCTCAAGGTTAATTTTTGAAAACCCATTCAATTAGTTGTAGAAACTCACCCCTCTTTTCTATCCATTTTTTTGGAAAAGAGATAATGACTAGGAACAACATCGAGCCTTACCCTCTATCAGGTATGCTTAATTTTCCATAAGCGTGCATTTTATTTGATATATGTCTTTCTAGGGAACAAGGTTGAAATTACGCCTGGCTCATCTCGAGTTAAAGAAGGAGGAAACTCCTCTTGATCCGAAAGAGCGGCGGGTTGTTCACGGGGATCCAACCAAACCGAGTTGGGGCGTGACAGTGTCAGACTCCTTATTTTCATTCAAAAATCCTTTCATTTCAAATCTCATTTTTTCACCCTTTCTTATTAATCACAGTGTGCCATCACCCAACACACATCCTTCATCCTGAAGGTCAATCACACAATCACAGGCCAGCCCGTCCACTGAACCCACTTGTGGCGTCGAAGCGACTTTATCAGCCACCAAGATAGAAGCACGTTCACTTCTACCTTGAGAATGAATGGATGTATGCAACATCCGACCCTCAATCCCAAAATCAATTCTCCATGTCTGTATGAGGACAGAGACCTCATCCCGACCCCACCCCGGTCTCGTGCGCTTGAAGCTATGTCGAGCTTCGTAAGGTCACCTAGTCCGACGAACTGCCCTTATATCAACCAGGTCGTCCAGGGCCCTAGGACACATCACTACCCCTCTTGGGCATCTTGAAGGTCACGTACACACAGTGCATGCACAATCAATATTTTCACATCATGCCATATAATTTGTGGTATCACTAGTCCAATGGCCCCAACCTTCAACTTAACCTGTAGCTGTTTGTCTTAACTAGTCCGAAGACCTATCATGTTGCACTGCCACTAGTTGACTGAATATGCCGGTCCTATCTTGGTACCAGGCCATTCACAGCCCGCACCTTGACCCAAAAACTCAGGCCTAATGAAAGCAAGGGCAACCCATGGCCCCAAGGAAAACAATTCACACGCCCGAAATGGTTCGCCACATTCACAATCTCAAACTGAAAAGCTTAGGTGTGGGAGGGTCAATGATCTCTTCCCAACATTGGTACCTCACTCGTGCCTTATCGCAGCTTAGTGTCTCAGCACCTCGGGGCTACTCAGGCCCCCAACATATCACACACACGGGGCTACTCATGGCCATATTTTCACTTTCATACCTCATTCGTAGATGTCAATGAAGTATCCTCACCCATCACACCGTATACCTACTGCCACGCACATGAGTATATGTATACCCTAAATGTCCCCTATTGCCACGCACGAAAGTATACATGGAACCTGAACGATTTGAAGTATCACTTTATTGAATATTGGAAAATCAAATTCACTGCTAGTAAATTACATTAATAATATATATATGGTATATTTGCACTATTTACAAATATACCCCTAACTTATTAATATTGCACATTACCCCTCAAGATGGATGGTAGATATCTACCATTCTAATCTTGTTGCAAATATCATCCCATTCTCTGGAACATAAACCTTTAGTTAAAAAATCTACTAGTTGTCCACTGGTCTTCATATATTGCAATTCCACAATCTTAATATCAATTTTTTTTATGAAAAATCGATCAATTTCCACGTGTTTGGTCCCACCATGTTGAACTAGATTGTTGGCAATATTTATAGCAGACTTGTTTTAGCACCACAACTTCATAGGTTCTTCTCTAAAGAGGCAAAGCTCCTTTAGTAAGATTCTTATCCAAATTATCTCACAAATAGTTTTTGTCATTGATCTGTACTTCGCTTCTGCTGATGATCGGGCGACTACTTCTTATTTCTTACTCCTTCATAATACAAGATTACCTCTAACAAATACACAATATCCAAATGTAGATCTTCTATCATCCACACAACTAGCCCAATCTGAATCACAAAAGCACTCTACTCTGGTGTGACCTCAAGGCTTAAACCAAAGTTCATTACCCGGACTCCTTTTTAAATATCTCAATATCCTCATGGTAGCATCTCAATTATTTGTCCTGAGATCGTGCATATATCTGCTCACAATACTTACTACATATGTGATATCAAGTCTTGTATGACATAGATAGATCAATCGTCCCACAATTCTCTGATATCGTTCTTTATCCACTAGGTCACCTAATTGAGCACATAACTTCTGATTCAGATCTATTGGTGTCGAAGCAGTTCGACAGCTCAACATCCTTGTCTCAGTTTGTAAATCTAATGTATATTTTCTCTGATAAAGTATTGTCTTTCCTAGATCTTGCAATCTCAATACCGAGAAAATACTTTAGAGGACCCAAGTCTTTTACCTCAAATTCTTTACTTAGTTATTTTTTCAACTGCAATATCTCAACATCATCATTCCCAATGGTGATAATATCATCCACATATACTGTGAGAATAACAACTCGACCATTGGAGTGTCGATAGAAAATTGTATGGTCTCTATTACACTGTCGGTAACCCATTTTGACCATTGCACATCGAAATCGATCAAACCATGCTCTTGGTGACTATTTGAGTCCATACATAGATTTCTTCAATCTACATACCTTCCCCACAGTATTCATCATACCAAATCCAAGTGGAATCTCCATATATACTTCCTCTTGTAGGTCTCCATGCAAAAATACATTTTTTACATCCATTGGATGTAATGTCCACCTAAAATTAGCACCACATGAAATAAGCATTCTGACAGTGCTCATCTTAGCTACTAGTGTAAAAGTCACATCGTAGTCTATTCCATATATTTGACTAAAACCTTTTGCCACCAACCTTGCTTTATATCTCACAACTTCTCTTTCAGCATTTTGTTTCATATTGAATACCCACTTACATCTTACAGCTTTTTTTTCATTCAAAAGTTAAGCAAGTTCCCATGTTTTATTCTTCTCTAGTGCTTTCATCTGCTTATGCATTGCTCCAAGCCACTTCGAATCCTATTTAGCTTCTTGCCAATTATTTGGTATGTGTACTAATTGTAATGATGCAATAAATGACTTGTATGTAGGTGGAATGGATGCATATGAAATATAATTAGATATATCAATCTCAAAACCATATCTAATTGGAAGTTTCCCTACATTTGCTCTACGTTCTTTACTAATGGCAATAGGTAAGGAATCATTACCATCCGATGACGTGGATGAACCATTAGAAGATTGTATAAAGTCATTACCTTCTGGTGATGTTGATGAACTATTAGAGGGTTGATTAATACTTGGGATTGTCTCACCATCACCTGACCCATCTTTCTCCCCCTTAGCACCGTCCTTATTTCTCCTGCTATATACCTTCAATTGAGTCTCATCCTTTTTTCCATCTTTGTTACTCCAAATTATAGGACATGGATTCACTCCTACAATAATATTTTCAGCACTTTGATCATTGACAATTCCTTCATTTGTTTTTCGTATATCAAGAATTGACAAGTTTTGTAATACAGTTGCAGACTGCGTTGATTCCTTATAGAATGCTTCATTCTCACGAAAAGTCACATCCATACTCACAAATAGTCTTTTCTCACTTGGACTCCAACACTTGTATCACTTTTGAGTACTGGAATAACCCACATAAATACATTTCAATGCACGATAATTGAGCTTGCATACCGAAGGACGATGATCTCTCACAAAACATATACATCTAAACACACGAGGAGGGACTATGTATGTGTTTTTTCCAATCAATACTTTACAAGGTGATCTAAAGTTCAAGACTTGCGAGGGCATCCGATTAATCAAATAAGTTGTTGTCAGTATAGCTTTACTCCATAAATACTTTGGTACAATGCATCTTGAAGAGAAGAGAATGAGCAACTTCCAACAAATGACAACTTTTCCTCTCTACAACACCATTTTGTTGAGGGTATCTAGACATGTAGTTTGATGAATAATTCACTTACTAGATGGATAAGATGAAAATTCTCGATTCACATACTCAGTGCCATTGTCTATTCTAAGAGTTCAAACTTTGGCTTTAAATTGAGTTTGAACAAGAGCTAGAAAAGCCTTGAAACATAATAATGCTTCTCCTTTGTGCTTCATCAAATATAACCATGTCATCCGAGAGTGACAATCAATAAATGTGATAAATCACCTTAATCCACTAATAGAGGTAATCGGACATGGCCCCCAAATGTCTGAGTGAATCAATAAAAATGGCTCCATACTTCTTAATCCAGTAGAATTATAACTTGTTTTTGTGTGTTTTCTAAACTAACATGTAAACCCCATCCTTTAGTAATGAGAAAAACCAGGAAAGAACCGATCAATGTGATCTTTAAACCGAATTGGTCTATAAACCCAACTAATTGGGGACGAGTGAATTTAAAAATTTCTAACTCCCATGTGACTCAAAAATAATTATAAACTTGTAAAAAGAACCCTAGGATGATATGAGGAAGAAAGGCCAAAGCAGTTCCAGAGAACTGGGTCCGAACTAGATAGAATTGGTTTATGAATCAAGTTGGTTCATGAACCGGCACTGATAGAGAATGAGCAAAATAGAGAAATTCAACTCCCTTGTGCCCCAAAAAAATTTATAAACCTTGGGAAAAAACCTTGGAACCAAGTGGGAGAGAAAAACCAGATCGGTTCGGGTGAACCAAACCCGAACCAGATCGAACTGGTTTAAGGACCAAGCCGATTTATGAACCAGAATCGATAAAGAGATGGTAAACTAGGAATCTTATGGACCCTAAGTGACCCAAGGAGTCACAAAAGACATGGAAATAGACTTATGAAGAAATTAGGGATGAAAACCAAACCGGTTCAGACAGGTTTGAACCACTAATGAACCGAACCATAAATTCATTTTTCTATGTGGCTTCAATAATTCAAATTGGAGATTTAAGGCCACCATTGGATAGAGAATGGATTTAGATGAATTTAGAAATTTTTAGATTTGAAAACTCGGTCGAATGAGGGGTGAATCGGTCGATTTAAGCTTGGAACCCGGTTCGGACTAGTCCGATCCGGTTCGGAACATTGTCATCTTCTTCCTCAGGATGACAGCACTATTCACTCACTGGAAAACTGAAGAAACGCTGGACAAGAAGAAATGCCTCCATTGGGTACGTTTCAGGTCATCAATTCTTGTAATAACGGTGCCAAACGGATGGCCAACGGGTCCCCAAGCTCCCTATATAAAGAGCTCCTCTCCATTCATACTCTCCACACCTGAAAAGCTCTCTCTCTCTCTCTCTCTCTCTAGAGAAGTATCGGCATGATCAAACAGTGAAATAGATCCAGCGGACCAAAGCTGCCCTGTTTCGGCCGAGTTGAAATC
This sequence comes from Trapa incisa, assembly GCA_030064435.1. Lineage (NCBI taxonomy): Eukaryota > Viridiplantae > Streptophyta > Magnoliopsida > Myrtales > Lythraceae > Trapa > Trapa incisa. The sequence goes on from CM057771.1 coordinate 16,914,331, forward strand.
GGCCAATTTGAGCCCTCCTCATGCCAAACCAAGCTTTCCCAACACCATCTCAGCCCTTCCACAATCGAATTAGGACCGAAAGGTAAGCCAATTCGGCTACCCTTTACAATTGCTGATCGTTATTAAAGAGAGAGTCGGCCAAATTTCAATGAAGAAATTCTAATCCAATTCGACATCAATTGATGTCATTCTTGATCCTAGGAAGAACCTCTAGAGTAGAGCTACCTGCCTAGATAGAGAGCTCCGATCGTCGCGCCCTCACCGGTGAGAAATCGAAGCTTTTCTCTCTACAGTCTGTTTTTCGACAAATCTCCATTTGAGCTCGTTCTGGCATTAAAATATGCGATTCAAAGTTCCTTAGAATCGTATGAACATGTAGGAACTCAATTCCAACTCCAATTTCAACAATTAGAGGTGTTTGATCAGTCAATTTGATAAAATCAAATTCGGCAGTGTTGAAGAGTTGGAATTGGGGGAAAATTTGGGGATTTTCAAAAATTCGAAGGACCAAAATGTAATTTTCTAAAATTGAGGGTCAATTGGTCATGATAAGAATATTAGAGGGCCAATTGAGAAATTTTAGAATTTTTGGGGCAAATTTTACCATTTTTCTAAACAAAGGGTAAAATGGTAATTTTGGGAAAATTGAAGGACCAAATTGGAAATTTGGGAAATTAAACCCCTCTGTGTGAAATCAAATTATTTGAGGTCCTAAGATAAATTTTAAAGGTTTTGGGACTCGAATTTAGGAAAAACCTGACAAAAGGGACTTTAAGTTAAAGAAAAATAACTTTAGGGACCTAATTGCAAATATATATGTAAAGTTGGGTTTTCTCATTCATTTGGAATGAATGAGGGCTATTAGGGCAAAGAATAATAAACAATTATGTTCATTTCGTGTAGGAGAACGAGACATCGGGAACGCCAGTCGAGGTCCAGCTTGCTAAGGACGAAGCCCGACTAAGTGGAATTTCATTGCACTATCGGGTGAGTGGGATTATGTATCATACCCGGTTGGGGATGATAAGTAACTCGGTATAAAAACCCACTGCTTAGTGGTAGTTTTAAATCATCACTACTTAGAGAAAGTGATGTGAAAGTTATGCGGAAAAACTAGTTACGAGTTGTAAGTAGATGATACCCGGTTGGTATGATTAGACTTCCTCGAAGGAAGTTGAAAACCCGTTCATCGGTTATGAACGGAGATGTCCTTATACCGGTTGCTATAATGGACAGTAAAAAACTATTTTTGTCGGAAGTGTTCTCCCCTGACTGTGTGCCAATGCTTAAACTATTTGGGAGACCTTCTTAACGAGAGCTCAAATAGCTCTTATAGGCCAGGGGCCTCAGTTTTGTAACTTGAGGGCTAAAATGCCAGTTTTTTAAAAACTCGAATAGTGGGCCATAGGCCAATGGACACGAGCAGGAGCTCATAAAAGAACTTGATATATATGTGCCATTAAAACTTAATAAGGGAATTGTTTGGTCATGGTACCAAGGCAGGTCCAACATACTCAGTCAACTAGTAGCAGTGCAACACGACAGGTCTCCGGACCAGTCGAGACAAACAGCTACATGTTGACTTGAAGGTTAGGACTGTTGGGACAAATGGCACCACATATTATATGGCAAATGTAAGAAAACTTTGCTTGTGCATGCACCATGAGTACAGGATCATCAAGACGCCCATGAGGGGTAATGATGTGTCCTAAAGGCCCTGGACGACCTAGTGAGTATAAGAGCAGATCGTCGTTCCAGGTGTCTGTCCGAAATTTGGAGTAGCACCAAGCGCATGAGACCGGGGTGGGGACAAGATGAGGTCTCTGTCTTCATACGGACACGAAGAAGTGATTTCGGGATTATGGGTAGGATATCGTGTACATCCACTCATTCTCAGGGTAGAAGTGGTCATACTTCTATCCGGGTGGTAGGAAATGTCGCTACAAAGCCACTTAGCGAGTTCAGTAGTGATACTGACTTGCGAATGTGTGTAACTTTTATGATGAAGGATGTGTGTTGGGTGATGACACACTGGTAACTAAGAAATAATAGAAAAACCCAAATTTTTAAATAAATAGATTTTTGAAAAGAAAGAAATCTGGCATACTCTATAAATGTTTTTCTTGAAAGTCAAAAGATTTGAATCACATTCACTGAGTAGTTATACTCACCCCCCTCCCTTATACCCCTTTCAGGAAATCCCGGGAAGTCGAACCTTAAAAGACAAGCACAATTAAACACCTACAAAACAGGTATGATTAAATTAAATTACTATACAGTTTTAATTTATGATATTCTTGGAAAAAGGTGCAGGTCTAAAGAACGCCTTACTTTTTACGGTTTATAATATAAGGGGAACCCTTTTGTAAATCGGGAGAGTGGCGGGTTGATCACGGGGATCCGACCAAACCGGGTTGGGGCGTGACATCACAAGTATCAAAAACAAGTTTATTTCATTCTACTTTACTCATCCGATCTGGTCTCAACCTTTTAAGTCTCTCAAAAGATGGATGTCCCAACTGACAATGTTCTAACATTGCTTTATCTTCTTCTTTACTATTCACTACAACACTCAAACTTTTATCCATGACTCTTCTATTTAAATACATAATCCTCCATGCTTGCTGCCAGTTCCAAGTATCTTCTCTGTGTTTCTCTCTCGAAAGATACAAGTGTCCCCATCAAAAATTACTTGATAATTCAATTGATCAATGATACTATTAATTGACAACATATTAACTAGAAAAGAGAGAACATGCAAAACAGATGATAATGTGATCAAATCAGTATATCTAACAGAGCCCTTCCCTTTGATAGATTGTACTGTTCCATCTGTTGTATGAACAACTCCCTTAGGAATTTGAGGATACTTATCATAAGTATAAAATTCTTCAATTGATCATGTCATATGTCTTGAAACACCATAATCAATAACTCAATTTGTGGAATATTCAAGTATTTGTATCCGATTACCACAATTGATCTCATTCTCATCCAATATGATGAGACATCTGCTATTCATATTTTCCATCTCTCTAGAATCCCTTCTAGCTTTTGGGTCTCCTAGTCGCAAAACCCGACAATGATAAATCTTAAAGATATATTTTTGTCTCCTTTGACAATTCAGCTAATTTGCATTTGAAGCTGTCTCAAGCTCCCCCGATCATTCAAATCCGCCAAAAGTTGAAAATACCAGAAAATTCTAGCCCTGATACCATATTTAATATTGGAAAATCAAATTTACTGCTAGTAAATTACATTAAGAATATATATAGGGTATATTTGCACTATTTACAAATATACCCCTAACTTATTAATATTGCACACACTTATGCCCTCCTTACTCCACTTCCAGTCTTACCCCAGATATTGTTACTACCCCTTTGGGCATGTTGACGATGCCCATTTTTGTATAATCACGGGTATATATAATGTTACAACAATAAAACATGCATGACTTCAAGTCATAATCATGGCGCTCATGGCCATTTTTTGTAACGGTATCACACACACAATGTTATCGGAAGCTCAGTGCAACACATGCTATATCCCCCTCACTTTGCATACCGAATGCATCTTATAATTTTCATGCTAAAAAAATATGGTTAAATGTGGGAGGTCGGACCTCACAGGTCACCTTCCCTTTTTGGATGTATGCACAAACATTGAGAGCTCGACTTTACGTGAGTCGGCTTCCCTTTTCAATCAACTAGCCCAATGGCCCATGGCTTAGGTTTCACATCGTAAACCCGACCCGATCACTATCAGAGCAAAGCAATGCACACATATCGGGAGTTCGACCCTTAATGGCCCTCTCCCCAATTCATGCAAGGCTCTAAGCCAAACATACGATTTTTCCTCAGTTTCTCAAAAAATCGACATTCATATAGCCTTCCGGTTCTCATGATCAATTCTTTCTTGCACTTTCAAAATGATTTTTCATTTAGTGGGCATGCTTTTACCGATTCACACTTCTTATATAAGTTCTCAAATCTCAGCTTGCTACTTAAATACGCAAGTCACACAAGCAAGCAATGTAATGATCTTGGTCAGTCCAATAGGATGTGCTGTCAGCAATGGAACTAAAACCCACTCACCTCGAGTCTCGAAACTTGTTTGTTTCGGGGGGTTCCGGAGATCCCACTCGGGTGATCGCTTGCTTTTTCTACAATATATAGCAAACAGAGGGGTCAGTTCGCTTTGGATACACCATAAATAACTACACTGTAAATTTACTTAAGAATTTACGGTTTTTCCCCATAGGTCCGAACAACCTGACTCCCTAATTGGTAAGCTCACATTTACCCTAATTTTCTCTAAGGTTAGTTGTCCGAGCTCAAGGTCATTTTCTTTTCACTTCCATATCAAAGTGCCCAACATTCATTAATTTATCACCTAGTGGTCCTATTTTTCCCAATTTACCATTTGGTCCTCAACTTGGGCAAAATTATCATTTTGCCCTTATACATTACAACTTGACTTTCTTTGGACCTAAGACTTTCCAAAGTCTTACATTTAGGTCGCTCAAGTTCTCTTGAGTCTCATTTAGGACTCAAATAGACATTGGAACATTTTCAAGCTCTATTTCCCCAAATTATAGAGAGGCCCTAAGTTTTAGCAAAAATTCCATTTTGCCTCTTTTCTTGAGGACTTAGGTTTTGAAATCTATTTGACTCCAAATTTTCTCATGCAGGTCCCTAAACATTCACAAATCACGTTTAGGACCTTGGACTACCCAAAAGATGTCTTTTGGCGAAGCAAATATTTATATTTGCACTTTTGTCCCTAACTTTGCATTTATTGTAAATAGGTCCCTAGACCTTCCACAATAGGCAAACCAAGTCCCCTATCCTTACCAAACTTTCCAATTAGCCCCATAACTTCATTCATCCCCTTAGGAAGACCCCACAAAAAGCTCATTCCTATTTGGTCCCCTAAGTTTCACTTATTTGCATTTTAGTCCCTGACCTTTGACCCATAACCAAAGTATCTCTAAAAATTATGAAATTAAGTGGAGAGGTCCCCCTGGTCTCCTTCTACCTCATCATAACATTGCTTTGCCAAAGTCGGCAAAAATCTCTCTGATCGAGCTTGATCGAGAACTTATTAGAAAATAAGTAAAAATTGGGTCAAAGCTGAGAATTCACCAAAGACAGCACATCGGCCATCGATGCCAATAAGGATGGAAAGCTGACTCTCCAAGGAGTTCGTGCCCACTTGAATCACCTTGATTGGTGGTCTCTAGCTCCTATAATGTCCATTTTAGTTACCTCATCCACTTAACCCTAAAATCAGAAATTTTATGAATTAATTATCCTTCTATACTCACTCAAATTGATAAAGGTCAATGGTTATGGAAATTGGTGGTCTGAGGAATATGCAGAATTTGTCCCGCTAAAATTCAGGGTGTTGTCCTCCTCTAAGCTAGTTTAGTCGGTTTCGGCCCTTTTAGCGTCAGTTCACCTCTAACTAGATTGGTTCCTAGCCCAATCAAATTTTCTAAAAATCCTCATAATTCTCTATTGATTAGCCTCAAGATCCTCCCATTTATGAGTGGTTTAGGTCCTCTTAAAAATAAGGGGGCATTTTCCCAAAATTCCGCTCAGTCCCATTTTGGATCGATTTTCACTTTATGATTTTTCATCTCCCAACTCATGTTTCTTTGGGTTTTTTTAGAGTCAACTAGGGGTCCTACTCACTCCCATCATATATTCATATATTTGAACTGACTCTCCAAATCCCAGCTCGGGTTTCATTCCTGGATCGGGGCTCCATTCTAAGTTTTGGCCTTTTCCTCCGATTTTGAAATGTCCTTTCCAAATTCATATCCCCCTTGTAGTCTTGGGGTTTTATTCTTAGTTCGGGATTTCATTCCCAATTCTCACTCGAGTTTTAGTCCACTTGGGATTGACCTGGGTTTCAGAAGTTCCAGTGCTATACCGACACTCCCACCTAACCTAACTACCTGTGCTATACCGACACTCCCCTTGTCCCCGACAAGAAAATTTGCAACGACGTGCTTAGGAAAATCAATAAAATAGACCAAATGTTTAGCCAAATTTCATGCCACAAAGCATATGATTGAGTTGATAACTCTCATAGTGGTATATCTATAAAATTAATTTTGCTATCTCCTCCCCATCATATCAAATTTTACTCCCAAAATTGGAAAAACCCATTCTCAGATAGACTTGAAACACCCGAGTGGTCGATCTTTAAATTCTCCCTCACCTAACCTCCAAAAGAGATACTTTTTGTATCAAAATGCTGCTAAGGGACTCCTCCCCTCTTGAGTTTTGTTTGGGCCCCAACTTGAAAGTGGTCGAAAAATATTGTGAGGGTCGTTTCGACTAACCCCGATTTGGGATAGAAAATCGATCCATTATTGTCGCCCTTTTGGGACCAAATTCAGCCACCTCTGACCAACACCGATTCCAAAAGAACCCCATGTATCTCTTGTACCTATTGTAGGACTTGTTCAATCTTCTACAAGGGTACTTCCGGTCGCCACGAGTTAATTTTCTCTTATGGGTTTGTTGTGGAATTTTAGACCACAACCATTTAATGCCAAAATTTACCCAGCTCTATCAACCCCTTGGTTGGCCACCACCACATAATGAGTCGCTTGTCTCTTCAGTGAGTATTTCCAACAAACACTTTGGTATCCCAATTTCGGCCAGTTTTGGAAAATAGCCAAATTTAGTCGAGGTAAGTAATCCCCACACTACTCTTATGAGCCATTAGGAGTATAATAAAAGTATTTTGGAGGGATTTGTGAAAATATAACTTGTTTTGGTTGATTTTTAAAGTTTGTGAACTAAAGTGCAAAATTTAAAAAGTTTAAAGTCGATTTGCAAAAATGGAGAAACTTGTGGAAATAGTCACAAGGATAGCATAAGGGGCTAGTAAGTAATTTTGGGGAAAATAGAGATGTTTAAAGTTATTTTTGGAAGTTTGGAGGTAAAATCATAATTTTTTATTAAAAAAAGGCAAATGGTAATTTCACTCAAAGATGGGAAAATAGTAATTTATCTAATGGATGTTAAAATATTTCATTTTAAGCTATGACAAACAAAATGATAATTTTGTAAGATAAAGAAAAAATTGGACTTTTATAATTAATGGGCAAAATGATAATTTTTCTCATTTTAAGAATCAAAGTGTAATTAATAGATTTTTGGGACCCATAAGTAATTCTAGGGAACTTAAAAACCCAGTATAAAAAAAATTGAGTACCCAAATGAGAAAGTAAGGGTAAAATGATAATTTTACCCAATTTAAGAATCAAAATACAAAATTTAGAAAAATTCAGTAATTAGGTGGAAAACTAATAGAATTTTAGGCATTTTGGAAAATATGACCAAATATGGATATAATCTTTAATAGATAAAATAAAATAATTGAATTTAATTAGTTAAAATAAATTCATCGTCACACAAGTCAAGTTAATCAAGCCCAAGGGGTAAAACTATAATTTTAGAAAATTTATCAGTACCATGTAGAAATCAAAATTGACTTTGAATATATATTATGTTTTATTTAGAGTAACTTCACAGCTATCATATGACGGTCACACATCCCGAGATAAGAGAAAATACATCTAGACGAACAAATCTCAATTATAATTGTGAGTAAGTTTATAAAGTCGAGTTTTATTGGACTCACATTTGTTATTTACAATTTTACACAAAAGCATATATATGAGTATCTTTGAAAACTATTATGAAAAGGTCAAACTAAATGGAAATGTGGTGTCTTTGTGAAATGGATTAAAAATCTAAAATAAGAGAAAGGGGCTAAAATCTAAAGTGTTTTCATAACGAGAAAGAGGTTAAGGTCATACCTAATGGGCACATAGCAATATTTGAGTTGAAACCATAATTATTGTTCAAAGAAAAATGGACTAAATCTAGCATGTCTTATAAGTAAGTAGCTAATCACTAAAAGAACATGAGTAGTGGCTAGTTAATTAGCAAACTAAATCTTTGAAAATCAATATTTAATATGCATGTGATATACATGAGTAGTACAGACGCTCGAGAGAGGATCAAACTCCGAGAAAATCAATATGTGATATTTTTATGTATGATCATGAGTATTGCATGGTATATATCGTTATTATGATATGGGGTAATCGATCGCCTATCCTCGAAAGTGTGGATCCACATCAAGGATCCATTGGAAGTAAATGGATAATGGGGATGAAATAATACTTATGGGTTGTCCAAAGTCCCCGAGTAAGGGTATCCCCATATACCTGAGTGCGTGGTAGCATTAGAAAACCAATGTATACAGTATACTTGAATGCATTGTAAGATGGGACAACTAGAGTATACAGATGATCGAGAACACACACTCAACATTTATACGAATCATATATTTATTGTTTGGAATATAACAGATGATCGAGAACACACACTTAACATTTATATAAATCATATATGGTTTAGAATATAACAAATGATGAAGAACACACCCTCAACATTTATACAAATTATATATGTATTGTTTGGAATATAACGAAGTGAGATTTATTTCAATTGTAACATGTGATTGATATAGTGTGTGGTGAATATAAACTCTAATTGAATGTACATGTGTACATAAATCTAAATTATGAGTTATAAGAGTTGGAAGTATCATAATATAAAAATTTATAAAAGGATTATTAATTTATATATATTTTAAGTGAAGTTCGGAGTGGTGAGCTATTAATTAGTACGAAATTGATAAACTAATTTATTAAGTTGTGAGCTCGCTAAATATATTTTCACATGCACATATTTACTTTGGTATGCCTTATTTACTACTACCATAAGGTATATATCTCAAATTATATACACGAATGTTTAATTTTATACTTATAAATTATTATATTATTGAAATTTTTTATAATAATTTTTTGTACACTATTTTATAAAAAAAATATTTAAATTTTTGTTAAATTATATATATATTTTTATTATTATAATTTATTATATCGGCATTATTTTGATTAATTTATCAACAATTATATTATTAAGAAAATATTAATTTTGGGTAACTTGGGGTTAATTTCTGGCAGCACTCTGTTACTTGAATTACAAAAAAAAATAGTTCACTACAATGTCAGAAGTGGATTCCGATGAAAATAGAGGGGTGGACGGGAGAGACACAATTGGGGAGCGACAACTGTGTACTGAAGCAAATGAACATTATTATTATTGCCCTTGGCTCCATGGAGAATATGACATGCATCCCTATTCTTCGTAGAAAGATGTTGCATTGTACATTTGCTTCAACTTGACTGGTCATAACAATGTTTTTTTTTTATTTTAGTTATTTATCCAATTCACTAAAAATTCTATACATACCTACTCAGATTTTTTTTAAATATTTGAGTTTTGATTTTATCAAAATTTCTTATTGCTCAAAATTTTTTCAGTACTACAGGCAAATATTTTTTTGCTCTATATTAGAGATGATTAATTAAGAAGAATATCATAGATTACTATCTCATTCCTCCCTAAAATTTATAGATATTCTTAAAGTGTAATAAGAGTTCGATAATATTAGTGATATTTATACGTGAATTGTAATGTAAATTTCTGAATGAATGAATATTGATTTTTGTTAATAATTATATTTTTTATTAGGTTAAATATATGAGAGTTTTCCCTAGGATCCTTTCACTCGAAATAGCCAAAATTTTTAGTAGTTAATGACCTATATAATTCATTAATCCATAGAAAGAATGGGTGGATATATTGCTTTCTAATATCCACTCCTAAGTTTTCCATCACCTATGAATTTTTTAATAGGTTATTTGATATGATGGAAGACTTGTTTCTAGTAAGTGGGCATCTTGCATTCTAATAGACACTAAAAACTAAATCAAAGAAGCAAGTAAATTATTTGAATCTCCATACAAAAAAAAAAACATGAAGCCAAACAAAATTTAATACATAGCTCTAATTGATGGCTACTGCAAACTTGGGAAACTCAAAGATGCCAACAATTTAATGATTAGAATCCATCCAAGTTCTTGTACATAAATGTATTTGTAGATGGGCTCTACAAAGAAAGAAAATAAAAGATGCAGGCAGGTGTCAATATGTTCATCCAATGTCAAAAGAGTGGCCAAAGTTTCTTATGTGGATGTCACACACATTATACTTTCTAATCTTATTTTTAATCCATTCATTTGCTCTAAAACTGCATGTCTTGCCTCCCATTATTGTTTTGGGGCCAAACTACCTCCATATTCACTTTCCATAAAAAAATACGAAAAAAAATAAATCCTAACCTACCCACATAGAAACTCAAAAACCACTTCAGTCTAGAGTAAAAACTACAAAGAAATTAGTGTACATTCAAAATATAACAACTACAATCAGTTCGATTGTCAATTCACCATACTTGATCAAAGCATAATAAGTAGTTTAACATAACAAATGTTATACAAAAACTAGTGTAATGCAACACAATCAAAAGAAAGAGTGTACATTCTTTAGTATACTAATGGTAGGAGGTCCATGAATATCAAAATCATATTACTTGGAATCCCACAAGCATGGAAAACAAAAACAATATCAGAGAAATCTAACAAGAAGAAGAGAGAACGACCACATGAATATTGCAAATAGGGCACCGACACTTGACTATATGAAACATAGGATCACATGAAAACGGTAGAAGATGATAAGTAGAGGCAGAAGGAACTATGAGGAGAGTAATACTAGATAGAGGAAGGCACTACCACTAGGTAGAGAAGAGTGACAGGGTGGAGAGAGTGATGATGCAGAAGAGAACAGCAAGCAGAGAGAGATACAAAGGGCAGTAGGAAGAAGTGCATGGTGGTAAGAAGGCGAGGGACGAAACATGACCAGAGGGAAGGGAGAGCCAAGAAGGTCTGAGGTCAGGAGCTGAGTGTTGCAAGGCGAGGCTTCGAATGAGGTGGGACAGGGGCAGGTGATCAAGGGACTCTTCAAGTAAATCAGATTTGCTTGATCTCCCACGTCTACAATGATACTGCATCTATAAAACAGCCTCTGCAGTTCTTCATCCATTACTGACCCAGTCACAAGCAAAAAAAAATAATTTTACCACAATTCCAAGGTATAGACAAAAGATCCAACGAAGAAGTTTCCAAATTGACATTCAGAAACATACTCAAGAGTCAAGAAAGCAGAGGCAGCATTAAGTTCTCTTGGATCTATTCTGTTGTAAAGTGGTATTCAGAAGCAGAAAGCTTCTGATTAAGGACTACCAGAACTTCGGGCGCAGCATTTCTTGTTCAGCAGCAGAGCCTTGCCCGGCCAGCTTCTGAATACGAGAAGAGAATTCATCCGCCTAAGGAGCAAAAGAAAGAAATATTCATGAGCCTTTTTGGATATACTATCCTTGGAAATCATGTAACCACATACAAATGAATTACATAATTGAGACTTTCAGGATTTGCTTTCATCATGAGATGGTTATGATTTGATTAGTATTGTTCTACCAGCATCTATAAAATCAAGAGCAGATATAGCACAGGACTTTTAATTCAAATTTAGTTCCCACTGGAGGATGAAATATTCCTCAGACAGCATAATGTTGTACAGGTGAGAAATGACCCTTTTCAATTTTATCACAGCAAATTTAGAGCATTTTTATGATAAAAAAGACAAAATAGACTGACACAAAATCTTAGAGGATAATCCCATTTGAAAAAATAAAATTTCATCCATGTAATGCTTTCAGGCAGGTCTATTCAAGATAATTCTCATTCCTACATTATAATTTTGGCACAAAACTGTGTTTCTACTAATAATCCTACATTCATATTAAAATACCTCTAAATCATCCCTCAAAAACAACTGTTCATTTTGGTGTTGTCCCAAAAAAGAGAAACCGAAATAGATAAAGCAAGTAAAACCACAAACCTTCTCATCAATCCACATTAGAGAACTCAGCTGATTGTTCAGTATACGTATTACAACATCCAAAGGTGTCATCCCATCAATTGCTTCCAGATCTCCACCCTAAAAGAGTCGAAGGAAATCACATAAAGTTGATCCCTCTCAACATAAAAATAAATATATGCTTGAAGTGGCAAAAGGAGCCATGAAATCTACCTCATTGGAGTTGAGATTCTGAATGGTTAATTTGATCTGTTCGGTCATTTGCTCAAGTTCCCTTTCTATGAACTCAGCTTGCTCATACCTATGAATAGAAGGAAGATGAGTAACCTCACGAGATAAAAAGACAGATATCTTTAAATTTTCAACTGTATACCCAAGTTCAAAAACCAGTAATGTAACAGCCATACAGGAGCTCCTAAGAACATTCATGTATTATTTACTTCTTAACTAGCAGATACTCCTCAACTAATCATATTTCCACATATCCGGTAGATTCTTTAAATTCCCACTTGTCGGTAAATTCCTCTAGAGGTCATATAGAAACCAAATAGCACATAGAACACAAGATAACACCAACTTCATCTTATCACCAAGAAGGAGCAACTTTCTTATCATCCAATTCCCAAGATGACAAACAGATCAAACACCTCTTATCAAGCATGGTTTGATAAAATAAAGGGGGTGTCTTGATCATGGCTCTTTAAGTATTAAATGGGAAAACAGGAAAACCAACATTGCATCTCTTGTAGATGCAGCCTCGTCATCAAGGACCATTGCACGCTCATCCTTATAGATGCGTTCAGTTTCTTCTTCAATGCTGAGCAAGGCCTTGTCAACCTAAAAGACGGGAAATAGAAAAATCAATCTTTAAATATTTTGCAATGTTTTCTTTCTTATTCCAATAGGCTGTCGTATGCACATAAAAAAAGATGTGAATAATGCATTGCCACTTATTCCAATAGGCTGAAATAGTCAATATGTAGAAAAATCTGGGTAAAGATGACCTATTATGTCAAATAGCAACATAAAAGAAACCAACTGTTAGTGTGCAACTCTTTTCAGATTGGAATAGACATCCAGAACAATCAATTTTTGTTTTGGGTACACACAATGGTGGAGAATATAGCAAAATTAGTTTTTAAAGATCAGCCAGTGTAATAAAGTACCTCTCTAGATATTCACAAACCAAAGTACTGCAGTCATGATAATAATGTGCCCACGAGACTTAATTATACAAATGCTACAGAAAGTTTTAGAAAATAAATAAATTGGTTTTAAAAGATTTTCTACTCCATTATTAGTACAAAAAGGTTGAAATGTATTTCATGCTAATACAAGCTATCAAAATTGTTATGACGCCATTATAACAAAAACTTATATTTCTCCAAAAGCACAAAGATTGTTTTATAATATAAACATAATAGTATTTTATATATTATTATTCATTTATCATGTTCAACTCTAGCTGGGAATGATTGTTCCATCCTTTGCATACACAAATACAAAAACAATGTCAAACTGAAATCCACCCCCCCCCCCCCCCCCCCAATCACATGACATTCAATTGGACATGCATTAGGATGAGTCTGATTGAAGGAATAGGAGTCAATTTGACAACTTTTTCAATTGACTGGACATGATTTTTCTCTTCTGCTGATTTTAAACATTTCAAAATTTTGTGGCATTTGTACAAATATAAGTTATGACATTTTGATTGCATCAAAGCAGCATTATCATTGATTTAGACAGTTTGTATTAATGGATAATATATTTGTAATTTTTTTCATACAGGAAAAGTTTTTATTTATCAATTTGTTTCTTCTCTAACAACTCGTTAACTATCAAGAAAGTAATCTGTATCCACAATTTCTGCAATACATTGTAGGAAGGATGCATGGACAGATGCTATACAAATGAAAAGTGTGAATTCGTCCCATAAAACTTATATCCCGGCATTACTTCAATGGTATTACCATCCATATTTCATGATTATGGTAAGTCATCATTCCAGACATTTTACTAGGGGATGCTACACTGGAAGACTTTCTAAAACTCATCATATTATATAAGTTATGTATTGATAATTGAATCTTTCAGGAATCTAGGTCATCAGAAAATATAGCTATGACTCCCTTCAACAACTTGACAATCCAAAATTTTTTGAGTATTCCAAATTCGTATCTGATTTCGAGTTGCCTTAATTGGAACATCATGTTCCTTCAATATTCAAAGGTAGGATATTATAACATTTTCTAGATAAATAAATCTTCAGAATCAATAGATCAAATAAATATACATTAATAAACTATGACTAACCTCTTGTTGATGAGTTTCAATCAACTCCAGTTGTCTCTCCAAACTAGCTTGTGTTTCAACCACTTTTGCCACTTCAATCTGAATGAAATCCAAGCATATGCAAAAATTAGTGTTCAACCAAATGTCTCAGTACATAAGAGGATTAGAAATATTCAGCTACAAGCAGAAACAAAAACCATGTGAAATGGGAAGCATAGTTATTCCTAAACTCAAGTGCACCATTGTTGCAAAGTTCTTGAAACTCAATAGACCATTTACATCCCATAAATGCCATACTACATTAGATCTTGCAGAATCACGTTTCTCCCTTTTTTGTGCAAGGTGAAAATTTTACAACTCAACCAAACTAAAGAAGGCGGGATGATCATAAAAGAAGCATGTCAAATGTACAGATCTGACTCTATAACTCTGTGTTTGCAAAGCATTCTCAAGATAGAAAACTATCACCTCAAGCCTCAGAAGACCATCACGATTCTGCAAAATTCTCTTATCCCAGTCAGCTATTGCACTGGCTTGCTTCCGGAATTTCCCTGTTCGCTCTTGTAGCTCAGAGTTCCACTCCTTGATTATCTTCAATTGTAAAAACCAAGTTGTGATAAGAGAACTAGGGATAAGAACTGTGACAAATATGAATATATAATACAGGACATACAACAGTTTACACACAAATAAATCACAAAAGAAGCTCCTAATTTATAATTTTGACAAAATGATGTGAATAAAATTTTCAATCTACGAGCATACAGTACTGATGAATAATTTGTCTGATTATAAGACAACAGTGCAAAATCTAATGTGTTCTCATTTTAAACATTTTACAAGATTCCTTCCATGATTATAGAAATCAATCAAAACATGTTTGAGTAGTAGTTGACTAGATAGTTTAATCTTATTAAAAAAATAATGCAGTCAAATCCTATGGAGACCAGCATATCACAAAATCATCCAATTTTAATTTAACTCAACAGATACAAAACAAAAGTAACTCATAGAATTGGTTCTCGCAAATGGAATCAAGAAATGCAGTAAAACCTCTTCAACAGTCTTCCCGGTGATTTCAGATGGCAATTTTGGTGCAGCAGTTGGTGTACTTATACTTGAAGTTGCCCTGTAGAATATAGAGGGAAAAACCAATCTTACTAGTGTGAAATCACAGCACATTCTTTCACCACAACAAATAACTATTGAACCCTTTAAATGTCATATAGATAATATAAACTTTGGGAATGCACAAAATACATTCATGTAGACAATGAGAATGGTCTACAGGAAAAAACATATACTGACCCACTAGAGGGCACAACAACAAGAGCTGATGATGTCTGGGCAGCAGCTGGGGTAGTGGTTGTTGTTGCAGAAGTTGTAGTAATGGTACCTAGAAAAAGGTCATCACAACAAAAATTTAAGCAGTAGGATTTCACAGCTCAGTCCAGCATTAAAATCATAAAAGGATACATGTCAAAAATAAATTTGATAGAGGTAAACTGATATAACAACTCCAAAGGAAACCACTGTGCTGAAAATGTTCATATATTTCCAGGCCTGGACAATTTCTAAGTTGAGATACCCATGCAGGTAACGCATACTCAAATGGTGCTATCAATCGGTACTTCAGAGCACGTAAGTACTACAGGTTACAACAAACCATAGAATAGCATCCCAACTCACCAAATGCAGGGGCAGGAGTGGTTGAAGGTGCCTGTGATGAAGTCGCTGTCGGAGTCTTAGTTGACAAAGAGAAGCTTGGGATAGAACTAGTAGTCCCGGAAGAAGAAGAAGAAGGTGTGGTAACAACACCAAACCCTGTGAAGGAACCGATAGTAGCAGCAGAAAATCCACCTGAAGATGCTGGAGTTGTGGCTTCTGATGAAGGACCCTTGCCGACTGAAGGAAAGGATGTGATTGGAGTAGAACTAGTAGTCCCCGAAGAAGGTGTGGTGACAACACCAAACCCTGTGAAAGAACTGATAGTACCAGTAGAAAATCCACCTGAAGATGCTGGAGCTGTAGCTTCTGATGGACCCTTGTGGACTGAAGGGAAGGATGTGGTTGAAGCAGAGATAGCGACAGCTGGGGTTGATGCACTCGTGATTGTGGTGGGTGTAGAGGAGGCAGGGGCAGGGGAAATAGAAAATGTGAAGGATGCAGGCCCTGTAGCTGATGTTGTGGAAGCAGCAAGAGAGACTGTTGATGAAGCTGTGGTGCTGAACCCAAGCGAGGACTGTGAAGATGAGAAGGCAGGCGTAGGAGAGAAACTCTGAATGCTAGTCGAAGAAGTTGTTGCTTTAGTAGGGGTAGCGGCTAAAGTAAGGGTAGTGGCAGAAGTGGCGCCAGCCGTCGATGCCCCGAAGAGTCCTGAACTTCCTGTGGATGGAATCGTGGCTGTCCCAAAGAGAGATCTAGAGCTCACAGCAGAAGTAGGTGCACCAATTGGAGAGGGTAGAGAAACAGAATTAGGAGCAGAAGAAGCAGAAGACGGTATCCCAAAGAGGCTGCTAGAGCTCGAAGAAATGGCAGACAGAGTAGAAGCAGGAGTAGCCACGCTAAATAAAGGAGAAGAAGAGCTCGCCACACCAAATAAGGGAGAAGCAGAGCTGGCCGCTGATGAAGCCGCCCCGAATAGAGATGGTCCTGTGCCTGCTGCAGATGAAGACGGTGTCCCAAAAGGAGACGGAGCAGCACCTCCCAGAGCACCAAATAATGGAGAGGTGGACGCTGTAGTAGAAGGAGCCGAACCAAAGAGGGTAGAATCAAAACTGGAAAAAGATGATCCAGAGCTGGCGGCAGATGCAGCACCACCAAAAAGCGACGATCCGGAGCCAGCGAAAAGCGACGGAGAACTAAATACTGATGAGCCGGTGCCAGCAGAGGAGGAGGAGCCAAAGCCGAAAGAAAATGAAGGTGCAGAGGCCGGGGCAGCTGATGCGGTGCCAAATGATGGAGTGGATGTGGTGAAGGGAGAGGCTGAAGAGGAAGTAGCAGAGGGGGTCGAAGAGAAGGAAAAGGGGGCGGAGCTTGCAGAGGAGCCGGAGCCGGAGGCGGAGGAGGACGTAGGGTTTGCGAAGGAGCTGAAGGAGAAGCCGGTGGAGGAGGAGGAGGAGCTGAAAGAGAAGCCGGTGGAGGAGGAGGAGGAGCTGGCCGAGGATCCGAACGAGAATCCCGACATCTTGCCCTCTCTCGTACTCTCTATCTCTCTATCTCTCTATCAGTGTTGGTGCAATTGCAGCTATGGCGCGGCGAGGGTTTAAGACTAGAGGGTCTTTCATATATGAAAGGTCGCTATCTGGGGAGAGGGAATGGCCATAGAAATAATTTGATGGAATAAATAGAATAAAATCAAATATTTTTATCATAAATTATTGGATTAGTACCTTATTAGATAAATTATCTAAAAATATATTATTTTTTATTTCTTATTTTGCACAAACTTTTTTAATTAATGAATTGAGCTCTAAACTTTTAGGTTTATACCAAATTTAACATAAAAATCAATTATTTTGTAACACAATTAAATATATTATTAACTTTTGACTATTTAAATAATAAATTATAAAACTATCATATTTTCTCATTAGAGTCTTGTGTTATCACCATAAAATTCATAATTCAGTCGAATTATGTATAGTTCATCAAATTGTATAATAAACTATAATAATTATAATAGATATCACTAATGATAATAACATATGGATCATATAATATTATATTAGTAAATTAAATAAATCAAATTAATATATTATAGAATCTAATAAAAATTGAACATTGTATCTAAAATATTTTTTTGCACATTATAAAATCAATAATATAGAATTAAAAGTTTTGTGTTAATTATATCAACAATGAAAGTGCATTTTTAGGCAATTAATCCTAGCATATTTGTTGAGCAAAAAATACCTTATCATATTTAAGCATAAATTTTAGTTTTCTTGGGAGACTAGCCTAACATATTTTTATGCATACTAAGTAATTTTTTTATTATTTCAATAAATATATAATAATATTTTATATCTATTTTAAATAAATATTTTATTAAATATAACATAATAATATTTTTTTCAATAATAATAAATATTTAATAAATCGATAATATCATAATGGAATTAATTTTTTACTCCCAACTAGATGTCATGTCAATATGACATACATCCATTTTTATGTGTCATGCAAGAAACTATAAAAGTTGTGGAGAAGTTAATAAAATAAGTAAATGTTATGTTTATTTAAAGAATGCAAAAAAAAATACTAGATTTGAAAAAATGATAAAATATTGTATTTAAATAAATTATTAACCCTAAATTCTTTAAATAAATAAACTAGTTTATTATTATAATATATAAAATTTGATTGAAAACTTATTTGGTACAGAAACCCAAACCATATTTAAAATTATTTTATATAATAACTTTAGATTATAAATAAGTGTCATAAATTATACTTAAATAAACTTAGTGATCGAAAATTAATAATTGAGAAAACTTCTATTGACAAACTGTATGCTAAATTTAATTATAAATAGAAAAAGTTGTATAAATAGTAAAATAAAAATTATTAATCCTAAATAGTATAATATTAGACAATATATTTTTAAAATATCAATTGGGTTAACTACGGTCCACCCCGCTTTGATCTGGTTTACCCTTACTCGATTCGATTTTATTATCCAATTCAACTAATAGTTCTTTCCCATTATCTTTATAAATTTTTTGGCACTTGTAATTTTCAAATTTCCCCATTTAACCCCTTATTTATCATTTGTCAGTTCATAAAACGGTTCAGTGTTCCTTACGTGAGTAATCGGTATTTGTTCCAATTTTCTTGATATGAGATAACGGGTTTCACAATATTAGTATAGGAGGGGGTGACATATAGACGACTTAGTGGTTGTTTTGTTGCTTAAGGGGAAATGGAAAGGAGATCAGATAGTGCACTATGTGATATCTTCTAGTATTCCCGGGACACCCGTATGATGTACAGGTACCGTCTCAGTACACCGTTATAGCGAGACGACAGTGGAATTGAACCATATGTGCATGGGTCATGGGCCGGTGAGAGGCAGTTAGTTGCCATGATCCCGTCTACTAAGACACCTAGCTGTGAGACTGTCACGGCCCGACTCAGTTTGGTCGGATCCTTGTGATCAACCCGCCACTCCCTTCGATTTTTAAAGGGTTTCACCCTTTTTCTAAATTGGGAGTAGTAAAGCGTCATTTTTCCTATTTTTCCTAGAATAGCATTATTAAAAACTAAATATATTAAAATAACAATATCTATCTATAATAAGGTTTTTAATGTTAGTTTTCCCTTGTTACCTGAAAAGGGGTAAAGGGAGTGGGTGAGTTCTACAACTTAGTGAGCGAGTGTTGGGAATGAGTTTTCAAAATATTTTTAGTTATCAAAACCATATCAAGGTTATCATCTCCTTTTTAAATAATTTCCTCAAATTTAGTTTTTTAAAACTTTTTTTCCATTTTCATATTAGGTGTGTTTAGATTTTTTAGCCTATCCACTTATCTTGGGAGTCGTTTAACAAACAAACACACGCCATTCATGAAGAAGGGTATACTCATTTGCAAGTGCATCACGCCCACTACATCCACTTGTGGATCGAAGTGTCTTTACTATCCACCATAATAGAAGCTTGTCCACTTCTACCTTGAGTTTGAGTGAACGTTCCAAATGTCCCACCCTTAGACCCGAATGCCACTTTGTGTCCGTACGAGGATGGAGACCTCATCTTGACCCCACCCCTAGTCTCATGCGCAAGAAGCTCACAAAGCTTCATGACTAACTAGCACGGCAAACTGCCCTTATTTCTACCATGTTGTCTAGCAGCCCTTAGAACTCATCACTACCCACTAGGGCATCTTGATGGTCTCGTACCACAAGTGCACATACAAACAAGAGTTTTCATATAGTTATCCATCCTCTTTGGTGCCAACAGTCCAACGACCCCAACGCTTAACCCAATCTGCAGTTATTTGTCTAGGTCGGTCCGTCAACTTGGCCCTAATGCACTGTCGCCAATCTATCGAGCACTGTAGGTCCTGACTCGGTACCGTGGCGCAACACACAATCAATTCCATTAATTAGGAGTTTTCATGGCTCTTCCTAGTCAGGTTTGTTTATGATCTTCTACCCATGCCCACTAGCCTTGGGCCTAGTGCACGTGTTTTCCAAAACTGGGCATTGAGCACCATGAGTTCAAAAACCGAGGCCCCTAGCTTATCTGAGCTATTCTAGCTCCCGTTAAGAAGGTCTCCCAAATATTTTAAGCAGTTGTCACACGGTTAGAGGAGAAAACTTCTCACAAAAATCATATTTTTATCTCACTACACCAACCGGGTGTAATGATGGATCCGTCTAAAATAGGTAGGCGGTTTTCTCCTTTCCTCAAGAAAATTCATCATACCAACTGGGTATGATGTTTATTTATTCTGACTCACAACCGGTAAGTAGGTTTTATCCGTTAAAACAATGCTCATCATCCCAACCAAGTATGACTTTATATAATCCCACTCACCCGTTGACTGTGACGCATTCATCCTCAATCAGCTTCCAAGTCCAAGCTAGCTTTTTCTTGTTGGCGTTTTGGTCTCACGTGTCCCTACATGATTTGGGTAACCTTATCTATAAGGGTTCGGTATAACAATCTTCGTTCTCTCACGTATGAGCGACTAGACCCAAATTTTTGGTTTATTGCACTTAAGTCCCTAAAGTTCATTTTCTTAACTTTAGGTCCCTAATGCTAATGTTTTCCCCAAATTAAATCTCAAGGCTTCTAATATCCTCTTTGCATCCTCAATTTACTCAAAATGGTGTAAGGGGCTCAAGTTTTCCAAATTTTCAATTTGGTCCCTAATTTTCTAAAAATTATGGGTTTTCCCTTACTTGGCACCAAATCTTTCGAAAATTGACCAATTAGTTCCCCAACCTCTTTCTCATTGCCAATTGATATTCAATTTTGAGAAATTGCATGGAGGTCCCTCAATTTTTTGAAATCCCCAATTTTCCCCAATTTCTTCCTTAATTTCACCTTTTTATACTGACCGGATTTGATTTCTTCAAATTGGCCATTCAATCAGGGTTAATTGCTTCAATTGATGGCATGGATCGGTTCCTAAACTTCCATACGATCAAATGGAGATTCGAATTGCAGAATTTGAGTTCGAAACGAGCTTTGCCAAAAAACTAGTCGAAGAGAGAGAAAGCTTCAAAAGGTTACCATCGGAGGTGCGGCGGTCTGAGCTCTTGATCTGGAGAGGTAGCTCTCGTCACTAGGTTCTTTCTAGGATCAAGAATTTCTACAATTGAAGTCCATATGAGGGTGAATTTTATCAGTGAAATTCAGCACTTTCTCTCTCTAGCACCAATCTGCAACGATGGAGGAGGGTCGAATTGGCTTACCTTTCACCTCTGTGGAGGTCGTGTGAGGGTCGTGGGGACGTTGGGGAGGCTTGGTTTGGCTAGAGGAGGTCTGAATTTGGCCAAATTCCGGTCATCCAAAATAGGACAGGTTCGATTCATCGAAGCTGCATCATTGTTTGATTCTCCCGATAGTCCTCGGGTCAAAGGGAGATTGCTATCAGGTAGCTGACTTCCCCCGAAGTTTGTAGGACTCGACCTTGCCTCCTAAGGTTAAGAAAAATGCCTAAGTTAGAGCTTTGGTTTGAGCTTCACCGAAAAATGGAGCACTTGAGAGAGAATGGTGATTTAAGGTGTGTAGATGATGAATGGAGGAGAGCTCTTTATATAGGGAGTTCAAGGTCCCTCTATCCTACGAGTTTCCATATTGGTCGAGCTTATAGTCATAAAAAAAATGCCCAAATCGAAGAGAATATTCCTTCGTCAGAGAATTAAAGTTTTTTACCATATGAACAGTGCTGCCATCCCAAGGAAGAAGACAACACTGTTCCGAACCGGACCGCACCGGTTCGACCGGGTTCAATGGCAAAAATTGGCTGGTTCAGGCTCGATTCGATCAATTTTCTCAAAATTAAAAATTTCTAAATTTATCTAAATTCATTTTCTATCTAATGGTGGTCTCAATTTTCCAAACTATAATTTTTAAGCCACCAAGAAAATTGAATTTAGAGACCAGTTCATGTATAGTTCAAAACAGTTCAATCTGGTTTAAGTCCGGTTCACCCTGAACCAGTCCGGTTTTCCCATCCATTTTACTTCATGGTTCTTCCCCATGACTTTTTGGTCACTTGGGATTTTACAAATTCTCATTTTAGCTCTTCTTTACAATCTTCGATTCATTAAATGGCTCGGTTTTCTCTTTTGATTCGACCGGTTCTTTTCCCGGTTTTCTTATCTTTAAGGGAACGGGGTTTTAGAGACGACACGTGAGGCTGTTAGTTGTGTTAGAGGGTTCATGACCCCCACACTCTAGTTACCCTATCTAGTGTCATCCAAGTGGGGCGATGCATTCTAGGGGTGATATATATCAATGCGGGGCCTGAGTAGCCTATTTGGTTGCAGGTCTGAGTGCTCATATTGTGCAGGAGAGTGACTGCGAGCCTACTAGGACTCGAGGGTGCTGAGACACCAAATTGCGAGATGGGACAAGTGATGTGTTGGTTGTTGTAAGAGTGCATTGGGCCTCACACACTCCAATTCATGGTCTAGTGTCGCTTGAGTGGCAATACATTTTGGGCGTGTGATTGTTTACATTAGGGCCATGAGTTGTCCATGTTTTTGTTAAAGGCCTAAGTTATCTGGTCAAGGCACGAGTTGTGAGTAACACGAAAGTGTCACTTGAGCGTAAGTCATAATTTTGTGTGAGACTAAGTCCCAATGTTTGCATATAACACCCTAGAGGCATAAGATGGAAAAAGGGGAGACTGGTGATGTCACACCCCGACCTGGTTTGATCAGGGTCCTGTGATCAACCTACCACCCTTACTCGAACTATCCTGGCAATCCCACCTTGATGGTCTGAAGAAGGTAAAGACGTACAGACATACGTTCTCATAATATGATCGAAATTTATGATGTGGGACATAACTTGAGGTTTCGAGCCTTCGCTTGGGGCTTTAATTACTCTTGACCCAACTGCTCTTACATGTTCCTGAAAGGGGTGAAAGGAGAGGAATGTTTATACACTCAATGTGGGAAAATTTCTACAACAATTGATTTTTCGATTTAATTATTCATTTCATTATCCCAAAAATCCGCATAATAGTCATACATCAACTGCCCATTTATCATATAAACAGATCACACCATCGCAAACCAATCCTCGATTGATCCACTTGTGGACCGGAGCGTCTTTATCGTCTACCCTAATAGAGGCATGTGGCCTCTACCCCAAGTTTGAGTGTACATCAATCGTCCAACCCTCAAACCCTAGTCATACTCAGTGTTCACTTTGTGGGACGAGACCTCATTCCCCCTCCTACCTCAGTCTCCATACGCATGAAGCTCCTAGAGCTTATCGACATACTGAACGACTGACTGCCCTTATGCTCCATGAGTCATCTAGTAGCCCTTAGAACCACCACTACCCCATAATGAGTGCCTCGATGGCCCCGCATTTCATGCATGCACAATCAATAAATTTTTTATTCATCACAACCATTATCTTTGGCCCACCAACCCCAAGGATTTGTTGGCTCGGCTTTGGCCTCATGCGCACCATCCCAATGGGTTCGACGCCCCAGCTTCGGCTTAGCAGCTACCTGGCCCAACAAGCCCAATGACTTGCTCTTGGCTTGGTGGGTGGGGCACACAAATTATCCATTTTGAAAATCTGGATGGACTCGTTATTTGTAGATTCTCAATGGGCCTATGCCCATGCCCATCAGCCTTAGGCCCACTTGTATTTTCTAGCCCAAGTCCCGAAATTAGCTTCCAAATAGTTTAAGCAGAGTCACCCAGTCAGGGGAGGCTAATTCTGAGAAAATAGTTTTGGAAGCAAGACCATCGTCCCAATCAAAACTGATGTTGTAAATTTCCCACTCACCCAGTAGTTGCGATGAGTTCGCCCGACTGAGTTTCGATCTAAGGCGTGTTCTCTAGCGTAGGACCTCAAGGGGTCCATCCTACACAACCTGAGCTTCCAATTCCTCGTAACTAAAATTCAAATCCTAACTTTTTTGAAATTTCATAATTCGCCCCAATTTTTCAAGAATTTGTAAATTGCCCCAAAATTTTCCAAAATTATGGAAAGGCCCCTATTTCACAAAGGTTATCAATTTGGCCCTTATAATCCTTTAAAATTTCCAATTGACCCTAAATTTCTCATTTTTTCCAATTGGCCCTCAAATTTTGAAGAATTGCACAAAAGCCCCCAATTTTTGAAAAATTCCCAAATCATCCCCAATTTTGCCCCCAAAGTGTGCTTTTGGATACCAATTCTTACCTCATCCAATTGACTGCCTAAACCTCCTTAATTTCTTCATCTGATGCTTCTATTCACTTCCTCGAGCTTCCCATGATCCTCCTGCACTTTGAATTTCCAAAATTGATTGAGTTTCGAGCTCCATCGGAGCTTCGACGGAAAATAGGCATAGAGAGAAAGCTTATGGTTCATACTAATGGAGGCACGATTGTTCGAGCTTCGAGTTCATGGAGCTAGCCCTCGTCGGGAGGATTCTTGGAGGATCAGAGTTCACCTCAATTGATGTCCTAGGTAGAGGAATTCTGATCAGCCATCTACAACCACTTTCTCCCTCTAGAAGTTCTAGAAATTTGCAAATGCTGGTCAAATTTCTTGCCTCGAGGCTGAGGGGGGATCAAGGGTTAGCTTAGGAGAGTCATGGGAGGTTGACTTCAGTAGTAGGAGCTGGATGGGCCCTAAATTCAATTGGTCGGAGGTGAGCTACTTCGAGTCGTCGGAGCAACTTCACTGTGCGACCACCATGGCACCTCTTAGGGAGTCCTCGGGTGTAGTTGAGGGTTTGGTTGGCTAAATAACTTCTCCTTGGTTCTTATGCCACCAACTAGAGCTCCTTTGGTTGAGAAAAGGCCCTTTGCCAGAGCTCTCGTTGGCACTTTGTCAGGAAAGGGACAGTCTATTTTTAGGGGGCTCTCGAGCTGAGGGGGGCCGAGTGGGAGGGTGCTCTATTTATAGGAAGCTCAACAATTGATAGGGCTACCGGCCGGTGGTAGTTTTGGCATCTCACTCACCCTATTTTGTCACGCCCCGACCCGGTTTGGTCAGAACCCCGTGATCAACCTGTCGATCCCTTGGTTTAAGAGGGGTTTCCTCCTTTATTTAATCAAGAGGAGCTAGACGTAATTTAACTAGTTCCATGGAATAACATAAATCAATAAAATACGAGCTTAAAATAACTTTTAAGCACACCTAACAACAAGTAGATCTAGGTGTTTTCTTTAGTCATTTTCTCTACTCCTGAAAAGGTATATGAAAGAGGGGTGAGTTTCTACAACTTAGTGAATAGGTGTTGGGAGTGAGTTTCTACAACTTAGTGAATAGGTGTTGGGAGTGAGTTTTTTTTTTAAACAAAACACTTTTAATCAAAGTGTGTCAAACTCTTTATTTCATTTAAAAATATTCTTTAATCAAATTCCGGTTTTCAAAATACTTTTTCCTCATTTTCCACATTAGGTGTGTTTAAAAGTCAACACACGCCCTTTATCGGGAAGGGATCACACATACGTAGGGTAGCCCGTCCATTGCACTCACTTGTGGCTTAGAGCGACTTTACTGGCCAACAAGATAGAAGCATGTCCTCTTCTACCCTAGGTGTAAACCCCGCCCCTTTAAGGTAAGAAAACCGGGGAAAGAACCGATCAACCCAATAGTGAGAACTAAATCAGTTCACAAACAACAAATGTTAGAGAATGGGTAAATTGGGAAATTTATAACTTTCGAGTGACCCAAAGAGTTATAAAAACCTTGGAAAAGGACTTTGGGATGAATTGGAAGAGAAACCCAGACCGGTTCAAGTGAACTGGATATGAACCGGATTAAACTGGTTTGGACCGGTTTGAACCATCATTGAACCAATTGCTAAATTTATTTTTATAGGTGGCTTAAAATATTCAATTTGGGGAATTAAAGCCACCATTGATAGAGAATGAATTTAGAAAATTTTAATTTTTAAAAACTATGTCGAATCAAGCCTGAACCGGCCAGTTTAAGCATTGAACCCAGTTCTGACTGGTCCAGTCCAGTTCGGAACAATGTCATCTTCTTCCTTCAGATGACAACACTGTTCACTCACCAAAAAAGCTAACAGTGTCGGCGAAGGTGAAAAGTCTCCGTTTATGGCATTTCAGGTGATGAATGATCACCATAAAAGCGCTAATCTAACGGCCAGAGAGTCCCCGAGCTCTCTATATAAAGAGTTCCTCCCCATTCATCCTCCTTACACCTAAAAACTCCTCTCTCTCTCTCTCTCTCTCTATCTCTACTACTACTCTATTTTTCGGTGAAGCTCGAACCAGAGCTCTGACTTGGGCATTTTTCTCAACCTTAGAAGGCGAGGTTGGGCTCTTTAGATTTCGGGGGAAGTCAACTATCTGATAGCAACCTCCATTCGATCTGAGGATCATCGGAGAAGCGCAGGCGTAATCAAATAGTGAAGCAGCTCCGATAGACTGAAGCTGCCCTATTTCGGTCGAGTTGAAATCAGTCAAATTCAGCCCTCCCCCAGCCAAGCCAAGCCCTCCCAACATCCCAACAGCCATTATACAACCTCAACTAAGCTGAAAGGTAAGCTAATCCAGCCCTTCTCAGTCGTTGCAGGTCGGAGTTAGAGAGAGAAATTGCAGAATTTCATTGATGAAATTCTCCCTCAATTTAAGGTCAATTGTAGGAATTCTTGATCCTAGAATATATCTCAGGAAGAGAGCTATCTTTCCCGATAGACAGATTGGACTGCCACAGCTCTGATGGTAAGCTTTCGAAGCTTTCTCTCTCTAAGTTTAGTTTTTCGGCGAAGCTCCGTTTGAGCTCAATTCGGACCCAAATGTCGTAGTTCAAAGCTCAATTGAATCGTATGGAAGTGTAGGAACTAATCCATTCCTTCAATTGGAGTAAATAACCCTGATTTAATGGTTAATTTGATTAAATCAAATTCGGCCATTTTGAAAGGGGGAAAATTGGGGAAATTTTTTGGGAAAATTGGGGATTTCATAAAATTGAGGGTCAATTGACCATAAAAAGGATGTTGGAGGACCAATTGGTCAATTTTTGAAATAAATTGGTGTCAAATTTCCATTTTTGTAAAGTTGGGGCAAAATGGTTATTTTCTAAAAAATTGGGGTCCAAATTGGAAATTTGAGAAATTTGAACTCATTAAATGATTTTGAGTAAATTGAGGACCCAAAGTGAATTTTTGGAGGTTTCAGGACTCAATTTAAGGAAAAGTTAGCATTAGGGACCTAAAGTCAAGGAAAAAGAACTTTAGGGACCTAAATTTAATTAATTGAAAATTTTGGGCTTAGTCATTCATACGTGAGGAATGAAGGCTATTATGCCAAATATTAATAGATTAGAACGTCAAAATCGTGTAAGAGAATGAGAGACCAAAATGCTAGAAAAAGAAGGTCGCGTCGACTTGGAAAACCTGTCATGCCCCAACCCGGTTTGGTCGAATCCACGTGATCAACCCACCACTCTCCTGGTTTATTAAAGGGTTTCCCCTTATTATAAATTATAAATAGTAAGACGTCCTTTAAACCTGCACTTTTTCCTAGAATAACATAAATCAAAACTGCATAATTTTAAATTTATCATACCTGTCTCACAAGCATCTTAGTTAATGGTCTTTAAGGGTAGGATTTTTGGAATTTCTTGAAAGGGATATAAAGGAGGGGGTGAGTACGACTACTGAGTGAATGGGTTTTCAAAACTTTTAACTTTTAGTAAAAAGATTTGTACTGGAGTGTGTCAGACTCCTTTCTTTCAAAAATTTTTTCATTTTAAATCTCGATTTTTACCACCATTTCAAATCTCGATTAATCACGGTGTATCATCACCCAACAAACATCTTTCATCATTAAGGTCAAACACACATTTGCAGGCCAGTACATCCCACTGAACCCACTTGTGGCGTCGGAGCGACTTTACCGGCCACCTAGATAGAAGTGCGTCCACTTCTACCCTAAGAATGAGTGGATGTTCATGACATCTACCCCTCAATCCCGTAATCAATTCTCCATGTCCGTATGAGGACAGAGACCTCATCCAGTCCTCACCCCAATCTCATGCGCTTGATGCTACTCCAAATTTTGCATGGTCACCAAGTACGACGAACTGCACTTATACCCACCAGGTCGTCCAGGGCCCCTAGGATGCATCACTACCCCTCTTGGGCATCTTGATGGTCCCGTAATCACAGTGCCTGCACAATCAGTATTTTAACATTATGCCATATAATCTGTGGTGTCACTGATCCAATGGCCCTGACCCTCAACTCAACCTGCAGCTATTTGTCTTGACTAGTCCGTTGACCTGTCATGTCGCACTGCCACTAGTTAACTGAGTATGTCAATCCTATCTTGGTACCATGGCCAAACAATTCATTTATTAAAGTTTTAGGGCACATATCTCATGTTTGTTTACGAGCTCCTGCTCGTGCCCACTAGCCTATGGCCCATTGTTCGAGATTTTCAAAACCGAGCATAATAGTCCCCAAGTTCCAAAATCGATGCCCTTGACCTATAAATGCTATTCGAGCTCCAGTCAAGAAGGTTTCCCAAATCATTTAAGCATTGGCACACAGTCAAGGGAGAGCACTTTTGACAAAAATACGTTTTCAATTGTCCATCATACCAACCGAGTATGAGGACATCTCCGCTCATAACCGATGAACGGGTTTTCCACTTCCTTCGAGGAAGTTTAATCATACCAACTGGTATGATCTACTTACAACCGAAAAGTAGTTTTTCTACGTGATTTTCACATCACATCTCTAAGTTGTGATGTTTAAAATACCACTAAATAGTGGAATTTCATTTTGAGATACTTATCATTCCCAACCGGGTATGATATAAAATCCCACTCACCCATTAATGCAGTGAATTCCACTCGACCGGTTCCTTGTATTCACGTGGGCTTGACCCTGCTGGCGTTCCCGGTACTTCGTATTCCTATACGATATGAACATCATTGTTCATTATCCCTTGGCCTAATAGCCTCCATTCATTCCAAATGAATGAGAAAACCAAACTTTCTATTTATTTACAATTTGGTACCTAAAGTTATTTTTCTTTAACTTTAAGTCCCTAATGCCGGTTTTTCCTCAAATGGAGTCCAAAACTTTTAAAATTTATCTTAGGACCCCAATTTATTCAAATTCACAAAAAGGGTTTAATTTCCCAAATTTCCAATTTGGTCTCCTAACTTTTCCAGAATTACCATTTTGCCATTCCTTTATAAAAATGGTAAGTTTCCCCCCAAAAATCCTAAAATTCTTCAATTGGCCCTCTAATACTTTTATCATGCCCAATTGACCCTCAATTTTATAAAATTGCATCTTGGTTCTTAGAATTTTCGAAAAATCCCAAATTTTCCCCCAATTTCCAACTCCTTAAAATAGCATAATTTAATTTCATCAAATTGACCGATCAAGCACTTTGAAGCACAAGTTTTGATGTCGAAACAAGCTCAATTGGAGCTTCACCGAAAAATATACTATAGAGAGGGAAAGCTATAATTACTCACCGTCGGGGGCACGACGGTCTGAGCTTTTGATATGGAGAAATAGCTCTCGTCCTGAGGTTCATCCTAGAATCAAGAATTGCATCAATTGATGCTGAATTGAATTAGAATTTCATCATCGAAATTTTGTCAGTTCTCTCTCTAGCATTGGTCGAAAATTGCAGAGGGGTGCCGAATTTGCTTACCTTTCAGTCCTAATTCTGTTTTGGGAGGGCTGAGTAAGGGTTAGGAGGGTTTGGTTTGGCCTGAGGAAGGCTCACAATGGCCGATTTCAGCTCAGCCAAAATTGGGCAACTTCAGTCCACCAGAGTTGCTTCATTGTTCCATCACGCTGTCGCTTCTCCAACGACCCTCGAAGCAAACAGAGACTACATGCATGTAGCTGACATCTCCCTGGTTCTAAGGAACCCAACTTCACCTTGTTTGGCTTAAAAATGACCCTATATCGAAGCTCTGATTTGAGATTCGCCGGAAAACTAAGAAACTAAGAGAGAGTGAGCTTTTCAGGTGTGGAGAGGATGAATGGGAAGGAAGTCTTTACATAGAAAGCTCGGGGACTTCTTGGTTGTCTGATTGGTGCCTTAATGGCGGTCATTCATTGCCTGAAACTCCCTGACTGGAGACTTTTCAGCTACGCTGGCACTGCGTGATTTTTTGGCGAGTGAACAGTGCTGTCATCTGAAGGAAGAAGACGACACTATTCCGTACCGGACCGGACAGATCCAAATTGAGTTCAAAGCTTAAACCAGCCGGTTCACCCCCCATTCGACCAAAATTTTCAAATCTAAAAATTTCTAAATTTATCTAAATTTATTTTCTATACAATGGGGGCCTCAATTCTCAAATTTGAATTTTTAAGCCACTTAGAAAAATGAATTTATAATCCATTTCAATATTGGTTCAAACCGATCCAAACTGATTCAATCCGATTCACCTGAACCGGTTTGCTTTTTATTCCCAATTCGTTCTCAAGCCCATTTCCATGACTTTTGGGAATCTTTGGGTCACTCGAGATCCATAAATTTCTCGGTTTGCCCTTTCTTTATTGGTTCCAGATCATGAACTGACTCGGTTCATAAACTAGTTCAATCTAGTTGGGTCTGGTTCTTCTAAACCTGTCACGCCCCGACCCTATTTGGGCGGATCCTCGTGATCAACCTGCCACTCTTCTGGTTTATTAAAGGGTTTCCCCTTATTATAAACCATAAAAAGTAAGGCGTTCTTTAAACCTGCACCATTTTCTAGAATAGCATAATCAAAACTGCATGAAATTTTAAACTTTACATACCTATCTTACAGGCATCTTAGTTGATGGTCTTTAAGGATAGGCCTTCCAAAATCTCCTGAAAGGGATATAAGGGAGGGGGTGAGTACGACTACTCAGTGAATGGATTTTCAAAAGTTTAGACTTTTAAGAAAAAACTTATTATTGGAGTGTGCCAGACTCTTTTCTTTTAAAACCATTTCATTTGAAATCTTGGGTTTATCACCATTTCTTTTTAACCATGGTGTGTCATCACCCAACATGCATCCTTCATCACGAAGGTTACACACATTCGCAGGTCAGCATGACCACTAAACCCACTTGTGGCTTCAGAGCAACTTTACCGGCCACCTGGATAGAAGTACATCCACTTCTACCTTGAGATTGAGTGGATGTTCGCGACATCCGTCCCTTATTCCTGGAATAAATTCTCGTGTCCGTTATGAGGACAGAGACCTCATCCCGTCCCCACCCGGGTCTCATATGCTTGGTGTTACTCCAAATTTCGCAGACACTTGGAACGACGATCTGCCCTTATACTCATCGGGTCGTCTAGGGCCCTTAGGACACATCACTACCCCTCATGGGCTTCCTAATCATCCCGTACGCATAGTGCATGCAAAATCAATATTTTCTCATTATACCATATAATATGTGGTGCCACTAGTCCAACGGCCCCGACTCTCAACTCAACTCGCAGTTGTTTGTCTTGACTGGTCCGTCGACCTGTCA
This sequence comes from Trapa incisa, assembly GCA_030064435.1. NCBI lineage: Eukaryota > Viridiplantae > Streptophyta > Magnoliopsida > Myrtales > Lythraceae > Trapa > Trapa incisa. The sequence continues at coordinate 16,946,165 of CM057771.1, forward strand.
TGTTGCACTGCCACTAGTTTACTGAGTATGTTGGTCCTATCTTGGTACCACAGCCAAACAATTCCTTTATTTAAAGTTTTATTGCATATAATTCATGTTTGTTTACGAGCTCCTGCTCATGCCAACTAGCCTTGGGCCCACTGTACAAGATTTTTAACATCGGGCATATTAGCCCCCAAGTTCCAAAATCGAGGCCCCCGGCCTATAATAGCTATTCAAGCTCCCATCAAGAAGGTCTTCCAAATAATTTAAGTATTGGCACATAGTCAGGGGAGAGTACTTCCAACAAAATTATATTTTTAACTGTACATTATACCGACCCGATATAAGGACATCTCCGTTCATAACCGATGAACGGGTTTTCAACTTCCTTCGAGGAAGTTTCATCATACCAACCAGGTATGATCTACTTACAACCGGTAAGTAGTGTTTCCACATGGTTTTCATATCACTACTATAAGTCATGATGTTTAAAATACCACATAATAGTGGGTTTTCATTTTGATGAGCTTATTATTCCCAACCGGGTATGACATAAAATTTCACTCACAACCGTTAAGTGGTTTTTAACTTTACGTTGTGCTCATCATCCCAACCGGATATGATGTTATTAAAACCACTCATTCGTTAATGCCGTGAATTCCACTAAACCGGATTTTTGTATTCACGCGAGCTTGTCCCTGTTGGCGTTCCCGGTACTTCGTGTTCCTACAAGATATGAACATCTCGATTCATTATCCTTCGGCCTAATAGCCTTCATTCATTCCAAATGAATGAGAAAGTCAACTTTTATTTATTTGTAATTAGGTCCCTAAAGTTATTTTTTTAAAACTTTAAGTCCCTAATGTCGATTTTTCCTCAAATTGAGTCCTGGAACTTTTAAATTTATCATAGGACCTCAATTTATTCCATTTCACAAAAAAGGGGTTTAAATTTCCAAATTTCCAATTTGGTCCCCCAACTTTTCCAAAATTACCATTTTTCCCTTCCTTTACAAAAATGGTAAATTTTACCCCAAAAATTCTAAAATTTCTCAATTGTCTTCTCCCCGGTTCTAAAGAGCCCGACCTCTCTTTCAGAGGTTAAGAAAAATATTCAAGTCGAAGCTCTGGTTCGAGCTTCACTGGGAAATGGAGTAGTAGAGAGAGAGAGAAGTATTCAAGTGTGAGGAGAATAAATGAGGACGACCTCTTTATATAGGTGTAAAATGTAGCAGAGAGAGAATGAATGGGGATGACCTCTTCGCATAAAAAATTTTTACCAAAATTTTGGGTTCCCAAGAGGTCACCCATCCTCACACTACTCTTGGGCAAGCACGATTAACTTCAGAGTTCTTTTCCAAGGTTTAATGAACCCATTAGATCACCCGAAAGTTGTAAATTTCCAAATTGCTCGTTCCAAAATGATCAGGTTTGTAAACCGACTCGGTTTTCTTACTCGGTTTGACCGATTCTTTTCCCAGTTTCCCTTAACTCAAAAGGGCGGGGTTTACAAAACCGGTCTTGTTTTTCTCTTCCCATTTGTCCTAAGGCTCTTTTCCAAGGTTTTATGAACCCTTTGGATCAGCTGAAAGTTGTAAATTTCCAAATTGCCCGTTCCCAAATGATCGAGTTTGTGAACCGATTCAGTTTTCTTACTCAGTTTGACTGCTTCTTTTCCCGATTTTCCTTAACACAAAAGGGCGGGGTTTACAAAACCAACCGAGGACTAGCATGTCATGGTTAACAAGTGAGTGGGTTATTCACATCAAACCCAGTTGGGATGATGAGAACCTCGAAAATGAAAAGCCACTACTATGTGGAACTTTAACATCACATCTAGTTGGAGTGATGTGAGAACTATGCGGAAAAACTACTTAACAGTTGTAAGTAGATCATATTCGATTGGTATGATGGACTTCCTGGAAGGAAGTAGAAAACCTGCTTACTAGTTGTAAGAAGAGATGTATTACACCCGGTTGGGGTAATAGATGGAAAGTTTATTTTTGTCAGAAGTGTTCTCCCCAGACTGTGTGCCAATGCTTAAAACTTTTGGGAGACCTTCTTGATGAAAGCGGGAATAGCTTAGATAGGTTAAAGGCCTCGATTTTGGAACTCGAGGGCTAAAATGCCCGATTTTGGAAAATCATGTACAGTAGGCCCAAGGCTAATGGGCACGAGCAGAAGCTCGTACACAAACATTTATAGGAAGAGCCATGAAAACTCTCATTAAAAGTGGAATTTATTGTGTGATTCGCCATAGTACCAAGTCAGTACCAACAAGGCTCGATGTGCTAGCGACAGTGCATCAGGGCTAAATCGACGGACCAGACAGATAAACAACTGCTTGTTGCATTGAGTGTCAGGGCCATTGGACCATAGGCATGAAAAATAAATGCAGTCCTAAGGGCTGTTGGACGACATGGTGGCGATAAGGGAAAGAGAAGCTACTATGTTTGAGTTTCTCGTCGTACCAGTTAGTCATGGAGTTACTATGTTTGAACTCCATGAGGCTACTGTGTTTGGGGCTTTCTAAAACTACTGTGTTTGAGCTTTATGTGCACAAGACCGGGATAAGGTCTCTATCCTCATAAGGACACATAATTGATTTTCGGGTTTGAGGGTCGGATGTTGCGAACATCCACTCATACCTAGGGTAGAAGTGGACGGGCTTCTATTTAGGTGGCTGGTAAAGTCACACTGACGCCACAAGTGGGTGTAGTAGATAGGCTACCCTACAAATGTGTTTCCCTTTCTAATGAAGGGCGTGTGTTGATTGTTAAACATACCTAGTGTGAAAATGAGGGAAATGGTTTAAAAAACTAAGAAATTGAGTGAATAATATTTTAAAATGAAATAAGCAGTCTGGCACACTCCGATTAAAGATGTTTAAACTATGAAAACTCTCTCCCAACACCCATTCACTGAGTTGTCAAACTCACCGCTCCCTTTACCCCTTTTCAGGTAACCAAGGGAAAACCCACTTAAAGACCTACTTGTAGCTGAACCTGCAAGACATGTATGTAAGGTTATATTTATTCAGTTTTAATTAATGTTATTTTAAGAAATATAGGAAAAAGGACACCTTACTCCTTGCAATTAAAAAAAAGAGGGTGAAACCCTTCATGAACCAAAGGGAGTGGTGGGTTGCATTTAGGTCCCTCAAGTATATTTTTCTTAACTTTTAGGTCCCTAATGCAAACCTTTGCCCATTTTGACTCCCAAAGTTTCTAAAATTCCCTTTGAGTTCTCATTTTACTCAAAAATGTATAAGGGGCTCAAGTTTCCCAAATTTCCAATTTGTTCCCCAACTTTTCAAAAATTACCATTTTGCCCCTACTTTCCAAAAATGGCAATTTGACCCCAAATGTTCAAAAAAATTGACCATTGGTCCTACAACATCTTTTACATGGCCAATTGGCCCTTAATTTTATGATATCCCCAAATTTTCCCAAAAATTTCCCTAATTTCCCCTATCCAACTGGCCGAATTTCATTTCATCAAATTGACCATTAAATCGGGGTTAATTGCTTCAATTAAAGGTATGGATTAGTTCCTACACTTGCATATGATTCAATTAAGCTTTGAACCATGTCATTTGGGTCCGAATTGAGCTCAAACGGAGCTTCACTGGAAAATTGTGCATAGAGATTGAAAGCTTCGAAAGCTTACCGTCGGAGGTGTGGCGGTCCGAAATCTCTATCTATGTAAGTAGCTCTCTTCCTGAGTTATCTTCTAGGATCAAGAATTCATACAATTGACTCCGAATTGAGAGAGAATTTTGTCAATGAAATTCTGCAGTTTCTCTCTCTAACTCTGACCTACAACGACAGAGTAGGGCAGAATTGGCTTATCTTTCAGCTCAGTTGAGGTCATTTGAGGGTTGTGTGGATGTTGGGAGAGCTTTGTTTGGTCGGAGTAGGGCTGAATTTGGTTGAATTCAACTCAACCAAAATAGGGCAGCTTCAGTCTGTTGAAGCTGCTTCACTGTTTGATTTCGCTAGCATTTCTCCAGCGGTCCTTGAATCGAATGAAGGTTGCTATTAGATAGTTGACTTCCCCTAGAGTCTAAAGAACCCAACCTCACCTTCTAATATTGAGAAAACTACCCAGTTTAGAGCTCTAGTTTGAGCTTCACCATAAAATGAAGTAGTTGAGAGAGAATGGACTTTTTAGGTGTGAGGAGGATGAATGGAGAGGAGCTCTCTATATAGGGAGCTCGGGGACTCTTTCATGACCTGTTTGGCATCTTGATAACACTCATTCATGACCTGAAATGCCATGAATGGAGGTGATTCATCTTTGTCGGTGATGTCCATTCTTCTGTTGAATAATAGTGTCATCATCTGAAGGAAGAAGATGACACTGTTCCGAACCGGACTAGACCAGTCTAAACCGGGTTCAATGCTTAAACCAGTCGGTTCAAACCCGATTCGACCGTGTTTTTCAAAATTAAAAATTCTTATTCATTCATTCCAAGAGATAGTTTCTCGACGTACTTGACTTATTACAGGAATTTACTACTTCCTAGTCCCTTGGGGTCATAGGCTAGGAGTTTGCCTCTAAACAGTTATGGGATTCACAATCTGAAGGCTCTGAGGAACTAGTTGAAGTCCATCCATATTCCCTTTGGATTTCCCTTATGGGACAAACTTCATGGATGGCCTCAAGTATGTACCTTCTCAATACCTCTACCTCTCACCCGTATGTTCAATTCATATATTGAGAAGGATTGAAGCTAAATTGAACAGTTGGGGGTACTTGGTGGACTTTCATGAAAGTGGTGTGGGCATCCCAATAGTTGTCCCAAGCCTCCTTCTTTGTGGGAGTCCTCTCTGGTTGTTGTGGGAGTGGAGGAGGAGTTGGGCTCCTTGAAGGAGGGTTAGGTTCTTCCTGCCTTGGAGGAGGATAGGTGATGCCTTCTGGCTCTAGTAAGGCTCTTACGAGTTTCCTATAATCCTCGACCATATCGTTGGGTACTCTTTTCTCACCCTCTAAGAATCATTAATAGCTGCCTCTCTAGGGGTAGCCGTCTTTTTCACGATCATGTGTGGGGGTTGGAACCGTATGACATATTTCCTAGGGACTCTCCTTCCTACACGGTAATTAAGTTTTCATAGTGTCAGGGCATAGTATTGATAATGTTTCAAGGGAACTAGGCTCTCATACCACTCAAGTTGTCACGTCTCGACCTGGTTTGGTCATATCCCCGTGATCAACCTATTACTCCCTTAGTTTAAGAGGGGTTTCCCCTTTCTTTAATCAAGAGGAGTCTGACGTAATTTAACCTTGTTCCCTGTAATAACATAAATCAATAAAATACAAGCTTAAAATAACTTTTAAGCATACCTGACAACAAGTAGATACGAGTGTTTTCCTTAGTCATTTTCTGTAATCATGAAAAGGGATATGAAAGAGGGGTGAGTTTTTACAACTTAGTGAATGGGTGTTAAGAGTGAGTTTTTTTTAAAATAAAACAGTTTTAATCAGAGTGTGCCAAACTCTTTATTTCCTTTAATAATGTTCTTTCATCAAATTTCGGTTTTCAAAATACTTTTTCTTCATTTTCCACATTAGGTGTGTTTAACAGTCAACACACACCCTTCATCAGGAAGGGATCACACATTCGCAAGGCAGCCCGTCCACTGCACCCACTTGTGGCTCGGAGCAACTTTACCAGCCACCAAGATGGAAGTTCGTTCACTTCTACCCTGGGTCTGAGTGGATGTTCGCGACATCCGACCCTCAAACCAAAAATCAACTTCGTGTTCATATGAGGACAAAGACCTCATACTGACCCCACCGTGGTCTCATACGCATGAAGATACGTTGAACTTCCTTGACTGCTGGCCAAATGGCCCTCAATTTTAGGAAATTATAAAATGGTCTCTCAAGTTTACAAAATCCCTAAATTTCCCCAAAACTTTCCCCAATTTCCCCCTTTCAAACTAGTTGAATTTGATTTCATCAAATTGACCATTCAATCGAGGTTAATTGCTTCAATTGAAAGTATGGATCAATTCCTACACTTCCATACAATTCAATTAAGCTTTGAACCACATCATTTGGGTTCGAATTGAGCTTAAATGGAGCTTCATCGAAAAATTGTGCGTAAAGAGAGAAAGCTTCGAAAGTTTATCGTCGGAGGTGTGCCAGTCCAAGCTCTCAATTTGGGCAAGTAGCTCTCTTCCTGAGGTACCTTCTAGGATCAAGAATTCCTACAATTTACCCCGAATTGAGGGAGAATTTCATCAGTGAAATTCTATAGTTTCTCTCTCTAACTCCTACCTATAACGACTGAGAAGGGACGAATTGGCTTACCTTTCAGCTCAGTTGAGGTTGTATGAGGGTTGTGGGGATGTTGGGAGAGCTTGGTTTGGCCAAAGAAGGGCTGAATTTGGCCAAATTCAACTCGGTCGAAACAGGGTAGCTTCGGTTTGTCGGAGCTACTTCACTATTTGATTTCGTCGGCACTTCTCCGGCGGTCCTCGGATTGAACAGAGGTTGCTATCATATAGCTGACTTCCCCTGTAGTATAAAGAAATTGACCTCACCTTCTGAGGTTGAGAAAACTACCCAAGTCGGAGCTCTAGTTTGAGCTTCACTGGAAAATGGAGCAGTTAAAAGATAATGGAGTTTTTAGGTGTGAGGAGGATGAATGGAGAAGAGCTCTCTATATAGGGAGCTCGAGGACTCCCTGCCTGACTGTTTGGCATCATGATGGCACTCATTCATGACCTAAAACACCCTGAATGGAGGTGATTCATCTTCATTAGCACAGTTCATTCTTCCATCGAATGAATAGTGTCATCATCTGAAGGAAGAAGACGACACTGTTCCGAACCGGACCGGTATGGTCCGAACCAGGTTCAATGCTAAAACCAGTCGATTCAAACTCGATTCGACCAAGTTTTCAAAATTAAAAATTTCTAAATTCATGTAAATCCAATCTCTATCTAATGGTGGCTTCAATTTCCCAATTTGAATATTTTAAACCACCTAAAAAAATGAATTTCTTAACCGGTTCAATGATAGTTCAAACTAGTCCAAACCGATTCAATCCGGTTCAAATTCAGTTCACCTGAACTGGTCTAGTTTTCTCTTCCAATTTGTTCCAAAGTCCCTTTTCATGGTTTTTATGACTATTTAGGTCACTCTGGATTTGTAAATTTATCAATTTGCCCTTTCTCTAACAGTTGCAGTTTGTGAATCAGTTCAATTTTTCTCCCTTGGTTTGACTGGTTCTTTCCCTAATTTTCTTATCTTCAAGGGATGGGGTTTTCATATGCCGTCGGCAGAGACTGATTTTTCGGAGGTGGAAGATGCGGTCTTCCTCTAGTGGTCACGGATCGTCTGTCAGCCAAAGGTTGAAGACGACACTTGTCATGCCTCAACCCAGTCTAATCGGGGTCTTGTGATCAACCCACCACCCTTCCTCGTACTAATTTAGTATTTCTACCAAATAGTCCAATGAAGGTAAATGCATCAAAGTGCACATGTTTTCCATAACAAATTTTGCAAAACAACTAAATAAAAGTTACCTGCCGACGGTACCTTTGGCTTTCTCCTCTAGCCTCTTCTCGTCGTGGCGAGGTGGTTCTCTTGAAAAAGGTTTAATGGAAGGGGTGAGTTTCTACAACTTAGTGAGTGGGGGTTGGGAAGTGAGTTTTCAAGATAATCAGTTGCTCAAAATGTTTTATACATTTAGTTTGTTGTAATATGAATTCATCACTTCTTGAGCACTTCCCTCGCTCGGAAGGCATTTCAGCAAACATTTACACGCTCTTTCTATCATAGAAAGGGATCACACATTCACAAAATAGTCCCCGACTATTCTACTTGTGGACTAGAGCACATTTACTGTCCACCTGAGTTTGAGTGGACATCAATAGTTTGACCCTCAAACCTTAATCATGTCTGCTTGGTGGGACGAGACCTCGTTTCCCCTCCAGCCTTAGTCTTGAGACCTCGTTTCCCCTCCAGCCTTAGTCTCGAGACCTCATTTCCCCTCTGACCTTAGTCTCAGTGTTTCATCATGTCCACTTTATGGGATGAGACCTCATTTCACCTCCGGCCTTGGCCTCTAGACCTCATTTCCCCTCCAGCCTCGATCTTGGTGCATAGGAAGCTATTAGAGCTTCATGACTGACTGGCACGACAAACCCACCCTTATTGCATTTCGGTCATCCAGCAGCCCATGGGACCCATCAACTACCCCTCTCAAGCATCTAGATGCTCCAGGATTCCTCATGCATGCATAAAACAATTTTGATTCATTAACCATGCTCTTTCGTGCCAACGGTCCAATGGCCCTGACACTCGACCTAGCATGTAGCTATTTGCCTTAACTAGCTTGTTGACCTGGTCTCGGCACACCACTGTCGCTATCCCATCGAGCCTTGTCAGTCCTGTCTTGGCCCCGCGGCAAATCACACAACAATTTCCAGTTTTTCTGAGAGTTTTCATGGTTCTTATAATTCACGTTTGTCTACGGGTCCAACCCATTCACACTAGCCTTGTGCTCACTTCACAAGTTTTCCAAAACTGGGCCTTCTGCCCTATCATTTTCAAAATTGAGGCCTCAAGCCTATTGGAGCAATTCTGCCTCCCATCAGGAACGTCTCCCAAAATGTTTAAGCAGTTTCACGCATTTAGGGGAGACCATTCTTGGAAAATTGATTTTTCAAACTTTAAAACGGTTCTCATCACCCCCAAACGGGTATGTTGCTGAAAATCTCACTCACCCAATATCGTGATAGATTCGTCCTCGTTGGATTTCCAATCTTCAATGTGCTCATTGGCACCCATACTTGTATGACTCGTGCCTACATGGTTCGAGTATTCGCATCAGGATGGTTTAACATAAAAACCTCTTACTTCCATATATTTGCATATAGGTCATTGATTTATGCCTTATTGCGATTAGGTCCCTAAAGTTCATAAATTTTGAATTTAGGTCCTTAACGCTCAACTTATTTTTAATTAAGTCCCTAGGACTTCCAATTTTCCTCACGGGTCCTTAAATTTTTCAAAATTATCAATTGGTCCTTAATTTCCCAAAAATTACCAATGGGTCCTTGAACTTTCAAAAATTGCCAAATGGCCCTCCATTTCATTCAATTGCCCAATTGGGCCCCAATTGGAAGTTAATTTCTTGAAAATGCCCCAAATTTCCTTAAATTGCAATTCTAACCGCAATTTTCCAAAAATCCCCAAATTGGCCAATTTCTCAAAATTTGCAATTTCTTCTTTGAAACACAATTTCATTCAATTGACCCCCCCCCCCCCCCCCCCAAGACTTGGTTAATTGCCCCATTCTTGATTTGAATCATCTTTTCTATTTTTTTCTTGTCATTTCAAGCTTTTAACTGCTCGATTTGGCTTGAAAATGTGTTCAAACGAATATTCGTTGGAAAATTCAATCTAGAGAGAGAAAGTTTTGATATCTTACCGGTGAAGGTCCGTGACCGGAGCTCTTGCTTTTTTTGAATTGCTCTCCTCCCGAGAATCCTCCCTGGATCAAACTGCACCTCAATTGGTGGCCTGAGCAGTGTGAATTTCTTAGTTTCAATTCTTAAAGAAATGTGCCGCGAATAGTGTTTTTCAACGAAGGGGCTTACTGTATTAGCTTGGGGAAAGGTCATGTCATGCCCCAACCCGGTTTGGTTCGATCCCCATGAACAACTTGTCGCTCTCTTGGTTCAAGAGGAGTTTCCTCCGACTTTAACTCGAGATGAGCCAGGCATAATTTCGAGCTTCAATCCCGAAATTAATGTACGTGACATTAATGAGTGGATGTACGTGACATCCGACCCTCAATCCCGAAATTAATTCTTTGTGTCCATATGAGGATAGAGACCCCATCTCATCCCCACCCGGTCTCATGCGCTTAGTGCTACTCCAAATTTCACACGGTCACTTGATACGACGAACTACCCTTATACTCACCGGGTCGTCCAGGGACCTTAGGATGCATCACTACCCCTCATGGGCGTCTTGATGATCCTGTAATCATAATGCATGCACAAACAGTATTTTCTTATCATGCCATATAATCTATGGTGTCACTAGTCCAACTGCCCCGACTCTCAACTCAACCTACAACTGTTTGTCTTGATTGGTCTGGAGACCTGTCATGTCGCACTACAGCTAGTTGACTGAATATGTCGGTCTTGTCTTGGTACCATGGCCAAAAAATTCATTTATTAAAGTTTTATGACACATATCTCATGTTTGTTTACGAGCTCCTCCTTGTGCCCACTGGCCTATGGCCTACTTGTTCGAGATTTTCAAAATCGAGCATAATAGCCCCAAATTTCCAAAACCGAGGCCTCCCGTCAAGAAGGTCTCCCAAATAGTTTAAGCATTGGCACACAATCAGGGTAGAGCACTTCCGACAAAATTATATTTTCAACTGTCCATTATACCGACCGGGTATAAGGACATCTTCGCTCATAACCAACGAACGGGTTTTCAACTTCCCTCGAGGAAATTTCATCATACCAACCGGATATGATCTACTTACAACCGATAATTAGTTTTTCCGCATGGTTTTCACATCACTCCTCTATGTTCTGATGTTTAAAATACCACTTGATAGTGGGTTTTCATTTCGAGGTACTTATCATTCCCAACTAGGTATGATATAAAATTCCACTCACCCGTTAATGTTGTAAATTCCTCTAGATCGGTTCCTTGATTTCACACGAGCTTGTCATTGCTGGCTTTCCTGGTGCTTCATGTTCCTACATGATATGAACATCTTGGTTCATTATCTGTTGGCCTAATAGCCTTCATTCATTCCAAATGAATGAGAAAAACCAAACTTTTATTTATTTGCAATTAGGTCCCTAAACTTATTTTTCTTTAACTTTAAGTCTCTAATGTCGGTTTTTCCTCAAATTGAGTCCCAAAACTTTTAAAATTCCCCTTGGAACCTCATTTTATTCAATTTCACCAAGAAGGGGTTTAAATTTCCAAATTTCCAATTTGGTCCCCCAACTTTTCCAAAATTACCATTTTGCCCTTCCTTTACAAAAATGGTAAATTTTACCCCAAAAATTCTAAAATTCCTCAATTGGACCTCTAGCATTTTTATCATGCCCAATTGACCCTCAATTTTAGGAAATTGCATTTTGGTCCTTCGAATTTTTGAAAATTCCCAATTTTCCCCCCAATTTCAACTTCTTAACACAACTGAACTTGATTTTATCAAATTGACCGATCAATCATTTCCAATTGTTGAAATTGAAGTTGAAATCGAGTTTCTACATGTTCATATGATTCTTTAGCATTTTGAATCACAAGTTTTAACACCAAGACGAGCTCAAACGGAGCTTCGCCGGAAAATAAACTATAGAGAGAGAAAGTTTCGATTACTCACCGGTGAGGGCACGACGGTCCGAGCTTTCTATCTGGGTAGATAGTTCTCCTGCTAAGGTTTTTCCTAGGATCAAGAATGATATCAATTGATTTTGAATTGGATTAGAATTTTGTCATTGAAATTCGATCATATCTCTCTCTAACACCAATTGGAAATTGTAGAGGGGAGCCGAATTGGCTTACCTTTCCATCCTAATTCGGCCGTGAGCGGGCTGAGGAAGTGTTAGGAGGGCTTGGTTTGGCCTGAGGAGGGCTCGAATTGGTCGATTTCAGCTCGGCTGAAACAAGGCAGCTTCGGTCTACTGGAGCTGCTTCATTGTTCGATCACACCGATGCTTCTCCAGTGACTCTTAGAGCGAATGGAAGTCACCACCGTGTAGTTGACTTCTCTCCGATTCTAATGAACCCGACCTCGCCTTTTTTGGCTTAGAAATGACCCTATATCAGAGTTCTAGTTCGAGCTTCGTCAAAAAACTAAGCAATTGAGAGAGAGTGAGCTTTTCAGGTGTGGAGAGGATGAATGGAGTGGGGCTCTTTATATAGGGAGCTCGGGGACTCGTTGGCCATCTATTTGGCACCTTTATAACAGACATTGATGGCCTAAAACATATCGAACAAAAACGTTTCTTCTCCACTGGCGCTGTTTCAATTTTCCAATGAGTGAATAGTGTTGTCATCTGAAGAAAGAAGACAACACTATTTTGAACCGGAACGGTCCGAACCGAGTTCGAAGCTTAAACTGGCCAGTTCACCCCTCATTCTACCGAGTTTTTCAAATCTAAAAATTTCTAAATTCATTTTCTATCCAATGGTGGCCTCAAATCTCAAATTTGAATTATTTAAGCCATCTAGAAAAATAAATTTAGGATCTGGTTCAATAGTGGTTCAAACCGGTCCAAACCGATTTGGATCCGGTTCACCTGAACTAGTTTGGTTTTCATCCTCAATTCCTTCACAAGTCCATTTCCATGACTTTTTTTTACTCCTTAGGTCACTTAGGGTCCATAATATTCCCGGTTTACCATCTCTTTATCAATTTAGGTTCATAAATTGACTCGATCCTTAAACCGGTTCAATCCGGTTTAGGTCTAGTTCACCTAAACCAATCTTGTTTTTTCTCTCCCACTTTATTCTAATGTTCCTTCCCAAGGTTTATAAATCTCTTTGGATCACAAGGGATCCATAAATTTCTTGGCTTACCCATTCTCTATCGGTTCTGGTTCACGAATCAACTCGGTTCATAAACCGGTTCTATCCGGTTTGGACCCAGTTCACTTGAACCGGTCCAATTTTTTTCTCCTCCAATTCATCCTAAGGTTCTTTTCCAAAATTTAAGAACCATTTTGAGTCATGTGGAAGTTGTAAATTCTCAATTTGCCCGTTTCCTATTAATTGAGCTTGTAGACCGATTCGGTTTAAGAATTTAAAACTAACCGGTTCTTTCTCCAATTTTCTCATTATCAAAGGACGGGGTTTACAGGTCATGGCACCTCTAGGTGTAGTTTTGGGGGCTTGGTTTGGTTGGAATTGGCTTGGAGACGGCTCGAGTTGAGCTCGAGCAGCTCGGGCTGTTGATAGCCAAGGAGTGGCATTACTATTTGAGCTTCCTCGCTCTTCTACGGTGGCCCTCGGGCTGAAAGGAGGGTGAAACTATGTAGAGGACTTCCTCTCAGTTCTAATGGTACCAAATGCAGCATCAAAGGTGGAGAAAAGCCTCGATGTTAGAGCACTAGTTTGCTGCTCACCAGAAAACTGAGCAGTTCATCTTCTTTAGTTGATTGTGGGATGCTGAGAACGAATGGAGGGGTTCTCTTTATATAGGGAGGTCGGCAACTGCTCAGGCTACCGGCTAGTGTGAGACTCAACCTCTGACTCGACTGTTAGTGACCTGACCAAATAGATTTTTGAGTCGTCGAAGACTCCAACTTTCCTGGCCTCTCTCTCTTCTATGTTCTCTCTATCAGCAGCTGGAGGTTGAAGATGATGACGTGGTGGGCATGCCACATGGTGTGCTGTTATTGGTTAGTTTTTCTGATGTGGCATTCCAACTCAGCCAATGCGTTAGCTGTTGACCGGACACGTGGCAGCCTCCCATTGGTTCCCCATGTCTACGTGGCATGCTAAGCAATCATCCATTGACCAAACACGTGGCAACCTCCCATTGGTTGTTTGTGCTTGTGTGGCTATTGACTGGGCTCTGTTGACCGGTTTGGACCATTGACCGATCCGATTCGTTGACCGGCTGGACCGTTGACCGGTCCGGTCCGATCAGGTTCGATGACCCGAATTCGAAAATCAATCGGTTTGGACCCGATTTAACCGGTTTTCTAAAATTTAAAATTTTCTAAATTTATTTTCTATCTAATGGTGGCCTCAATTTACCAAATTGACATTTTTAAACCACCTAGAAAAATAAATTATTGAATCGGTTCACTTTGGTTCAATTGAGTTCAGTCCGGTTCGAGTTCGGTTCACCCTCGAACCGATCTGGTTCTCCTATCCAATTCACTTCATGGTTCTTCCCCATGATTTTTGTGAATTTTTGTTCACTTGGAATTTTCTAATTTCCCATTTTAACCCTTTTTTTATTATTTTTTGTTCCTTTTTTTACTCAGTTTTCTCAAAATTGTCGGTTCTTTCCTTGGTTTACTTGGTCTGGAGGACGGGTTTCACAACATTGTTCCGCATGTGCAAGATTCGCACGCGCAGAAGTACCATATGGCGCCTTGTGATTGGCTTGTTTGGCTGACGTGGCATCCCACTCAATAGCCTAGTCAGCCTTTGACTCGCTAACTAGACACGTGGTAGCCTTCCATTAGTTGCTCTCACCCATGTGGCTGCTGACCAGATTTCGTTGACCGCTGACCGTGACACGTGGTGTACTCTAATTGGTTGTTTTAAATGCGTCAGATTTCCCTCCTCATACATAGTGCCACTACCACGTGTTAACCCCTGATTGGTCGATCGTTTCTCTAACATCCTTGTCGGACGCTAACATGGCACTTTTGCCACATGTTAGCTCCTCATTGGTCAGTCTTTGATGGCGAGGCCTTTCAGACATTGAATGTTGATCGGAACACGTGTCACTCTCCTATTGGTCAGTCGATGAGAAGGATTTTTCTCCTCTAACCATTTACCAGGGGCACGTGTCATGCTCTAATTGACCAGTGCTTCTAGGAGCTGATTGAGCAGCTGACTCAGCGTGCTTCGCTACATGTCACGCACTGATTGGTCATGTCTGCTGATTGGGCGCAGACCTGGCAACAGTCCATTGACAGGTTGGACCATTGATCGGCTCGGTCTGACCGAGTTTGGTGACCCGAAATCGTAAATCGGTCGGTTCAGGCCTGATTCGATTGGTTTTCTAAAATTAAAATTTTATAAATTCACCTAAATTCATTTTCTACCTAATGGTGGTTTCAATTTTTCAATTTGATATTTTTAAGCCAACCAGAAAAAATAAATTTTTGAATCGGTTATTCATAGTTCAACCTAATTCACTCTGGTTCAATATGGTTCAGGTCCGATTCACCTTGAACTGGTCTGGTTTTCATACCCAATCCACTTCATGGTTTTTCCCTATTAGTTTTGTGATTTATTGACTACTAGGGATTTTCCACATTCCCATCTTTGCCCTTATTTAACAACTTCCATTTCATTTAAGCTCTCAATTTCTCTCTCTCTCTCTCTCTTGAAAATTGTCAGTTTTCCTTCCAGGTTTATAGGTGATAACTTGGCCATAGCTTAATCTACGAACTAGATGACTCGATACTCTTGTCTCGATGGACGAAAGTAAACCACAAGATTCGTAGAGGTAAATACGAATAAAAGAAGTATAACTTTATGCTAGGCAGTTTATGGAAAATATCTGAATTATAAGTTATGTAGTGACACAATGTCATTTTCTTACTTATTGAGATGTGAGCTCACCATTCTCCTACATTTTGTAGATAAGTCGAGGAAAAGCAACAAGAAAGGGGGAAGTTATACCCTGCTTGAGGTAACCGTGCTTCCTGTTTCTAAGGTTTGATTTCACTATCATATTGCTACTATTCTCATGATTTATGAAAAAACGATTTCAAGGGTTCCCACAGAGAACTTTGAAATAAAAGTTCAAAAATTTTGCTATATTTTTAACAAGTGTTCCGTAATTTTGAAATTTGGTCATATCAATATTATATTAGTGAAGATGCTCGACTCTGTAACATCGAGATAAATGGGGTTTCACGATCAAGTGAATCAGGTCAAGTCATGACATCTAGGGTGGAGATTTGAAGTTAACTTAATCTGATTATACTTAAAAAATATGTATACCTAATCCTAGTGATGGACTAATTGGCAAGATATTATGCTAAAGTGAATTGTCAAAAAAGTAAGTGATGTTTTAGAGCAGCCCCTATGCGAAATGTTGACATGTGACACTTCTAATAAATGCTAGATTAATCCTCCAATCACAAAATGAGAACAAGGAGGGATGAAAAATCATCAATTAAGAGTGAAGAGGGGGACTGTGGAAAAATTGTCCCTATTGATAGGAATACCGATGCCATGGGATGATGAGCTTCGAATATGAGGTCATCCCATGGCTACCAACAATGCGAGTAAATTGAGCAAAAAAACAATTCTAATAAAGGAGTTAGGCACCATAGGGTTTACGTATATATATATATAATATATATATATATATAGTAAAAAAACGGTTCGGGAGAAATTAAACCTAAAATATTTTTAAAATGAAAGTCAAATAATTTTACCTTATAATAGGAAAATGACATAATTTTAAACTGACGGACGAAAGTGTTGACAAGTCCTTCAGTATTTGGGTTATATTGTTGATTTTTAAATAATAGAGAGTGAAATGTCGCATATTTATTGAAAAGCTTGGTTTACTGCATATTTATTGAAAAGGTAAGATTGGGGGTGAAAAAATCGAATATAGAGTATTGGTCGGTTGTCTTCTTGCCATCCCGTCGACGTCGTAGTTTGACGGCGACCACTGAAGCTCCGGCCCCATGCTGAGACGTTTCTAGATTCATCTCTAGGTATGGACTCTATGCTCTGGTTTCTCTCCTCACCCGCGGGTCGGATGCTCCCTGAATGACACTTATGAGATGATGATCTGAGATTAGAGCTTCGCGAAGATGTTATGCTCTCTCTCCTGTTGTTATTTCCGTCTTTTGCGCATTTTCTGACTGCCGTCTATTCCTTCTTCCCTAAAGCAGGCTTACTGCTGCTCTCTTGCTGTGGTCGGAGTAGCTTTGTGAACTGCCAGTAATCCTTGTTCTTATCGTTTTATTTACAATATGTGGTTGGATGAATACGATACTTACATGATTAATTATGAATTTGGTGTGTGTTTTTTGGATGATCTGAATTTGTGTTTCCTTAGTATCTTTGGGAGCTGTTTCAGCGACTGTTGTATGATCAAGAATAGTGGTGACATTACCGTCTTGCTGTGTTCAGTCTTTCTTTACATGCTTTCTGCAAGTATTTCTTTATCTGCTTTCTGCAAGTTTTATCTGGATAAGTAGCACTGGTAACTCAAGTTATCAAGTTTTCTATTTATATGATGTGGTAGCTAAGTAGATTCTCTATTATTATTATTATTTAAATTATGTCTCCATATTCTAAAATTTCAGTTACCAACCTAATGCTCAACAAGCTGCATACCTTGTTTAATAAATTAGGTTTTTTTTTTTTATTTCAGGTTCCACTAGCCAGTAAGAACAAAGTAGCGCACCTGTACACTTTCCAGAATTTAACTTCCAACCAAAAGTTTTGGATTATACTCTGAGATTGGAGACGAAATAAATAAGCCTTTGCCCCATCTTTCTGGTTCCTGTTTTGACCTATACATACTCATTACCAAGTGGAGCTTCATTTCCTTGCCCAACAATATGGTTTGCAATTTTCTTTTTATCTGTTTCATGTCTCATGCTTCATGGCATTTGCTCATCATTTTTAATAATTTCTTTGTAACCCTTAATGCCAAAGTTTTTCTTACTTCCTGTCAATTGATTCAATTCAGATTCAGCTCTGTTTTATATGCTAGATACTCTTAACCCCCATTATTTTTTTATTTCTATTCTCTTTAACTTGCCTTCTCCAACATAACTTGTTTGTATTTCTTAGCACAAATTGGGCAGAGGCAACCGCGACAAGGTTCAGCAGTTTATGGTGATAACTGGAGCCAGGTAAGGATACACCATAACAGTGGAATTTAATTCATTACTCACTTCTTGAATCTCTCTTTAGAATTCAGTTGCTGACTTTCAAGAAATTAAAAATGAAGTTGTAAAGATGCAGCTTTTGCTAAGTTAGTTGACTTTTTCGAGTATATATTTTTCTATCACTGATCTATGGCCTTTTGAATATAATTAAGCTATTTATTTGTAAATACCTTACTCCTTTCTATCAATTTGGATTACATGTCCAATGTAGTCGTTCATGAACGTTTGTGAATGTTTATAGGCCTTGAGGTATGCTTGGGTTAATAGTATTTCTCATCTCAATGGGAGCGGAGAATGAACTTACCATATGATGGATGATAAGTTTTTCATGAAGTTATTACTATTTATATGCATGACTTACTTCAATACTATTGTAGAATTTTTAACAAGGAAAAAGTGTGATTAGTTGTTGCTTCATATGCAAGGAAGATGAAGAATCAGTTCGATCATTTGCTTCTCCATTCTACATAGATTATTGTTGATAGCTTTTCAACTAATAGGAGTACATTGGGTTACATTGAGAATAGTTGATCAAGAGTTAAGATTAAGAGCAGGATTTGGGATTTTTGGTACCCGAGAGGAAATAAATTCATTAGATTGATACCACTCTCCATCTTTTGTCATGTATGGAAGGAGAGGAATAGGAACGCATTCAAGGGGGTAGAAACACTTACATTTGTGTGAAGGTGGAGATGGTGCATACCTCTTTGGTATAATAAAAAATGAAGGGGGTTTTCAATGCTAAGTACTCATGTATGTATGATTTCTAAGCTGAATAATGTTTTTCTACAGTTGAAACTTATTTGCATATGATCTTACAGATCTTATTGAGTTGATACTAATGAAGATTTATTATTGAATAATATTTAAAAATCATTTTGCTTTGTGTGCGACATATTAAGATTTGGACTTTCTTGTGTGAATTGATTTCTTTGGGTCGGATATGATGAAATTCCATTCTTAACTATTTGGTTATTTTGTACATTATTATTCATAACTGTTTGTGTATTTGAACAATATTTGTGCAGTGAAAAGGCTGCACTTCAAGCTTTGAAAGCCAGTGACTGGCATCTTGAAGGTGCATTTGATGTATTCTATAATCAGCCTCATATCAGAACATCCACTGATACTAGACATTTGGAGGAGCTTTATAAGAGATACAAAGGTAAGCTTCATTTTACACTCCTATCATGTTGCATGCCTTCTTCTGGAATCAGTAATTTATTTGGTTTTCTTTAGAAACTATTCCCATCTTTTTATTAAGTATTTTGAGTTTCTATTACACCAATTATTTTATTTATGTGATATGGATTTGATTCATATTATAGATCCATATGCTGATATGGTACTTGTCGATGGCATCACTCTTCTATGCAATGATCTTCAGGTGATTCGTATTTTTTTAATTATTTTTATATTCCACCATATTGGATAAATGATGTAACCTGTCATTTATTTTTAATGAATTTCTAATTATGTGTATGTGTGTGTGTATATATATATTTCCTCTTTGTTCAATCCTTTTAAGTTATGCTTTGTTTTTTTTCTCCAATTTATAATGATATTGTGCACCTCTTTTTTATTGTGTAGGTCGATCCCCAAGACATAGTTATGGTAAGTTTGTAAGTAACATATAATCTTTAAATGAGCTCATTTTGTGTCATATCTATGTTGATATTTATTCGACTATCTGTTTTGTAAATATTTCTTTGTTGAAGTTCATGAAGGAATGCATTGATAGTTGAACAGAGTCTAGTAGTGTATTTCGATCATTATGTGATAACGGAAAAGAAAATATTTAGATAATGACAAGAGTAACTCCTTTATTCTTTTATGTGTGGCGGGGTTTCTTTTTGTTTGTGGGTGTGGGAGGTGGGTGGGTATGTTGTTTTTTTTTTTTGCTCAATGGGTGGGTATGTTGTTGAAATGGCAAATAATTGAATTAATGTGAGTATGTATAAATATATTTTATTTATTTATTATCCTTTTATGTTCCCTTTATGGATTGCTAAATCAATAATTTGTGAAAACAATTCTAGAAATTCGTATTCCTGTCAGGTATTGATAATAAGTTCCAAGTTTTTTTAATAAAAAGTTGACTATTTCTCATATTCATATTGGGATCCTATTCCCAGGCAATGTACATGGTGGTCTCTCAATTGATGGCTTTTAAGACTATCTTGTCTCCATTAATATTTTTGCATCCCAAACACACTAAAATTTGTTCTCTTTTTGAGATTTTTTAAGTGATATTGATCAATTGCTTTGAACAGCTAGTTCTTTCATGGCATATGAAGGCAGCTACAATGTGTGAATATTCCAAACAGGAGTTTATTGGTGGGCTCCAAGCACTTGGGTTTGTTTCTTTTCTACTGCAGGAGGCTACCTTCTTTTGTCATACCAGTTACCAATTGAAACCGACAAAACATTCTGAAGATCTCTTTCTTTGCAGGATAGATTCTTTGGAGAAATTCCGTGAGAGGATACCATATATGCATTCTGAGTTGAAAGATGAACGTAAATCTGAAGTGTAACATTTACTATCTATGATATCCTGAATTTCATTTCCTTCACTTAAACTTATTTCCTTTTCTTATATCCAGAGAAATTTCGTGAAATATATAATTATGCTTTTGGCTGGGCAAAGGAAAAGGTATTTGTAGATCATGAGCCCTCTCATCTTGTACACTTATAATTTGTTTTTATCTAGAAGGAAGATAATTTGCAATATTATATTGATGTAGTCATCTTAATGGTTTTTGAAGTACCATACTGCTTTTGTACAACACAAGTACATTCTGAATATAATTAATAAAATTCCTTCCAGTAGCATGTACTTAGACTGGGAGAGTAAACTCATTGAGATAAAAACTCTTTATTTATCATTCAACAAAAATAAGTTGTGTTGGCTTAGTCATTCATTTCTGTGACTGGTGACAGGCTCCTGTCTTGATTAATGCCTGCTTTCATCCTAATAAATTTGTCATGTCTGTTGTGTTAGTTTTCCATCATCATCTATAAGATGAGTAAAAGATGCAAGAATATAACAATTTCATATCATGGGTACATTAATATCTTCTCATAATTGCATTCTACCAGAAGTTAATCTTAAATCTTGTTGGCAATACTGGCTCTTGATTGTTTTGATCACCAGGGTCAGAAATCTCTAGCACTGGATACAGCTATTGGGATGTGGGAATTGTTGTTTGCAGAAAAACAATGGCCACTTGTTGATCATTGGTGCCAATTCTTGCAAGTGAGTCTTAGTATTTTCAATCTTAAGACTTGATATATACATTCATTTGTTTGTTTTGGTTGCATAATCACCAGGTCATGCACTGACACATATTTATTGTGCATTTGACGTAGCTTTTTATGAATCAGTGAAGATGTATTTTTAGTTGGAAATGTACAAAGATCTGTTTCTACTCATCTCTTTTATCCGTTTTCCTGGAAATCATCTTATTCAGACTCATCATAATAAGGCCATCTCAAGAGACACATGGTCTCAGTTACTGGAGTTCGCAAGGGTAAGCCTTTTCTTTAAGATCAATACTAACCTTTCTGAGGCCTTTTGGTTTTTTCACACTTTTTTAATGGTGTTTCTCTTGTGTTTAAATTCCTGTACTCTTAAAAGTGTAGGCAGGTCTTTATTTTTTTTCCGTTCAAGTCATCGGGAGGCCAATAACCATTTCTTGTCTCTAGTCAGCTAAATGATATGATTATACCTATAGAAAAACTGTATCAACTTTTAGGCAACACCAATGTGTTCCGTTTTTGTTGAGATCCAATCAAATTATAAATGTCTCTTTATAGCTCTGTCAACTGAGGAATTTTGATGGTTTACTTTCCTGAAACAGTTGAAATAAAGTCTCACTTCTTAAGTTGCTTGAGATGTGTTCATGGATTTGCATTTCTTTTTTCTCTCCCTCCTCATGGGAATAGTTTTCATCAACTTAATAAAGCATGTGATGGTGAGTGATTCGTGACAGTGCTCTTCGATGATGCAGATGGTGGATCCAAAACTGTCTAATTATGATCCGGAAGGTGCCTGGCCATACCTTATCGATGAGTTTGTGGAGTACCTAAATGAGAATGGCATCATTCAAACAAGCACCGAAGATGGTGTCTCTACCCATAAATGGTAATTGCTTTCAGAGTCCTTATATATGGTGTCAGCTAATCTTGGACCGGATTCCAGGAAAAACGATGCAATTCAAGTTCTGTTCGACTGATTGTGTGTAAAATAAGTGGGAATTGTCAATTGTCAGATGCTGAGAATGAGTTCACAATTGAAACGACTACTAACCTTGCGTTGTGTGACCGTCGCTTTATCTTTTGTATGTTTGCATTACCATGTTGTCACATGTTGCCATAATGGAGGCTTGAAAATTTGGAGGAAGGGATGCAGAAATGCCAAACCTTGTGTCAGCGGCCATGATATGGTGAGCATATTGGCGTAACTGCCGATAATTTGAAGACCCGGACTGAGATCCGTCACTCTGTTAGAGTGAAAAGGTAGAAATGGTTTTTCGATGAACGAAGATAAATGTTGGAGAAACTTATAATGAGCGTTGACATGACTAATTTTGGGTGGGCTTCTAATACCAAGGGACAACATTGATTGCATATAAAGGAGCTCAATGACATGCGAAGAGGCTTGAGTTTCAGGTTTACCCCATGGATGTTTAATGGGAAATTTTGGAATCCTCCAATGAACCCCACGCTCTCTTGTTACATAAGTCAAATACTTAGACTAGTAATTTGGTTGGGTCCATTAATGCATTCTTACCCTAAATTCTGAGTATTGTCCAATGAAGTACCAAAATGATATTTCTGTCCAACTGATTAAGATAGGAAAATACCTATCTTTTTTCTCTAGCTAATAAGAGAATGACTATAAATATTATGAATTTATAAAAGTAGCTAATGAGATAATGTACATAAATATTATGAATTTATAAAAGTATAAGTTACTAGTTAATATTTTAGAATTCTAAGTGAATATAACATCAATTCAATTTTTAAGTTAAAGTATAGTTTTGTATAAAAATTTTGAACTTATATATTAAATATTTGAAACATTAAACTTTAGCATTAGAAGTTAAATTTACTGCCTACGAAGTGTTACTATAATTTAAAAATAACTCTAAATAAAATATATAATTCAAAAAGTCAAATTTTATTGCAAATAATTGAATTGGAGTATCTAAAATTCATATATTATAACTGCTTAATGATAAGGAATCAAATTAAAAGATGTAATTTACTTTAAATGATAATTTAATGATTATGTGCATCATTTAATTATAAATGTTTTATTTAATTTAAATTAAGCATATATATTTTTTAAAAAACAAATTATATATAATTTTTACTTAATAAAAATTATATATAATAAAAAATTTGTATAATCAATTTTAAATAATAAATTAAATATTTTACATATTCAACATCATCAGAATTTTTACTTGAATTAGGTATATTTTTCTATCAATATATATATATATATATAATTTTTAAATATTTTATTAAGTGAAAATTATATATAATTAAAATTTTGTTTAATTGTAAAGTAAATTTTTTTATCTACATATATATGATTATCTAGTTATATAAGTTTTAAGACCAAATTTATAATTTTATTTCCACTAAATTATATATATACATATATATATATATATTAAACACAAATTAATTATAATTAAAAAATTATTTAATCAGTTTAAAATAATAAATTAAATATTTTACATCAATTTAGTTTGATCATAAGTATTTATATGATATTATAGTTTATATATAAATATTTTATTTAACATATAATATGTATATTTTTATTAATAACAAAAAATAAATAAAATTCTTATAATTTTTAAATATTTTATTAATTTATATATAATTAAAATCTTGTATAATTAATTTTAAACGGTAAATTAAACTTCTTACTCAAATACATCTCTCATTCTTTCTTTTTTTTTTTTTGCTCAAATAACTTGCATGCATTCAATCAATAATGTTTTTCAGGTGCAAACATTATTTATCCATTTCTATGAAATAAGATAACTAAGAAAATCGAACACGAACAACAATAAAAAATTGGCTCTTTAAATTTTGGTCAACCTTGCAATGATGGGCTAAAGAATTAGCACAATAATTTACTGAAGGATGACTTGACCCTGACTTAAAGAAGCAAGACAAACTTTGCATCCCTTGATATATCCTCAGATTTATCATGGTGGGGGTCTTGATATGATCCATAAGGGCTTCACTTAAATGAGCATAATGCCTGTCGTTTGTAGTTTAGGAACCAGTTACATGCCTTGCATTAGAGCACACGCCTTGGCTTCCACCAGCATTCGATACTAGAATGACTTTGCTCCGCACACCACCACACCATTCGCATCCCGGGCTATCACAGTGCACCTACATACCTACACATCATATCACTCTATCAAAACACCATCATAATTGATTTGCATCAAACCTATTGGGGCGCTTCCAATGTTGTGTTGTTGGTCTCATCTACGTGATTGTGGTATGTGGGTGCTATGGAATTGAGACACATCATGTATTGATAACATGCCTATCTCAATTGCATTTAGAACAAATCTGCTCATCCACACGAGACAATCTAATATTTAACTCTTTCCAATGGACACTACTAACAGTAGACAGATTTTTCAGATGCAAATTACAAGGTCCATACTATACATACTTAGTCTAGGGATATTCAAATAAAATATGTTCAATTAATTATATATCGGCACAAATTCTAGGACTTGTACTGTATTGTTGCTTATATTAATTCTCTATAACAGTCAAACTATTAGAATAAGCACGCCGGATGAAGTTTTGTATTTTAGGTGGGCATGTAATCTTCCATATATCAATTCAAAGTAATTTGTAACACCAGAATTTTTAAAATTGATATTTAGGCTCAATTGGACTAGAAAACAAGATTGAACAAGAATAAAATTTGAATTAAAAATAAAAATTAGAATTGAAAACCGTGAGAAAGTATTTTGGACCGATAAGTAATTAGTTTCATATCTACTTAAAAGTAATTACTTGTAAGTAGTGGAATCATTTCAAACTTATAAACTAAAAATACTTTTTTATTTTATCAAATCTGGAATTATATTCTCAACACTCGCCCTCACGTGCAACGTGGATACACTTGTCACATGCAACTTTAAACCCGCTCTCAACAACTGTTTACGAGTCGAGTATAATTCTTCTAGTATCGGATGAGAGGCAACAATAGCCTCGAATTGGGTATTTTTCCTCTATACTCGGGCATACCGCGAGTCGAATTTCTAGTCTCGGATAGGGTGGTGCGAGCCCACTAGCTCTAATACTATGTAAAAAGGTATTGTGGAACTAATAAGTGGTTGGATCCATATCTACTTAAAAGTTAATAAGTAGTAGAACCCTTCCAACCTTATAATCCCACAATACATATCACGCCCCGATCCAGTTTGGTCGGAACCTAGCGAGCAATCCGCCACTCTTTTTGACCTATAGGAGTCACCACTCCAAAGACCGCGAGTAGTTAGGTGTACTTTTCATCATTGTTCCCTTGAATATCATTATGCAAAACTGTTATATTAATAGTGCTTTAACAAGAAGGGTACATGGTTTTGGAGGCTTGGCGAATGATCTTTTAATGGGCCTCCATTTCCTGAAAAAATTTAAAAGGAGTGGGTGAGTCTTTCAACTTAGTGAGTGAGTAATCTTAAAGGCATGTACGTTTGGACCTTCTTATTTAATTTCACTTATAGTGATCACCGTTTTCTTATTATCCTCATGTTTTATTCATAGAATCGAGTTGACACACAATCACACACCCTTTTATCATTAAAATATATCACATGCTTGTAGAACAGTCTCCAACTGCTCTACTTATGGATCGGAGCACCTTTACTGTCCACCTTAATAGAAGCCCACAACTTATACCTGGAGTGTGTGTGGGCATCAATTACCCGACCCTCAGACCCGAACTTCTCGACATATTGGACAACAAACTTCTCTTATACTCCCTATGTCGTCCAGTAGCCCTTGGAACCACCACTACCCCAATAGTTTTAGTAATTATGATCATTATCTTTAGTGCTATTGGCCCAACGAGCTCGACAATTTGGCTTCAGTTCCATAACCATCGGCCCAATGAGTTCGACGACCCAGTTTTAGCTCAGCAGCTAATAACCCAACTAGTCTGATGGTCTAACTTTGGCACAATAGCTAGTTCACACAATTATCCGTTTATGAGAATGTTTCTTAGCATATAATCTTACTTGTTTACAGGCTTAAGCGCGTGCCCATTGGCCTTGAGTCCACTCGAGTACGATTTATTCGGTACGATCTCCCAAAGTGTTTAAGCTTGATCAATCAGTAAGGGGAGAGCAGTCCTGAAAAACCATTTTTAATTCGGGAAAAACAGTACCCATCAATCCAATCGGACATGATGCTAAACCCACTCACCTGAGGTGGTGTGACTTGCTCCCGATGATATCTCGGCCGACCACGCGTTCTTGTGCACGATCTTTAGAACTGCTCGTCCAACATGGTCTGAGCACTCATATCAGTACAATTGGCATGAAAGACCTCATACTTGTCCATATTGACAATTTGGTCCTTAATTATGCCGTAATTACGGTTAGGTCCCTAAAGTCCAGAGTTCTGCCCTTAAGTCCCTAATGTCTCATTTATCATTAATTAGGTCCCTAAAATTTTCATTTTCCCCTTTAGTTCCCTAATTTTCCTTTATTTCCATTAAAGTCCTCAATTTTTTATTAATTTCAATTTGACCCCCAATTTTCTAAAAATCCCCAATTTGCCCAAATTTCCTCAATTTATTGCATTTTGACCCCTAAATCTTAGATTCATCAAATTTACTACCCAAACTTGGGCAATTGCCGCCTATCATGCTGCTAATTACCCCCATCTCCCTACAATCAATTAGGCCTTTGAATCATTGCATTTAATGCCAATTTGAGCTCAAACGGAGCCTCGTCAAAAAAAGTCCTTAGAGAGAGAAAGCTCGATTTCCTTACAAGTGAGGGGGCGATGGTCGAAGCTCTTGATATGGGCGGCTAATGCTCTCCCAGGGAGTCCTTTTAGAATCAAATTGTTGGCCAATTGCCTGCCTGAGCACCGCAAATTTAATGAGAGAACTTCGGGCATGTTAACTTTTGTAACTTCAGAATTCTGACTATACAGGGTGAAAATTGGCTTAGCTCAAAGGTTGTAGAGGGTCTAGTATGGGTCAAGGAGGGATGGGGAGGGGTCGGTTTAGCTGTAGGAGGTCGGGTGTGACCGAAGTTTAGCTGAAAGAGTTCGAATTTCTCTAAGTCATAGGAGCATGTTCGAGCTCATCAGAGCTCCGGTGGTAGTCAGGTTGAGGTTGCAGTCAAATGGAGGACTTCTCCCCAGTTCTAGGGAGTCCAAGTGCAGCGTCAGAGGTTGAAGAAAAAACTCACATTGGAACTTTGGTTTACACTTCACCAGAAAAGTGGACACTCATTCTTCAATCAATTGTAGGATGAGCAGGACGTGTGGGGAGGAGTTCTTTATATAGGGAGCTCGACAATTGCCAGGGCTACCAGCCGGTGTAGGATTCAACCCCCTCCTCACTCGTTGGCGGTTGGACCAGAGCTTTTTCTGAGTTGTCGGAGACTCACTCTCTTTCCCTTATCCTTTTCTCTCAATCACTCGATTCGATCGGGATCCTGTGATCAACCCGCCACCCTTCCATTAACCATCTTGGTATCTCTACCGCAATGGTTTAAGAAAGGTAAAGGCATACCTATATATGTTTTCCATAACAATTGAAAATTTGGGATTCACAACATAGGGCTTACCTTGAGGGTTTGAGCCTCCGCTCAATCTTCGGTTCTACCTGATTTGACTCTTTTTCCTAAAATGAGTTAAAGGAGGGGAATGAGTATACAACTCAGCGAGGGAAAAATTTCTACACCATTTGATTAGTCATATATATTTATTTCTTTTTATTTTTCCAACGATCCATGAAGGTTTCATCCATCAACCGCCCTTTTACCATAAAAATGGATCACACGATCTTTGAGCAGTTCCCGGCTGCTCCACTTGTAGACTAGAGCGCATTTACCGTCAACCTTGATAGAAGTCTATAACCTCTACCCTAAGTCTAAGTGGATATCAGTTGTCCAACCCTCAAACTCGGGCAATACTTTGTGTCTGCAATGTGAGACGAGACCTCCCCCCTCCAATCTTGATCTTAGTGCACGAGAAACTCCCAGAGCTTCTTGACATACTGGACAACGAACCACCCTTATGCTGGGTCATCCAGCAGCCCTTAGAACCAACACTATCCCATACCGGACGACTCGATGGTTCCACATCTCATGCATGCACAATCAAGAATCTTATCAATTACGGTCATTATCTTTGGCCCACTGGCCCCACGAGACTATTGGCCCGACTTTGGCCCCTTGGTCACCAGCCCAACGGGTTCGATGACTCGGCTTCGACTTAGCAACTGTGTAAACCCCGTCCCTTCGAAGTAAGGAAATAAACCAGGGAAAAACCCCAAAATTTTGAAAGAAAATCGGGTATCCATTGGGACAGAAAATGGTAAATAAGGATTTAAGACAAGAATTTGGACATCCCAAGTGGCAAATAAATTAAAAAAGTCATGAAGGAGAAACATGAAGTGGATTGGATGTGAAAACTAGACCGGTTCAAGGTAAACCGAACCTCAACTAGATTAAACCGGTTCAAAGATTCATTTTTCTAGGTAGCTTAAAAATATCAAATTGGAAAATTGAAGCTACCATCAAGTAGAAAATGAATTTAGATAAATTTAGCAATTTTAATTTTTGGAAAATCGGTCAAATGGGGCTGAACAGACCAATTTACAATTTTGGGTCACCGGACTTGGTCGGATCGGACCGGTCAACGGACTACTGGCAGGTCAGTGCCTAGTTAGCGGGTGCAACCAACCAGTGTGCGAAGCATAGTGAAGCATGCCTAGTGAGTCACTTAGTCAACACCGACCAATCAGTAAGTGACACTTGTCATTGGTCAACAGCCAGAGAAGGAAAATCCACATTAGCGACGACCGACCAATTAGGGAGTGACACGTGTCCTGGTCAATGATCAATGTCAGAATGGCCTGTCAGCAAAGACTGACCAATGAGAAGCTAACACGTGGCAAAAGTGCTATGTCAGCATCCGACTAGGGCGTTTGAGAAAACGACCGACCAATTAGAGGTTTACCCGTGATAGTGCTACGTCGGACAACCTCAGCCAATTAGGAGCTGACACATGGCAGTGACAAGGTGTGTAAGGAGGGAAATCTGAGACATTTAAAATAGCAAATTAGAGGATCCATGTGTCATAGTCAATGGTCAATAGAAACCCAATCAGCAGCCAAGTAGGAAGGAGCAACCAATAGGAGGCTATCACGTGTCCGGTTAGTAAGCCAAAGGCTGACTAGGTTGCTGATGAGGATAGTATGTCAACAATGCCAACCAATTATGGTGCACCACGTGGCAAGCCGACATGTGCTAAGCTTGCACGTGCGCCACTATGTCTTCTTCCTCAGTTGGGTGATAGGGAGAAAAGGATAAAGGAGAGGGAGAAAGTCTCTAGCGACTCAGAAAAAGCTCCTATCCAGTCACCGACGAGCAAGGCGAGGGCCGAGTTTTACGCCGGCAGGTAGCCCAAATAGTTGTCAAGCTCCCTATATAAAGAGTACCCCTCCCCTCACATTCCTCATCCCACCAGCCATCAAAGGACCTAAAGAGGTCTACTTTCCGGCGAGTTGTAAACCAAAGCTCCAACAAGAACCTTTCCTCCAACCTCTGAAGGCACATTTGAGCTCAGTGGAACTAGGAAGAAGTCCTTTACCTCGCTACCACCTCCTTTCAGCCTGAGGATCATCGGAGAAGTGTTGGAAAGCTGGTACAGTACTGTCACTTCTATGACCCCGATCTCTAGGAACCTTCGAGGTAACCAATTCCACCCCATTTTGCTTGAATAGTAAAGTTGCAGAAAATGAAACACTAAAACTTCTCTTCTCGAATTCTTCATGCTCAAGCAACCATGTAAATCCCATCCCTTGAAGTTAAGGAAAATAAAAAAAGAACCGGTCAACCCAAGTTAGAAAACCGAACCGATTTACGAACCCCAACCGTTAGAGAATAGGCAAATTGAGAAATTTACAACTCCCGAGTAACCCATAGAGTCATAAAAACATTGAAAAAGTACTTTGGGATTAATTGGAAGAAAAAACCAGACCGATTTAGGTGAACCAGATCTGAACCGAATTGAATCAGTTTGAACCATCATTGAACCAGTTGCTAAATTTATTTTTCTAGGTAGCTTAAATTATTCAAATTAGGGAATTGATGCCATAATTAGTTAGAGAATGAATTTAGATGGATTTAAAAATTTTTAATTTTGAAAAACTCGGTCGAATCGGGCCTGAACTGGCCAGTTTAAGCATTGAACCCGATTTGTATCGGTACAGTCCGGTTCGAAACAGTATCGTCTTCTTCTTTCAAATGACAGCACTGTTCACTTGTCGAAAAAGCTAACAGGGCTGAAGAAGGTGAAAAGTCTCCATTCAGGGCATTTTAAACCATGAATGATCATCATAAAAGTGCCAATCAAACGCCTAGAGAGTCCCCGAGCTCCCTATAAAAAGAGCTCCTCCCCCTTCAACCTCCACACACCTCAAAATTCCTCTCTCTCTCTCTCTCCCTCTACTACTCCATTTTTAGGTGAAGTTCGAGCTAGAGCTCCGACTTGGGCATTTTTTTGAGCCTTAGAAGGTGAGGTCAGGTTCTTTAGATTTGGGGAGAAGTCAGCTACTCAACGGTAGTCTCCATTTGCTCCGAGGATCACCGGAGAAGTGCCGGTGTAATAACACAGTGAAGCAGATCCGACAGACCGAAGCTACCCTATTTTGGCCGAGCTGAAATCGACTGAATTTAGCCCTCCTTTGGCCAAACCAAGTTATCCCAATGTCCACTCAGCCCTTAGACAACCTCAACAAATCTGAAAGGTAAGCCAATTTGGCCCTACTCAGTCATTGTAGGTCAAAGTTAGAGAGAGAAAATACAAAATTTCACCGACAAAAGTCTCCCTTACAAAGCCATTTATCTTTGTTGCCACTGGTTCAACGACCCCGACCCTCAACTCGACATGTAGCCGTTTGTCTAGACTGGTCCATCGACATGGTCCTATCGCACTACTGCGAGTCCGTCAAGTATGCCAGTCTTGTCTTGGTATCATGGCGCAATCATATAATTCATTCATTAAGAATTTTCATGGCTTAAACATCATGTTTGTTTACGAGCTCCTACTCGTGCCAACTGGCCTTGGGCCTACTATACGTGATTTTCCAAAATCGGGCATTTTAGCCCTAAAGTTCCAAAAATTGAGGCCTCTAGCTTATTTGAGCTATTCTAACTCTTATCAAGAAGGTCTCCCAAACTTTTTAAGCATTGGCGCACCATAAGGGGAGAACACTTTTAACAAAATAAACTTTACATCCATCACATCGACCGGGTGTGATGACATCTCTGCTTACAACTGATAAGCAGGTTTTCTAGTTCCTTCAAAAAAGTCTACCATACTAATCGGGTACGATCTACTTACAACCGGTAAGTAGTTCTCCACGTAGTTCTCACATCACTCCAACCAGGTGTGATATTAAAATTCCACATAGAAGTTTTTTTTTCGAAGTGTTTATCATTCCAACCAAGTATGATGTGAATAAACCCATTCACCTATTAATCGTGACGTGTTTGTCCTCGATTGATTTTTCCAAGTCGACGCGAGCTTCTCTTGCTGGCGTTTCGGTCCTTCATGCTCCTACATGATTCGGACAACCTTATCTATTAATACTTGGCATAAAAACCTTCGTTCCTCACGTATGAACGACTAAACTCAAAACTTCTAATTAATTGCACTTAGGTTCCTAAAGTTCATTTTCCTTGACTTTAGGTCCCTAATGCAAACTTTGCCCCAAATTGAGTCCCGAAACTTCCAAAATTCACTTTGAGTCCTCAATTTACTCAAAATCACTTAAGTGGTTCAAGTTTCCCAAATTTCCAATTTGGTCCCCAACTTTTCAAAAATTACCATTTTGCCCCTACATTACAAAAATGGCAATTTGACCCCAATTAATTTTAAAAATTGACCAATTGGTCCTACAACATCCTTTTCATGGCCAATTGACTTTGAAATTTTGTAAATTGTAATTTGGTCCCTCAATTTTACGAAATCCCCAATTTTCCCCAAAAGTTCCCCTAATTTTTCCCTTTCAAACTGGTCGAATTTGATTTAATCAAAATAACCATTCAATTGGGGTTAATTGCTTCAATTGAAGGTATGGATCAGTTCCTACACTTCATACGATTCAATTGAGATTTGAATCACGTCATTTGGGTCTAAATTGAGATCAAATAGAGCTTCGCCAAAAAACTTAACTTAGAGAGACAAAGGTTTGAAAGCTTACCGTGGGAGGTGTGGCGGTTTGATCTCTCTATTAGGGAAGATAGCTCTCTTCCTAAGGTATCTTCTAGGATCAAGAATTCCTACAATTGACCTCAAATTGAGGGAGAATTTCGTCAATGAAATTTTGTAGTTTCTCTCTCTAACTCCGACCTACAACGATTGAGGATGGCTAAATTGGCTTTACCTTTCAGCTCAGTTGAGATCGTCTAAGGGCTGAGGGGAGGTTTGGAGAGCTCAATTTGGCCTGAGGAGGGCTGAATTCAACCGATTTCAGCTCGGCCTAAATAGGGAAACTTTGGTCCGCCGGAGCTACTTCACTATTTGATTACGCCGACGCTTCTCTAGTGATCCTTAGAGCAAATGGAGACTATCGTCGGGTAGGTGACTTCTCCTCGAATCTAAGTAACCGGACCTCGCCTTCTAAGGCTTAGAAAAATGCCCAAGTCAGAGCTCTGGTTTGAGCTTTACCAGAAATCGGAGTAATAGAGAGAGATAGGAGTTTTCAGGTGTGAAGAGGAGGAACAGAGAGGAGCTTTTTATATAGGGAGCTTAGGGACTCTCTGGCCATTTGATTGACACCTTTATGATGCTTATTCATGGCCTAAAATGCATTGAACAGAAACTTTTCACCTTCGCCAGTGCTGTTTGTTTTTCCGGCGAGTGATTAGTGCTATCAAGAAGACAATACTGTTCCGAATCAGACTTGACTGGTCTAAATCGGGTTGAATAGTTAAACTGACCAATTCATGCCTGATTTGATCGAGTTTTTCAAAATTAAAAATTTCTAAATTTATCTAAATTCATTTTCTATCCAATGGTGGCTTTAATTCATCAATTTGAATATTTTAAGTCACCTAAAAAAATTAACTTAGAAACTGGTTCAATGGCAGTTCAATTCGATTCAAGTCCGGTTCACCTTAACCAGTCTGTTTTTCTCTTCCAATTCATCCCAAAGTCTTTTTTCATGACTTTTATGACTTTTTAGGTTACTTGGAATTTGTAAATTTCCATTTTTACCCTTTCCTTATCGGTTGTGGTTTGTGAACCAACTCGATTTTCTCACCCGGGTTAACCGATTCTTTCCCCGGTTTTCTTACCTCTAAAGGATGGGGTTTACAAACTGGTTCAAAGATTCATTTTTCTAGGTAGCTTAAAAATATCAAATTAGAAAATTGAAGCCACCATTAGATAGAAAATTAATTTATATGAATTTAGAAAATTTTAAATTTTAGAAAATTCGTTGAATCGGACCTAAAATGGTCAATTTACAATTTCAGGTTACCAGACTCGATCGGACCAGACCGGCTAATGGACCACCGACAAGTTAGAGCCCAGTCAGTAGACATGACCAACCAGCGTGCGACGCATGGTGAAGCACGCCCGATCAGCGCATGAAAGCGTCGATCAATCAGTGAGTAACACGTGTTATTGTTCAACAGTCATAGGAGCAAATCCACATAAGCGACAACTTACCAATAGAGTTGTGACACGTGTCCCAATTTAGACCATGGATGTATAACATTCATTACCTTATTGGAACAAGTGATGGAAATAGGTGTTATGAATCTTCAATTAAGCACAATTAAGATAATATAATAATATATAGATAAAATATAAAGTAAATTTAATAGTGTTTAAAAGTTTTGTTTATTTATATTCAAATATATCACCTTAAATTAAATTTTTTATATTAATATGATATTATATACATACTTATTATAACATTAATATTTTTTATAATCTAGTTGAATTTTTATTAAATATGAGTTTATTAAATTTAATATTATTTAATAAATTATTACAAAATGATAAGAATATGTTCATTTCATTAAATATGTTAAACCATTAAATTTCTTGTAAACCTCAAAATAAGTTTATAAAATATATAATTAGAGTTTTCCTTCTAACATTCACATGATTATTTGGTTAGACTTATTGAAGAAATAATCAATTTTGTGTAAATAAATATTATAAATTAATAAGAATAATTATATATTAATAATTTTATATATAATAAAAAAGAGAAGACACCTAAATATACTTCACCTATGTTATCATTATTTTATATAATATTTATAAAGTCTATATTTTAATTTATAATAAATAATATTTTATAATTAAAATAATCCATCAATAATAATTTCTAACTTTTTTTACTACAAACAACTATTACTTTCAATATATCTTTTAATTTTTATTTATTATTTATACATTAAGATATTATCATTAAAATTATTATGAAATAATATTATATTTATATTATACTTAAATATATCCATTTAAGTAAGTAAATATAAAATTATATGTATTCATGATTTTATATATATACTCTATTATATGTATATTCCATATCTATTATTTTTTTTATTTTTTTGTAATTTGTATATACTATATATATATATATTAAAGTATTCATGTATTTTATATTTTAATAGTTTATAATGTTTAAACATTTTAAACTTTTAACTTATATTTTTACATTAAGATAATTATTTATTTAAGTAATGCTATTATGAATAATAGCATTACTTTAAAAATATTTACTTATAAATTAAAAAAAATTAAAAATATTTTTAATAAATAATAAAATTAGAATAAAATACTAAAAAATAAATGTGGTTTATTTTTTTTAAATACACATTAACTAATTTCAATTATTTTTTTAAATATAATCAAATATACTAATAATACATTAAATAATCTCCACTTTAATTTAGGATTAAAATTTTAATTTTTTTATAATTTTTATTAAAAAATAGTAATAGAATATCAAACCATATTATTATAAGTAAATATAATTAATTGGAGATATTCTAAAAATACCCCTATTTATATTATTTACATATTTATAATTATAATATTTTTTTACTTATTTAAGTAAATATAGATTGAATATTATATATATAAGTAAAATGAGAATTATTTTTATTTTATATTTTCTGCAATATATATTTATACATTTTAATTTATACTAATTAATAAATTGAGGTTAAAATAATACATCAACTATAATTTGTAACTTTTATTTTTAATTTTATCATACTTTTAATTTCAAGGTTTCTTTATTAAATAGTTTATTTATTTTTATATTTTTCCTTTTGATTCATTTACTTGTCATAATTAAATTTATTATAAGTTATCTGATATTTATATTACAATTAAATAGATACACATATCTCATAAATATAGGAGTTATATACTAAAATTAATTATTTATATATATATCATTTATATTATGTGTAACAACTAATTATTATCTTTATATTTTTAATTTATGTATACTCCAAATCTATCAAAGTATATATATGTAGTTTAAATTTTAATTGAATATGTTTTATCTGTAAAAGACAATTTTTATAAATAAAACAAAAAAGTATTAACAATTATATTCTTATACTATTTTAAGTTATTATAAATATATTATAATGTGTCATATGGTCATTTATATGATATTATATAAAAACTTAAACAAAAACTTTTGTGATTTTATATATTTATTTTTGACAATTTATTTAGTTAATAGATTAATAATATGTTTATTTATTTCATATTTATTTCATATTTATTTAATATTTTTAATTTTTTTGTACAAAATTTAATATTTTCAAGTTAAAAATATAATTTTTATTTTTATTTAAAATTTTATATTTACACTCAATAAAAGTAGGAAAATGCCTTTATATTTAAAAATAATAAATAAATCAAATATATTAGAAAATGTGATAAATCTATTATAATCATATTTATTTTAATTTTATAAGCAATAATATTATTATTTTTATTAATATGATATTATAAATTATAGATTCACAGTGTTACATAAATATATACATATCATATTATTTTCATATTTAAATTCATATACCATTCTTACTGTATTTGACCTTGATACTTGTAGCACAGGCATCAGCTTATACTTTCAACTCCCGAACATTAAAGTATTTGTTTCTTCCTCAAAAAGACTATTGAATTATATATATAAATTCTAAATAAATATATAAAACTCTAACCCCTTTCTTAATTTTTTGAATTATATTGAATTACTTATTTCATTCATTTTCAAAAAAATAAATATATAAGTATATATTTAAACATTTTATGAAAGATTATATGTAAATAAAAAATATATTATATCAACCATTAGTATAAAATAATTTGAATAATATAATCTAATATAATTTATTAATAAACAAATTCTTTCTTTTTTATTTAAAATAATTAAGATATGAGTAAGGTGATGAGAAATATATGTATTTAGAGATTGATATCTACAAATTTATTTTATATAAATAATATAATATTATAAAAAAATAAAATCATTTAAAAATATGTGTATATCATCATCTTATTTATTACAAACTACAAACTCTTATTCATTAAACATATATGGAAAATAACTAAATCTTACCAAATAAATGGCCACTTATAAATATATGAAATAAATATTATAATATGCATTTATTTATGTAATTTTCTTAAGTTAATGGATAATACATTAAGTATTGTACTAAATTAAATTATAACTGTTAATTATATATGTGGTTGGGTAGATTTTTTGAATAAATTTATAATTATATAGTTATATTACCCATCCAAAATACTATATTAATACAATTTATAAAATCATATCATATGTTCACAAAATATGCATAAAAAGCTTTAAATATATAACTATTATATAAAACTCAATCTTATTATTATCTTAATATATCATGGTAATAACTATTATTTTAACCCAAATATTGTTTTACTGATTTTTTAATTATAAATTGAATTTCATATATACATTAATATTAAAAAGAATAGTATATTGTTATAACTCAATTAATATTATAAAATTTACATAATAACTCAAATAAAATACCAATATTTATAAAATAATTCAAAATTTGTAATATATAAATAGTTTTAAAGCCTTATTTGATTGTTTTAAATGAAGATAGTAATGAAAGTTGGATGACAAGTAATATAATGGTAAGTGTTGTAATACATGATAAATAAAATAATATCTTTTATATAAGCATTATATAATTATAAATTTAATATATTTTAAATATTAATTAAATATAGGTTGAATATCGTATATATATTTAAGTAAAGTGGTAAGAATTTTTATTTTCTTTTTCCTTAAAAATATTTATAAATTATATATTTTAATTTATAATAAATATTATATTTTAGTTAAAATAATTAATTAATTATGATTTTTAACTTTTTACGGCTACCTAGTATTACCCTGTATCTTTTAATTTGTATTTATTATTGATTATTTATATTCATCAAGTCATCATAATTAAAATTATTATGAAATAATATTGTATCTATATTAGACTTAAATATATAATCATAAAATAAGATTAAAATAGGAAAATTATGAATACTTTATAAATATTTTTAATTTACAACTTCTATTTTTATACTATAATAATCATATAATTTATTTTATTGTAAATATCCCTATAACTTCCAAATTATATAGCTATAAATTAAAATACTTTTTAAAAAGTATTTTAAATTAAAATATATTTTTATTTAGAAAAAGTAAAAATTAGTATAAAATACTCACACGTATATGTACATTATTTTTTATAAATATGCATTAATTTTATTTTATTTTTGTTGTAAAATGTGAAAAAATATATTAATAATACAATAGATAATTTCTACTTTAAATTGTAATTAAAAAATATTTATAGTTTTCATTTTTTTCTTTTATATAATGTAAAAAAGTAAATAAATTTTGTATTAATAAAAAATAACCATCTCAATACATTCTATAATATGATTATATATTTATTAGATTTTTTTACTTATTTAAATAAATATATAGGGAATATCTTATAAATACTTCTAATATGTCATCATTATATTCTATCTATCACATCTAAAATATTATTAATTTTTGTTATAAGAGTGAAATAGATAAGTTAGAGTTTTTTAAATTAATGAATATACATTGGTCACATGAAATAGATATGATATCATATATCTTTTATAAATTAAGAATTGGAATAAAGGAAATTTTATATTTTTAATTAAATTTATAACCTTTAATTAGTTATATATAAATTGTTAACTATTTGGATATATATATATGCAATTAAATGAAAAGTTGATTTATACGTATGTAATTTATCTAACATTAGAACGAAATATGAGTTTATTGTAAACACATTTTGTCAGCTGAATTTGAGATATAATGTATTTTTTATAAGGAATTAAAAAATAATAATAGGCTGCAATCCACATATGTTATACTATTCAAATAATATAATAATTCAAATAATTAATAACTTAAATTAATTATTAATTAATTTAATTTTAAGTATTAGTTTCCTAGTAACAATATAATAAATAGTAAATATTATAATGTTATTTGAGTTATCTAAAACAAATTAATTTGATTTATTTTAAACTTTTCTAAAATGTTCATTATAGCACAAAAATTATGGCGTTATTTTAAATGTCATAAAAATTAAACTTTTTTGAAAATTTTTATTATTTATTTTCAATTATTAAATCAATTCAAGTAAAAATGTTTTTATATTATAATATTATTTTTTATATTATTAATAATAGTATAAAATTAGCTATAAATATTTGTGTTTAATAATAAGCTAAAAGTAAATTATGTTAATTTCAAATCATATTTTATTTGAGAAAAAACATTATTTATTGTTTTACTATGTATATAATGTGGGTTGTTGTTTGAGTAACATAAGAGTTAATATTATTATATTTTATAAATAAAAAAGATCATTTTATATAATCTTTATATAATTATAATTTTGATATTTTTGTACATATTTATTGAAATACAAGTTGAATATATTACATATATTTAAATAAAATGATAATTATTTTTATTTTCTATCTTTTATAAATTTTTTATAAAGTTTGTATTTTAATTTATAATAAATAATATAGTGAGATTAAGATAATAATCAATAATAATTTTAAATTTTAATTTATTATTATTAATGTATCTTTTAATGCGTATTTATTATTTATTATTTTATTTATTAAGTTATCATAATTAAAATTATTATAAATAATATTATTTTTATATTATACTTAAATATTTACATTTATGTAAGTAAATATATAAAATTAACCTATTTTCCATTATTAATAATTATTTTTTTATTAGTTTATATATATATATATATTCCATATCTATTTTTTTGTAATTTTTATATACTACTCACATATCAAAGTATTAATGTATTTTATATTTTAATTATAAATAAATTAAAATAGTAAAATTATTAATAAATTTTAAATATTCTCAACTTTCAAGTTTTATTTTTATAATAACATAATAGTTTATTTATTTTTATTGTTAATAAAAAAATAACTTTCAAATTATTTAGTTATAAATTAAAATACATTTAAAAAATATTTCAAATTAAAATTTATTTTAAAGCAAAAAATAATACAATATTAAAAATATAATATAAGAGTTAATTTATTCTATAATATAAATAAAAATATCGTATTTACCTTATTTATATAGTTATAAATTTAATATTTTTTGCATATTTATTTAAATACAAATTTATTTACAAAAAAATTAAATACAAGTTGAATATCTTATATATATATATTTAATAAAGTTGTAATTATTTTACTTTATATCTCTTTTAAAATATTTTAAAAGTATATATTTTAATTTATAATAAATAATATATTGAGATTAAAATAATCAATCAATAATAATTTTTAACTTTTAATTTATTATTATTCTCAATATATCGTTTAATTTGTATTTATTATTTATTATTTTATTCATCAAGTTATTATAATTAAAATTATTATGAAATAATATTATATTTATATTATTTTGTAATTTACATATACTACAATATTAAAGTATTCATGTATTCTATATTTTAATTATGAATGAATTATTAAATCAGATCAAAATATTAAAATTATCAAATATTTTTAATCATTCTTGACTTTGAACTTTTATTTTTATACTTAGATAATAGTTTATTTATTTTTGTTGTTAATAAAAGCATAACTTCCAAATTATTAGTTCTAAATCAAAATGCTTTTTTAAAAATATCTCAAACTAAAATATATTTTAAGCAAAAAAATGGAATAAAATACTAAAAATATGTTTTATTTGAAATACACATTAATTAAATTCAATTAT
This sequence comes from Trapa incisa, assembly GCA_030064435.1. Classification (NCBI taxonomy): domain Eukaryota; kingdom Viridiplantae; phylum Streptophyta; class Magnoliopsida; order Myrtales; family Lythraceae; genus Trapa; species Trapa incisa. Next base: position 16,986,421 of record CM057771.1, read on the forward strand.
TTTGTAAAACATGAGCAAATATATTAATAATAAATTAATTAATGTCCACTTTAATTTGAAATTAAAATTTTTATTTATTTTCTTTTTTATTATAAAAACAATAATTGAATATTGTGTCATATTATTATCAATAAAAATAATTAATTGAAGATATTCTAAAATACCATTATTATATTATTTATATATTTATAATTCAAATATTTTTATTTATTTAAGTAAATATAGTTTGACTATCTTTTATAGGTAAAATGTTAATTATTTTTATTTTATATTTTCTACGGTATGTATATATATTTAACTATTTTAATTTATAATAATTACTATATTAAAGTTAAAATAATATATCAACTATAATTTAATTTGTATATTTTATTTTAAATTTTAACATATTTCAATATTTATTTTAAATTATATTTATTAATATATATTTTTATTTATTTACTTGTCATAATTAAATATATTATAACGGGATCTAATATTTATTTTATAATCAAATATGTATTTATATAAATAAATACACATATCTCAATTATATAGGTGTTATATATTAAAATCACTTATTTTTTTATAAATATATTAAATAATAAGTTATTATTTTTTTATATTATTTTAATTTAAAGATAAATACAATATATTAAAGTTATACATTTAAGTTTCATTAATTATATTTTTTATAAAACACAAATTTATAAATAAAATATATTTTTTAAAACTTTTAATTTTATTTTATTGTATGTTACTATAAACAATAATGTAATATATGATTATATATATATATTATATAAAAACTTTAATCACAAATACAGTAACTTTATATATTTAATTTTAATGATTTATTTGTTTAATAAATTAATAATATAGTTATATATTTTATATTTATTTAATATTTTCAATTTAAACAATACAATTTTAAGTTTTATTTAAAATTATAGTTTTACACATAATAAAAGTTAGAAATATTCTTTATATCAACTCGATTATAAAAAAATAAATAAATCGTACATACATAAATATACTAATGACATATTTCATAAATATTTTTATATTCAACTTAATACCTCTTATATAAGATGAGTTTTATCAACTTTTATATTATATAATGATAAAGAATAAAAAAAACTTCTTCTATATGTCATCATTATATTATATCTATTACACACTTTTATTCATTGATAATATAATAAAAATAGATAAATTAAAGTTATATTAAATAAATGGCCACTTATGTATATATAAAATTATTCTTATAGCATTCTTTTATTTATTTATTTTTACAATTAATGATTAATGATTAATATATAATAAATTATATTTTATTTAGAATACACAAATAAGATTAATAGATAATAAATTATGTTTATTTAAAAAATACAAATAAATTTAAATATAAAAGCGCAAATTATTTTTTTCTAATTTATATAAACTCACTAAATACTTTTAGATATCATAATATTATCTTTAAAAATTATTAAATTATTTTGAGGGTGCTTAATTGAGAATATTATACCTGCTAAACCTCTTAACAACAGCAACATTGAATGTAAAACAACTGCTCCAAATGCCCACCTAATTCTAATGCTGCCCCTGTGAAGTTAAGAATTCACTCAAAAAGTACTCCAAACCTAACTTGAGCCCCTTGATCTAATATATGACAGCTTAAATATGACAGTTTTCCACAACTCTTAAATATGACAGCTTAAAGAAAGATTACCAACTTAGACAATGGAGATATAGTATTCATTACCTTATTGAAATAAATGATGGAAATGCATGTTATGAATCATTAGCTAAGCATAAGATAATCTAATAATATTTATATAAAATATAAGGTAAATTTAATATTATTTAAAAGTTTTGCTTATTTATATACAATTATGTGAGCTTAAATTTAATTTTTTATATTAATATTATGTCTTATACATGCTTATTATAACATTAATATTTTTTATAATTAAGTTGTTTTTTTATTAAATTTAATATTATTTAATAAATTATTACAAAATAATAAGAATATGTTCATTTTCAATAAATATGTTAAACCACTAAATTTTTGTAAATTCAAAATGAGTTTATAAAATATATATGAGAATTATAGTTTTTTTTCTTCTAACATTCACATGACTATTTAAGTAGAAAACCCATTATGTAATTATGTAAAATTTCATAATAAGTACTATTAATTAATTTAAATTTTAGTATTTATTATATCATCAAAATTTAAATAAATTTATATTTTTAAAGTATTTTTTGTAAATAATTGTATAATATAAACCCATTATGTAATCTAATATAATTTTCATTAAATATGTTTTTATGGAAAAAGAAATGTGTATATTATTTAATATTTTTTTTGACAAGGTGAAGATGATAAAGATTTATAATTGTTTATATTTAGACTTATAAAAGGAATAATTCATTTTGTGTAAATAAACTATTATAAATTAGCAATAATATTATATATTAATAATTTTATATATAGTAAAAAAGAGAATTCACATAAATTATTATATTGAGCAAAAAAACCTAAATTATTATATATTTTGAAACATTAAAATACAATATTAATAATATATATTAGTCAAGTCCAATTATTTTGTAAAATAGGACCAAATATATTAATAATATATAAAATAAAATTTACTTTATATTGAAATTAAAATTTTATTATTTTTCTTTTTGTAAAATAAGACCAATTATTTTGCATTCGACTAGGACGTCTGAGAAAACGACCTACTAATTAGAGGTCGACATGTGGCAGTGCCCCATTGGACAGCCTCAACCAATCAGGAGCCGACACGTGGTAGTGACACTATGCGTGAGTAGAGAAATTTGACGTTTTTAAATCAGCCAATTAGAGGATGTCACGTATCACAGTAATCGGTCAACAGAAACCCAATCAGCAGCCACGTAGGAAGGAGCAGCCAATGGCGCTGTTGATGAGGATGGTATGTCACCAACACCAACCAATCACGATTCACCACATCGCAAGCCAACGCGTACAAAGCTCGCATGCTCGCCAGTGTGTTGTTTTCCTCAGTTGGCTGACAAGGAGAAGAGGATAAGGGAGAGAGAGAAAGTCTCCAGCGACTAGGAAAAAGCTCTGATCCAATCGTCGGCGAGCGGGGCGGAGGCCGAGTTTGTAGCCCGGATAGTTGCCAAGATCCCTATATAAAGAGCACCACTCCCTTCACATTCCTCCCCCCATCAGCAATCGAAGAACCTGAAGAGGTATGCTTTCCGGCGAGACATAAATCAAAGCTTTGACGAGGACCTTTCCTCCAACCTCCGAAGGTGCATTTGTGTTTTGTGGAACTAGGAAGAAGTCCCCTACTTTGCTATCACCTCCTTTCAGTCTGAGGATCATCGGAGAAGCGTTGGGAAGCCAGTACAGTACCGTCACTCTGGTGACCCCGAAATGACAGAAAATCTCGTGTTGAATTACAGCCACCTTCGACCTCAAGTGATTGGGCCAAAGCTTCCACATCTCTCCATGACTAACCCTCGACCTCCAGAAACCTTCGAGGTAAGCCAATTCTGCCCTATTTCGCCAAAATAGTGAAGTTGTAGAAAATGAAATACTAAAACTTCTCTACTCGAATTCTCCATACTCAGTTAGCCAATTGACCCGAAGTTTATCCTGGGAGACTCCCTCCAAAGAGCACCAGCCACCCCAATCCAGAGCTTAGACCACTGCCCCTTCACCGGTAAGAAAACCAAGCTTTCTCTCTTTCTCTAGAAAACTTTTATGATGAAGCTCCATTTGAACCCAAAAATGGATCAATTGAAGTCGTTCAAAAGCTAGGATGATCATAGAGAGATGGGGGGAGAGATTGTTAAGGGGCAATTAACCATGTTTAGGTGGTCAATTGGAGGAAATGAGAATTTGGGGGGCCAAAGTGCAATTTTAGGAAAAAATGGGTGAATTAGGGATTTTTGGAAAAATGGGGGGGTCGAATTGCAAATAATAAAAAGTTAAGGATTTCAAGGGAAATAGAGGGAAATTAAGGACAAAAAGGGTAAAATAAAAACTTTGGGGATCTAATTGGTAATAAATGGACATTAGGGACTTACGAGCAAATTTTTGGAGCTTTAGGAACATAATCGTAATTATGGCATAATTAAGGACCAAAGTGGCGATACGACAATTACGGGATTTTCCCTACAAATAGTATTTATATGAATGCTCTGACTATACAAGATGGGTGGTTCAAGGATCATGCACAAGAACACATGGTTGACCAAGACACCATCGAGAACAAGTTACACCACTCCAGGTGAGTGAGTTTAGCATCACGCTCGGTTAAGCTGATGAGTACAGTATTCCTGTATTAAAAATTGGTTTTCTAGGACTGCCCATCCCTGATTGTTTGAACAAGCTTAGAACTTTTGGGAGGCAGTCCTAATATTGCATGGAACATGCAATAGTCAGGTAATACCGTTTGAGTGGGCCCAAGGCCAATGGGCATGGGTGTAGGCCCGTAGACAAGATAAGGTTTATGTGCTTGAAAACTCTCATAAGAATCGGTGAATTGTGTGTGATTTGGTTACATTGTCGAAGTCGGACAAACGAACTCATTGGGCTAGTAGCTGTTGAGCTGAAGCCGGGTCATCAAACTCATTGGGCTAGTAGTTACGAAGCCAAAGTCGGGTTGTCAGGTTCATTGGGTCAGTAACACCAAAGATGATAGCTATAACTAATAAAAATTGTTGATTTTTCATGCATGAGATGATGAGCCATCGAGACGCCCGGTATGGGATAGTGGTGGTTCTGAGGGTTGCTGGATGACCTGGGGGGCATAAGGGCAGCCTATCGTCTAGTATGTCAAGAAGCTCCAAGAGCTTCATACGCATTGAGACCAAGGTCAGAGGGGGAAGAGGTCTCATTCCACATCGCAGACATGAAGTATGGCTCAGGTCTGAGGGTCGGACGACTAATGTCCACTCAAGCTCAGAGTAGAAGTTATGAACTTCTATCGAGGTGGATGGTAAAGGTGATTCGGTCCACAAGTAGAACTGTCGGGGACGGGACTACGAACGTGTGTTCCCTTTTTATGATAAAAGGGTGTGTGATTGTGTGTTAACCCGAGGAGGGGTAAATAATGGATCACTATGAATTAATGGAAAGCACACATAAATCTATCTATGAGATTTCCCACTCATTGAGTTGTATGACTCATCCCTTCTCCTTAACATTTTTTAGGAAAGATACGGTCATCGAGGAACTTCCCTCACAAAGCCTCGAAACTCATGTACGATTTATGCTATTAGTTTTGTATAATGTCATTCTCGGGGATTGTGGCAGACAATACGCCCGACTCTTCATAGCCTAGAGGAGGAGTGTCTCCTCGAGGTTAAGGAGAGTGGTGGGTTGATCACGGGATTTTGACCAAACTAGGTTAGGGCATGACAAACTATTTGGCCTAACAATCCCAACAACCTGACATTGGCTCGGTAGGTCTATCACACAATTATTCGATATGAAAGTTTTAATGGACTGATTTCTCGCTAATTCTCAACGGGCATGTACTCGTGTCCATCGGCCTTGTGCCCACTTGCATCATCTAGTCGCCCCCCGAAATTAGCTCCCAAATCATTTAAGCAAAGTCACCTAGTCAAGAGAGACTAATTTCAGGAAAACGTTTTTAAAGATGAGAGCATGACCATCGTCCCAATCGGGATCGATGCTAGAAATTTCCACTCACCTGATAGTCGTGACGCGTTTGTACGACTAGGTTATGATTTGTGGCGTGCTCCTTGGCATAGGTCCTCGTATAGCCCTTCCTACATGAACCGAGTCTTCAATTATTCAAAAATTGAAATTTGGTCTTAACTTTTTTGAAAATCCTCAATTGGCCCTAATTTTCCAAAAATTACCAAATTGCCCCAATTTTTCCAAAAATTACCGAATGGCTCCTATTTTTTCTAAAACGGTCAATTGGCCCCTAATTTTCTTTGAAATTACTTATTAGCCTTCAAAATTTTCGAAATGTGCACTTAGGTCCTTCAAATCCCTAAAAGTTTCCCCAATTTATCACCTCTTTGCCCTAAGATCAAATTTCAACAAACTTATAGCCAATAATATGCCAATTTCCTCGTAGCATGCTTCTAATTGGTTTCTCTACCCTCTCACAATCATTCTACGCATTGAATTATGATTTTTGGACTTGAAACAAGCTCAAACGAAGTTTCGCCAGAAAGTGGACATAGAGAGAGAGAGAGAGAGAGCTTAGTGTTCTTACTAGTGGGAAGGTAGTGGTTGGGGCTCTAGATATGGGCAGTTAGTACTCGTTGAGGGTGTCCTACCAGAAATGAGTCCTGGAGCAATTGGCCGTCGGACGATGAGAATCAGAAAAGAGAAGTTTTTTAGGTGTGGAGCTCTGCAACTCTATTGTTCTGATGGAGAGAAACAAAATTGACTTACCTGTCGACTATAAGGGATCAAGAGGTGTTTGAGGGGAGTCGTGGGAGGTCGATTTCAGCTACAGGAGGTCGGGGGTGTCCCAAGTTCTACTGGCCAAAAGTTCACTACTTCGAGCCATCGGAGCAGCTTCACTGTGCAATCACTCCGACGCTCCGCATGGAGTTCTCAAGTCATGCTAAGGGTATGGCTTGTTGGAGGAATTCTCCCTAGTTCTGTTGCCACCAATCGGAGTTCCTTTGGTTGAGTGATAGCTTGTTGTCGGAGCTTTGGTTTGCACTTCACTAGAAAGTGGATTGTCTGTCTTTAGGGGGCGCCCGATAGTGGGGAGGTCGAGTGGAAGGGTGCTCTTTATATAGGGAGCTCGACAACTAACAAGGCTACTGGTCGACATCAGTTTCAGTGTCTAACTCACCCTATTCCGTTGGTGGTGGCCGATTTTCTAGATGTGGAAGATCCAATCTATCACACCCTGACCTGGTTTGGTTAGAGTCCTGTGATCAACCTGTAACCCTTCCTTGAATCACCTTGGTATTCCTACCTTGATGATTTAAGGGAGGTAAAGGTGTGCCGATACACATGTTCCATAACATATTTGGAACTCATAGTATGGGACTTAACTTGAGGGTTCAAGCCTTTTCATAGGCTTCAATTATACTTGACCCAACCCCCTCTTTAATTTTCCTGAAAAGGTTGAAAGGAGGGAAATGAGTATACAACTCAATGAGGGGATAATTTTCTACAGCGATCAATTATATAAATTTATTTCTTTTCCCTTTTTTCCATGATACACACATGTTTCATACATCAACCACCCATTTTGTCTTAAAAATGGGCCACACGATTGTAGAACAGTACTCGATAATTCCACTTGTGGACTGTAGCGCCTTTACCGTCCACCCTAATAGAGTCTGTGACCTCTACCTTGAGTTTGAGTGGACATTAGTTGTTAGACCCTTAAACCCTAGCCATACTTTTTGTCCATGATATGGGACAAGACCTCTTCCTCCTCGAACCTTGGTCTCAGCGCACAGGAAGCTCTTGGAGCTTCTTGACATACTGGATGATGGACCGCCCTTATGCTCCATAGGTCGGCCAACAGCCCTTGGAACCATCACTACCCCATACTGGGCGACTAATGGTTCTGCATCTCAGGCATGCACAATCAAAGTCTTATTAATTAAGGCCATTATCTTTGGCCTACCGGCTCCACGAGTCTGTTAACTTGACTTCGGCCCCTTGCTCACCAGCTGAACGGGTTTGACAACCCGATTTTGGCTTAGCAGTTGTTTGGCCCAACAAGCACAACATCCCCACCTTGGCTCGCTAGGTGTCACACATAATCATCCATTATAGTGATTTTAATGGCTCATTACTTGCTAGTTTTCAATAGGCATGTACTCATGCCCATCGGCCTTGGGCCCACTTGCATCATCTAGCCCACCACTAAAATTAGCTCCCAAATCGTTTAAGCAAAGTCACCCAATCATGGAAGGCTAATTTCAGGAAAATTTTTTTTTTTATTTTAAGAGCATGGTCATCATCCCAATCGAGACCGATTCTGGAAATTCCCACTCATTCGATAGTCGCCACACGTTCGCCCGACTAGGTTCCGATCCGTGGCGTGCTCCTTGGCGTAGGTCCTCATGCGGCCCGTTCTACACAATTCCAGCTTTCAATTATTCACAAATTGAAATTCAATCCTAACTTTTCTCAAACTCCCAATTGGCCCCAATTTTCCAAGAATTACCAAATTGCAACAATTTTTTCCAAAATTGTCAAAAGGCCCCTATTCCACGAAAGTCATCAATTTGTCCTCAAAATTTCTTAAATCTTATTTTTGAAAAATCCCAAATCCCCCTCCCCCCCAAATAGTACTCTTGACCCCTGACTCCTTACCTCTTCCAATTGACTGCCTAAAATTCCTTAATTACTTCATCTTGTGTTGCTATTCATTTCCTCCAGCTCCATACGATCATTCTGCACTTTGAATTTATGAAATCGACTGAGTTTTGAGCTTCGACAGAGCTTTTTCGGAAAATAGACGTAGAGGGAGAAAACTTATTGTTCTTACCGATGGAGGTGCGGTCGTCAGAGCTTTCAATTCGTGGAGTAAGCCCTTGCTGGGAGTGTCTTCTGAGAATCAAAATTCACCCCAATTGGTGTCCTAGGTAGGGGGAATTTAGTAAGTAAGTTCTAGCCACTTTCTCTCCCTAGAATTGTAGGACTCAGGTGAATTGGAGGTGGAAGGCTTACCTGAAGACTAGAAGATATCAAAATGTGTCTTAGGGGAGTCATGGGAGGTCGATTCTAGTTGCAGGAGGCTGGAGATATCCCAAATTCAGCTGGTTGGAGTTTAGCTACTTCAAGCCGTCAGAGCAGCTTCATTATACAATTACTCCAGCGCTCCTTAGGGAGTTGTCAGGTTTGGTTGAGGGTTCAGCTAGCTGAAGGACTTCTTTCTGATTTTAATGCCACCGACCAGAGCTCCTTTGATTGAGAAAAGACCCGTCCCGGAGCTCTGGTCTACAGTTTGTCAGAAAGTGGGTTGTTAGTCTTTAGGGGGCACATGAGTGGTGGGAAGGCTAAGTGGGAGGGTGTCCTTTATAGAGGGAGCTCAACAACTGACAGGGCTACCAGTCGACATCAGTATCGGCATTTGACTCGCCCTATTCTGTTGGCGGTGGCCGATTTTTCGAAGGCGAAAAATCTGATCTTCCTCTAGCGGTCGCAAGTCGTCTATTAGCCTAAGGTTGAAGATGATATTATTCCACATCCTATCTTCACACATGCAAATTTTCCACGTGGCGTCCTATGATTGGATGGTGTTGTTGACATAGCATCCTACTCAGCACTCTAGTTAGCTTTTGACTCGCTGACTAGACATGTGGCAACCTCCCATTAGCTGCTCCCTCATGTGTTGCTGCTGATCGGATTTTGTTGACCATTTACCATGACGCGTGGCATCCTCTGATTAGCTATTTTTAAATACATCGGATTTCCTAACGCCCAGTGTCACTACCACGTGTTGATCTTTGATTGGTTGGTTGTATCTATGACATCCTTATTGGATGTTGGCATGGCACCTTTGCCACGTGTCAACTTCTCATTGGTTGGTATTTGCTAGGCCTTTCCAACATTGACCGTTTATTGGGATACGTGTCACTCTCCTATTGGTCAGTCGTCGCTGACATGGGTTTTCATCCTTTGACCGTTGACCAAGGACATATGTCGCCTCCTAATTGGTCAGCGCTTGGGCACGCTTCGCCATGTGTCACACGTTGATTGGTCACACCTACTGACTGGGCACTGACCTGGCAGCGGTCCGTTTACTGGTTAGATTGTTGATCGATCCGGTCTGACCGGGTCCAACGATCCGAAATCGTAAATGAGTCGATTCAAGCCCGATTCGACCGGATTTTCAAAAATTAAAAAATTCAAAATTCATTTTCTACTTGATGGTTACTTCAATTTTCCAATTTGAAAATTTTAAGCCACCTAGAAAAATGAATTTTTTGAATTGGTTATTCACGGTTCAACCTAGTTCACTACGGTTCAAGTCTATTTCACCCCGAACCGGTCCAATTTTCACATTCAATTAGCTTAATGGTTCTTTTCCATGATATTTGGGTATTTATTGCCCACTTGGAATTTCCCATATTCCCGGTTGGCCCTGTCTTGACAAATTCCACTTTGTTTAGACTCTTAATTTTTTTCTTGAAACTCCTGATTCTCTTTTCTGGTTCCCTTGTTCCTAGAGGACATGGTTTACACAATCCATGTCATGGTTCTTCTCCATGATTTTTGTGATTTATTGGTCACTTGGGATTTTCCAAATCCCCGCTTTAGCCCTTCTTTACCCTATTCTAGATCACTCAGATCCTTGGTTTTTCTCTCGAAAATTTTTTATTCCCTTTTCCGGTTCCTTGGGCCAAGAGGGTTGGGTTTACAATCCATGTGAGGAAGATGACATTGTGTCGTGATTGGCTAGCTTTGCTAACGCAGCATCCTACTCAGCAGTCGAGTCAGCCTTTGACTCGCTGATCGAACATGTGGCGGCCTTCCATTGGTGGCTCGTTCCAACATAGTTGCTGACTGTATCTCTATCTACCATTGACCGTGACATGTGGTGTCTTCTGATTGGCCCATCTAAATACGTCATATTTCCCCCTAACACACAGTGCCATTGCCACGTGTCAACCTTTTATTGGTCGAGGTTATCCGACGTGGCTCTGCCACGTGTTGTCCTATAATTGGTCGACCATTTCACAAACATCCTAGTCGGACTCTCACGTAGCACTTTTTCACAAATAAGGAGTGTGTCAGACTCCTTATTTCCTTTAAGATTGTTTCTTCCTCAAATTCTTGATTTCAAAAACCATAATTTATCATTATCCACAATCAGTTTGTTTAACAATCAATACACGCCCTTCATTATGAAGGGATCACACATTCGCAGGGCAGCCCGTCGACTACACCCACTTGTGGCATCGGAGCGACTTTACTGACCACCTAGATAGAAGCCCATCCACTTTTAACCAAGGAATGGGTGGATGTTCGTGACATCCGACCCTCAAACCCGAAAAGTAATTCCGTGTCCGTATGAGGATAGAGACCTCATCCCAACCCCATCCCGGTCTCATGCGCATGAAGCTACGTCAAGCTTCCCTGACTGCTGGCACAACAATCTGCCCTTATCTCCACCATGTCATCTAGTAGCCTTTAGGATGCATCACTACCCCTCTTGGGCTTCTTAATGGTCTAGGCTAGTCCATTGACTAGGTCTTGTTGCACTATTGCCAGTCCATTGAGTATGTCGGTCCTGTCTTGGTACCATGGCTAAATCACATCATTCATTCATTAAAAGTTTTCATGGCTTATCATCATGTTTGTTTACAAGCTTCTGCTCGTGCCAACTAGCCTTGGGTCCACTATATGAGATTTTCAAAACCGGGCATTTTAGCCCCCAAGTTCCAAAATCGAGGCCTCTAGCCTATCTGAGCTATTCGAGCTCTCGTCAAGAAGGTCTTCCAAAATTTGTAAGCATTGGCACACAATCAGGGGAGAGAACTTCTAACAAATAACTTTTTCACTTGTCTATCACACCAACCAGGTGTGATGACATCTCCGCTTATAATTAGTAAGCAGGTTTTCTACTTCCTTCTAGGAATTTCATCATACCAACTAGGTATGATCTACTTATAACTGATAAGTAGTTTTTTCGCATATTTCTCACATCATCCCCACAAGGCATGAAAATTTCCACTTAGTAGTGGTTTTTCCTTTCTGAGGTACTCATCATCCCAACCGGGTATGTTTTGAAAATCCCACTTACCCGATAAGTGTAGTGTATTCCTCTTGATCGACTTTTTGCCTCCACGCGTGCTTATCCTTGCTGGCGTTTTCGGTCCTTCGCGCTCCTACATGATTTGGACATCCTTGTTTATTAACATTTGGTATAATAGTCCTAATTCCTTACGAATGTGCAAAATGCCTAAACTTTTTAATTATTTACATTTAGGTCTCTAAAGTTCTTTTTCCTTATCTTTAGGTCCCCGATGCAAACTTTTCCCCAAATTGAGTCCCGAAACTTCTAAAATTCACTTTGGGGCCACAATTTATTCAAAATCACAAAAGGGGTTCAAGTTTCCCAAATTTTCAATTTGGTCCCTAACTGTTCAAAAATTACCATTTTACCCATACTTTACAAAAATGGCAATTTGACCCCAATAATTCCAAAATTTGACCAATTGGTCCTCTTACATCTTTTTATGGCCAATTGGCCCTCAATTTTGGGAAATTGCACTTTGGTCCCTCTATTTTGCGAAATCCCCAAAATTTTCCTAATTTTCCCACTTAAACTAGATGAATTTGATTTCATCAAAATGATCGATCAATAAAGGTTAATTGTTAAAATTGAAGGTAAAATTAAGTTCCTACACATCCATACGGTTCAATTGAGTTTTTAATCACATCAATTTACACCGAAACAAGCTCAAACTGAGCTTCACTAAAAAACTAGATCTAGAGAGAGAAAGCTTTGAAAGCTTACCGTCGAGGGTGCAGTGGTCCAAGCTTTCGATCGGTGCAAGTAGCTCTTGTCCTTAGGTTACTCCTAGGATCAAGAATTGTATCAATTCATATCGAATTGAGGTAGAATTCGGCTAGTGAAGTTTTGTCGGTTCTCTCTCTAATATTGATAAAAAATTATAAAGGGGAGCCAAATTGGCTTACCTTTCCGCTCTAATTCGAACGTATGAGGGCTGAGATAGTGTTGGGAAAGCTTGGTTTGGCCTAAGGAGGACTTAATTTGGCTGTCTTCAGCTCGGCTGAAATAGGACAGCTTCAGTCCATGAGAGCTGCTTCATTGTTTGATTACGTCGATGCTTCTCCGGTGATCCTTGGTTCAAATGGTGACCACCGTCGGGTAGCTAACTTCTCTCCGAGTCTAAGCAACCCAACCTCGCCTTCTTTGGCTTAGAAAAACCCCTATTTTAGAGCTTTGGTTCGAGTTTTGTCGTAAAACTAAGTAGTTGAGAGAGAGTGAAGTTTTTAGGTGTGTAGAGGATGAATGAAGAATGGCTCTTTATATAGGGTGCTTAGAGACTCTCCGGCCATCCGTTTGGCACCTTAATAACACTCATTGATGGCCTAAAATGTTATGAACAGAAATGTTTCCTTTCCATCGACGCTGTTCGATTTTCTGACAAGTGAACAATCTTGTCATTTGAAGGAAGAAGACGACACTGTTCTGAACCAAACTGCATCGGTCTGGACTGAGTTCAATGCTTAAACCGACCAGTTCAGGCCTGATTCGACCGAGGTTTTCAAAATTAAAAATTTATAAATTCAGCTAAATTCATTCTCTATCTAATGGTGGCTTTAATTCTCCAATTTGAATAATTTAAGCCACCTAGAAAAATAAATTTAGCATCCGGTTCAATGATGGTTCAAACCAGTCCAAACCGATTCAATCCGGTTCAAATCTGGTTCCCCTGAACTAGTCTAGTTTTCTCGCCCAAATTGTCCTAATGTCCCTTTCCAAGTTTTTATGACTTTTTGGGTCACTTGGGAGTTGTAAATTTCCTAATTTTCCCATTTTCCACTGGTTGGGATTCGTGAACTGGTTCAGTTTTCTCACTCAGGTTGACCGATTCTTTCCCGATTTTCCTTAAATCAATAGGATGGGTTTTACAACTCTCCCCTCCTTTTAGTAGTTTTGTCCCCAAAACTTATTCAATACCCTCCACACTGGAAATAACTTCCCTTGATATCAACTTGTAGTCTATTGACATAAATCCATTTCGGTTATGGAGCTTACTTTACTTACTCATTCCATGGAGCTTACTTTAGCTAAGCATACCTTACTTGAAGGTTTATATTTATATCCTTAAATTCACATCCCTCTTTCCTTAAAGCATAATTCTTTCTCTGGAGGTTCTTTACTCAGGATTTCAGGATTGGAAATTTCAAGATACCCACTCATTCTTGTGTGTAGTCACTTCCTTTATCATTAAAACCCTTAGCTCGGGGTTCTCTCAAGCACCACCTACTCACTTCATAGATTTTGGTGTTAACTTCTTTTATCCAGTTTTGACCCTTCTTATGCACTTCCTTACTTTCAATGGCGTTCTTTTCTCAAAGACTTTTCTTTCTTTTAGTAAAGTCTTACTTTCTCATGACCACTTCAAGATTCTTAGCTCCCTCATTCCGATTTGCTCTCTACCATGTCCCTTATAGTAGAGACGTTCATCTTAGGAACTACATGCTTGACCTTCTTATCATTTCTTTTAAGGTTTCATTCCTTCCTTTCTTTATACCCCTTTCCATATTAGGGTATTTGTCCCTTTGAATCCTTCTCTAACTAAAATTTCGGTCTCATCCCTTATTGTTTACCTAAGACATTTCCAATTATCGATCTCATTCTGTATACTCTACACTTTGTCTAGTCATCCTCTCTTTAGGCTCTATCAATTTGAGCGTTGATCACTACTAGTCTTGATGTCAGTGATCCTTTACTTAAATCCCTTCCTAACTGAGGGGTTAAATTTTCCAAGGGTTCTTAGATGTGGTTTCCTTTTTTTTCTCTTTTATGGGCAATCCACCCACTCCTTACTCACACGACCTCCTTTGATGTGTTTTCCTACTTACACATTACTTGGACTTAACATGCTCCTTAGATCATCCTGAGTACCTTTCCTTTGTACTTAATCTTTCCATCTCAACCAGTATATCTTGGACAAATTTATCTCGTCTCCATTTCTGTTGATCCCATTACCTTTTAATTGGGACACTTTTGTCCTTCCAGGTTTTCCTTCCTTGGTAGTTTATACTCTTTTCTCCGGGTTCTCCTCTCATTTTTCTATTTATAATATCTACTCTTAAAAGGTACTCCCTGATGCCATCCTTTCCTACTTACATTACTCTTTGGAACTTACATGTACCTGATCTTTATTCTCCTTTCTTTCCTATATCCATCTATTTCTTTTAGATAGGATTCACATCTTCCTTATTTTAAGATATCACGTTCATCTTGTGAGAGGCTTACTTAATCTTCTCCTATCTTGAGTTTGGTTGTTAATCCGGTCTTGGTAGATGATCTCTTTAAAGATTTTGCCTTCGTCTTTAATTACCAAATGTTTGATCTTTCCATCTCTCCCTTCTTTACTGGAGTTTAAATTTATAATCCTCCCGATGGTCAGTTCATTAATTACCTCGATCTTATCATTCTCCTTGTCATATGATCTTGAGATCGTCGTCTATTGAGTCGTATTTTCCTTAATACCCATCTCATTCCCTTTTTAGGGTGTAGTCCTCACTATTTTTTGGTCCATCCTAGGGCGTCGTATATTCTCTCAGATGATCTGGTTATTATGAGTTATTTTCTTCAACTGGGTCTGTCTAAAATCCCTATTTGATTTCTCTACTCTCTTGCAAGTAGATCACATTTGACCCTCTAGGTATTTACTTAGCCACCTATGTTTTTTTAATGATGTCCTTATTTCAACTCCAGTTTATGATGTTTCATCTATTGATTACCTTAGCTTGGAACTTCCTCCTGCCACTATCCCATTTCCTATCCTTATCTTTCTTCTAGGGACTTTTGTTCTAGGATTTACATGTTCAATCTCCCTACTCCTCCTTGAAAGTTCTTCCTTTGTTCTTTTCTTATACTGTCTGACCTTTGTATGGTTATTCAATCTATATTTCTTCCCTATCTTCTATTCCTTTTTGTTCAATATCCCTGCTTCAAAAGTCCACTTATTATTATTAAGTTCCTAAGAATTTTGTGTCCTAACTCTTTCCAAGTACTAGTATTATTCCTGGGTTTTCTTTCTATCGTATTTCTTTCTTTTCTCCTTTCTCCTTGTCTTATTTCCATTGACTTAACATCTTCAGGGCCCCATTTTTTTTTCTTACTGGTCAGCTTCCATTCCATTGGTTTTCCTTGGGATAATCTAATCCTTCTTGTTTCCTTACTTTTATCCATAGAGTCTTTCCTCAACTCCTTAGACTTTCACCAGTCCCATGCTCTTTGACGCTCACTTCCCCTGCTCCAAACTTCTCCTTCCTTTCCTTAGTTAGGATTTGTCTTCTTTGGGTGAACCCTAGTAGTCTCTTCTTTGCCAAGTCTTATCGTCCCTTCTTTGGAGGGTAATCTTACTTTAAAGGTTTGGGTTAACTAGTAATGACCTGTTTACTTTTCCTTCCTTAGGTGATTTCTACTCCTTACTCTGATCCTTATTAGCATACTCTTATTATTTGAATTCATCAAAGAGACCCATAAAATTTATCAGGAAAATTAGACTTTCATTCATTATAATTAGCTCATTACAGAGATTTTCCTACCCCTAATCCCTTGGGGTCATAGGCTGGGAGTTGGCCTTAGAACGATTGTGGGATTCATGATTAGATGACTCTGAGGAAGTAGTTGGAGTCCATCTATATTTCCTTATGGGATGAACTTCATGTATGGCCTCCAGTCCGTACTGCCTCAATATCTCAACCTCACACTCATATGCCCACTTCATCCATTGAGAGGGATTGAAGCTGGACTAAGTAGGTAGGGGTACTTGATGGACTTTCATGAAGGTGGCATACGTATCCCAGTACTTGTCCCAAGCCTCCTTCTTAGTAGGATTTTTCTCTAGTTGTTGTGGGGCTAGAGGAGGTGTTGGACTCCTCGAGGAAGGAACAAGTTCCTCTTGTCTTGGAGGAGGATATGTAATACCCTCTAGTTCTAGTAAGGCTCCTATGAGTTTTCGATAATCTTCCACCATATCTTTGGGTACTCTTTTATCACCATTTAGGAACTGTTGAGCAGCTGCCTCCTTGGGGGTAGGCATCTTTTTCAGGGTCAGGTGTGGAGGATTGGATTTCACAACGAACTTTCTAGGGATTCTCCTTCCTATACGGTAGTTAAGGTTTTATTATTGTCATAGCATAATATTGATAATGTTTCAAGTGAACTTAGCTCTGATACCACTCAAGTTGTCATGCCCCAACCCAGTTTGGTCGAATCTCCATGATCAACCAACCGCTCCCTTGGTTTAAGAAGGGTTTCCCCCTTTCTTTAATCAAGAGGAGCCAAGCAAAATTTCAACTATGTTCCCTGGAATATATATATATATATATATATATATATAAATGCAAGTTTAAAAGAAATTAAGCATATATGACAGAGGGTAAATCCTGGTGTTATCCCTAGTCATTTCTCTATTCCTGAAAACGGATAAAAAGGATTGGTGAGTTTCTACAACTCAGTAAATGGGTATTTGAAAAAGAGTTTCAATAAAATAGTTTTGAATTAAAGTGTGCTAGACTCCTTATTTCCTTTAAGATTGTTTCTTCCTCAAATTCTCGGTTTCAAAAACCATAATTCATCATCATCCACGATCGGTGTGTTTAACGATCAACACACACCCTTCATCATGAAGGGATCACACATTCGTAAGGCAGCCCATTCACTGCAACCAATTGTCGCGTCAGAGCGACTTTACCGACCACCTAGATAGAAACCCGTCCACTTCTACCCTAGGAATGAGTGGATGTTCATGACATCCAACCCTCAAACCCGAAATGCAACTCTGTGTCTATACGAGGACAAAGACCTCATCTTGACCCCACCCCGGTCTCATGTGCATGAAGCTACATCAAGCTTTCCTGATTGCTGGCACGACAATCTGCCATTATCTCCACCATGTGGTCTATTAGCCCTTATGATGTATCACTACCCACTTGGGCGTCTTGATGGTCCTGAACCTCAGTGCATACACATATAAAGTTATCCAAAAGTCATTTGTAAACCCCGCACATTTGAGTTAAGGAAAACCAGGAAAAGAACCGGTCAAACCAACTAAGAAAACAAAACCGGTTTACATTTGGGAATAAGCAATATGAAACTTTATAACTTTCGATTGATCCAAATGATTTATTAAATATTGGAAAAGAAACTTAAGACAAATTAGAAAATAAAAACTAAATTGGTTCAGGTGAACTAGATTCCATAAGAACTTCAAAGTTAAGCGTGTTTATCTTAGAGTAGTGTGACAATGGGTGACCTCCTGGGAAATATGATTTTTTGTAACCCGAAATTTCGGTAAAAAATTTTTATGCAAACGTACGGCTTATCATAAATAGCCATCAATTAATATTTAATTATTGAAATTAATACTAATAATTTAACACCGAAATTAAATTATGGAAATATTAATACACGAGTTTTACGACTATATAAAGAGGTCATCCCCATTTCATTCTCCTCACACCTGAACACTTCTCTCTCTCTCTACTACTCCATTTCCTGGTAAAGCTCGAACCAAAGCTTCGACTTGAACAAAGGTCGGGCTCTTTAGAACCAGGGAGAAGACAACTATCTGATAGCAAACTCCAGTCAATCCGAGAATCATTGGAGAAGCGCCGACATGATGGAATAGTGAAACAACTCCGGCGGACCGAAGCTGCCCTATTTTGGCCAAGCTAGAATCGGCCATTTCAAGCTCTCCTCAGGCCAAACCAAGCCCTGCCAACACTTCCTCAGCCTTTCCATGGCCGAATTAGGACCGAAAGGTAAGTTAATTCGGCTCCCCTTTATAATTTTCGATTGGTGCTAGAGAGAGAATCGACTGAATTTCAATGACGAAATTCTAATCCAATTCCGCATCAATTGATACAATACTTGATTCTAGGATGAACCTCAGGACGAGACCTATCTGCCCAGATCGAAAGCTCGGACTATCGTGCCTTCACCGGTGAGTAATCGAAGCTTTCTCTCTTTACAGTCTGTTTTCTAGCAAAGCTCCGTATGAACATACATGAACTCAATTTCAACTCCAATTTCAACAATTAGAAGTGTTTGATCGGTTAATTTGATGAAATCAAATTCGGTAGTGTTGAATAGTTGAAATTGGGGGAAAATTTGGGGATTTTTGAAATTCAAAGGGGCCAAAATACAATTTTATGAAATTGAGGGTCAATTGGGCATGAAAATAATGTTGGAGGACCAATTGAGGAATTTTGGAAATTTTTGGGAAAAACTTACCATTTTTGTGAAAGAAGGGCAAAATAGTAATTTTGGAAAAATTGGGGAACTAAATTGGAAATTTGGAAAATTAAACCCCTTTTTGGTGAAATTGAATAAATTGAGGTCCCACGATAAATTTTAAAAGTTACGGGACTCAATTTGAGGAAAAACCGACATTAGGGACTTAAAGTTAAAGAGAAATAACTTTAGGGACCTAATTGCAAATAACTAAAAGTTTGGGTTTTCTCATTCATTGATGAATGAAGGCTGTTATGCTGAGTAATAATTAACAAGGTTGTTCATATCGTGTAGGAATGTTAAATACCGGGAACGCCAGCAAGGACAAGCTCGTGAGAATACAAAGAACCAGTCTAGTGGAATTCACGGCATTAACGGGTGAGTGGGTTTACTAACATCATACCCGGTTAGGATGATAAGTGCCTCGATATAAAAACCCACTGTTTAGTGGTATTTTAATCATCACTACTTAGAGAAAGTGATGTGAAAGTTATGCGGAAAAACTACTTACGGGTTGTAAGTAGATCATACCCGGTTGGTATGATGAGACTTCCTCGAAGGAAGTTGAAAACCCGTTCATCGGTTATGAACGGAGATGTCCTTATACCGGTCGGTATGATGAATAGTAAAAACCTATTTTTGTCGGAAGTTCTCTCCCCTGACTGTGTGCCAATGCTTAAACAATTTGGGAGACCTTCTCGACGGGAGCTCGAATAGCTCTAATAGGCCAAGGGCCTCGGTTTTGGAACTTGGGGGCTAAATGCCCGATTTTGAAAATCTCGTACAGTGGGCCCAAGGCCAGTTGGCACGAGCAGGAGCTCGTAAATGAACATGATATATGTGCCATAAAACTTAATAAGTGAATTGTTTGGCCATGGTACCAAGATAGGACTGACATGCTCAGTCAACTAGCGGCAGTGCGACATGACAAGTCGACGGACTAGTCAAGACAAACAACTGCGGGTTGAGTTGAGAGTCAGGGCCGTTGGACTAGTGGCACCACAGATTACATGGCAATATAAGAAAACATTGTTTGTGCATGCACTGTGAGTACGGGATCATCAAGACACCCATGAGGGGTAGTGATGCGTCCTAAGGGCACTGGACGACCTGGTGGCTATAAGGGCAGTTCGTCGTTCCAGGTGTCTGTGCGAAATTTGGAGTAGCACAAAGTGCATGAGACCGGGGTGGGGACAGGATGAGGTCTTTGTCCTCATACGGACATGAAGAAGTGATTTCGGGATTGTGGGTAGGATGTCACGTACATCCACTCATTCCCAGAGTAGAAGTGGTCGTACTTCTATCCGGGTGGCAGGAAAAGTCGCTCCGAAGCCACTAGCGGGTTCAGTAGTGATACTGACTTGCGAATGTGTGTAACCTTCATGATGAAGGATGTGTGTTGGGTGATGACACACCGTGGTAACTATGAAATAATGGAAAAATCCAAAATTTTAAATGATGGGATTTTTTGAAAACAAAGGAGTCTGGCACACTCCATATAAATGTTTTTCTTAAAAGTCAAAAGCTTTTAAAAACCCATTCACTGAGTAGTCGTACTCACCCCCTCCCTTATATCCCTTTCAAGAAATCCCAGAAAGCCTCCACTTAAAGACCGTCAACTAAGATGCCTGTTAGAAAGGTATGTAAAGTTTTAAATTTCATACAGTTTTGATTATGCTATTCCAGGAAAAAGGTGCAAGTTAAAGGACGTCTTACTCTTTACGGTTTATGATAAGGGAAAACCCTTTAATAAACCGGGAGAGTGGCGGGTTGATCATGGGGATCCGACCAAACTGGGTCGGGGTGTGACATCATTAATCTATGGTGCCACTAGTCCAATGACCCTGACCCTCAACTCGACCTACAACTATTTGTCTAGATTGGTCCGTCGACCAGGTCTTGTCGCACTACTGCCAGTCCATCATGTCTGTCGGTCATGTCTTGGTACCATGGCAAAATCACATCATTCATTCATAAAAAAATTTCAGGGCTTATCATCATGTTTGTTTACGAGATTATGCTCATGCCAACTGGCCTTGGGCCCTGTGTACGAGATTTTCAAAACTAGGCATTTTAGCCCACAAGTTCCAAAATTGAGGCCTCTGTCTTATCTGATCTATTCGAGCTTTTGTCAAGAAGGTCTCCCAAAATTTTTAAGCATTGGCACATAATCAATGGAGAGCACTTTTGATAAAATAACTTTTTTCACTTGTCCATCACACCAACTAGGTGTGATGACATCTTTACTTATAACCAGTAAATAGGTTTTCTACTTCCTTTTAGGATGTTCATCATACCAATCGGGTATGATCTACTTACAACCGGTAAGTAGTTTTTTTGCGTATTTCTCACATCACCCCTACAAGGTATGATGTTAAATTTTCCACATAGTAGTCATTTTTCATATCTAAGGTACTCATCATCCAAACCGGGTATAATGTAAAAATCCCACTTACCAGATAAGTGTAGTGTATTCCTCTTGATTGGTTTTTTGCCTCCTTACAAGCTCATCCTTGCTGGCATTTCCGGTCCGTCATGCTCCCACACGATTTGGACATCCTTGTTTATTAACATTTGGCATAATAGTCCAAATTCCTCACGTATGAGCAAAATCCCCAAACTTTTTAATTATTTACATTTAGGTCCCTAAAGTTCTTTGTCCTTAACTTTAGGTGCCTAATGCAAAATTTTCCCCAAATTGAGTCCCGAAACTTCTAAAATTCACTTTGGGACCTCAATTTATTAAAAATCACAAAAACGGGTTCAAGTTTTCCAAATTTCCAATTTGGTCCCCAACTTTTCAAAAATTACCATTTTGCCCCTACTTTACAAAAATGGCAATTTGACCCCAACAATTCTAAAAATTGACCAATTGGTCCTCCGGCATCTTTTTTATGGCCAATTGGCCCCAAATTTTGAGAAATTGCACTTTGGTCCCTCAATTTTACGAAATCCCCAAAATTTTCCCAATTTCCCCCTTTTAAACGGGTCGAATTTGATTTCATCAAATTGACCGATCAATCAAGGTTAATTGTTGAAATTGAAGGTAAAATTAAGTTCATACATGTTCATATGGTTCAATTGAGCTTTGAATAACATGAATTTACACTAGAAGGAGCTCAAATGGAGCTTCACCAGAAAACTGGACTTAGAGAGAGAGAGCTTTGAAAGCTTACCGTCGAGGGTGCAGCGGTCCGAGTTTTCGATCGGTGCAAGTAGCTCTTGTCCTGAGGTTACTCCTAGGATCAAGAATCGTATCAATTCATATCTAATTGATGTATAATTCGGCTAGTGAAGTTTTGTCGGTTCTCTCTCTAACACTGATCGGAAATTATAAAGGGAAGCCAAATTGGCTTACCTTTCCCCTCTAATTCGGTCATATGAGGGTTGATGGAGTATTGAGAGAACTTGGTTTGGCCTGAGGAGGGCTCAATTTGGTCATCTTCAGCTCGGTCGAAACAAGGCTGCTTCAGTCCGCTGGAGCTATTTCACTATTTGATTACGATGGCACTTCTCTAGCAATCCTTGGTTCGAATAGTGACCACCGTCGAATAGCTGACTTCTCCTTGAGTCTAAGGAACCCGACCTCGCTTTCTTTGGCTAAAAGAAAGCCCTATGTTAGAGCTTTGGTGCGAGCTTCATTGGAAAACTGAGTAGGTGAAAGAGAGTGAAGTTTTTTGGTGGGTGGCGGATGAATGGAGAGGGGTTCTTTATATAGGGAGCTCAGGGATTCTTCGACCGTCCGTTTAACACCTTAATGACACTCATTGATGGCTTGAAATGTCCTGAATTGAAATGTTTCCTTTCTGCCGGTGCTGCTCGATTTTCCGACAAGTGAACAATGATGTCATCTGAAGGAAGAAGATGACACTATCCCGAACCGGACCACACTAGTCCGAACCAGGTTCAATGCTTAAACTGTCCAGTTCAGGCTCTATTTGACCGAGTTTTTTAAAATAAAAAATTTCTAAATTCATTCTCTATTCAATGGTGGCTTCAATTCTCCAATTTGGATATTTTAAACCACCTAGAAAGATGAATTTAGCATTCGATTCAATAATGGTTCAAATCGGTCCTAACCAGTTAAGATCTGGTTCACCTAAATAGGCCTAGTTTTCTCTAAATTTCCCAATTTGCCCGTTTTCTAGTGGTTGGTATTCATGAACCGGTTCAGTTTTCTCACTTAGGTTGGTCGGTTCTTTCCTAGTTTTCCTTAACTCCATAGGAAGGGGTTTATAGATCGATCCGGTTCATCTGAGTTTGGTGACCCGAATTTGAACATTGGCTGGTTGAGGAACGATTCGACTAGTTTTCTAAAATTTAAAATTTTTTCTAAAATCATTTCCAATCTAATGGTGGCCTCAATTTCCCAAATTGACCACCTAGAAAAATAAATCTTTGAATCGGTTCCATACGGTTCATCTTAGTTCAATCTGGTTTAGATTTAGATCGGTCTGAACTGTCCTGGTTCTTATACCCATTTTCACCCATGGTTCCTTCTCATAAAGTTTTGGGTATATATCGGCCACTTGGGATTTCCTATTTTCCTATTTTGACTCGTACTTATCTATTCCGGTTAGGTCAAAACTCGATTTTTACACGAAATTCCTTGGTTCTCTAGCCTAGTTTTTCTTATTATGTGAATATGGAATTTACAATACTTCTCTATTTTATCCAATTTGGGATCATATTCTCAATAGGAACGGAACCCCAAAAAGAGACTGAGAGTCGAACTGGATCAAAAATGTAAACCCCATCTTCTTGGAATAAGAAAAATCGACCATTTTCATGAGAAGACAAAGAACCTAAGTGAATTGAAAATTATAAAAAAGGGTCAGAACCAAAAAACTTTAAATCCTAAATAGCCAAAGAACACCTAAAATACTCTAGAAAGGAACCATGATGAAACTAGAAGTTAAAACTGGACCAATTCAAGGTGAATCGGACATGAACCAGATTGAACAGTGAAGAACCGGTTCAATAATTCATTTTTCTAGGTGGCTTAAAATATTAAATTAGGAAATTGAAGCCACCATTTGATAGAAAATGAATTTAGATAAATTTAGAAAATTTTAAATTTTGGAGAACCAGTCAGACTGGACCGGTCAACGGTCCAACCGGTCACCGGATCGCTGCCAGGTTAGCGACTAGTTAATGAGCATGACCAATCAGCACACGACACGTGGTGAAGCGCATCTAGTTAGTGCCTAGAAGCATTGACCAATCAGAGTGTGACACGTGTACTTGATCAATGGTCAAAGGAGGAAACCCATGTCAGTAACGACCGACCAATAGGAGAGTGACACCTGTCACGGTCAACGGTCACCAGAAATACAGTCAGCAGCCACGTAGATACGAATAGCAAATGAGAGGCTACCATGTGTCTGATCAACGACTCAAAGGTTGACTAGGGTGCTGAGTAGGAAGCCATGTCAGCAAAGCCAGACAATCAAAGGTGCCACATGACACGTCCGCACGTGCGGAACAGAGCTTGTAGACAAATATGATTAAGGCTTGGTTTTGCAAACTCGTGAAATGGGCCCAAGGCCAATGGACACGGACTAGAGCTCATAGACAAATATGATTAAAGAGCCATGAAAACTTTCATAATCGACTAATTTTGTGAATCGCCACTATGCCGAATCTAGACCGACAAACTCGATGGACTAGTAGCTATTGAGTTGAGGCCAAGTCGACAAGCCTATTAGACTAATAGCTAAAGAGGCAAAGCTGAGAGTTAGGACCATTGGGCCAGTAGCTCCAGAGATAATGGATAAAAATCATAAGACTCTTGTTTGTGTATACACTGTGATACGGAACCATCGAGAGGCCCAATTGGAGTAGCGTTGGTTCTAAGGGCTGTTGGACGACCAAAATGCGATAATGACAGTTTTGTCATCCAGTGAGTCACAAAGCTTAGAGTAGCTTTGTCATGCCCCGACCCAGTTTGGTGTAACTAAGGTGCCAAACAAACGACCGGAGAGTCACCAAGCTCCCTATATAAAGAGCCCCACTCCATTCATCCTCCACACACCTAAAAAATTCACTCTCTCTCAACTACTTAGTTTTCCGACAAAGCTCGAACCAGGGCTCTAACATAGGGGTTTTTCTAAACCAAAGAAGGTGAGGTCAGGTTCCTTAGACTTGGGGAGAAGTCAGCTACTCGACGGTGGTCACCCTTCGATCCGAGGATCGTCGCAGAAGTGTCGGCATAATCAAACAGTGAAGCAGCTCTGATAGATCAAAGCTGCCTTATTTTTGTCAAGCTGAAACCGGCTGATTTGAGCCCTCCTTAGGCTAAACCAAACCCACAGCCCTCATACGACCGAATTAGAGTGGAAAAGTAAGTCAATTTGGCTAACCTTTGTGATTTCTGATCAGTGTTAGAGAGAGAAGTGATGAAACATCACTGACCGAATTCTCCTTCAATTCAACATGAATTGATGTTATTTTTTATCCAAGGAGAAACCTAAGAATGAGAGCTACCTGCCCTAATCGAAAGCTTGAACCGACGCACCCTCGACAATAAGCTTTCGAAGCTTTTTCACTCTAAGCTCAACTTTCCGGCGAAGCTCTGTTTAAGCTTGTTCTAGTGTCAATTCATGCGATTCAAAGCTCAATTGGATCGTATGGTTGTGTAGGAACTCAATTTTTGCCTTCAATTTTAACAATTAACCTCAATTAATTGGTAAATTTGATGAAATCACATTTGGCCAAATTGGAAGGGGGAAATTGGGGGAATATTTTGTGGGAAATTAGGGATTTCATAAAATTGAAAGGCTAAAGTGCAATTTCCCAAAATTGAGGGCTAATTGGCCATTAAAAAGATGTTGGAGGACCAATTGGTCGATCTTTGAAATTTATTGGGGTTAAAGTGCCATTTTTGTAAAGTAGGGTCAAAATAGTAATTTTTCAAAAGTTGGGGACCAAATTGGAAATTTGGGAAACTTGAACCCCTTTTTGTGATTTTGAATAAATTGAGGACCCAAAGTAGATTTTAGAAGTTTTGGGACTCAATTTGGGGAAAATTAGCATTAGGGACCTAAATTTAAGCAAAAAGAACTTTAGGACCTAAATGCAAATAATTAAAAAGTTTGGACATTTTGTTCATTCGTGAGAAATGAAGGCTATTAGGCCAAATGTTAATGAAAAAGGATGTTCAAATCCTATAGGAACACGAAGTACAAGATAAGCTCACGTGGAGGCAAAAAGACGATTAAGAGGAAAATACACTGCGAATATTTGGTGAGTGGGATTTTTTACATCATACCCGGTTGGGATGATGAGTACTTCATAAATGAAAAACCACTTGTATGTGGAATTTTAACATCACACATGGTTGGAGTGATGTGGAAACTACACGGAAAAACTACTTACCAGTTGTAAGTAGATCAAACCCTATTGGTATGATAAACTTCCTCGAAGGAAATAGAAAAGCTGCTTACCAGTAGTAAGCGGAGATGTTATCACACCCTGTTGGTGTAATGGACAAGGTGAAAAGTTATTTTGATAGAAGTGCTCTCCCCTAACTCTGTGCCAATGCTTAAAAATTTTGGGAGACCTTCTTGACGAGAGCTCAAATAGCTCAAATAGGTCATAGGCCTCGGTTTTGGAACTTGGGGACTAAAATGCCCGATTTTGAAAATCACGTAAAGTGGGTCCAATGCCAGTTGGCACAAGCAGGAGCACGTAAACAAACATGATGATAAGCCATGAAAATTTTTAATGGATGAATGATGTGATTTGGCCATGTTACCAAGATAAGACCGACATACTTGATGGACCGACAGCAGTGCAACAAAACCAAATTGACGAACCGGTCTAGACAAATAGCTATACGTCAAGTTGAAGGTCAGGGCCGTTAGACCAGTGACACCAAAGATAAATGGCTTTATTGAAAAACTATTGTATGTGCATGCACTTGAGGTTCATGACTATCAAGACGCCTAAGAGGGGTAGTGATGCGTCCCAGGGGCTACTGGATGACATGGTGGAGATAAGGGTAGTTTGTCGTGCCAGCAGTCAAGGAAGCTCGACATAGCTTCATGCACATGAGACTATGGTGGGGTCGGGATGAGGTCTTTGTCCTCATATGGACACGGAGTTGCTTTTCGGGTTTGAGGGATGGATATCGTGGACATCTACTCATTCCTAGGATAGAAGTGGACGAGCTTCTATCTAGGTGGTCGGTAAAGTCGCTCCAACGCCACAAGTGGGTGCAGTGGACGAAATGCTCTATGAATGTGTGATCCCTTCATGATGAAGGGCGTGTGTTGATTGTTAAACACACAGATTGTGGATAATGAAGAAATTGGTTTTGAATAACTGAGAATTTAAAGAATAAATGATTTTAAAGGAAATAAGGAGTCTGACACACTCCAATTCAAAACTATTTAATAAAAACTTTTTTTTTTCAAACAACCATTCACTGAGTTGTAGAAACTCACCCACCTTTTCTATCTTTTTTCAGTAGTAGAAAAATGACTAGGGATAACATGAGGATTTACCCTTTGTCAGATTTTCTTAATTTCTTTTTAAGGTTGCATTTTTATTGATATATGTTATTTAAGGGAACACAGTTGTAATTTCGCATGGTTCCTCTTGATTAAAGAAAGGAGGAAACCCTTCTTGAACCAAGGGAGCGGTAGGTTGATCATAGAGATTCGACCAAACTAGGTCGGGGCATGACAGGTTGGCCCGACTAACTGGGCTTCTCTGACATTGACTGTGAAACTCGTCCTCTTGGACCAAGGAAATCAGGAAAAGAACCGACAATTTTCATGAGAAAACTGAGCCTATAAATGAACCAAAAATTGTAAAAAAAAAGGTTAAAATGGGAATTTGGAAAATCTCAAATAACCAAGAAATCATAAAAAAAAACATGAAAAATAACCAAGGAATGGATTGGATGTGAAAATCGGACCGGTTTAAGGTGAACTAGATTGAACCGTGATGAACCAGTTCAATAATTTATTTTTCTAAGTGGCTTAAAAATGTCAATTTAGAAAATTGAGGCCACTATTATATAGAAAATTAATTTAGATTAATTTAGAAATTTTTAATTTTTAGAAAATCGGTCGAATCGAACATGAACCGACCGATTTTCATTTTCGTGTCACCGAACCTAGTCAGACCGGACCATTCAATGATCCAGCTAGTCAACAAATTGCTGTCAAGTCAGTGCCCAATCAGTAGGCATGACCAATCAATGTGCGACATGTGGTTAAGCGTGCCTAATGAGCCGCTTAGTTAGCACTAGCCAATCAGAAGGCGACACGAGCGCTCGGTCAACGGTTAGAGGAGGAAAATCTACCTCAACAACGACCGACCATGTGAAACCCATCTCCTCGGACCAAGAAAAACCAAGGAAAGAACCGGCCAATTTTTCTATGAAAAACTAAGTCAATTAATGAATTGAAAATAGTAAAGAATGGTTAATATGGGAAATTGAAAAATCCCAAGTGAGCAAAAATTCATAAAAATAATCCTGGGAAAGAACCATGAAGTGAATTGGATGTGAAAATTGGACCAGTTCGGGGTGAATCAGACCTGAACCAGGCTGAACCGGATTGAACCATAGTGAACTGGTTCAATGATTCATTTTTCTAGGTGGTTTAAAAATATAAAATTGAGAAATTGAGGCCACCATTAGGTAGAAAATGAATTTGAAAATTTTTAAATTTTACGAAAACCGATCAAATTGGGCCTGAACCGATCGATTTTCAAATTTGGGTCACTGAATCTGGTCGAACCGGACCGATCAATGATGCCCAATCAGCAGTCACATAGACATGGGCAACCAATGTGAGGCTGCCACGTGTTTGGTCAATGGTTAGAGGACGATCGGTCAGCTTGCCACATGTCCAGTTAACCGGTCAATGGCTGACACGGTGGCTGAGTTGGAACGCCACGTCAGAAAAATCATCCAATCACAATGTGCCACATGGCACGCCCGCCACATCATCATCGTCTTCCCTATTCAATTGACAGAAGGTTTAGAGAGAGAGGGAAGTCGATTCCTCTGGTGACCTGGGAAGAGCTCTAGCATGACCACTGACAGTCGAGTCCTACGTCAGTCGGTAGCTCCCTATATAAAGAGCACCCCTCCATTCGTTCTCAACATCCCACAATCGAGCGAAAAAGGTGAAGTGTCCTAGTTTCTAGTGAGCACTAAACTAGAGCTCTAACAACAGGACTTTTCTCAGCCTTTGAAACCACATTTGGTACCCTTGGAATCGGGAGGAAATCCTCAACCCAGCCGCACCCTCCTTTCAGCTCGAGGACCACCGGAGAAGAGCGAGAGAGCTCGCACAGTGTCGTCGCTCCTCGGCTGTCAGCAACCCGAGCTCCTCGAGCTTCAGTCGAGCCCTCTCTAAGCCAATTCCTACCAAACCGAGCTTCTTAGACCCCACATAAAGGTGCCTTGACCTCCCCTAAACTGAAACGGTATGTCCCCTTCGCCGCCCCTCATCGAAAAATACTATTCAAAGTATATTTATGTAAAATTTTAAACTGCAAAATTTGCATTACTCAGGCTAACAATTGAGACAAAGTTTAATACAATAAGGATACCTAGGAAGAGAGTAACCAGAGAAAGTAAAATCTCCAATTGTCGGATTCTCACCAATAATATATCAAATATTTCTCAGAGCTCCAATTGTCGGATTCTCACCGATAATATATCAAATATTTCTCTTTATAGTAGTTTTATGTTAAGATCGAGTTCGGAGAGTAGAGGTATCGTCCCACCTTTGCATACATGAATTACAAATTTTAGTGTAGGGATTAGATGATATATCAACTTCTAATAGGATGTATAGTAAAGCCGATACAGTACAAAGTATAAAAGTCGGTAATTATTCACATGTAAAAAGATTGGGTACAAATCTCGAACCGTTTGGAGGGATGAATTTATAGATGTTAATTAATCATACTTGTAAAATAAAATAAATTTATACTAAAATACAAACACTCTCACACTTTTTTTTAGTAAGATAACTTTATTATTTTTTACATATTTTTTTATTTTTAAATAAATTTATATATGTTGATAATATTTTATATAAATTTATATAATAAAAATATTATACCTAAAAAATAAATATAACGTGTATATATAATATATATTATATAATTAATATCAAATTATTTTTAATGGTAACAATTACTCATCTATTTAATATAATATTATATAATTTTTTTCATATTATATGATATTTATACATAAATATTATTAAATAATTAATATTTATTTATTTTATAATTTTATTAACAACTTATTTATGCTATGTAATTTAATTATATAATAAAATATACATATATAATTTGTTATAAATAATATAATTATAATATATTTTTCATAAATATTTTTATTTTATATTAATATTAAAATTTATCATATACTACATTTTTCTACTTATTATTATATACTATGTAATTATTAGTAATATAATGTAATTCAATTACATTTAGATATGATATAAAATATTAAATTCAATTAAAAATAATAAATTTATCCTTTTTATTTTTATTAACTCTCCTTCAAATGTATTTGGATGGATTTTCCTTCACTTTTCATGCATTCAAAATCCATTCAAATGAAGTATAAGTTAAAACCAATCCTATAGTATAATTTTATAACACAAACACTTCTAAGCTCCAAATGCAGTGTGAGCGAGAGCCCGTAGAGGATGAAATAACTTTCAAATATATGGCACGCTTGGTATTACAAAAATTACAGGGGTCAAACTGCAATATAATAGAAAATGGAAAGGCGGTGGTTCCGACTGTGGAGAAGTTCTTCTAGGGTTTTCCAGTTCAAATGAGATCGTAGTGGCCAAGTCAGGCAAAGTTCCCACGGAGTAGCAGTTCGAAGCTCAGCTCTGTCCTTTTCGATCTCGACTCGGTTTCTCTTTCGCTGCACTTGCCTTCGTTTTCCTCCTCAGCTTCGGTACCGTAGCTTCAAGGTTTATATCCAAGGATGCACGCTCCGGTGCTCGTTCTCAGTAAGTGCAGCTTGTATCTTCTCGCCATCTCCCTCTGCGACCTGCTTTGCTGAAGTATCACTTTTGTATTGTCTGTAGATAAATCTTCCTTTTAATAAGGAAATGCGATGGTCCTTTTTTTAATTGGATTTCTGCTTGTTTCCCTTTATCCACAGAGGATTCTCTAAAACGCGAATCCGGAAGCAGAGTGCACCATGCTAACATCCAGGCGTCCAAGGTAAAAATGCGTATTGCTTCTTTCTCGTTTTTATTTAAATCTTCTTTCGGTTGTGCGATTATCTCTGGATTTTGTCCACGACATAAGTTTTTCAGTTCGTGAGAAACTATTGCATATATATGTTAGGATTAGTCTCAAGGCTGTGTAGGCAAATGGTTACACTATGGATTTTCTTGGTGATCATTACGGAGTACCCTTAAGCATTATGCTGTACCCATTAATTGGATTCCAATAAGCTAAATGGAAATGGAAAATGCACGTACATCTGAAATCGTGTATTGCAGTCAGTTACAAATCATGAAACAAATTCATTGATATTGTCTTTTTTCTTAAAGTGAAATTTCTAACTATGATATATGTACTTGATAGGCTGTTGCTGATATCATCCGGACCACCTTGGGTCCACGCTCTATGCTGAAAATGCTACTGGATCCGCAAGGAGGTCAGCCTATCTCATTTATGGCTTATGTACTGCCCCAAGTCCCAGTTTGGCTCAGCAATTGGAAATGTTTTCGGAATGTCCACTGTCATTTATCTTTGAAATATAATATAGGCCAAATATATGTTTCTTCTACTAAGCTAATGTTCTATATTGCTAGCGATACTCAATGTTCTAGTCCTTATTGCAGGATCTAGAATATCATTTTAGTGATGGTTTCTTTAGCTTAATCCATGTATTTCGGGTTTCTACAGGAATAGTTGTGACGAATGATGGAAATGCTATTCTCCGTGAGTTAGATCTTGCACACCCGGCAGCAAAGGCATGACTCCATTTCTCTCAACAACTTTTCCTGTCTTTTGTACTTGGCACATTTTTCACTCTGTTGCCTTCTGCAGTTTCTTGCAGCTTAAAACTCCCTTTGGTATTTTTTATCTCAGTATCAATTGTTTTGTATTTAATGCTGGTGTTCAGTAATTCCTGTCAACTAAAATTGGTGCTTGATTGATGACAGTCTATGATTGAGCTTAGTCGCACACAAGATGAAGAGGTGGGAGATGGAACAACTTCTGTCATTGTTCTTGGTATGCTTATTCCATATATAATTTGGGTTCTTCATCTAACTGTTCTAGTTTAATCATTTTCTATATGTTGTGGACATCATGTTGGCATGTTATTGTAGAAATGTTTTCTGTGTCTTCTTTGTTATTGCATTTGCTCGTTTGTTTTGTAGTACACAGGTAAAAGAAGAGGAGGGACTGGATGTGATAATAAATTTTTTTACTCTCACCATAGTATTAGTATAGAGAAATGTTCATATACGTAGTTATCTTCCATTCAACACTTACTGACATATGGGACTCTGATATTTAATTACTCTTAGTAAAGTATATCATTATATCGATTTATTTTAAGAGATTGTGCATGATTTCAGTAGTTTAATTATTGTATATCATCAGATGTCATATGCCATCTTCGTAATTATAAGATGAGATTTGATGAAAGTAGCTAGGTTATGGTTATTGCAGATTTTTTAGCAATACTTAAATGTTGATATCATTTTTGGAATGAAATTTTTTCTGTGATTCTATTACCCCCTCCCCCCTCTCCCATTTATTGGTACTTGTTAATGCAAGATCAGATTGCTGTTTTTTTATTGTAAAAATAACAAATGCCCAGAAAAGGGTGTCTTCATTGTGTATTACAAAATATTTTTTTTGTAATTGTGTCCTAGGATTGCTGGCTCTGATGCCCCTTTTCCTGGAAGAGGTCAAGCTTTTTCTTATGAACTTTTAGACACTGTGTATTTATTAGTTTCTAGTCTCTTACAAATGAATTTCTCAATCTATGAAGCTGGTGAGATGCTCCATGTTGCTGAAGCATTCATTGACAAGAATTACCATCCCACTGTCATTTGTCGTGGTAAAGATTGAAAGGAGATTGATGTTTACTCTGTATTTTTTGAAGACCATAAGGTTGTCTTTGTTGAATGGTTCACTGCTTGTTTGCAGCCTATAATAAAGCTTTGGAGGATGCTATTTCAGTTTTGGACAAAATTGCAATGTCAATAGATGTTAATGATCGTAAGTTTCAGTTCATAATTGATGTGATTCAGCTAATGTTCTCCTGTATCACATGCAAATAAGTCTTTTAGCTTGTGCATCAATCAAATCCTTGTTTAAAGTGTGTGCTTTTTTTTTGTGAAAGGTGCTACTATGCTGGGTCTTGTCAAGAGTTGCATTGGAACCAAGTTTACCAGTCAGTTTGGAAATTTGATTGCTGTAAGTACTCCCAGTTTGCAGTGTTATGTTAGTAATTATATCATATTTGTGAATTGGAGCTCCAATAATTCTTGATGCTTATGCATTAATATAACTCTCTTGATGCCCTTTCATGATTCCAAGCAATGTCTTCAATGCTTCATTTTGCTATATGTATTTGAAACTACACAATGGATGTTCAATTTGGTAGCATTTGAAAATTTTCCTCAACTTATAGGTTTTACGTTTTTTGTCTTTTAGGATTTGGCTATTGATGCTACCACCATTGTTGGTGTTGACCTGGGTCAAGGATTGAGAGAAGTAGATATTAAAAAATATATTAAGGTTGAGAAAGTGCCAGGTGGTCAGTTGGAGGATTCAAGGGTTCTTAAAGGAGTTATGTTCAACAAAGATGTTGTTGCGCCTGGCAAGATGAGAAGGAAGATCATCAATCCACGAATCATTCTCCTCGACTGCCCTCTTGAGTACAAGAAGGGTGAAAATCAAACGAATGCTGAACTAGTCCGTGAAGAAGACTGGGCTCTCCTATTAAGGATGGAGGAAGAGTATATAGAAAGTATTTGCATGCAAATTCTGAAGTACAAGCCTGATCTGGTGATCACTGAAAAGGGCCTCAGTGACTTGGCCTGCCACTACTTTAGCAAGGCAGGTGTTAGTGCCATTAGGAGACTTAGGAAGACGGATAACAACAGAATTGCAAAAGCTTGCGGGGCCACTATCGTGAACCGCCCAGATGAATTGCAGGAATCCGATGTGGGAACTGGTGCTGGACTATTTGAGGTTAAAAAAATAGGGGATGAGTTCTTTGCTTTTATTGTTGATTGCAAGGATCCAAAGGCTTGCACTGTTCTCTTGAGAGGTGCAAGTAAGGATCTACTGAATGAAGTGGAAAGGAACTTGCAGGTGAAATGCAAACATTAATTATTATATTGAGAATATATAGGGTGTCTAGCTTCATTTCTGAAGCTTTTTTCTCATTACAGGATGCATTGTCTGTAGCAAGAAACATTATTAAGAACCCAAAACTTCTTCCTGGTGGGGGTGCCACTGAGTTGACAGTCTCCGCTATGCTAAAGCAGAAGAGTTCATCTATTGAAGGCATAGAGAAGGTATAAAATGTACATACTTTGTATCTGGTTTAATTAATTTTTTAGTTGTGTTGTGTGCTTACGTGAATTTCATGTTCTGAAAACAGTGGCCTTATGAAGCAGCAGCTATTGCTTTTGAGGCTATCCCCCGGACTCTAGCACAGAACTGTGGTGTGAATGTGATTAGAACTATGACTGCTCTTCAGGGAAAGGTTAGAGATTGTTTTAGTCAGGAAATTGTTTGATTTTGTTGATAGCAGCCAGCAGTTTATGAAATTGATTCTACACTTTATGCAGCATGCAAATGGAGAAAATGCATGGATTGGCATTGATGGGAACACTGGTGATATCACCGACATGAAAGAACAGAAGGTATGAAGTAGAGATTCCTTTTGGTCCCGTTGAGTGCTTAGAGCTCTTTAATTGTCATTTTTATATGATAGGGGTTTTTCTTTTAGCCATATATATGATGCGGTTAAGAAAGAATTTATAACAAATACTGGGAGTATCTAACCATGTATATAAGAAGCCCTATGCATGCTGCAGATAGTCATGTTTGGGAGAGGGGATTACCATGGCTACTAATTGTTTTCTTTGACCGTACCCTCTGTTCGGACCTGTATGTTTGTGACGATTTTTCTATCTGGGGCTGATATCAGATATGGGATGCCTACAATGTGAAAGCGCAAACCTTTAAGACATCCATAGAAGCAGCATGCATGCTTCTCAGGATTGATGACATTGTGAGTGGCATTAAGAAGAAGCAACCCCCAGGAGCTTCTCAGTCTCAACAGCCCAAGGTGGAGACAGAAGCTGATGCTGATACAGAGCAGATTCTCCCCGATTAAGGACTCCACCTACTCTTTTGACCTGAAAGTTCACTATTTTGGTTGCTCTCTTGGAGTTTTTAGCTATGGATGCTTTCCTGCAAGCTTCTGTTCTGGTTGTCCATTTGCTCTTTATATCTTTTGTTTTTATGGCCAACTTAGTTGAAGATTGTTGAGGAGAACAGTTGAAGCTGGCCGTCTTGTAACGAACTGAAGTGGTAAATTTGTTTATCGGGCTCACGTAGCCATCTTCCTTTATATTGTTCACATGTTTTCGAATCAATTACGGGTTAACATACTACAATCCATCCAAAAGAAACGGAAAATCAAATTACACACAAGACCAACAAAAAAGAGGCTAAAATTGCGAAAAAGGGTTACAATATTGTATGATAGTTCAATTTAATTGCATGTCCTTTCTCACTTGAATGGCATCATTGTTTCTTTGAATTTTTTTTTCGCCCAACAATGTTTCTTTGAATTGAAAAATAAAAATTTGCACCCACAATTCACATATGTTTACATCTTATTTGGTATTTTAGCCTCCAAAGGAAAAGTGAAACAAACATGGGACTTCACGGGCATTGGCGTACATAGATGTCGTAATTTAGTGATTTACATCTTGATCTTACTTGAAGTAGGCAGGTGAATTTAGTGATTTACAGCTTGATCTTGCTTGAAGTAGGCAGGTGGCGTGTTGCCCGTGAAGTTGGTGGCAGGAGGGTGGTAAGGCTGAGCCTGTGATGGAGGCACCGCGGCCACTGGTGGCGTGTCCATGACCCCATATGCTGGTGGGTATGTGGAATAATGTGGCGGTGTCTGAAGTCCGATCTCTGGAGATATCATCTGCGGTCCAAGCCCCTGGGCCGCCATGAGCTGGCCTTCCTCGACTCCCTTCCTCTTGCCGTAGTGGTAGGCGCCGATGCCAACGAGGATGACCAGCAGCAGCAGCGGCAGAGAGACGAAGACCACGGCTCCCATATGATTGAAGAAGGTAGGTCAAGGAATAAAGAATGTCCAGGGAGGAAGAGATCTAGAGGAGATGATGATCAGATCTCGTCTTTGCACTACAGAAGAGGGGAATAAAAGCCAATATAAATGAAGGGAAGGTCATCGCCAGGATGAAAAGGGGGCGTAACATGGCTACCTATAAAGATTATGGGCAAAATAACATTTTAGTCCTTAATGTATTATACAAACCCAAACTTAGTCCCTAATATTTAAAAATTAATAAAAAAATTCAAATATTGTCACAGTTACCGCTCTTGAACTTCTTACTGGGGACCCCTCCCCACCCTTCTGGACAATTCACCCTCTCAATTTCGCCCCCCTTCTTTCCTCCGCTTCCTATAGGGTCCCGATCATGGCAAAA
Organism: Trapa incisa; assembly: GCA_030064435.1. Taxonomy (NCBI): domain Eukaryota; kingdom Viridiplantae; phylum Streptophyta; class Magnoliopsida; order Myrtales; family Lythraceae; genus Trapa; species Trapa incisa. The sequence continues at coordinate 17,023,109 of CM057771.1, forward strand.
TGCCTTACAAGGAATATTTTTAGCGTAAGACTCTAATGATGGTTATAATAACATTTGGATCTTTTTGTTACTTATTAAATATTGGGGGACTAAACTGGTCGTTGTGTAAAATATTAGGTACTAAGTGGTAGGGTTTGCTCTATGATTATTTATATTGGTAAAGATGACATGACGTTGACTTCACTTCTATATTGCATCTATTGCCACCAGAGATAGAGAGTTGACTTGGAATATAGCTCTCCCGCTGGCTTTCCAACTATGACTACCAGAAAGTGTCAGTAGCTTAAGGAAGGCTAGGCCTGCCATGTCTACGGTGGCAGTCCGGAGAAACTCAGGCGGGTTAAAAATTTTATTTTTTCTAAGGCTTCAATGAAGAGTTGGAAGAGACAGTAACATGTCTAGTTACTGCTTGTAGAAATAAAGTTGACTTCTATTGCACATAAAGCATGTACAGAGAGAGTCCGAGAGCTGTCTTGGACTTTAGCTATTGCCATATCCACAAGGTTGGAATCTTTCTACTTGTTTGAAGCGTTGTGCAACTCACATGATCTTCTTACATTTCCCATTATCTCCCCCAGCTTCTTTTTCCTCATTTTATTCGAAAAAACCATGGTAACTTGTTATAAAAACCTCTAACAACGTTGAGTTAACACGGGATTTACGGTGGCTGCTTAATTAGTTGTCTTGGAAGCAGAACAAATTGCTATAGCTAGTTATTAAAGCTCAAATCTCTATGGATTGATGCCATGAGGCTGAAAGGTGTGGACAGGGCTAGTTAGGCACTTTGACCAATCTGATAAAGAAGACAGAAAAAAGGCATACGATTAAATAAATAAATGAAATAGATTGGCGCTTTGACTGCATTATGGCCAAATGCGGATGACTACTATACATGACAGGCCATGAAGTCGGCAGGCAAACGCGGGAGAGATTTGACAAGGAGTGAGTTGAAGTGGAAGATCAAAATGTCAACGTTGACTCGTGGCAGGCCTGGGAGTCCTGGTAAATAGGCCATTTCTTTTTTGGGCCTACGGCCCATTTCGCCCTCGTTTCCCTCCCCTATGGAATGATGCCATCAATGAGTGGGTGCGGGGTGGGGTGGGGTGGGGTATCTTTATACCCATTTTAATTGTATTTAGAAATAGTTATAAAATATAATATAATAGAAATAATTATATATTATAATTAAAAAAAGGATTAATGGAAACCATGGTTATATTTATCCATCACATAAAATAATTAATAAATATAAGAAAAAAACATTTTTTATGAAATTAATAATATAAAATAATGAACAAATTAATGAAATTATCTCAATTATCATGCACAAACCATTGAAATGTACCCAAATATGACAATAATACATAGTCATAAAATGTTGATAACTTATAGTTGTTTCATATATCATGAATTAAATTATTTTGATTAGTCTTTGAGATTTAATGACACATCTCAAACTTTATAATATACTAAATAGTGAATTACTTTAATGCTATGATACACATTAGAGTAAAAACATATTAAAATGAATATTGCTAAATTGTCATTGGATAATACAGTTTTCATATTATGAAATTTGTATTGATTTGTCAAATTCTTTCTATATTTTCTACATTACAATTGTATACGACACTCTAATATATTAAATACATAATACTTAAATTAAAACTTTATATTCTTACAATACAATATACAAAATTATGAAGATTATCTTATAACTACCCAAAAATTTTTATGATGAATTTTTATAGATAATATTTTGAGGAACAACTCTCTATATAATTTTAACACTAGGTTCCACTCTTAATCCCTAAATATTTGGGGAATGAGTCATCTATAATTAGTGAGTGAATAATATCAAGTAATAATATATAAAATTTCAATCCAACTCATATATTAGTTTGAATATCAAAATACTACTTATAATTTTTTTTTGCACAAATAATACTAATATTTATTTCACCAAAATATTCTCTAAAATTCAAATATCGGAATAATTCATATTTAAGAAATTTTTAATGATAATTTTTTTATTCATATTAAATGTGACCCCAAGCAAAACTCTATGGTTATCCAATGTACCCATATTTTATACTTCTTATCGGACTTATTCGAACTTTTGCCCACTTACACTTATCTTTGTAAGCACTAGAATGCCCCATTCAACTTCTTATTTAGGCACCTAATGGACATCCGGTTCGTGATACACGCTGTGTAATGCATAAAGCCATCAAATAAATGAATTGTTAATCATACTTTCAAATTCAAACTTTATGTCTAACTTCTCAAATATATGCACATAGAAAAGATTGTTACATTACCCAAATTGATAAAAAAAATTCCTAAATAAAAGTGTAATAATTTTATTTTATTTATTTATTTGTAAATAAATATTTTTTTTTGTTAAAACTCTATTTCAAAAATACAAAATTATATTTTTTATAAAATTATAAATTTATCAAAACTGCTCCTAACTTTTAAAAAATATATTTATCAAATAACTCCATAACTGCTCATAATATTCTTACGAGTAGCTTGCATTCATACTAAACTAGGAAAATAAGGTAACCAGTTTTAGAAATATATTTATACAATTATAAATTATATATATATATATATATGATTTGTATAAATATATATTTTCACTTCTTTAAACTCTCATTTTTCACATTTAGTCATTTAAACTTTTAAGGGTAAATAAATCCTCTAAATCTTATTATTCTCTTTTTATTCCTTAAAATTCATATTTCTGAAAATAACTTTTTAATTTCCATAATTTATATATTGTTCTCTGAACTTTTATAATTTTATAAATTAATCATTCAAATTGTTCTTATTTGCATATTGGTCCACAATTAAGCTAATTTTATAGATTAATCTCTATTGTTTAGAACTTTAAAATTGATCTAGCATCTTCTTTGATTATTGAAATCAATCCATTTTTTTTAATTTATATTTTAGTTCAAAAGATTTTAAAAAATATAAATTAGCTATCTATATTTTTATTAGTAATATGATACCCAATCATGATATTTTCACAATTCAGCCACATTTCCCAAAACTTCAAAATAGATCCTTCAAATTTCCATATTTTCAAAATAAATTCTTAACTTTCAAGATTTTCAAAACTACTTAAACTTTCAAATTCATTCAAATTAATCTCTCCAGTTTTTTAAAATAAGTTTCCAGATCAATCTTCCTTTTCTTCCCCATGATTTAATTCATGAAATCTTACTTCCTACTAGTCCATTTGAGTTTTGGAGAATGAATTAAAACAATTATGATAAATAAAGGTCAATCATCTTCAACTATTGAAAAGATGATAATGGAAGTTAATAGGGTGGATGGATGCTTATGGGTCTTTCATGAATCAAAACTTTAATTGTTAAGGGTGATCGTGTTATCTAAAAGTATCACCATGTTTCACGGTCAAAGTAGAGTATGCAATTGTGGTTGCATTTGTGAGGTAATGTTGTGCAAAATTAGGCTTGATCGGGCTCTCTCAACACTAGGTGAATTCGAGTGAGTATGGAGTTATTGATTACAAGACAACCTAGCATCGATTAAGACATCGACTACCCTATGTTATTTGGGTTGCCAAAAATATAGTACTCCTATTTCGATAGAACTTTCAAAGAGAAGTGGCAATAGTGGAGGTAGAGTTATTCTAGAATAGGTTGAGGGTAGTTTGGGGATAGAGTTTGCTACTTATTTCTACCTTTAAATGAAATCAATTAAAATCACGAGATTTGTTGATGATTTTCTTAGCGAGTTATGTTTGGAAAAACATAGCAAATGTATAGGTCAACTGACTAAAGGTTGAAAATGACTCAACCTAGTTTGAGTCATGTCAATGGGTCTAATTATGTTCAACCCTCTTCCTCATAATAGTTTTGCTCTTAAAACTTTTTATAGATTAGAAGCGTTGTGGGTATTTCTTTCTTACAAACACTCGATCTCCCACGTTTTCTATTCCACCTAATCATTATGCCATAACACATCCACCATATTTATCTTATTTCTTTTCATTTTTTATGTTGGACTATGATTTGTATCAGTTCCACTTAATATATTAGTGTCTTCTCAGGTTCTGGTTGATGGTAACCAAGTATGTGTAATACCACATTCTCAAAAAAGTGGAATAAATCCAATTGAACTAAAAATTAAGGTTGAGTCAAAGAAAAAAATTCATGCCGAAATTAGGAGATCAAATTTGATTTGGAAATTAATGAGATGGGGATGGTAGAAATTCATAAAAGTGATGTAGATCAATAGTGAAACATTTCATTGCTCGAGAAATATGAAACAAGAAACACTCGAGCTAGAACTATGCTGAATTTAATTCTAATTGGACCGTAATAAAATGATTTTTCCAAGTGAACTCAAAAAGTAAAAATGATAAATTTTGATCCTAAACTTTAGAAAACTATTGATTCTAAACTAAAGCAATTTTTAGAAAAATAAATCGACTTCGACTAAATGTAGATGAAAAACTTTCATAATAGTTGGTGGCCGCTTGGTTTACTCTCGATGCACAATGCATTTAACCTTGACCTGATTCCCCATGTTGATGTCCAATGACAATCCACCATACCCTTTCAATGCTATAATAGTGAGTATCTTCACCACTATAGGACCAACAAGATTTAAGCCTAAAAACATAAAACACATGCAATTTCTATAAAAATTTAAATTTTTTCATAATTGTAATTTACAAGTTTACAAAACAATTAAAACTTTGGGAAAACACATAGTACTAAATGGAAAACTTTTGTACAATTTTCTTTGAGTACCTCTACCTCGATCTCGGTCTCAGTCAAAGTTACATTTTGATGCTCATGATATTATTTCCTTCCTTTATTCCTGATCTATTCCCTAAAAAAATATGTTGGTGGATGGGCTGCGTAACACTAAGTGAGGGCGAAGATTGATGATCGGCTCATTTATGTCCACAATACCATCTCTACTCAAATCAAGTAATATAGAGTTTATACATTTTATTTTTTTAGGGCTATTTAAAAGTCAACATACCCCACTTTGGGTTATTTTCAAAAGCCCCTTATCTATATGGGTTCATCATTCAACGTACTGTCAATATATCAATTGAAGTTATTCTCGTATCTTATTCACATATTTTTTGTCGAGAATTCACCTTACGTACCACCTAATCGAGTGGTGTCCACCAACAGACACCCATTATCATTTCCAGTCTCATAATGTAATGATTTCATATTGAACTCATCTGTAGAGAATTTCTCTATCCTCATTTTTAAATTTAATATGATCGAATATCCTTAAAAGGTAAAACTCATACAAATATTCATCAAAACTCAAATTAATGATGTTTAAATCAAATCGAATTCCTGAGAAGAGGTGTGACTCAATCACAATAATATAAATCTCTCAAAATCACAATTAACACCCTTATCACTATCCACTTTTGTAGCAACTATCTCCTCCTATCACTATCTATATTTTAGAAATAAGCCTTCTTGGCTATACCTATTCATAATGCAAATGATGTCATATTATATATAATAAGGATTTATGAATTAATTTATTATTTGACCAATTCTTTTACTAGCATGCACAATAATATTATATGTTTTCATACCCTTTTCATTTTACAAGGAAAAACACACTCATAAATAATATGTAAGAAAGTGTCACATTACTACCTATTTTAAAATTTCCTTGGGACAAGTCCCATTATTTCTTACAATCACATGAAACGAAGGACATCCACATATAAAGTCTTAGCACTATTTTTCAATCACATGCATTAACCTATATTTCATAAATAATTTATGCCATCAACATTTTTCCTCAATCGTGGGTCCTATTTCATTTTTAAACTTCTTGGTCCCTAGCCCCTTTTCTAATATTAGTCCTTAGCCTATATTTCATAAACATTAAACATTAGCCCTTTTTATAAACAATTGACCTTATCCCTTTTCATAAACATTAGGCTCTATCCACTTTTATAAACATTATACCTTAGCCCTTTCTATAAAAATTAAGACTTATTCCATTTTTGTAAATATCTAGCTTTAGCCCCTTTCATAAACATGGAGTGTTAGTTTTTTTTATATAAACATTAGACCTTAACCCCTTTTTATAAACATCAAACCTTAGTCATATTCATAAACATTTGGGACTTAAACCATTTAATAAACATTGGGCTCTTGCCCATTTCATAAAGACGAGACTCTAGCCATTCTTCCCTAGCTCGTTTTAAATGGTATGGTTCTCACGCCTTATAAAATCCTTGAGTTCATACCCATCTTTTCTAAGCCATCGGGTCATGACCCGCTTTCCAAAATCGCTCGGGATGTCTCTTATTTTTTATATAAGCTTTCATATATCTTTTGTAAACCCCGCTCTTTGGAGTTAAGAAAAAATCAGGAAAGAACCAGTCAAACCAAGTGAGAAAATCGAATCGGTTCACAAACCCGATTATGGAGGAATGGGAAAATTGGAGAAATTTCAAATCCCATGTGACCCAAAAAGATTCATAAATCTTGGGAAAGAACTTTAGAATCAAGTAGGAGAGAAAAACCGGGCCGGTTCAGGAGAACCGGATTGAACCGGTTAATGAACCGAGCTAGTTTATGAACCATAATCGATAGAGAGAGGGCAAACCAGGGAAATTATGGATCCCAAGTGACCTAAAGAGTCACATAAGTCACGAAAGAGGACTTATGGATGAATTAAAGACGAAAACCAAACTGGTTTAGGTAAACCGAATTGAACCACTTTGGACCAGTTTGAACCACTATTGAATCGGATGCTAAATTCATTTTTTAGGTGGCTTAAAAAATTCAAATTTGAGATTTCAGGCCACCATTGGATAGAAAATGAATTTATAAATTTTTATATTTGAAAATTTTGGTCGAATTGGGGGTGAATTGGCCAGTTTAAGCTTTGAACCTGGTTCGAACTAGTACAGTCCGGTTCGAAATAGTTTCGTCTTCTTCCTTCGGATAACAACACTGTTCACTCACCGAAAAATCAAAGCAGTGCCGGTGAAAAGGAAATGTTTTCGATCAGTACGTTTCAGGCCATCAATGACTGTAATAAAGGTGCCAAACGGACAGTCGAGGAGTCCTTGAGCTCCCTATATAAAGAATCTATCTCCATTCATCCTCTTCACACCTGGAAAACCTCACTTTCTCTCAGCTGCTTAGTTGTCCGGTGAAGCTTGAACCAAAGCTCTGATATAAGGTCATTTATGAGCTAAAGAAGGTGTGGTCGAGTTCCTTAGAACTAGGGAGAATTTAGCTACACGGTGGTAACAACCATTCGCTCTGAGGGTCACCGGAGAAGCACCGACGTGATTGAACAATGAAGCAGCTCCGACGAACTGAAGTTGTCCTATTTCGACCAAGCTGAAATCGGCCAACTCGAGCCCTCCTCAGGCCAAACCAAGCTCTCCTAACACCTATCAGCCCTCCCACGGTCGAATTAGAATGGAAAGGTAAGCCAATTCGACTCCCATCTATAATTTCCGACCGGTGTAGAGAGAGAACCGACAGAATTCCGATGATAGAATTCTCACCTAATTCAACATCAATTGATGGAATTCTTGATTTTAGAAGCAACCTCATGAGTAGAGCTATCTGCCCAGATCGAAAGCTCGAACCGCCGTGCCCCCGACGGTGAGTAATTGAAGCTTTCTCTCTCTACGTTCTATTTTTTGGCGAAGCTCCGTTTGAGCTCGTTCCAACGTCAAAACTTACGATTCAAAGTGAAATTGAATCGTATGAAGATGTAGAAACACAAATTTAACTTCAATTTCAACAATTAGAAGTGTTTGATTGGTCAATTTGATGAAATCAAATTCGATTGTGTTAGTGAGTTGAAATTGGGGGAAAATTGGGAAAAATTGGGGATTTTCAAAATTTTGAGGGACCAAAATGCAATTTTATAAAATTGAGGGTCAATTGGGCATGATAAGAGTGTTAGAGGACCAATTAAGCAAATTTTAGAATTTTTGGGGTGAAACTTACCATTTTTATAAGGGAATGACAAAATGGTAATTTTGGGAAAATTGGGGGCCAAATTGAGAATTTGAAAAACTTGAACCCTTTTTTATGAAATTGAATAAATTGAGGTCCCAAGGGGAATTTTAAAAGTTTTGTGACTCAACTTGGGGAAAAACCGTCAATTGGGGCTTAAAGTGAAGAAAAAATAACTTTATGGACCAAATTACAAATATTTGAAAACTTGAATATTTAGTCATTAATAATTAATGAAGGTGATAAAGCCAAATGATAATGAACAACAATATTCATTTCGTGTAGGAACACGAGACAATAGGAACACCATTTGAGATTAAGCTCACAAGGGACAAAAATCGACTAAAAGAAATTTCACTACAAGATCGGGTGAGTGAGATTTTTATATCATGTCTGGTTGGTATGATAAGTACCTCGAAAATGAAAATCCACTGCTTAGTGGTATTTTAAACATCACACCTGAGAGGAGTGATGTGAAAATCAAGTAGAAAAACTACTTAGTAGTTGTAAGTAGATCATACACAGTTGCTATGTGAAACTTCTTCAATGGAAGTGGAAAACTCGTTCACCGATTATGAGTGGAGATGTCGTCATACTCGGTTGGTATTAAAAAATATATTTTGTCAGATGTACTATCCCCTGACTGTGTGCCACTGCTTAAACAATTTGAGAGATCTTCTTGATGGGAGATCGAATAGCTCTGTTAGGCCGGTGGCCTTGATTTTGGAACTTGGGGCATATGCCTAATTTTGAAAATCTCAACAGTGGGCCCTAGGCCAATTGGCACGAGTAGGAGCTCGTAAACAAACATGATTTATATACCATGAAAACTTAAGTAAATGAATTGTTTGGCCATGGTACCAAGATAGGACCGACATACTTAGTCAACTAGCGATAGTATGACATGACATGTCTCTGGACTAGTCAAGACAAATAACTGTAGGTCGAGTTGAGGGTCGGGGCCGTTGGACCAGTGGCACCACAGATTATATGGTATCATATGAAAAATGTCGATTGTGCATGCACTGTATTTACGAGACCTTCAAGATGGCCAAGAGGAGTAGTGATGCGTCCCAGGGCCCTAGACGACCTGGTGGATATAAGGGCAGTTAGTCGTACCAAAAGCCTTGCGAAGCTCAACGTAGCTTCAAGCGCATGAGACCGAGGTGGGGTTAGGATGAGGTCTCTGTCCTCATACAGACTTGGAGAATTGTTACGGGATTGAGGGTTGAATGTTGCGAATATCCCCTCATTCTTAGGGTAGAAGTGGACATACTTCTATCTAGGTCGCTGGTAAAGTCGCTCCGACGCTACAAGTGGGTTCAGTGGACGGATTGACCTGCGATTGTATGTTTGATCTTCATGATGAAGGATGTGTGTTAGGTGATGACACACCGTGGTAATAAGAAATGATTTTTGAAAATCGATATTGATGATGGGAAAACTTAAAGGAATTAAGGAGTTTGGAACACTCCATTTTTGGAAAACTATTTTTTATCGAACTTAAATTTTTTTTTATTAAAACCCATTCGCTGAATTTTAGAAACTCACCCCTCTTTTTATCCCTTTTTCAGGAATTAGTGAAAATGATCAGGGATAACACCAAGCCTTACCCTTTGTCAGGTATGCTTAATTTTTCTTAAGCTTGCATTTTATTTGATATATGTCTTTCTAGGGAACAAGGTTGAAAATACATCTGGCTCCACTTGAGTTAAAGAAGGAGGAAACTCCTCTTAAACTATGAGAGCGGTGGGTTGTTCATGGGGATCCGTCCAAACCGGGTCAGGGCGTGACAACTAGAGTGGTATCAAAGCCTAGTTCCCTTGAAACATAATCAATATTGTACCTTGACATTAATCCAACTTTAAACTATCGTATAGGAAGGAGAGTCCCTAGGAAGTTCGCGGTGAAATCGAGTCCTCCACCAATAACCCTAAAAAAGACACTTAATTCGAGGGAGGAAGCCGTACAAAGGTTCCTAAAGGGCGAAAAATGAGTACCCAAGGACATGGTGGAAGACTAACGAAAATTATGGGAGCTTTATTGGAATCGGAAGGCATCATATATCCTCCTCAAGGACAAGAAGAACCAGTATCACCTCATAGAAGTCCAACCCCTCCCCCTCTAGTCCCACAACAACCAGAGGGGAATCCAACCAAGAATGAGGCCTGGGATAATTATTGGGATGCGTATGCCACCTTCATGAAGGTCCACCAAGTACCTTCACCTACTAAACATGGCCTCAATCCCTCCCAATGGGTGAAGTGGACGTATGAGTGTAAGGTTGAGGTACTAAGGCGGTACGGATTTGAGGCCATACATGAAATTCATCCTATTAGGGAGCGCGCATGGACCCCAATCAATTCCTTAGAGCCTTCTGATCAAGTAAAAGTTTTGTTAAAACTTCCGAGTTATTTGATAAATTCAAAACAAAAGTGTATGATAATAAAAAAAAAATCTAAGTAACAGGTAGGAAATCACCTAAGGAAGAAAATACGAGTAAGTCTCAACCCTTAAGACTTACACTTGGGAATACAATAAGGAAGAATCCATTTAAGGGAGATATTAAGAAAAAGAAAAAGAAGTGGAACAAAGGAAAACAATCATCAAAGAGTACATGCCAAGGAATTAAAAATCAGCTCAGAGAATGAAGAATAAGGAAAAACAAGGAGGAGTAGAACATGCCAAAAGGAACCACAAGAATAGAAGCTAATCAGGAAGAAAACGAAACAAGTATAAAGACCACCAAAGAAAGATGGGAAGAAAGTAGAATAACAGGAAGGCCTAGGTGTAACAACTACTTAATAAACTAAGATACAATTTCTTAGGAACATCGTTAGATTGAAAGACTTGTGGAAAGCAAAGGTATGGACCAAAAGATGAAGAAAAGTAGGAGGGGATAAGTCATACAAGACCCTTAGGTTAGGTGAAGATTTAATGGAAAGAATTTCTAAAAAATGTAAAGTGATTAAAAAAAAGGAAATAACAAAATGGAAGATATTAGAAGGAGGATGAAAATAGGAAGTTGGATCGAGAAAGGAGAAAGCTTCAGGTCAAGATAATCAATCGAGGGAAGGTTGCAAAACCGAAGTTGAAATAAGGTCCTCAATAAGAAGTACGAGGGGCTAAGTGAGTGTGTCGGGAGGTTGAGCGTGATCTACTGCAAGGAGACCTGGAAACCCAAATAGAAACTTTAGACGAATCTAATTTAAGGAAATAACTTATATGGACCAAACCATTTGGATGAGTAAATGAAGTCTAATAAGAGATGGGGAGTAGTAAAAGAATACACCTTAACCAAGACAAGGGGGGATACATGTCACGCCCTGACCCGGTTTGGTCGGATCCCCGTGAACAACCCGCCACTTTCACGGTTTATTAAAGAGTTTCCCCTTATTATAATCCGTAAAGAGTAAGGCCTCCTTTAAACCTGCACCATTTCCTAGAATAGCATAATCAAAACTGCATGAAATTTTAAACTTTACATACCTATCTTACAGGCATCTTAGTTGATGGTCTTTCAAGGTAGGCTTTCCAGGATTTCCTGAAAGGGATATAAGGGAGGGGGTGAGTACGACTACTCAGTGAATGGGTTTTCAAAGGTCTACTTTTAACTTTTAAGAAAAACATTTATATGGAGTGTGCCAGACTCCTTTCTTTTAAAAAAAATCCCTTCATTTAAAAATTTGGGTTTTTCCATTATTTCTTAGTTACCGGTGTGTCATCACCAACACACATCCTTCATCATGAAGGTTACACACATTCGCAAGTCAGTATCACTACTGAACCCGCTAGTGGCTTTGGAGCGACTTTTCCTGCCACCCGGATAGAAGTACAACCACTTCTACCCTGGGAATGAGTGGATGTACGTGACATCCGACCCACAATCCCAAAATCACTTCTTCATGTCCGTATGAGGATAGAGACGTCATCCTGTCCCCACCCCGGTCTCATGCGCTTGGTGCTACTCTAGATTTCGCACAGACACCTGGAACGACGAACTGCCCTTATAGCCACCAGGTCGTCCAGTGCCCTTAGGACGCATCACTACCCCTCATGGGCGTCTTGATGATCCCGTACTCACAGTGCATGTACAAACAAAGTTTTCTTATCAAGCCATGTAATTTGTGGGGCCACTGGTCCAACGGTCCTGACTCTCAACTCAACCCGTAGTTGTTTGTATTGACTGGTCCGTCGACATGTTATGTCGCATTGCCATTAGTTGACTGAGCATGACAATCCTATCTTGGTACCATGGCCAAACAATTCACTTATTAAGTTTTATGACACATATATCATGTTCGTTTACAAGCTCCTGCTCGTGCCAACTGGCCTTGGGCCCACTGTACGAGATTTTCAAAAATCTGGGCATTCTAGCCCTCAAGTTCCAAAATCGAGGCCCCCGACCTGTAAGAGCTATTCGAGCTCCCGTCAAGAAGGTCTCCCAAATAGTTTAAGCATTGAAACACAGTCAAGGGAGAACACTTCCGACAAAATAGGTTTTCACAGTCCATTATACCAACCGGTAAAAGGACATCTCCGTTCATAACCAATGAACGTGTTTTCAACTTCCTTTGAGAAAGTCTCATCATACCAACCGGGTATGATATACTTACAATCGGTAAGTAGTTTTTTCCGCATAATTTTCGCATCACTTTCTAAGTGGTGATGATTAAAATACCATTAAATAGTGGGTTTTTATACCAAGGTACTTATCATCCCCTACCGGGTATGATATAAAATTTCCATTCAAAATGGTAAGTGGTTTTTATCTTTAAGTTGTGCTCATCATCCCAACCGGGTATGATGTTAGTAAACCCACTCACCCGTTAATTTCGTGAATTCCACTAGACCGGTTCTTGGTATTCACGCGAGCTTGTCCTTGCTGGCGTTCCTGGTACTTCGTGTTCCTACACAATATGAACAACCTTGTTCATTATTACTCGGCATAACAGCCTTTATTCATTTCCAATGAATGAGAAAATCCAAAATTTTAGTTATTTGCAATTAGGTCCCTAAAGTTATTTCTCTTTAACTTTAAGTCCCTAATGTCGGTTTTTCCTCAAATTGAGTCTCGTAACTTTTAAAATTTATCCCGGGACCTCAATTTATTCAATTTTACCAAAAGGGGGTTTAATTTCCCAAATTTCTAATTTGGTCCCCCAATTTTTCCAAAATTACCATTTTGCCCTTCTTTTTTACAAAAATGGTAAGTTTTGCCCCAAAAATTCCAAAATTCCTCAATTGGTCCTCCAACATTATTTTCATGCCCAATTGACCCTCAATTTCATAAAATTGTATTTTGGCCCTTTGAATTTCGAAAATCCCCAAAATTTTCCCCCGATTTCAACTCTTCAACACTACCGAATTTGATTTCATCAAATTGATCGATCAAACACTTGTAATTATTGAAATTGGAGTTGAAATTGAGTTCATGCATGTTCATATGATTCTAAGAAACTTTGAATCGTAGATTTTAACGCCGGAACGAGCTCAAACGGAGCTTCCCCAAAAAACAGACTGTAGAGAGAGAAAGCTTCGATTACTCACCAGTGAAGGTACGGGGGTCCGAGCTTTCGATCTGGGTAGATAAGTCTCGTCCTCAGATTCATCCTAGAATCAAGAATTGCATCAATTGATGTGGAATTGGATTAGAATTTCATCATTGAAATTCGATCGACTCTCTCTCTAGCACCGATCGAAAATTGTATAGGGGAGCCAAATTGGCTTACCTTTTAGTCCTAATTCGGTCGTGGAAAGGCTGAGGATGTGTTGGGAGGGCTTGGTTTGGCCTGAGGAGGGCTTGAAATGGCTGATTTCAACTTGGCCGAAATAGGGCAGCTTCGTTCCGCCGGAGTTGCTTCACTATTCCATCATGTCGACGGTTCTCCAACGATTCTCGGATTGACTGAAGTTTGCTATCAGATAGCTGTCTTCTCCTCGGTTCTAAAGAGCCCAACCTTTGTTCAAGTCGAAGATCTGGTTTGAGCTTTACCGGGAAATGGAGCAGTAGAGAGAGAGAGAGAGTAGTGTTCAGGTATGAAGAGAATGAAATGGGGATGACCCCTTTATATAGGCGTAAAACCCTTGTATTAAATGGGCGAGATTTATTACTAATATTAATATTACCATAAATTATTGGTATTAATTCCAATAATTTAATTTTGGTATGAAATTATTTGTATTAATTCCAATAATTTAATTTAGGTATTAAATTATTGGTATTAATTACAATAATTAAATATATATTAATTTATGGTTATTTATGATAAGGCACACTACTCTCGAGCAAGCACGCTTAACTTTGAAATTCTTATGAAATCTAGTTCAGCTAAACCAAATTTGGTTTTTGTTTTCTAAGGTTTCTTAAATTTCTTTTCCAAAGTTTAATGAACCCTTTAGATCTCCCGAAAGTTGTAAATTTCCATATTGCGTGTTCTCAAATGTAAACCAGCTCGGTTTTCTTACTCAGTTTGACCGGTTCTTTTCCCGGTTTTTCTTAACTAAAAAATGTGGGGTTTACAACTCTCCCCTCCTTTTAGAAGTTTTGTCCCCAAAACTTAACCAATATATTCCACATCGGGAATAATTTCCCTTAATGTTAACTCGGGTTTTCTTGACATGCTAACACTTCGATTGCTCTTTTGCTTAGTCCCCGTAATCATTCATTTAAGGAATTTCTTTTCATTTATCATTCTTACTCCTTCCATGTAGTTATAAGAACGAGGCATGTATGGCTCATTAATCCTAATGTATATTCTTAGGTTCGCATCTACCTTTATTTAGGATAAGGTTCTTCCTTTTGGGGATTTTACTAAAGATTTCAAGATTGGGAGTTTCAAGGTGCCTAATCTTTCCTTTTTCTAGTTATTCTCTTCATCGTTGAAACTCCTGGCTCGACATTCTTTTGAGTATTACATACTTGTTTTCACAGGTTTTTGTGTTATTATTCTTTTGTCCCAATTTGACCCATCCTTCATCCGTCAATGATTACAACTTCGGTTAAATTTATGTTTGAACTTGTTATGTTTACCAACTAACTCCTTCTTACTCGAGTTACATTTTACTCGGGATTATTGGTGCTTATATGTCCCGTACTTACATGACATAGTTCTGAACTTGTCTCAGTCGATCAGACTCCTTCAACACCTCTTTTAGGGTTGTTTCCAACTTTCCAGCCTTCCAGGGACTATATAATTTCATCCCTCCTTTAATTGGGTAGTATTCCTCAACTACCTTTACTGTTACCGAATTATCATTTGTATCTTGACAACATGTATTACATAACCGTGTCGGTTTTCCTTACCCACTCGTCCTTTCCCAACTTCTTTATTGGGTTTTTTTGGTGCCAATTATTTGGTTTTCCAATAGTTTACCAACAAACTAGGATACTTTCCTTCTTAAATCCTTGGCATTCCTTATTCAAGGGTTTTTCCTTTTTCCTTAATCCACTTTTACTTACTCATAATCAATTCATGATTCTTCATTCTACAATAATTACTTTCAATCTATGTGTCGATTACTTTGCTTGGGAAGGTTCCCTCCTTTCGGTTTTGTTCTCTACTATGTCCCTTACAAAAGAGATTTCCATCTTTGGATTTACATGCTCAACCTCCTTATCATTCATTGTATAGTTCTTTCTCCCTTTCTTTGCACCCTTATCTATGTTAGGGCATCTGTTTTCTTTGGATCCTTCTCTATCCACAACTTTTGTTTTATCCCTTATTCCTTAGATGGGATACTTCTGATTATTGGTTTTATTCCGTGCATTCCACCCTATGCTCGGTCGTCCACTCTTTAAGCTTCATATGCGCGTGTGGACTATGACCCGTCTTACCAATTGCGGTTATTCCTCCTTAGCCACATATTATTTGGAGGACTCACTTTCCCAATTTTTCTCGAACATTCTTTACTTTATTACCTTAGTATGGGTTGTCCACTCATTCATACTTGTCACAACATCTTTTTGATGCTAACCCGTTAACTTATTTCCGTTTAAGGAGGGTTCACATCCTTCTTGTTTTAAAATCTCTTGTTCATCTTGAAATTATTGTTTGGTTCTCCTGCTCTCTCCAAGTAGGTCACACTGGGCCATCACGATACTTCCTTCCTTTGAAATATTTCCCAAATAAGGGTTGGTTCCTTGCACTCCACATTATGTCCATCCGCCCATCAAAATTCCTTCAACGATAGTTAGTCGTATGCATCCCTCTAAAGTTTACTTTCATAGTGTATTTCTTTATGTAGCGTTCTAATCTTCCTTTTTTCAAAATTTCTTGATAATTATGTGAGAGGTTTGCCTATTTTTTTTCTTGGTTAGTTTGGCCTTTGGTCCTGTTAAGGATTTCTTTCATCCTTCTTTTCTCAAGTATTTGGCCTTTTCGCCCCTCTCTTCTTTGTTGGAACTCAAATTATGATTTTCCCATGTATTAGTTTGTTAACTGTCTCGCCTCCACCATTCCTTTGGTCTAAGTTTCTTAGGGCAGTTTTTTCTTGAGTACTCTTGTCCTTAATGTCCACCTCACTGACCTTTTTATGGTGTAGCCCCTTCTACTTCCCGGTCTTCCTTATGGTGTCATTTGTTCCCTCTGACTATCTTATTGTAACGACTTGCTTTCTCTTGTCCTGTTGGTCCGAACTTCCTATTTGGCATAGTTACTTTTTCCAAGGTGATTTATTCCTGTAATCCCAATACGTCCCGTTTGTCATCAAGTGTTCGTCTTGTCTTCTCTTGTGGATGCACTCCTTTCTTTGCTCCTAAATTGTTTGGATTTTCTTCTTAAAGGGGGAATTCTCTTTAGCTATCATTTGTTCCGTTTGTGATTTTATTGAGGTCCTACCTTTACCCCTTTTTCCTTCTTACCACTTTACTAAGATTTTGAAGAGTTTCCTCTTATTTGTGGTTGCAAATGGAGTCACGTTTCTTGGGATGGTATCCTTTCGGATTTCCTATAGTTGTGGAGTGTTTATTCTTGGAAAATATTGTCCTGACTCCTGGAGATGTGAGACAGTTTTTCACTTCGTGTCCTATTCCCCTCTAGGTTAACTTGATTCCTATCCTTTGTAGGGTTGGGCACTTCTCCACGCAGTGTCCCTATCATTCATGCTTGTAATTACATGAACATAAGTGGTTCCTCCTGGCATTTTCTTGGGAATTGTTAGTTTTGGTGCTCCTCCGTCCTTAAGTCTAGATATCGTGAGAGCTTTTTTTTCTTTCTGGAGTCTTCCTTGAAGATCACATCATTTGAGGGAGAGGGTTTTTAGGAATTTGGAGTACTTCATTAATAGAGTAGTACAGTATGTTGGGAATTTTGGCCCTATTACAGAAAATGGTCACCAAATAACTAGGAAGCTACGAGATTCTTGATAAGCATCCTGCTATGTAAGGTTATATGCCCCATTTTATGGCTTCACGCTTGGCTTCCTTTATACTTAGAGTTGTGACCTTAATAGGTCCTGTCACCATTCTTTGGGATACTTTCTCATTTGCTCTTTTGAGATTCCTGCCATGCTTTAGGCATTTGGGAAGCTTCTAGGGTTGTCTTCCTACAAAGATAAGGTGTTGAGTAGAGTCATTCCTAGTTTTCTTGGTTTCTCTCTTGGGAGCCATCTGAAAATTTTAGGATAAATCCTATTAGTTACAATGTTTTATAGTCTTGATTATGTATTCGAGGAAACAGGCTCTGATACCACTCTAGTTGTCACGCCCCGACCTGGTTAGGTCGGATCCCCTTGAACAACCCGCCACTCTCACGGTTTATTAAAGGGTTTCCCCTTATTATAATCCGTAAAGAGTAAGGCGTCCTTTAAACCTACACCATTTCCTGGAATAGCATAATCAAAACTGCATGAAATTTTAAACTTTACATACCTATCTTACAGGCATCTTAGTTGATGGTCTTTCAAGGTAGGCTTTCCGGGATTTCCTAAAAGGGATATAAGGGAGGGGGTGAGTACGACTACTTAGTGAATGGGTTTTCAAAGGTCTACTTTTAACTTTTAAGAAAAATATTTATATGGAGTGTGCCAGACTCCTTTCTTTTCAAAAAAATCCCTTCATTTAAAAATTTGGGTTTTTCCATTATTTCTCAGTTACCGTTGTGTCATCACCAACACACATCCTTCATCATGAAGGTTACACACATTCGCAAGTCAGTATCACTATTGAACCCGCTAGTGGCTTTGGAGCGACTTTTCCTGCCACTCGGATAGAAGTACAACCACTTCTACCTTGGGAATGAGTGGATGTACGTGACATCCGACCCACAATCCCGAAATCACTTCTTCGTGTCCGTATGAGGACAAAGACCTCATCCTATCCCCACCTCGATCTCATGCGCTTAGTGCTACTCCAGATTTCGCACAGACACCAGGAACAACGAACTGCCCTTATAGCCACCAGGTCGTCCAATGCCCTTAGGACGCATCACTACCCCTTATGGGCGTCTTGATGATCTCGTACTCACAGTGCATGTACAAACAAAGTTTTCTTATCAAGCCATGTAATTTGTGGGGCCACTGGTCCAACGGCCCCGACTCTCAACTCAACCTGTAGTTGTTTATCTTGACTGGTCCGTCAACATGTTATGTCGCACTGCCGTTAGTTGACTGAGCATTTCAGTCCTATCTTGGTACCATGGCCAAACAATTCACTTATTAAGTTTTATGGCACATATATCATGTTCGTTTACGAGCTCGTGCTCGTGCCAACTGGCCTTGGGCCCACTGTACGAGATTTTCAAAATTGGGAATTTAGCCCCCAAGTTCCAAAACCGAGGTCCCTGGCCTATCAGAGCTATTCGAGTTCCCGTCAAGAAGGTCTCCCAAATAGTTTAAGCATTGGCACACAGTCAGGGGAGAACACTTCTGACAAAATAGGTTTTCACTGTCCATTATACCAACCGGTATAAGGACATCTCCGTTCATAACCGATGAACGGGTTTTCAACTTCCTTCGAGGAAGTCTCATCATACCAACCGGGTATGATCTACTTACAACCGGTAAGTAGTTTTTTTTTCACATAATTTTCACATCACTTTCTCTAAGTGACGATGATTAAAATACCACTAAATAGTGGGTTTTTATACCGAGGTACTTATCATCCCCTACCAGGTATGATATAAAATTTCCACTTACAACCGGTAAGTGGTTTTTATCTTTAAGTTGTGCTCATCATCCCAACCGGGTATGATGTTAGTAAACCCACTCACAACCAATAAGTGGTTTTTAACTTTAAGTTTTGTTCATCATCCCAATCGGGTATTATGTTAGTAAACCCACTCACAACCGTTAAGTGGTTTTTAACTTTAAGTATTGCTCATCATCCCAACCGGGTATGATGTTAGTAAACCCACTCACCCGTTAATGACGTGAATTCCAATAGACTGGTTCTTTGTATTCACGCAAGCTTGTCCTTGCTGGCGTTCCGGATATTTCACGTTTCTACACAATATGAACATCTTGGTTCATTATCCTTCGGCCTAATCGCCTTCATTCATTCCAAATGAATGAGAAAGTCAAACTTTCATTTATTTGCAATTAGGTCCCTAAAGTTATTTCTCTTTAACTTTAAGTCCCAAATGCCGGTTTTTCCTCAAATTGAGTCTTGAAACTTCTAAAATTTATCATAGGACCTCAATTTATTCCATTTCACAAAAAGGGGTTTAATTTCCCAAATTTCCAATTTGGTCCCCCAACTTTTCCAAAATTACCATTTTGCCCTTCCTTTACAAAAATGGTAAATTTTGCCCCAAAAATTTTAAAATTCCTCAATTGGTCCTCCAACATTATTTTCATGCCCAATTGACCCTCAATTTCATAAAATTTTATTTTGGTCCTTTGAATTTCGAAAATCCCCAATTTTTCCCCAATTCCAACTTCTTAACATAGCCAAATTTGATTTCATCAAATTGACCCATCAAACATTTCCAATTGTTGAAATTGAAGTTGAAATTGAATTTCTACATGTTCATACGATTCTTCAGAAATGTGAATTGCAAGTTTTAATGTCGGGACGAGCTCAAATGGAGCTTCGTCAGAAAATGAACTATAGAGAGAGAAAGCTTCAATTACTCACCGGTAAAGGCACGACGGTTCGAGCTTTCGATTTGGACATATATCTCTCATCCTAAGGTTCATCCTAGAATCAAGAATCGCATCAATTGATGCGGAATTGGATTAGAATTTCGTCATTAAAATTCGATCGACTCTCTCTCTAGCACCAATCGAAAATTATAAAGGGGAGCCGAATTGGCTTACCTTTCGGTCCTAATTCGGCCGTGGAAAGGCTGAGCAAGTGTTGGGAGGGCTTGGATTGGCCTAAACAGGGCTTGAAATGGCTGATTTCATCTTGGCCAAAATAGGGTAGCTTCGGTCCGCCGGAGCTGCTTCACTATTCTATCACGTCGGCGCTTCTCCAACGATTCTCGGATTGACTGTAGTTTGCTATCAGATAGCTGTCTTCTCCCTGGTTCTAAAGAGCCTGACCTTTGTTCAAGTCGAAGCTCTGGTTCGAGCTGTACCGGGAAATGGAGCAGTAGTGAGAGAGATAGAGAAGTGTTCAGGTGTGAGGAGAATGAAATGGGGATAACCTCTTTATATAGGAATAAAACCCGTTTATTAAATGGGCAAGATTTATTACTGGTATTAATATTGCCATAAATTATTGGTATTAATTCCAATAATTTAATTTCGGTATTAATTCCAATAAATTAAATTTCGGTATTAATTCCAATAATTTAATTTCGGTATTAATTCCAATAATTTAATTTCGGTATTAAATTATTGGTATTAATTCCAATAATTAAAAATATATATTTATATATTAATTTATGGTTATTTATGATAAGACGTACATACAAATTTTTGACCGAAATTTCTGGTTACAAAAAAATTCATATTTCCCAAGAGGTCACCTATCCTCACACTACTCTCGGGCAAGCATGCTTAACTTTAAAGTTCTTATGGAATCTAGTTCACCTGAACCATTTTGGTTTTTATTTTCTAATTTGTCTTAAGTTTCTTTTCTAAGGTTTAATTAACCCTTTGGATCACCCGAGAGTTGTAAATTCCCAACTTGCCCGTTCAGAAATAATCGGGTTTTTGAACTGGTTCCGAATCCTCACTTCGTTTGACCGGTTCTTTTCCTGGTTTTCCTTAGCTCAAAAGGGTGGGTTTTACAACTCTCCCCTCCTTTTAGGAGTTTTGTCCCCAAAACTTAGTTAACATCCTTGCATGAGCAATCATTTCCTTTTATGCCCCTTTGGTGTTTGCTTAGTATAAGATTAAGAGTTGTAAATATGTCAACGAGGATCAGGAAGTTCAAGGATTCAAAGGTTGAATGACCAAATAAGGAAGTTTGGAAAAGATGAGTAAGTGCGGAAACCAATACGGTTATAGGGACGTAAAGTCAAAGACATCACGAATAATGCCATACGGTAAGAGGCATGTAAACCTAACTGACCCAAGGAAATACGACTTGGGTAAGGAAAGTTCTATAAGTAAGGCATAACGAAGTCAATCACAAAAGAGATAACCAAAGAATGAGGAAGGTATCCATGTAGGACGAAAAGGTGATAAACACCAAAATCTGTGGTAGAAAAATGACTTTTGAAAACTGATATTGATGTTGGGAAAACTTAAAGGAATTAAGGAGTTTGGTACACTCCATTTTTGGAAAACTATTTTTCATCAAACTTAAAATTATTTTTTTTTGTTAAAACTCATTCACTGAGTTTTAGAAACTCACCCCTCTTTTTTTCCCTTTTTCAGGAATTAGTGAAAATGACAAGGGATAACACCAAGACTTACCCTTTGTCATGTATTCTTAATTTCTCTTAAACTTGTATTTTATTTTATATATGTCTTTATAGGAAACAAGGTTGAAAATACGCATGGCTCCACTTGAGTTAAAGAAGGAGAAAACTTCTCTTGAACTAAGAGAGTGACGAGTTGTTCACGGGGATCCGACCAAACCGGGTCGGGGTGTGACATATTTTCTATGTATTTCTCAAAAACCTTTCCAAATCATACATACCAATATTTTATAAAGCGATAAGTATTGACTTTACCGGTGCAATCACACGTGATTTCAGAAATTTCACTCACCCATTATTTAAGACTTGTTTATCCCGAATATACTCTATTTTTTTTGCCCTTTCATAATTGTTTAGTGTGTATATATATTCCTAAAAATAATATACATACATCATTATAATAATTATAACTATTTGAATCCACTCTATATCGGTATATCATGTACCGTCCCATAATTTCTCATAATTCTCATTTTACCTTTAATGCATAGTTTATTCGATTTACACAATGATGAACCCTTTTAGACTTCCTTTTGCTTGATCTCATCCAAATTATGAAATTTCCCCAAACTTATCAAAATAAATCTTATTTCCTTATTCTCTAAAAATCACATTAAATCTCTCATACTTTTAAAATGACCATTTTGCCACTTGTAAAAACATTCATTTTTTGCCTATTTACTTGCAAACATTAGGTTTTTACAATTCATTTGACAAAATTGACCATGTTGCCACTTTTAATGCAAAATTTAACATTTTACTGCAAACTTTTTAAAATGTTTGTTTTACCCCTCATTTATAAAAAAAAAAATGACTTTTTGCCCCCTTATTTATAAAAAAAAATGATAATTTTGCATCTCATTTATAAAAAAAAATGACTATTTCACCCCTTATTTATACAAATGACCATGATGCCCCTTATTTATAAAAAATGAACATTTTTCCTCTTATTTATAAAAAATGATCATTTTACCCCTAATTTGTCAAAATGATAATCTTGTCCCTCATTGATGAAAATGACTATTTTGCCCTTTATTAAAAAAATAACCATTCTTCCCCTTATTTATAAAAATAACTATTTTGCCCCTCATTTATAAAAAAATGACCATATTGCCCCTACACTTCCAAAAATCATATGTCATATCCATTTTTTAAAAATCACCTCCTATCCTCTTAAGCTTCCCTTGGGGACTATTTCCACATGTTTCATCATTTTTACAAACTAGCCCCAAACTTTTCAAATTTTATATTTTAGTCCCTAAATTTTGAAAATCACCACAACCAACTTTAAATTTCTCAAGTCCCTCCTAACTAATCTCCTAAGGGTCATGAGAGGAGTTAGGGATCATACCCTGACCAAATTTGGCCGTTTTCCAAAAATGGCAGAAATAATGCTATTGGAGGTGTGGCAGGAAATACTCACTAGAGGTAGCATGATCGATAACCGAAGTGGAGGCAAAATGAAGCCAAGGTCTAGGTGAGTTAATCTTTGGTGGTCACAGGTTGGTGGTTGCTAGAGCTAGTCGAATTTTGAGCTTAAGTGTTCATAATCGTGAGTTTCTAAATGGAATTGTCATTGGAAAATGATTGACATCGTTTGAAAGTTGACTTTCCAAAGCTAGGGCATGGCTTGTGGGATGATGAGGAAAGTTTGACAATCCTTTTTGCACTGGTACCGATCAGGAGGGGGGGGGGGGTGGCTTGAGGAGCGAGAATTTGGCCCAAAATAATCACCAACATTGCTTGGTTTTTCTATCACACCCCAACCCAGTTTGGTCGGAGCCCTGTGATCAGCCTGCCACCCTTCTCTGAGCCACAATGGTATCTCTACCAAGATAGTTCAAGAAAGGTAAATGCATATCGGTGCATAAGTTTTCCATAACAAATTTTACAAGACGTCATAAAATAGGATTTACCTTGGAGGTTCGATTCTTCCCTCGCACTTCGACTCTACTTGGCACGACATTCCCTGAAAGGAGTTTAAGGGAGGGGAATGATTTCATGACTCAGTGAGAGGAAATTTCTACATCATAGTTTTAGTTAACCATTTGTTTTGTTCACCATCTTGATCCGTGTTATTTTTCATCCAACATTCACCCTTTTATCATAAAAGAGTTCACCCAGTCATAGAGCAGTCTCCTACTACTCCACTTGTGGTCCGGAGTGCCTCTACTAACCACCCTCGTAGTAGTCCATGACTCCTACTAAGAGTCTGAGTGGGCATCAACTATTCGAACCTCAAACCCGCATTATACTTCATGTTCGCAAATGTGGGATGAGACCTCTCCCCCTCCAATCTTGATCTCAATGCGCATGAAGCTCCTTGAGCTTCTTGACTCCCTGGACGAAAAACTTCCCTTATGCTCCATGGGTCATCTAGTAGCCCTTGGAACTACCACTACCCCATACCAGGCACCTCAATGATTCTATATGTCAGCATGCACAACCATAAGTCTTTTAATTAAGTCCTTTATCTTTGGGCTACCACCGTCACGGTCTATTAATTCGACTTCGGCCCCAGGTCCACCAGCCCAACGAGTTCGACAACCCAGCTTTGACATGGTAGTTGCTAGCCCAACAAGCTCAACAACCTAACCTTGGCTCGGTAGCTATAGCACACAACTTATCCATTATGAGAATTTTCGTAGGATCATTACTCGACAAATTTTCAATGGGCCTGAACCCGTGCCCATTGACCTTGGGCCCACAGGAGCAACTCTAGCTCACCCCGAAAATAGAAAAATGGTTTACAAATTTGAAAGCATGTCCATCGTCCCAACCAGGACTGATTGTCACGCCCCAACCCGGTTTGGTCGGATTCCCGTGAATAACCCGCCACTCTCCTAGTTTATTAAGGGTTTCCCCCTTCATTTAAACCGTGAGGAGTAAGGCGTCCTTTTTACCTGTTCCTTTCCTGAAATAACATTAATCAAAATTGAATACATTAACTTTACATATGTGTCTTATAGGTACAACTATTGGTAGGTCTTTTAGTAAGTTTCCCTCACTTACCTAAAAAGGGGTAAAGGGAGGGGGTGAGTTCAACAACTCAGTGAATTGGTATTTGAAAATGAGTTTCCATAAAATAGTTTTAAATTGGAGTGTGCCAAACTCATTATTTCCTTTTAAATCATTTCTTCCTTGAATTCCCAGTTATTCAAAATCGTAATTCCTCATTATCCACAACCGGTGTGTTTAACCATCAACACATGCCCTTCATCGTGAAGGGATCACACATTCGTAGGGCAGCTCATCCACTACACCCACTTGTGGCTTCGGAGCGACTTTACTGGCCACCTAAATAGAAGCATGTCCACTTCTACCCTAGGAATGAGTGGATGTTCATGACATCCGACCCTCAAACTCGTAAAGCAACTCCGTGTCCGTATGAGGACAGAGACCTCATCCCAAACCCACCCCTATCTTATGCACATGAAGCTACGTCAAGCTTCCTTGATTGCTTGCATGACAATCTGCCCTTATCTCTACCATGTTATCTTATAGCCCTTAGGACGCATCACTATCCCTCTTGGGCATCTTGATGATCCAACCTCAATGCATGCACAAACAAAGTTTTTCATATAAGCCGTTAATCTTTGGTGCCATTGGTCCAATGGCCCCGACCCTCAACTCGACATGCAATTATTTGCCTAGACCGGTCTGTCGACCTGGTCTTGTCGCACTGCCGCGAGTCCATTAAGTATGTTAGTTTACCATGGCAAAATCATATCATTAATTAAAATCTTTATGGCTTGTCATCATGTTTGTTTACTATCTCCTGCTCAGGCCAATTTGCCTTGGGCCCACTGTACGAGATTTTCAAAATCGGGCATTTAGCACCCAAGTTGCAAAACTAAAGCCTCTGGCCTATTTGAGCTCTTATCAAGAAAGTCTCCCAAAAGTTTTAAGCAAATGGAGACTACCGTCGGGTAGTTGACTTCTCCTTGAATTTAAGGAACCCGACCTCGCCTTCTTTGGCTTAGAAAAACCCCAATGTCAGAGCTCTGGTTCGAGCTTTGCCGAAAATTAGAGCAGTAGAGGGAGAGAGGAGTTTTTAGGTGTGAGGAGGATGAATGAGGAGGGGCTCTTTATATAGAAAGCTCGGGGACTCTTTGGCCGTTCAATTGGCACCTTTATGGCGATCATTCATGGCAAAAAATGCCCTAAACATAGACATTTTATCTTCGTCGGTGCTGCTCACTTTTCCTGTGAGTGAACAGTGCTGTCATTTAAAGGAAGAAGACGACATTGTTCCGAACTGGACCGGACCAGTTCGATCCGGGCTCAATGCTTAAACCAGCCGGTTCAAGCCCGTTTCGACCGAGTTTTTCAAAATTAAAAATTTCAAAATTCAACTAAATTCATTCTCTATCCAATGGTGGCTTCAATTCTCCAATTTAAATTTTCTAAGCCACTTAGAAAAATGAATATAGAATCTGGTTCAATAGTGGTTCAAACTGGTTTAGGTCCGGTTCACCTGAATCGATCTGGTTTTCATTTCCAATTCATCCCAAAGTCCTTTTCCATGACTTTTATGACTCTTTAGGTCACTCGAGATTTGTAAATTTCTTGATTTGCCCTTTCTCTATTGGTTGGGGTTCGTGAACCAGTTCGGTTCTTTCTCTTTGTTATGATCGGTTCTTTCCCCGGTTTTCTTATCTTGAAGGGGCGGGGTTTACAACTCTCCCCTCCTTTTAAGAGTTTTGTCCCCCAAAACTAAATCAGCATTTTTCATTCCGGGATAAACTTCCCTTAATGTTAACTTGGACATGTTAACACTTCAG
Organism: Trapa incisa; assembly: GCA_030064435.1. Lineage (NCBI taxonomy): Eukaryota > Viridiplantae > Streptophyta > Magnoliopsida > Myrtales > Lythraceae > Trapa > Trapa incisa. The sequence goes on from CM057771.1 coordinate 17,049,725, forward strand.
TCATTCTTTCGCTTAGACCACTTTAAATCATGCGCTTAAATAATTTCTTTTCATTTACAGTGTTTACTCCTTACATGTAGTTTATCATAACTAGTATGTCTTGCCCGAAAGTCCAAAGGTATATCCCTAGGTTCACATCTTCCTTTGCTTAGGGCAAGATTCTTCCCCTTGATGTTATTACTCAAGGTTTTAGAATTGGGAGTTCCAAAATGCCCAATTGTTATTGTGTCTAGTTATTCTCTTTATCGTTAAAACCCTTAGTTTAGTGTTCTTTCGAGCATTATGTACTTGTTTTTCACAGGTTTCGGTATTATTACTTTTCGTCCTATTTTGACATTTCCTTCATCCGTCATTTATTACTACTTCGGTCAAAATTTTGTCTAACCTCGTCATGCTTACCAATTGACTCTTCCTTACTTAAGTCACATTTTTCCTCGAGACCGTTGGGCTTACATTCTCCTTACAACATGACATACTCTAGGACATGTCTTCGACCATTTAAAATTTTTAGAACATTTCCATAATGGTTATTCTTAACTTTCCAACCTTTCAGGGAACATATAACTTCATCCCTCTTGTCATTTGATAGTATTCCTCGACTATCTTTACCATTATCCAATCAACTTACATAACCGTGTCGATTTTTCCTTACCCACTTATCCTTTCCCAACTTCCATATTGGGTCTTTCTGGTTCCAATTATTGGGTTTCCAGATGATTTACCGATGCGCTGGAATTCTTCCTTTCTTAGGTCTTTCCTCATTCCAAGTGGCATCCTTTACTCAAGGATTTTCCTTTGTCCTTGATCCACTCTTACTTGTTTGTGACGATTTCACAATTCCTATGTTTGGGGAGTTCTCCTTTTTATGGTTTTCATTCTCTACTATGTCCTTCAAAGTAGAGACTTCCCCTTTAGGCACTATATGTTCGAATTTTTTACTACTCCTTAAAGGTTACCTTTATTCACATTCTTACACCTTTTTGAATTAGGGCTTTTGCCCACCTTTAATCATTCACCGGCCATAATTTCCTGGTTCACCTTTTATTTTCCTACCTTAGGTTTCTCCAATTGTCGGGTCTTATTTTATGTACTCAACACTATGCCCATCCTATTGCCTTTCTTCAGAGTGTAGTCTCCACTACTTTTCGGTCATTCTTAGAGTCTCATTTATTCTCCTTAACCATCCTATTGCTACTGGTTGCTTCATTTAGCTAGGCTAGTCAAAAATCTCTATTTGGCTTCTTTGCTCTTCCAAAATAGGTCACACTTGATCGTCCCGATATACCCTCAATCACTCGTGGTTCTTTATGAGGTTTCTTATGTCGGGTTAAGCCTCTTATGATCCATCTAGTGGTTCCTTAGCTTCGGGTTAAGGTCTCACTTCCTACTTTTATCCTTCTACCTAGGGACTCTGTCCTGGTTCAACCTCCCTAATGCTCCTCGGAGGTTTTTCCTTCTTTCCTTTCTTACACCCTTCCGAGATCGGTATTGATGTCTGCTCTTTATTCTTCCTTGTCCTCCATCTCCTTTTTCTTCCTTATACTCTCTTCGAGGAACTCCTACTGATAGGTTGGTTCCTAGCACTCTGTTTTATGTCCAGCCATCCACTCCTTGAAATTATTAAGCGACTTTGGGCCACAACCAGTCTTGATGTCATTGGTTGTTTCCCCTTAACCACTTCCAAATTGGAGGGCTTACTTCTCCAAGGTTTTTCGGATGTTCTTTCCTTTATTTCCTTATTATGGGTAGCCCACCTCATTCTTACTTGTCACAACATCCTTTTATGTTATTTTCCTACTTACATGTTCCTTGGGTTAACTTTCTTCTTGGGTTCTCCTAGTATACTTCCCTTGGTTCTTTCACTTCAGTATGCACTTCATTTCCTCATCCTTCGTCATTTGGTCCATTACTTCTCAGTTGGGATATGTATGCCTCTCCAGGGTTTACTTTCTTGGAAAGTGTTTAGGCACTTTTTGCTTCAAGACCTCTTTGTGTGAGACTTACTAAACCCTCCTTATGGCTTGAGTGTGATCACCATTTCATTTTCGGACATTTATTTCTTCAAGGATTTCCTTCATCCTTCTTTTCCACTATTATGGCCTTTCCACCTCCTCCTTCCATGTTGGGTTTAAATTTATGACCTACTTGAGGGTTAGTTCATTAACTACCTCATCCCTACTACTCTCCTGGTTTACTTTTCTCGGAACAGTTGTCCTTCGATTTTACTCATCCTTGATGCCTATCCCGTTGTCTTTTTTAGGGGGTATTCCTTACTATTCTTCAATTCTTTCTTGTGCGTCTTCTCCCAAATTTTTTTAGTTATACCTTCTTGCTAGCTCAGTCTACAACCCTACTTGGCTTCTCTACTTTTCCAATATAGGTTACACCTTGTTATTCTGAGACATTTTGTCATTAGAAACTAGTCTTCTATGGAGGAGGTGTTTCCTTCTTTGCTCCTAGGTGGCTTGTAATGTTCCTTAAGGGAAATTCTCTTTTATCCACATTTTACTTTGTCTAGGTTTTCTTAAGGTCCTATCCTTGGTCTTCTTCCCATAATCCTTCCTCATGTAATTGAGGCACATGATCGTATTATTGAGGGACAAAAATTTTTTTTTAGGAACTTAGAATCTTATTTATTATTAAAGTAAGAATACAGTTTGGGGTTTTAACATCTCTTAAGGGAGATTGTTATAATGATAGTTTAGGAAGTACTCAGGACTATGCTATGGTCTAGAAAGATTTCTTCCTAAGTGAGATTGGGATCCCTAGTCAAAATTGTAATGTTATCCCTTCAGACTTCTGTAGGGGTAGAGGTATCATTATTTGAAGGTATCGCTTTGATTCCTTGCAGTGTGGGACAATCCTTTGCTATGTGTCCCACCCTCCTACACACATAACAGTTCCTCTTGAGTCTTGTCCTTCGTAATGTTGGACATCTTCTTATGTAGTGTCCTCATTGCCCACATCTATAACATGTCATCACCTTACATGGACCTTTCTAGTTCCTCCAATAATTTGAGCATTGTTGGGCCTTTCTAAGGGATTCCTCGTGGTTTGGTGTTTTGCCGTCCTTGAGCCCAAACACCTTGGAGGTTGTCTTGTCGAGTCCTCTTTGACTCGGGATTACTCCAAGAGTCCTCCTATACTTCTGGTTCATTTCCTCCTTTGGGATGGAGTTTTCCCTAGTTTTCGGGGTGGCTAAGGTAGCACAGGTTTGTATGGCTACTTTTCTTGGGGCCATCTGAAATTTTTTTAAAATTATTCCTACTAATTACTATGTTATATAGACTTGATAATTTATTCGAGGAAACAGGTTCTGATACCACTCAAGTTGTCACGCCCCGACCTAGTTTGGTTGGATCCCCGTGAACAACCCGCCACTCTCCCAATTTATTAAGGGTTTTCTCTTTCTTTTAAATTGTGAGAGTAAGGTATTCTTTTTACCTATACCTTTCCTAGAATAACATTTATCAAAACTAAATACATTAACTTTACATACCTGTCTTGTAGGTTACAACTATTGGTAGGTCTTTAAGTTTCCCTCAGTTACCCGAAAGGGGGTGGGGGGGGGGGGGGGGGGTGGTGAGTTTGACAACTTAGTGAATGGGTATTTGAAAATAAGTTTCTATAAAATAGTTTTAAATTGGACTGTGCCAGACTCATTATTTCCTTTAAAATCGTTTCTTCCTTGAATTCCTAGTTATTCAAAATTGTAATTCCTCATTATCCATAATCGATGTGTTTAACAATCAACACATGTCCTTCATCATGAAGTGATCACACATTCGCAAGGCAACCCGTCCACTGCACCCACTTGTGGTGTCGGAACGACTTTACCGGCCACCTAGATAGAATTCCGTCCACTTCCACCTTGGGAATGAGTGGATGTTCACAACATCCAACTTTCAAACCCGAAAAGCAACTCCGTGTCTGTATGAGGACAGAGACCTTATCACGACCCCACCCCAGTTTCATGCGCATGAAGCTATGTTGAGCTTCCCTGACTGCTGGTACAACAATCTGCCCTTATCTCCACCATGTCGTCTAGTAGCCCTTAGGACACATCACTACCCCTCTTGGGCTCCTTGATGGTCTCGAACCTCAGTGCGTGCACAAACAAAGTTTTTCATATAAGCCATTAATCTTTTTTGCCACTAGTCCAATGACCCCGACCCTCAACTCGACCTACAGCTATTTGTCTAGACTAGTCCGTTGACCTGATCTTGTCGCACTGCCACCAATCCATCGAGTATGTCGGTCCTATCTTGGTTCCATGGCCAAATCACATCATTCATTAAAATTTTCATGGCTTATCATCATGTTTGTTTACGAGCTCCAACTCGTGCCAACTAGCATTGGGCCCACTGTACGAGATTTTCAAAATTGGCCATTTAGCCCCCAGGTTCCAAAACCAAGGCCTCTGACCTATCTAAGCTATTCGAGCTCTCGTCAAGAAGGTCTCCCAAAATTTTTAAGCATTGGCACACAGTTAGGGGAGAGCACTGTGTGAACCTTCTCACGTTTCTTGGGTGGTCTTCGAGCTAAGTGGAGACTCCATGTAAACCCCGTCCTCTAAGACAAAGGAACCAGAAAAGGGAACCAAAACTTTCCGAGAGAAAATCGAGGATCTAAGTGAACTAGAAGAGGTAAATAAAGGTAAGAACTATAATTTGGAAAATCCCAAGTGGCCAAGAAATACCTAAACATCATGGAAAAGAACCATGAAGTGGATTGTATGTGAAAACTGGACCTCAATCGAATTGAACCATAAAGAACCAGTTCAAAGATTCACCATTAGATCAATTTTATAGGTGGCTTGATTATATCAAATTGGAAAATTGAAGCCACCATTAGATAGAAAATAAATATAGATGAATTTGTAAATTTTTAATTTTAAGAAAACTGGTCGAATCATACCTAAACAAGCCAATTTTCAAATTCGGGTCACCGAACCCGATCGGATTAGACCAGTCAATGGTCTAGCCGGTCAATGGACCGCTGCTAGGTTAGTACCTAGTCAGCAGACATGACCAATCAGTGCACAACACATGGCAAAGTGAACCCAATCAGCTGCTTGGTCAGCACCTAGAAGCGCCAACCAATCTGAGGGCGACAGGTCCTTGGTCAATGGTCAATAGGAGGAAAATCCACATCAGCAACGACCAACCAATAGAAGCGTAACACATATCCCCAGTCAATGGTCAACTTAGGAGAAGCCTCGTCAACAAGGCTAACTAATGAGAAGCTAACACATGGCATGGATGCCATGTTAGTAGCCGATAAGGATGTTAGAGAAACAACCGACCAATCAGAGGTTGACATGTGCAGAGCCACGTCGGATGGCCTTAGCCAGAGGCTCACACATGGCAGTGACATGTGCGTTAGGAGGGAAATTTGTCACATTTAAAACATCCAATCAAAGGATGCCACATGTCATAGTCAACAGTCAATTAAAATACAATCACTCGCCATATATGTATGAGCGGCCAATGGGAGGCCATCATGTGTCTGGTCAATGAGTCAAAGGCTGATATGGACACTGAGTAGGAAGCCCGACAACAAATCCAACCAATCATAACGTGTCATGTGGCAAGCTCGCACGAGTGAGGCTTGCACATGCGACATAGTGTCATCTTCCTACTAAGGAAAGATGACAAAAGAGAGGAGGGAGAAAGGGCTCGAGTGACCTGGAAAATGCACCTTTATGACTGCTGGTGGCCAAGTCCTATGCTGGCGGGTAGCCTTGTCAGTTTCCGAGCTTTCTATATAAAGAGCACCCCTCCTTTCAACTTCGTCATCCCACAATTGAGCGAAAAAGAAGAAGTGCTCTATTTTATGGTGAGGCGCAAACTAGAGCACTGACATCAGGCTTTTCTACAACCCCAGAAGTTGCATTCGGTGTTTTTGGAACTAGGAGGAAGTTCTCCATATAGTTGCACCCTTCATTCGACTTGAGGACCACCGTAGAAGCACTGACAAGCTCAAACAGTGTTGCTGCTCCAGCGGTCGTAAAGAAGCTGAATTGCCCAAGTCAAATTTCGGTCACCTTCAGCCTCGTGCAGCTCGGCCAAACCTCCTACAAACCTCCTCGACTGACCCTCGACCCCTTGGAACCTAGAAGGTAAGCTAATTCCACCCAGTTTTGTTGGAATGGTCAGGTTGCAAAAACTGGAGCACGAAAACTTCTCTCATCAAATTGACCTTGCTCCAACTACTAATTAACTTGCTTGTTGATCCTAAGAGGATACCTTGAACGAGCACTAGTTGCCCCTATCCAGAGCTCTGACTGCTGCCCCTCTATCGGGAAGAAAACTAAGCTTTCTCTCTCTAGAAAGTTTTTCCGGTGAAGCTCTGTTTGAGCTCAAAAGTGAGACAATTCATGTCGTTCAAAGGTCAAAATGCTCATAGGAAGATGAGGAAAATGATTAGCATCGTAATAGGGGGCAATTAACCAAGCTTAAGTTGTTAATTAAATTAAATGAGAATTTGGGGGAGCCAAAGTGTAATTTTTGGAAGAACTAGGCAATTTGGGTATTTTCGAAGAATTGGGGGCCGAATTGCAAATAGAGCAAAATTAGGAGACTTTTGTGAAATTAACTTCCAATGATGCCAATTGGCAATTTGGATGAAATTGAGGGTAAATTAGTGATTTTGATGAAAATTGGGGACCGATTGGTAAATTTGAAGAAATTAAGGACTGGTTGGTAATTTTGGGAAAATTAGGGACCTAAGAGGGAAATTGGAAACCTTAGGGATTTAATTAAAGATTAATTGAGTATTAGGGGCCTAAAGATAAAATTTTGAAATTTAGGTACCTAATTGCAATTGAGGCATAATTAAGTTCCTAGGTGCCCACACGTGCAAATTTAAGGCCGTTTGTTGCAATTTTTCTGATGTGAACACTCAGATCTTGAAGGACAAGTGATTCTAGGACTCATGCAGAGAAGCTCGTAGCCGGCTGAGATTTTTGCTAGAAACGAGTCATGTCATACCAAGTGAGTGGGATTTCCGACATCATAGTCGGTTGGGATGATAAACACATTTTCTATTTGAAAATCGTTTTCCAGGAATAGTCTCCCCTGACTACGTGAACCTACTTAAGCTTTTTGGGAGACGTTTTTTATTAGAGCTCGAATTGATTTAGTGGGTCCAAGGCCTCGATTTTGAAACTAATAGTGCCCAAGGCCAAATTTTGGAAAAACTTGTGAAGTGGGCCCAAGGCAAATGGGAACAACCTTACACCCGTAAATAAAATCTTGATTTCTAAGCATTATGGAAAATTTCCCAAAAATGGTTAAGTTGTGTGATAAAGCCACCTAGCCAAAGCCGGATCTTAGAACTCGTTGGGCTAGTAGTTACTGAGTTAAAGTTGGGTCATTGAATTCATTGGGCTAGTGGCACCAAAGATAAAGGTATAAATTTAAAAGACTTTTGTTTGTGCATACTGAGATACAGAACTACCAAGGCGCCCAACATGGGATAGTATTAGTTCTAAGGGCTGCTGGACAACCTAGGGAGCATAAGGGAAGTGTTGTCGTCCAGTAAGTCTCGAAGCTCAGAGTAGCTTTATGCACATTGAGACTGAGGTTGGAGGGAGAGAGGTCTCATCCCACCATAGCAGACACAGAGAAATTCAAGTTCGGGGGCCAGATAATTGATGCTTGCATAGACTTGGGGTAGAAGGTATCACCTCCTACTAGGGTGATCAGTAAAGTCACTCTGGACCACAAACGAAGTAGTCAGAAACTGCTCTGCGAATGTGTGAACCCTTCGTGATAAAGGGCATATGTGATTGTGTGCTAAACCGAACCCGAGCAAGGGGAAAATGTTAAAACACCGTTCTAATGAGGAGTTAAACCCACTAAACCCGTAAACAAGAATGAAGTAATTATAAACCTCTTTTTATCTTTACAAAAAATTCAACCTAACACTCACCCACTAAGTTGTAGAACTCACCCCCTCCCCTAAACCATTTTTCAGGAAAAACCTCCCCTCAAGAAAAGCATAAGCTATGGGAGTAAGTCAGAAGTACCACGAACATGTATATTTTTATTTAGTTGTTTTGTTAATTTTGTTATGGAAAACATGTGTACCTCTATGCCTTTACCTTCTGCGGTCTATTTGGTAGAAATACCACTGTAGTACGAGGAAGGGTGGTGGGTTGATCACGAGGTTCCAACCAAACTGAGTTGGGGCATGACAACTTTAGTGGTATCAAGGCATAGTTTTCCAAACAAACTTTTCAAAACTAAAGACCTAGAACCCTAACTGTAAACTTTTGTTCTACATATATGACCATTCCTAGAGAAACCCAATAAACCCGCGCTGCTGCAGCCACCCTAAGACTAGTAAGAAATCATATTCTAAATGAGAAAATTAGCTTGGGAGCTCAAGAGTCTAGAAGAACTCAACCCACTATACCAAGAATAACTCATGAGCAAAGGAAACTCTATGAGTAGTTTGTGAGGGTGTTCAGGGAACCTTACCTTCCACCAAGAGAGGATAATCGCCCTGCAAGAAATATGCAGATCTAGGATGATGAGGTACAAACCCATAAGCCATCCCTTGGAAAGTTGATACAAACAAGGCATCACGGGACACGAAACATATGCAAGAATGGAAACCATGGTGATCCTACTCCTTAGGAAAGGACAAGATCTCGTAGGAAGGAGGAAACTTCCTAATGTCTTAGATTTCGAAGGAACCACAAAAAGGAATGTACTAAGGCAACCTATTACAGGTGTGAACCACTAGGGCATGTGTTGAAGAGCTGTCCAATAACCCAAGGATGTATGGCCATACTTCCTAAGAGTAATAGAAGAAACCACAAAGGTACATGTAGGGAAATAACCTATTTTAGATGTGGACAATGGAGACATTATACGAAGAAATATCCAGTACCACCAAGTAATGTCTAATACCACCAAGTAATGTGGTACCAATACTTCATAGGACATGAGTGGAGGGTAGGACCAACAAATGGAACTCCCCAAGATAAGTCCAAAGAATCAATAAGTATGATGTAAGGGATCAATTAGGAGTGAAGAGAGAGTAACTGCAAACTGGCCACACACAAGTAAGGATGGACTAACCAACGGAAATCCTTAGGTAAGGATGCCATCAAACCTGGGGGAGGACATGAGGGAGGAAAATCCCGAGTATGTCGGTAAGTCGAGAAGTGATCGGGAAACCTGATGGTTGGAATTAAGAATGCCCAGTAAGGAGGTTAGTGGAGGACGAGTAAATAAGGAAAACCCAAACTATGAAACCCTTCATCTCAGATCAAGGAAAACTAGGAAAGAACTGGTCAATTTAATGAGAAAACGAAAGATCTTATGAAACCAAGAATGATATAAAGAGGCTAAAATGGGGAATTGGAAAATCCCAAGTTACCCAAAAGTCATGAAAATCATGGGGAAGAACCATGAAGTAAATTGGATGAGAAAACTGGTTTGGTTCAAGGTGAATTGGACAAGAACCAGATTGAACCATACATGAGCCGACCTCTAAATTTATTTTTCTTGGTTGCTTAAAAATCTCAATTTGGAAAATTGAGTCCACCATTAGATAGAAAATGAATTTAGATTAATTTAAAAATTTTTAATTTTGAGAAAACCAGTCGAATCACGCCTAAACCGGCCAATTTTCATGATTGAACCCGATTGGACCAGTCCGGTCTGATTTGGAACAGTATCGACTTCTTCCCTTGGATGACATCATTATTCATATGGTAGAAAAACTTTCCTTCTCCGACGGAGGAATATTCCCTCTGATTTGGGTATTTTCTAAATAGGATAAGCTCGACCAATATGGAAATTGGTAGGCTAAAGTATCTTTGAGTTCCCTATATAAAGAGCACCCATCCATTCATCCTCCACACACCTCAAATCCTCACCTCTTCCAAAGTGCTCCATTTTTCGGTCAAGCTCAAACTAGAGCTCCAATTTGGGCACTTTTCTTAGCCTTATAAGGCAAGGTTGGGTCCTATAGACTTTGGGGCAAGTCATCTACCTCACGGTAACCTCCTTTCGACCTGAGGACCACTAGAGAAGCACCAGCAAAATCAAACTATGAAGCAGCTCCAACAGACCGAAGCTGCCATGTTTTCACTGAGCTGAATTTGGCCAAATTCAAACCTCCTCCGGCCAAACCAAGCCTCTCCGATGCCCCACGACTCTCACATGACCTCAACAAAGGTGAAACATAAGCCAATTTGGCCCTCTTCCATCGTTATAATTTGGTGTTAGAAAGAGAAAGTGTCAAATTTCACTGATAAAATTTACCCTCATATGTACTTTAATTGCAGCAATTCTTGATCCTAAAAGGAACCTAAGATGAGAGATACCTCCCTAGATTGAGAGCTCGGATAGTTGCACCTCCAATGGTAAGCTTTCAAAGCTCTCTCTCTATACGAACAATTTTTTGACAAATCTTCGTTTGAGCTCGTTTCAAACCCAAATGTTGTGATTCAAAGCTCAATTGAATCGTATGGAAGTGTAGGAACTGATCCATACCATCAATTGGAGCAATTAACCCCGATTGAATGGCCAATTTGAATAAATCAAATTCAATCAATATAAAGGGGAGAAATGGGGGGTTTTGAAATATTGAGGGACCTCCAAGAATTTCTCATAATTGAAGGTTAATTGGCAATGAGAAAGATGTTGGGGAACCAATTGGTCGATTTTCAAAAGAGTTGGGGTCAAATTGCTATTTTTGGAAAATTGGGGAGTAGATTTGAAATTTGGAGAACATGATCCCCTTACACAATTTTGAGTAAATTGATGATCCAAATAGGATATTGGAAACCTTGGGATTTAATTTGAGGGAAAATTTATCATTAGGGACCTAAAGTCAAGGAAAATGAACTTTAGGGACCTAAGTGCAATAAACAAAAAATTTTTAGTCTAGTCACTCATACGTGAGAAAATGAAGGCTATCATGCCAAATCTTAATTGATAAGGATACCCAAATTGTGTAGGGACACGAGAGACCAGAACGCCCCCACCAATATCACGAGGTGAGTGGGATCCCCTATGACGTCCATTCCGATTGGAATGACGGTTTAGCTTTGAAAATTGTTTTCTCGGATTTAGCATCCTCTGATTGAGTGAATATACTTAAAATATTTGGGGGCTAATTCTGGGCTTAGGCTCGAGATGCCAGTGGGTCCGTCCTCATACGGACACAAAGTAGCATTCGGGTTTGAGGGTCGGATGTTTGGGACGTCCACTCAAACCCATGGTAGAAATGGATGGGCTTCTATCTTAGTGGACGGTAAAGACGCTTCGATCCACAAATGGGTGTAGTGGACGGGCTACACCTGCGAATGTGTGTACCCTTCCGGATGAAGGGCGTGTCTTTTATTGCTAAATGCCTCCCAAGGCAAGGGGATGGGCTAAGAAAGCTAAACACACCTAATATGGAAATGGAAAAGGTTTTAAAAACATGAATTTGAGGAAAATCTCATTTAAAAAGGAAATGATAACTTTGGCATGGTTTTTATAAACCAAAGATGTTTTGAAAACTCACTCCCAACACCCACTCACTGAGTTGTAGAACTCACCCCCTCCCTTTTAACCCTTTTTAGGTAACCAAGGAAAACCAACCTTAAAAACCTCTTGTAGTTGAACTATAAGACATGTATGACTACTTTAATATATTAAGTTTTGTATAATTCTATTCCAGGAAAAAGGATGACTTACTCATCGCAGTTTAGAAGAGGGTGAAACCCTTCATAGACCGAAGGGAGTGGTGGGTTGCTCATGGGGATCTGACCAAACTAGGTCGGGGCGTAACAACTTGAGTTGTATCAGAGCCTATTTCCTCGAATACATTATCAAGACTATATAACATAAGAACTAAGGGAAAAGTTTAAAATTTTTCAGATGGCTCCCAAGAGAGTAACCAAGAAAACTAGGACTGACATCACCAACATCACCTAACACTCTATCCCTAAAAGCTCTCCAATGCTTGAGATATAGTAGAAGTCAGAAAGAACCAAGAGACATTATGGGGAAGCATCCAATGCCACCAAGGAATGTGATGCTAGCGCCTGTTGAAGTCACATCCACAAGTAGGAGGAGAGCAAACCTAACGCCAAAGACACTACAAGGGACTTATAACCAAGATTGACGGTTACTAAGAACATAGTGTAGTAGCTTCACAAGCTTAAACTACTTATTGTAATAGGGTTAAACACCTTAAACGTATTATACCTCTTATTAATAAAAATTCTAATTTTTCCTAAAAACTCTATCCCTCAAACAAAGTCACGTTCTCATGAGGAGGGATCACAGAAGATAAGAAGGACCAAAGGTAGAAAACACAAATGAAGTAGAGTATAGATAAAAGGAAAAGGTAAGTAGGAGGAATGTCTTGGATGATCAAGGAAGGACCGGTGACTAAAGCCATGGAGTGGGTTAAATAAGTTGTTCCGCAAAGAGGTCAAGAAATAGCAAGGTAAAGAAAAATTCGAACTTCTTCTTAAGAAGGTCAACCAGAGAGGAATACCACAAGAATAGGGGTAAGGTACAGGGGAAGTACACCTAGGGTAGGATATAGTACGAGTGAAGAGGAGAAGAAATGTTCTAGGAAAGGGAACTCTAAAAGGATATATATGACTAAGGACCCCTCAAAGGAACCATTGATGGGCGGCTAGACATAACGTGGAGTGCAAGGAACAAACCCAAAATCAGGAGCTCCTCAAAGGGAGGATAAGGAACAAAAAGGGAATTGGAGGATAATGAAGGATTATGGGCGAATAACCATATCAATATCAAAAGGGTATAAGAAAGGAAAGAAGGAAAAGCCTTCAAGGAGCGTTAGGGAGGTTGAATGTGAAACTCCTAGGATGGAAGTCCCTAAGTGGAAGGATAAAGGTAGGAAGAGAGACCATAAAAGCGAAATTCCCAAGCTAAGGAACCGATAGGTGGATCATAAGAGGCTTAACTCGAAATAAGGAACATTAAAAGGGGCATAAGTGGTTAAGGATGTCTCAGGATGGAAAGTGTGACCTGCATTGGAAAAAGGAGAGTAAGCAAGTGGGAAGAAACTAGTAACAACAAAACGATCAAGGAGAATAAATGACGCCCTATGAAGGACCGAAAAATAGTATCAACTACACCCTAAAAAGGGCGACATGATGGACATCAAGGATGATTGAGTTCTAGAGACAACTGCCCTAGACAGTTGGAAAAAAAATAGTAGGGATGAGGCAGTTAATGAACTGACTCTCAGGAGAACCATGGATATAAACCCCGATGAAGAAGGGAGAATTGAAAAGGCAAAACGTCAGAAAAGAAGGATGAAGGAAAACCTTAAAGAAATTAATGGTTGAGAATGGATCGACGACCAAACTCAAGCCATGTGAAGGATTAAGCAAGCTCTCAGAATGAGATTAAGAAACCTCAAAAGGGAAGATATCGAAATCCTTCCCTAATAAAAATAAAAGTGTAGTGAGTACAAATTGGAATAAAGGAAAGGTATAAGGGGTGTGCCATCAAGATTCCCCAAAGTAAGGGTAAGTAGAAGAAGATGACATCAAAGGATGTCATGAGGTTGACTTAAAGATAGATACCCAAGAAGACGAAGGAAAGAGAAAATCTAGGAATAAGAAGGAAGCCTTAGAGAGGCATACATATCCCAACTAAGCTCACAAATGAAAGGCTGGTTGAGAGGGAGAGATCAAGTATAAAGAAAAAGTACTCATGAGGGCCTGAGGAGTAAGTTAAACCCAAGGAACAGGTAAGTAGGAAGATAGCATCAAAAGATGTTATACAAGTAAGAAAGGGGTGTACTACCCATAATAAGAAAATAAAGGAAAGAACATCTGAAAAAACTTGGGGAAGTAAGCCCTCCAATTAAGAAGTGATTAAGGGAAATGACCACTGCCATCAAGATTGGTTGTGGTCCACACTCACTTAATAGAGCCTAAATAGTGAACGGCTAGGCACAGAGTGGAGTACACGAAATAAGACTTGATAATCGGAAGTTACTCGGATAGGGAATAAGGGATGAAATGGAGATTTTAAGACAATGGTGGATTGAAAGCGGGCAAATGCCCCAATATAAAAAAGGTGTAAGGAGATGAAGAAAGGAAACCTTCAAGGAATTGTAAGAAGGTTGAACGTGTAGCTCCCAAGGTGGAAGTTTATACCTTGAAGAACATAGTAGAGAATCAAATTGTAATAAGAGAACTCCCCAAACAAAGGAAACAACACGTAGACTGAAAGGGATCAACTCAGAATAAGGAATGGTGAAATGGTCACTAGCGAGTAAGAGTGGATGAAAGAAAGGGAAAGTCCTTGAGTAAAGGATGCCATTGGAAATGTGAAAGGACATAAGAGAGGAAGAATCCCAACGTATCAGTAAGTCATTGGGAAACCCGATGGTTGGAATCGGGGAAAAACCAATAAGGAATTTGGTAAGGAATGAGTAGATAAGGAAAAGTCGACATGATCATGATATCAAAATTTAAGGGACAATTGGATAACAACAAAGGTGATTGGGGAACACTACCGAGTAATAAGAAGGAACGAAGCCACACGGCTCCTAAACAATTGGAAAGGCACGAACCGTTATTAAGGAAAAATATTCTAGAACTGTAATGGACAAAGATATTTCTAGAACATGTCATGCTGTAAGGAACATGTAGTTCCAATAGTCCCAAGAAAAGGTGACTCAAGCAAGATAAAGTCAGTTAGTCAAACCTAAGAACTGGAACTGAAGTCATAATAAACAAAAGATGGAGAAAGGACCAAAATAAGATAAGGAGGAAATCATATCAAAACCCACAGGGTTAAGGACAAAAAGTCCAAAAGGATGCTGAGCTAAAGAGCATCAACGACCAAGAGAATAAATGGAAACAGGGACGAACGGACGTGTATGGAACATCCAACCCAATGAGATGGATAAGAACCCTAAAAAAGAAGAGTCTTACCCTAAGCAAAGTAAGAAGTGGACCTAAGGATGTACCTTTGGACTTGTGGGTAAAACATACCTAATCACGATAAACTCCATGGAGTGAGTAAACAATGGAAAGGAAAAGAAATTTCTTAAGCACGTGGTTTAAAGGGCAAAGTGAAGGAACCACCAAAGTAGTAGCATGTCAAGCAAACCCCAAGTTGACATTAAGGGAAATATATATTCCCAATGCAAAGGATGCTGATTTTGTTTTGGGGACAACTCCTAAAAGAAGGGGAGAGTTGTGAAACCCGTCACCTTGGATCAAGGAAAATTGGGAAAGAACCGGTCAATTTAATGAGAAAACTGAACCACTTAAGGAACTGAGAATGATATAGAGGAGTTAAAATGGGGAATTGGAAAATTCCAAGTTACCCAAAAGTCATGAAAATCATGGGGAAGAACCATGAAGTAAATTGGATTGGAAGACCAGACCGATTCAGGGTGAACCGGACCTGAACTGGTTTGAACCATATATGAATTGACCTCTAAATTCATTTTTCTTGGTGCCTTAAAAATCTCAATTTGGAAAATTGAAGCCACCATTAAATAGAAAATGAATTTGAATTAATTTAGAAATTTTTTATTTTGAGAAAATCAGTTGAATCAGGCATGAACCGACCGATTTTTTCCATTGAACCCGGTTAAACCAGTCCAGTTCGGAACAATGTCGTCTTCCTCCTTGGGATGACAACACTGTTCATATGGCAGAAAAACTTTCCTTCTTCGGCGAAGGAATATGCCCTCCAATTTGGGCATTTTCTGAAGAAAATAAGCTCAACCAATATGGAACTAATAGGGCAGAGCGTCCTTGAGCTCTCTATATAAAGAACTCCCCTCCATTCATTCTCCACACACCTCAAATCCTCTCCTCCTCCAAAGAGCTCTATTTTTCAGTGAAGCTCGAACCAGAGCTTCGACTTAGGCACTTTTTTCAGCCATAGGAGGCAAGGTCGAGTCCTATAGACTCTAAGGGAAGTCAGCTACCTCACAGTAACCTCCTTTCGACCCGAGGACCGCCGGAGAAGCACCAATGGAATCAAACAGTGAAGTAGCTCTCACGGACCGAAACTACCCTATTTTAGTCGAGCTGAATTTGACCAAATTCAGACCTCTTCCGGCCAAACCAAGCCTCCCTGACACCCCAATGGCCTCACATGACCTCCACAAAGGTGAAAGGTAAGCTAATTAGGCCCTCCTTCGTCATTATAGATTGGTGTTAGAGAGAGAAAGTGCTAACTTTCACTGATAAAATTCACCCTCATATGGACTTCAATTGTAGCAATTTTTTATCCTAGAAAGATCTTAGGAAAGAGAGCTACCTCTCTAGATCGAGACTCGGACCGCCGCACCTCCAACGATAAGCTTTCGAAGCTTTCTCACTCTACGAACAGTTTTCCAGCAAAGATCCATTTGAGCTCATTTCAGACACAAATGATGCGATTCAAAGATCAATTGAATCATATGGAAGTGTAGAAATTGATTCATACCATCAATTAGAGCAATTAACCCCAATTGAATGGCCAATTCAAAAAAATTGAGGGACCTCCATGCAATTGCTCAAAATTGAAGGTCAGTTGGTAATGAGAAAGATGTTGGGGGACCAATTGGTCAATTTTCGAAAGAGTTGGGGCCAAATTGCTATTTTTGGAAAGTAGGGTCAAAACGTAATTTTTGAAAAATTAGTGACCAAATTGGAAAATTGGAAAACATGATCCCTTACACAATTTTGAGTAAATTGAGGATCTAGAGAGGATATTGGAAACCTTGGGATTTAATTTGAGGAAAAATTTAGCATTAGGGACCTAAAGTCAAGGAAAATGAACTTTAGGGACCTAAGTGCAATAAACAAAGAATTTTTAGCCTAGTCGCTCATACATGAGAAAATGAAGTTTGTCATGCCAAACCTCTTAATTGATAAGAATACCCAAATTGTGTAGGGATATAAGAGACCGGAATGCCCCCGCCAAGATCACCGGGTAAGTGGGATCTGCTATGACGTCCATTCCGGTTGGAATGACGGTCTAGCTTTGAAAACTGTTTTCTCAGAATTAGCATTCCCTAATTGGGTGACTCTACTTAAAACATTTGGTAGCTAATTTCAGGCTTAGGCTCAGGATGCCAGTGGGCTCAAGTCTAGTAGATACGGGCATGGACCCGTCAAAAACAGATACGTGATATATAAGGCTAAAAGACCTGAATATTGGGAACTAGCTTGATACCCATAGAGCCAAGCTGAGTTGTCGAGCTTGTTGGGCTAAACCACTGCTCTGCCAAAGCCAAGTCATCAAACATGTTGGGCCAATATACGTGGTGGGGCCGAAGCCAGGTCATCGAACCTGTTGGGCCAATACACATGGTGGGGCCGAAGCCAAGCTGAT
Source organism: Trapa incisa (assembly GCA_030064435.1). Lineage (NCBI taxonomy): Eukaryota > Viridiplantae > Streptophyta > Magnoliopsida > Myrtales > Lythraceae > Trapa > Trapa incisa. Next base: position 17,067,070 of record CM057771.1, read on the forward strand.
AGACCGTTATGCGAGTGGGCCAAAGATAATGGCTATAATTCAAAAAGCATGTTGATTGTGCATGCACTGTGATGTTCAAACCATCAGGACACCTGGCATGAGGTAGTGATGGAACCCAAGGACTGCTGGACCACCCAGGGAGCATAAGAGCAGTGTCATCGTTCAGTAGGTCGTGAAGTTGAGGAGCTTCCTACGCATGGAGACCGGGGCAGTAGGGGGAATGAGGTCTCGTACCATTAGGTGGACATGGTGGAGAAATTTGGGAAGTTTGGGGTCAGACTATTGATGTCAGCACAAAATCCGAGTAGAGGCAACATCCCTCTATTAGGGTTGATAGTAAACGCGCTCCAGTCCATAAGTGGCACGGTCGAGGACCATTCTATGAATGTGTGATCCCTCCTATGATAGGGGCAATGGTTGATCATGTGATTGTATGAAATAATAAAAAAGGGATTAAATTCAAGACAGAAAAGATGAACTCAAGTAAAACGTTATAGTAGTTTCACACACTAAGTGTTATACTCACCCCTCCCTCCACCCTTTTCAGGACATCACCTAGACAGGAAGTTCCAGACGCACTTAGGCCCTCAAGGTATGCTTCCTACCTATAACTCAAAGTAAGGGTCTGAATTTGAACACGCCTTCACCTTCCTTGCCTCATTCGGGTAGATATACCTAAATGATTTAGGGAAGGGTGGCAGGTTGATCATGGACTCCAACCAAACCTGGTCGGGGCGTGACAACACGTGTTTTTCCAAAAATGGGCCTTGAGTCCTATGAGTTCAAAAACTAAGCCCCCTGGCCTTTTAAAGCTGTTCTAGCTCCCATCAAGAAGGTCTCCCAAATTGTTTAAGCAATTGTCACATAGTCACGGGAGAACACTTCTGACAAAATCTCTTTTAATTCATCACACCACCGGGTGTGATGATGGATCCGCTTACAACCAATATGCGGGTTTTCCTTTCCTTAAGGAAACTTATCATACCAACCAGGTATGATGTTTATTTAATCCTATTCACAACTGGTAAGTAGGTGTTTAGTCTTTAAAATGGTGCTCATCATCCCAACTGGCATTATATATAAAAGTCTCACTCATGGTGGCTTCGAATTTAGAAAAGGTGCTCATCATCCCAACCTGGTATGAAGTGTAAATTAGCCCACTCACAGTGGCTTCCAATTTAGAAAAGGTGCTCATCATCCCACCCAAATTGAAGTGTAAATTAGTCCACTCACCCATTGACTATAACGTGTTCATCTCTAGTCAGTTCCAGGTCCACACTAGCTCTCTCTCTTGCTTGCGTTTCGGTCCCAAATGTACCTACATAGTTTGGGTATCATTATTAGTAAGGGTTAGGCATGACAACCTTTGTTTTCTCACATATGGGCGACTATACCCAAATCCTTGGTTTATTGCATTTAGGTTCCTAAAGTTCGTGTTTCTTGACTTTAGGTCGCTAATGCAAAAATTTCCCCCAAATCAAATCCCAAGGCTTCCAATATCCTTCTTGGGTTCTAAATTTACTTAATATTACAAATGGAGCTAAGTTTTCCAAACTTCCAATTTGATCTCCAACTTTTCAAAAATTACGATTTTGCCCTAACTTTCCAAAAATAGCAATTTGGCCCCCAATTCTTTTGAAAATTGACCAATTGGTCTCCCAACATCTTTATAATTTCCAATTGACCTTCAATTTTGAGAAATTGCATGGAGATCCCTCAATTTTTCGAAATCCCCAATTTCTTCCCTCTTTTCTTGACCGAATTTGATTTCTTCAAATTGGTTGTTTAGTCAGGGTTAATTGCTCCAATTGATGGCATGAATCGGTTTCTACACTTCCATTCAATCAAATGGAACTTTGAATTGTAGAATTTGAGTATGAAGCGAGCTCAAACAGAGCTTCACCGAAAAACTAGTCGTAGAGAGAGAAAGCTTACCATTAGAGGTGCGGTGGTCCGAGCTCTTGATATGGGGAGGTAGCTCTCTCTATTGCTTGCGGTTCAATCCCAAAATATCCCTACACAGTTTGGGTATCATTATTAGTAAGGGTTAGGCATGACAGTCTTTGTTTTCTTACGTATGGGCGACTAAACCCAAATCCTTAGTTTATTGCATTTAGGTCCCTAAAGTTCTTGTTTCTTTACTTTAGGTCCCAAATGCTAAAATTTCCCCCAAATCAAATCCCAAGGCTTCCAATATCCTTCTTGGGTTCTATATTTAATTAATATTACAAATGGGGCTCAAGTTTTCCAAACTTCCAATTTGATCCCCAAATTTTTAAAAATTATGGTTTTGCCCCTACTTTCCAAAAATAGCAATTTGGACCCAATTCTTTTGAAAATTGACCAATTGGTCCCCCAACATCTTTATCATTGCCAATTGACCTTCAATTTTGAGAAATTGTATTCAGGTCCCTCAATTTTTTGAAATCCCCAAATTTTCCCCCAATTTCTTCCCCCTTTTCTTGACCGAATTTGATTTCTTCAAATTGGCTATTTAGTTGGTTAATTGCTCCAATTGATGGTATGGATTGGTTTCTACACTTCCATTTGATCAAATGGAGCTTTGAATTACAGAATTTGAGTCTTAAACAAGCTCAAACAGAGCTTCGCCGGAAAACTGGTCACAGAGAGTAAAAGCTTCGAAAGCTTACCATCAGAGGTGCGACGATCTGAGCTCTCATCCTTAGGATTCTTCTAGGATCAAGAATTGCTATAATTGAAGTCCATATGAGGGTGAATTTTATCAGTGAAATTCAGCACTTTCTCTCTCTAACATCGATCTACAACGATGAAGGAGGGCCAAATTGGCTTACCTTTCACCTTTGTAGAGGTCGTGTGAGAGTCGTGGGGGTGTTGGGGAGACTTGGTTCGGCCATAGGAGGGCTGAATTTGCTGAATTCAGCTCGGCCAAAATAGGGCAGCTTCGAACCGACAGGGTTGCTTCACTGTTTGATTCCACTAGCAATCCTCAAGTCAATGGGAGGTTACTGTCAGATAGCTGACATCCCCCGGAGTCTATAGGACCTCCTGACCTTGCCTTATAAGGCTGAGAAAAGTGCCCAAGTCAAAGCTCTGATTTGAGCTTCACCGAAAAATGGAGCACTTCGGAGGAGGAGAGGATTTGACGTGTGTAAAGGATTAATGGAGGGGCGCTCTTTATATAGGGAGCTCAAGGACCCTCTGCACTACTAGTTTCCATATTTGTTGAGCTTATCCTCTTCATAAAATGCTCAAATCGGAGGGAATATTCCTTCGTTGGTGAAGGAAATTTTTTCTGCCATATGAATAGTATTGTCATCCCAAGAAAGAAGATGACACTATTTTGGACTAGACCGAACTAGTCCGACCGGGTTTATGACAAAAATCGGCTGGTTCAGGACCGATTCAACAAGTTTTCTCAAAATTAAAAATTTCTAAATTAATCTAAATTCATTTTCTATCTAATGGTGGCCTCAATTTTCCAAATTAAGATTTTTAAGCCAACTAGAAAAATAAATTAAGAAACTGGTTCATCACTTGTTCAACCCAATTCAATCTGGTTCAGGTTCGGTTCACCCTGAACCAGTCCGATTTTCCCATCAAATTTACTTCATGGTTCTTTCCCATGATTTTTATAACTTTGGGTCATTAGGATTTTCCAATTCCTCATTTTAACCCCTCTTTATCATTCTCAATTCCTTAAGTGGTTCAGTTTTCTCATTAAATTGATCGGTTCTTTTTCGGTTTTCCTTAATCCAAGATGACGGGTTTCACAATGACATTCTTTGGGAATCTTACAGACTCATCCCTTATACCCTTTCCTCTATATTACTCATATCCTTTACGAGTTTACCCACTTAGGGAAGAGTTTGGGTCCAATTATTATAAGATTTCTTGACCTTATATGTGACTACCCGTGGCCTAAGTTATGTTGTCCTAGAGTTATCCGTTAACACAAACTCCTTCTCTTTCCTTAATTTCCCTTCGTCCTTCCATTTTCTTGGAACTTCCGTCTCGGGTGAGGTTTCATTTGCAGTCTTTCTTCTTTTCCTTGGATGGTTCCTCCTCCATTTGTTTCTATCTCTGTATACTACATTGTCATTAGACTTTTCTTCCTATATGAATCATCAAGTGAAATTCCTACCCTTTACTGTCTGCATGATAATTCATCTTTAATAATAAAGGCTATCATATTTAGGTCCTTTTGTTCTTTTCCAAAAATTATTGACTTTTATTTATCAAAGAAGTAGTTATTGACGTTCACAGCTTATTATAGATATTTATTTCTACTCTCTTCCTAATCCTTTAGGGTCATTGGTCGGGAGTCCGCCTCATACTTGTTTCGGGACTCCTAGTCAGATGGCTCTAAAGGCGTCGAGCTTGTGGATGCCCATTCATACTTCTTGTAGGCATCCACGTTAGGGCAGGCTCTGACCCCATGGAACAGTTCAAGTTTATATCTTCCTAACATCTCAGCCTCATACTCGTATGCCCATTTTATCAACTTGATGGGTTCCAAGTTGATTTGGGTGGGTGGTGGCTCTTGAAAAACCTTCATATAATTCGCATGTGCCTCTTAGTAGTTGTTCTAGGCCTCCCGTTGTGTCGGGGTCCTCTCCGACTATCGTGGTGCTAGGGGAGGTGTTGGGTCTCTCCAGGGAGGTGTAGACTCTTCTCACACTTGGAGAGGATTCTGCAAGTTGTTGTGTTTTAGTACTTCCCCGAGGAGTTTCTTATAGTCTGCGATAATGTCTTTTGGTGTGGTCTTTTCAAATTCGCTAAGTCTTTAGCTGCCTTTCTTGCTTGAGGAGGGGAACTTTTTCAAGAGTCCATGAGTGGGACGAGTCCGGACAGCGAATTTCCTAGGAATCCTTCTCCCTACAGGGTGAATAGATTTTGTTTAGTGTTAGGTTATATAGTTTTGACAATGCATTTAAGGAATATGGCTCTAATACCACTCAAGTTGTCATGCCCCGACCCGGTTTGGTCGAAACCCCGTAAACAACCCACCACTCCCTTTGGTTTGAGAAGAGTCACTACTACCCAAGATTGCGAGGAGTTACGCGTAATTCCGATCCTTGTTTCCTAGAATAACATTATACAAAACTCAATAGCTTAAAAGGATTTTAAGCGTACATAACTTAGGGTTCATCTTCGAGGATTCTTTAAGGTTGGTCTCCTTTTTCCTAAAAAAGGGTTAAAGGGAATATGATTTTCTACAACTCAGTGAGCGGGTGTTAGGGTGAGTTTTAAAAGAAGCCGCTTTTGATTGATCATATGAAACTTTTTCTAATTTAAATCTTTTAACACTTCCCCTTACTCGGGAGGCATTTAGCAAATATTCACATGCCATTTATCATAAAGGGTACAAATGTTTGCAGGTGCAATACTCCAACTGCATCCACTTGGGGATCAGTGTGTCTTTGTTGTCCACCATGATAGAAGTTCAACCACTTCTACCATAAGTCTGAGTGGACGTTCACACATCCGACCCTCAGACTCGAAATTTCTTCGTGTCTGATATGAGGATGGAGACCTCATCCTGACCCTGCCCCAATCTCGTGCGCAAGAAGCTACTCTAAGCTTCATGATTAACTAGCATGACAAACATTCTCTTATTGCATCCAAGTCATCCAACAGTCCTTGTAACCCATCACTACCCCTCTTAGGCGTCTCGATGGTCTTGGATTCTTCTTCATGCACAAACAATAGTTTTTGAATCATTAGCCATTATATTTGGTATCGACGGTCTAACGGCCCTGACACTCGACTTGGGCATGTAGTTGTTTGCCTAATAGGTCTATCGACCTGGTCTCAGCGCACTGCCACTAGCCCATCGAGCCTTGTCAGTCCGAATTCGGTTCTGTGGTGAGTCACACACAAATTTTCCAGTTATGAAAGTTTTCATGGATTTCATCATTATGTTTGTCTATGGGTTCCAACCCGTGCCAATTGGCCTTAGGCCCACTTCGCGAGTTTTTCAAAAACTGAGCTTTGGTCTTATAAGTTCAAAATTGAGGCCTCCAAGAGTTGTCCCAGCTCTTATAAGAAAAGTCTCTCAAATAGTTTAGGCATTCACACACAGTTAGGGAGAACATTTCTAGGAAAATGGTTTTTAACTTAAAATGTACTAAACATCCTAATCGGGCATGATGCTGGAAAATCCTATTCTTGGTGGTTTTTCATTTAAGCAAACGTGTCAATCACACCAATCGAGTATGATGTTCAAAATGCCTCACTTACAACTGGTAAGTGGTTTTTCATTTCAAAATGGTGCTCACCACCCCAATTGAGTATAATGTATACATATGCCCACTCACCCTATGATTGTGACATATTCGTCCCTAGTCAGTTTTCCAAGTCCGAGTCATGCCTCTTTGCTCACGTTCTTGTCAAAATTTGTCACTACACGATTTGAGTATCCTTATAAGAAAAGGTTCAGCATAAGAGGTCTCTTGTTCTCACGTATTGGCAATTAGACTCGAATTTTTATCTTATTGCACTTAATTCCCTAAAGTTTATACTTTTTGACTTTAGGTCTCTAATACTCAATTTTCCTCAATTATGTCCAAAGAATTTCCAATATCCCTCTTGGGTCCTTAATTTTTAAAAATTACCAATTGGGACTCAACTTTTTCCAAAATTTCCAATTGGTCCCTTAACTTTTTAAAATTACCGATTGGTCCCAATTTTTTCCAAAAATGATCCAATGGTCCCAATTCTTCTAAAAATGACAAACTGGTCCTCCAAGTTCATCTACTTTGCCAATTAACTATTAATGTTTAAAAAATTGCACAAATACCCCTAATTTTTTAAATCCCCAAATTTTCTAAAAATTTCCCTCAATTTCACCCCTATCTATTGACCATATTTGGTTTCTTCAAATTGGACTTTCAAATGGGGTTAATTGATCCTTTTCATGGTGTTAATCTATCCCTTCACTTCCACACGATCCGACTGATCTTTAAATTGTGGTTTTTTGGTCTGAAACAAGCTCAAATGGAGTTTCACCGAAAAATTGAATGTAGAAAGAGAAAGCTTTAAGAATATATTCTTGGTGGTGTGGCGGTCCAAGCTTTTAATTTAGGATGGAAGCTCTCATCCATAGGGTCCTTCAAAGATCAAGAGTAGGTACAATTCGTGTTCTGAGCAGTGGGAATTTGGTTAGTAAAATTCGGACACTTTCTCTCTCTAGAATTGAACTATTCCGACGGGGGTGGGCCGAATTGATTTACACTTTTCCTTGGGGGGAGGTCAAGTGCAGGCTGTGGAGGCTAGGGGATGGCTTAGTTTGGTCGTAGGAGGTCAAAATTGGTTGAATTTGGATTAGGAAAAATAGGGCATCTTCGGGACCTATGGAGCAGGGTAATTGTTTGGAACCGCTGGTGCTTCTCCGGTGGTCCTTAAGTAGAATGGAGGGTGTACTCGTTCTAAGGTGGAAAGAAGTGCTCAAGTCGGAGTTCTAGTTCGAGATTCGTCGAAAAATGGAGCACTTATTCTTATTTTTCGAGTATTTGATGTGTGAGTAGGATAAATGAATGGGAGCTATTTATATAGTGAGCTCGGGACCATCTGCACTAGTAGTTTACATATTGGTCGAGCTTATCTAGGCATGTCAATGGGACCCGGGACTCGAGCTATCCGATTCGAGTAATCTCAGGTCCACCCTCGAGTTTAGGTCCATGGATTGCACCTGAGACCCGAGGTTGGGTTCTAGCGGGCTCGAGTCCCCCTGGCTAGACTCGAGCCTCGGGTCTAGAAAAGTGGACCTAGGCTCGGGTCCAAATGGACCGGAACGGTGGGTCCCAAAAGTGGACCCACCCTTGTAATTTTTTATAAATATAATTTAGTATATTTATAGTACTCAAATCAACGTAGCTGTATGTAGCTTAATTCAAAATTAATATTGGTTATATTAGAGTGCCAACATTTTTTTTATAATATGCACACGATATGACAAGTTCTTCTAGCTATATGTAAAGTTGGACATTTGAATATGGCCCCGTCCGCCCTCTCCATCTCTCAAAAACTAAAACCCCACGCTTCTTTCATCCCTTAGTGTGTCCAGGAGGAAAAACCCCACGCCTTATTTATGCCACAGACCACGGTCAAATTGACGAAGAAGAAAAGAACACGAGAGAGGAACAACAATCCCCGTCTCATCTCGTGTTTGAAGGAGGAAGCCGAGAAGAAGAGGAAAGATGAGACTCCACCCCCTCTCCAAGAACAACAGCACAGCAGTAGCGGCAGCCACAGCGACGGCCCTAGCTCGTTCTTCCTGGCTGTGGCAAGGCTATCGAAAACCTCCTACTGTGCTACCTGAGCGTCAACGACCGGACAAACCACAGCTACATCCTCCGTGCGTTCGTCGACTTGCTGCTCAGCTCCAGGCACCGCCACCAACCGACAAGAAGATCGGCCCAAGCCCTCACAGGGAGCGGCGCCTCTTACTGCTACCTCCATAACTATGAAAAAAGAGGTAGCAGCACCAGCGTCGCCGACATTAATGTCAATGGGCTTTCCTCAACAACTTCTTCTTCCCCTGCTCGCCTCTGTCGTTCTACATGATATCGTCATGATGTTATTCCTCTTCTGGTGACAGAAAGAAGCGGCGGTGACTGGATAGCTGGAGTCGACAATATCGCGCCATAATCTTCATCGGAAGCCTTGCACTCTTTAAAATTAATAAATGGTTTTTGTTATGATCTTTCAACTACTAACTAAAAAAGTTCTCACCTTACTTAACAAGATGGAATGAGAACGGTCTTGTTCCATGGAGCAAGGGCTGCTAGTACAATCCCGTTCGAGAACATGAATCCGATAGGGGGAGACGGATGATGAGTGATGGATGAACACTTTTATTTTTTATTTTATTTTTCCTCTTTAATAGAATTGGGAGCAAAAAAATTAGTATTAGTGTATATAATATAAGAAATAGAGAAGGAATGCATTTTTTAAATATTAAATTACACTAATTTTATTAAATTTTTAGAATAATAGATATTTACAAAAAAAAAATTAGATGGATTCGAGGATCAGATTTAGATCCAGCAAGCCTCGGGTCTATGGACCCGAGTTCGGGTCCTACGGACCTCGGGTTCAGTAGATTCAAGATCGGGTCTGGTCTGGGCACGATCAAGTGGACCCGAGGTACTAGTTCACTCGGGCACGAATCCGCTGGACCCGAGCTCAGGTCGGGTGCGGGTCTGCCAAAATCCACCCCAACCCGAGCAATTGACATCCCTAATTTTATCCTTATCGGAAAATATTATAATCGGAGTGAATATTTTCTCGTCGGAAATGGAATGTGAAAATAATTTCATAAACAGTCTTGTAATATTGAGGAATACGATTACACTATTTATTAACTGGTTGGACTGTTGATCGGTTCGGTCTGATCAGATTTGATAATCCGAAAAAAATCGTTCGGTTAAAGCCCAATTCGACTACTTTTCTAAAAATTAAAAAATTTTAAATTAATCTAAATTTATTTTAGATCTAGTGGTGTTCTCAATTTTTCAAATTAACATTTTTAAGTTAACTATAAAAATAAATTATCGTACCGATTTACCATCGTTCAACCCGGTTCAGCTTTAGTTCATCTTGAGTCGATCCAATTTTACCATCCAATTCATTTCATGGTTTTTCACCATAATTTTTATTATTTCTTGGTTACTTATGATTTGGAAACTTATCATTTTAACCATTTTTTATCATTTTTGTTTCATTTAATGGTGCAATTTTCTCATGAAAATTGCCAATTCTTTTACTAGTTTTCTTGGTCCGAGAGTACGGGTTTCACGGCTTGTGTGAGGTAGAGGAGAGGCACTGATTCTTTTGGCATTGGTGTCAACCAGAGTGGTGGTCGAAAATACCGAATTTGGCCCCAAAAGAGTAGCAGCACCGTATAGTTTTTCTATTCCATATTGGAGTTGGCCAAAATGGCCCTTGTACATCATCTTTCAATCACTTTCAGGTTGGGACCTAGCTACATAACTCAAGAGGAGTACCTCATCAGCATTTTGACTAAAAAATCGCCTCATTTGGTGGTTAGTTGAGAAAGAATTTCTCAGTCGATCCCTTAGGTGTCAGGTGTGCATCCGAGAACATGTTTTCCAACTTTGGGAGAGAAATTTAATTTAATAGGTAGGAGATAAACTCAATTAACTTCACATGGAGATCGGTGTGGGAGTTCTCATCTCAAGCATGGGCTTTATTGTATGCAATTTGGTAAAACAATGAGTGAATTTGATCAATTTTTCGAATGGCATGCCTCCGAATTCAATAGGAAGTGTCAGGAAGTGGGTGAAGGGGCTAGGGTAAGTCAAATCTAATCTGGTAACCCTTTTGTTTCTTTTTTTAAATTTACCAAAATTTAAAAATTATCTTTTTTTCCTTCTTTGGGTCATCTCATTAATTTAAATTATGTTTCCTGACCCTTGGTATAAATTAGTGTTTTCAAAAACCTTAATTTCTCGTTTGAGAAATCAATTTCCAATTCAATTCAAATCTCAAATTCTCAGCACAAATTCTCATTTTTAATTCAACCTTGATTTTCAATCTAATTTCATTTCTAAAAATTTGGTTATTGCAACTTAAGTATTATAACAGGTTTGGAAAAATGAATTATAATTCAGAAAGTGATTTGGATTACTCAACCGTGTGGGAACAATGATGTTTAATAGAAACAAGGTCTAAATGTCACAAACTTTGAGGTATGTTATATGTCATTACTATTCATTATATGGATTTAACCCTAAGGCACTACAAGAGGCATGGATCATGAATTTAACAAGCAAAAGAAATTAAGTTAGTAAAAGAGAAAGTATTTGGAAAAACCAATTGTCACTCTTTTATCAGTGTTTCACGAGATAAGATGTATTAGAAGAGTGTGCATCATAGCACCGGTATGATTGTGTAAACGTGTACGACCCCTAGACACTAGTAGATGAAGTTATAACCTCAGACATGTGATCTCTTTTAAACACTACTCGAATAAGTGTTATGAGTCGTTTTAAGTAAATTAAGAGTTGTGCACCCGTAACAAGTAGGACAAAAAGGGATGATGCCTATAATGGTTAAGTGCAAAATTACGGGGCCTTACCATAGTACCCAATGAAAACCAAATATGATCCCAGGTTATATGCATTTATTTATGTAGAGTAACTTAACATGCTATTATATGGGGATTGTACATCCGAGACAATTGGAAAACTCATCGGAACGAACAAATCCCGATTAAAACTGTGAATGAGATTTATTGACAACGAGTCTAATTGGGACATGTCGTACTTTACGTCTTTTTATGAATTCCTTGAATGTGTGCATGATTTAAGAAAATTTGGGTTCTCAAAGAAAATAACACGACATTATACTTTATAGTAGAGAAAGTATAAATATCAGAATATAACTAAAAAATATGATTTTTAAGTCATGATCATGAATTTTAAAGAAAGAGACTAAGGTTCGAGTTAAATTATAAATGTGTTATAATGTTTCATAAAAAAGAAATGCATGAAAAAGTATCTACTATATCTGTTGAATTATTCTCTAATGTGTTTTAATGATTGATCAAATTCTATTGAGTTTGACTCATAGTGATCATTTATCAAAGAATGACTCTGGTTATCAAATGATTGAACAACCGGGAGCAATTTACTTACGATACTTAGTTGACATTCATAAAAATATCTAATGAATTATGAGTTCAATACATCATGTTTAGCAGAAAGACGGATATTCCTTGCTCATTATCAGACAATCACTTATTCACAAACCTCATGTGGGGCTAATAGTTTTCATTTCACATCTCAAGGAAAATCCATTTCGCTCCGCTTAGCCCTATCCCCCTCTAGGGGTATTTTAGTGATAGGTTCTATAGGAACTAGATGATCCTATTTGGTCAAATACCTAGCGACAAACTCCTATCTTCCTTTCATTACAGTATTTCTGAACAAGTTCCTGGATAATAAGCCTAAAGGTTTTCTTACTGAGGATAGTGACGATATTAAGGATAGTGACAGTAATCTTAGCATTCAATGGGTATTCCTGAATAATCTCATTTTTCAATTATTCAACCATTTCATTTTACCAAGTTCAATGTTAGCTAGATTAGTCAACATTTATATGTTTCGATGCAACAACAAGACATTATTTGTAACAAGTAGTTTTGTTGGTTGGTTAATTGGTCACATTTTTTTCATGAAATGGGTTGAATTGATATTAGTGTGGATACAGCAAAATAATTCTATTAGATCGAATAAGTACATTCAATCTAATAAGTACCTTGTATCAGAATTGAGAAATTCTATGGATCAAATCTTTAGTATTCTCTTATTTATTACATGTATTTACTATTTAGGCAGAATACCCTCACCTATTGTTACTAAAAAACTAAAAGAAACCTCAGAAACGAAAGAAGGGGGGAACAAACGTCTCTATTCAGCTACAAAGTTCATTTTGTATACTGCGGGAGGTTCTATTTTTTTATTAATAGGGGTTTTAGGTATTGGTTTATATGGTTCTAATGAACCAACATTAAATTTTGAAACATTAGCTAATCAATCGACCCTGCGACACTATAAATAATATTCTATATTGGATTTCTTATTGCTTTTGCTGTCAAATCACCGATTATACCCTTACATACATGGTTACCAGACACCCATGGAGAGGCACATTATAGTACTTGTATGCTTCTAGCTGGAATTTTATTAAAAATGGGAGCCTACGGGTTAATTCGGATCAATATGGAAATTTTACCCCATGCCCATTCCCTATTTTCGCCCTAGTTGATTACAATAGGCGCAATACAAATAATCTATGCAGCTTTAACATCTCCGGGTCAACGTAATTTAAAAAAAATAGCCTATTCCTCCATATCTCATATGGGTTTCATAATTATTGGAATTGGCTCTATAACCGGGACTCAATGGAGCCATTTTACAAATAATCTCTCATGGATTTATTGGGGCTACTCTTTTTTTTCCTAGCAGGAACGAATTATGATAGAATACATCTTTTTTATCTTGACGAACTGGGTGGAAAGGCAACTAAAATGAAATTGAAATATATATTATATGTTTGTTTTGAACTAAATGACCTTTATTGCTTGAAAGAAAAAAAATATTAGTACACCAATTCTACCTACATTAATTTTAATTTAACCCCAGTCAATTAGAATTAAATGTTTTAACAATTTGGAGCATATAGAATATTATAAAAAATTTCCCAGCCAATAAAATCATGAAAAACATTTCGATTTATCTTAAAAAAAATGGATTTGCCTGGACCAATACATGATTTTTTTTTTTACATTGTCATCAATTTGATATGTCTTATTCCAAAAAAAAGGAAGCCCTTTCATTATTATCCATTGCCACTAATAAAGGAAACTTTTTTTCACTATTTTTTGATATTTTTTCCCATAGAGATATTGAATAGAAAGAGCTACTTTTTTTACCACTATAGTTTTGAAACTGAACGTTTAGATGTCCCTCAAAAGTAAGTAAATAGACCCGAACCATATAAAACGCGGTTAATCCTGCCATGGAACAAGCTATTATTGCGAAAATTGGTGAATAAAACCAACTATCATTAAGAATCTCATCTTTGGACCAAAAACAAGCAAGGGGTAGAATACCACAAAGAGAAAGTGTACCTACTACAAAAGCGGTTTTTGTAATTGGGACATGCTTTTTTAAACCTCCCATAAGAACCATATTCTGACTTTTGTCAGGAGAATATCCTAAAAACAACAAGGCTTTGGAATAAGCATGAGTAATTAAATGAAATAAAGCGGCTCGATAAGAACCCATACCTAGAGCTAACATCATATGACCTAGTTGAGACATTGTAGAATAAGCTACACTTCTTTTAATATCTTTTTGAGCTACTTTACAAAGAAAGAAATTAGATTTTCTCTCCTATTTACTACGGCGGTGAAGAATCAAATTATTACTATATTTATTCCTTTTTCTACTTCTTCTTCCAAGTGCAGGATAATCCCAAGGGGTTGCAGATTTTTTTCTACCAATTGGGGCCCTTCCTTCACCACCCCCATGGGGATGATCTACAAGGTTCATAACTACTCTTCTTACTACAAGACGCTTACCTAGCCAACATTTTGATCTGGCTCTACCCAAACTTTTCTGGTTCACCCCAACATTTCCCACTTGTCCGACTGTTGCTGAGCAGTTTTTGGATATCAAACAAACCTCCCCAGAAGGTAATTTTAATGTGGTTGACTTCCCCTCTTTTGCAATCAGTTTCGCTACAGCACCCCCTGCTCTAGCTAATTGTCCACCCTTTCCAAGTGTGATTTCTATGTTATGTATGTACCAAAAACAATGGTATCTCCAATTATAACCCCTCTGGGATGTAAAATATATCTCTTCTCACCATCCCCATAGTGTATGAGACAAATGTATGCATTTCGATTAGGGTCGTATTCTATGCTTACGATTCTACCATATATGTCTTTTTCATTCCGTCGAAAATCGATTTTACGGTATAAACGCTTATGACCTCCCCCTCTATGCCCTACGGTAACAATCAATTCATTCAATATTTCCTTTTCTAGAAGAAGATAATAGTCGTAGGGAAAATGGAATTTTCACAATGACTACAAATCCCTCTGAAAGAATTTGTGAATACAAATTCTTATTGTGCCCCAAAAATGGAGAATCATTAGTCGAAATAATCAAATGATTCTGTTGATACATTCTAGTAATTAATTGTTTCACAATTATTAAACTAGATTTATTGTTATAATTGGAATTTTCGAACAAAATAGATCCATTTAAACCATGATTATTAGCAAGTGCATAAATATACTCCCGAAAAAGAAGGGGATATAAAAAGTCGTGGTGTCGAGATCTATCTAGTTCTAAATATCCTTGAACTTCCTCCATTTCCAATTCGCTTTAAACCAAAAATTAAGAAAAATTAATTATTAATTTTATTAATTAAAGTAAGGGATTTTGGGGTTATCAAATAATACATAGTACGATATAGTCAAAACGGGGTATTCCATTATAGTAAGAATAATAAAAGAAAAAATACCTCAAAAATGAGTAGACTCATCAAGGGACTCTCTATCCTCTTAGTTTTCTATTTGTTATTGGATACCAAGATGGATTTGAAATCCTTTATTTTTTTCAACCTAATCGCTCTTTTGATTTTGGAAAAACTATCTTTCTCAATACGTGATACGAAGAGTTCTAGTTGAAGGTAAATATCCAAATACATGTAATATTATTTTCAATAATCCATATCTGTAGCAATGAAATGCTATTCTTCCTCCTCAAGTGATAAATGATTGATTACAAATATCTACGATCTACATTCTCTATAAAGGACCAGAAATACCTTGCTTACGTATCATTAGGAAATGCATTAACATAAATACGGCAGTAAGAAGGGTTAATACAAAAGTGTGTAAACTATAAAAATGAGTCAAAGTGGATTGTCCCACACTAGCACTTCCGCGTAATAACTCTACCAAAGGGGATCCTACTACAGGAATAGCTTCTGGCACGCCTGTCACAATTTTGACTGCCCATGAATCAGAATAGAAGAGCTTGCCCCACCCATGAGTAAATATTTCATAGTAGCTTATTAGACCGTACATCTTTCTTGGTATATCCACATAATAGGTAGGAGCATAAACTAAAACATTCTGGAGCTACAAAGATAGTTATTAAATCGTTAGCACTGCATAAAAACATTCCTCCTAGAGTAGCTATTAATACGAATAACAGAAACTCTATTATAGTCATTTCTGTACATTCAATGTACTCTACGGATAGATGAATACATAGAGTTGAATATAGTAAAATAAGAAATTGAAAGATTTCGTTGAAATTGTTCGTTTGGATCACATCTAGACAAATAGAAGCGGGGCGACGAGCAATGACACGAAATGTGCGGCGTGGTGGAAAAATATGGGTACGTATATTTTCAGACAAACCCGTTACAGTAAGATCTACAGAAACACGTATGGGTTCGGGTAAAGGATCTCCCGAATATTGGGTAGCTATCGTTAAACCAGGTAGAATACTTTATGAAATGGGTGGAGTAGAATTAACTTGGGTTACAGGTGTGGTTCTAGGCGTATTGACCGCATCCTTTGGTGTAACTGGTTATTCCTTACCTTGGGACCAAATTGGTTATTGGGCAGTCAAAATTGTGACAGGCGTGCCAAAAGCTATTCCTATAATAGGATCCCCTTTGGTAGAGTTATTACGCTGAAGTGCTAGTGTGGGACAATCCACTTTAACTCGTTTTCATAGTTTACATGCTTTTGTATTACCCCTTCTTACTGTCGTATTTATGTTAATGCATTTCCTAATGATACGTAAGCAAGGAAGATCAATCGGCCAAAATAACCATGAGCAGCTACGATATTATAAGTTTCTTCCTCTTGATCAAATTTGTAACCTTCGTTAGCAGATTCATTTTATGTGGTTTCCCTGATCAAAGTAGAGGTTACCAAGGAACCATGCATAGCACTAAATAGGGAGCCTCTTTATTGATCCATATTGAGTTAAATTAATTTATTATCAAAATTTAGAAATTCTAAATCGAAATAGGGATTTCTTTCTTCTTGTGTCATATTCAAATAAAAAAAAGAAATATTTGTTCTCTCTTATGTTATGAATATTTTTTTTTGGTAAAATCTCGCCGATTACTAATGGAACAAATTTCTATTCCAACACGGAATAAAAAGGATAATATACAGGATGGGTAGAAGAAGTTGTGATACGTGCCTTGATCATGACCGAAACTAAAGAATATAAAAGAATAGACCAATCCTAAAGATCCATAGGATGAATTGTGGATCCAACACAATAAACAATGGAAGCATTTGAGTTTTTTATTTTGTATTTTAAAATCTTCTATATCTAGATATAGAATCTAAATATACTAGATATATATATATATATCTTATATCTAGAATAGAATCTTTATGTCCGGCCCAATTGGGAGGAATTTGTAATAAATGCAAGTTCTTCCCTTAGTATAGCTTTTTTGGGAATATTTTTAGCTACTTTGTTATATAAGCCTATTTATTCATCTTTACAAAATTTAAACTTACTTAATTCAGTTGTTAAAAAAACCTATAATAGAGTTTTGTGGGACAAAATAATAAATGTGATATATAATTGGTCATATAATCGTGATTATATAGATGCTTTGTATACAAAATCTTTAACTGGGGTATAAGAGAATTGGCTGAACTAACTCATTTTTTTGATAGACAGTAATTGTATTATGTTGGGGTCGCATCTCCTCTTATCTCTTATTATATTTAGGTTTTGTATTAATTTTTTTATTAATTTATTTTCAGTATTAACAGTATAATTTTTTTTATGTCACAATAGGTTTTTTAAACCATAATAAATTTGTATCTTTTTTAAAAATTTCTAACTCTTTTTTCCCATCCAAATTATAAATTTTATAAAATTGGGAGGGTTCTTACATCAACTAGTCCAAGTGTTCCTCAAATGGATCTCTTAGTTGTTGAGAGGGTTGTCCAAAAGCCATATATAAGGCATACCCAGTAAAACTTACAAGTAAACCAGATATATAGTTGTTGAGAGGGTTGTCCAAAAGCCATATATAAGGCATACCCAGTAAAACTTACAAGTAAACCAGAGATGGCGACTAGAGTTGTTGTTTCCATTATTATATAATTTTAAGACCAAAATGAATTTATGATAAAATTGTTTATTTATAATGGAATGATATACAAAGTCAACCGATCTCAATAAATACAGCTGCTCTAGGGGATTTATTAAAACCATTGAATTCAGAATATGGTAAAATAGCTTTTGGGTGGGAAACTACTCTGTTGTATGAGAATATATTGGTTAGATTATAAGTTAATTTTTTAATGAAAATTACTTACTCTCTTTGTTTGAGATTATGATTTATCTGATGTATATATATTATGCTTGTTATTGGAAATATTACCAATGATTGATAACATATATTCGGAAGAGTGTATTGATGTGATGAATTGACCATAAAAATTAGATAAGGATGAAATATATATTTAGTCTGAAAAAATATAAAATTTGGTTTGAACATGATTATGGCTACAAATTATATAGTTCGACCTTAGTATTTGAATATTCGATTGTGCAAATTCTCGAACAATTCTATGACGAGGATTGCTGATAGGATTTGTGAATGAGTATGAGATATCTACATAAAATCATAAAAAATTGATCTAATTAATAACTATTATTTAGAGGTTTGTGAGTGCCTAATTTTACACATAATCTCGATTTACTCAAATGATCTATTAATAACATTAAGGACATTAGGGCATAACATATTAATTTTGTTTATTTAAGTATATTATTTATGTACATGTGTTAAGAATAGTAAATTTAATGGGAGTGAATCATACCTTAATTTTTTAAATGACATAATTATATATATATATATATATATTTGTAGGTTCAAATGAATAAACAAAAAAATATGAAATAATAATTTAAGACACAACCTAAACTCGATAGAGCCATCTTCAACATTTAGATACTATCCTATTCGCCTTCTATATTTTTCTAAATGTAACTCATGTAAATTATTGGAACAACCTACGGAATGTAAAAATAAGTATAAAACTTTTTATTCGATCTCCATTCAACCTATGTCGGACCAACTCACCTCTCCACTATTGCTATTTTTTCTTTGAAAATTTAATCGACAAAACGATATTTGTTTTGCAACTCGACAAAGACAGACTGTACGATACCTTAATTTACCCTAAAATGAGAGAACTAATAATAACTCACAAATAGACATGAATACTTTCATTAAGATAGAGCGAAAAAAACTAATTATCAAAATAATTTTTTTTATAATTTAGAACGGAAATTTCAACTTCCTTTTATAAATATAGAGCCAAAAAGTGTATACAAAGGAAATACAACCTATGAACATATAATGAAATATTTGTATATATACTTATAAATATATATATATAAATTCTACAAAAAAAATATAGATAATATTTATCTTTATTGTATTTTATATATTTCTAATTTCACCTAAAATTTATTTAGGTAGCCAGTAAGCTAACAAATAAGTTTACTAATTTCAAATTACTACATTTATACGACCCCATACTCTAGGCCAAGTATATTACATAAACTTATATCATTTATATCACATATATCCAATATTTATTTCTATGTACAAGACTAACAAATAATCTACCGGTTATAAGGACGGAAGAAATTAAGACACTAGTTGCTACAACATATTCCACAATCTAGAATAGGCATACTGGGGTTCATGTAAATTGAGAGATCATGTTTGAATTTTTAATATATTAATTATTTTTTAAAATAAATTTAGTTAGATTTATTTATTATATAAAGTTAACCAATAATAACACTGAATAGTACTTTATCACGGTAAAAACTCGTGTTTAATTCTCACATTGTGTCATTGCTTTTTAATTATTTCTCTCTCCTATAATTCAATCATACAAAAATTTATTTTAAAAAATAATTAGATTTGTCCAAAACTCATACCCTACCCTAGTTATTTTTTAAAAAGATTGAATTTAAGTTATTTATTTTTAACCATAATTTGAGTTATTTATTATTTAAAGTAAATAATAATATCAATTTTGGACAAAAAAATAATAATAATATAAATGTACTAGTAGTATAATAATATAATGTCATGATATAGACTTAAGTTCAATTCTTGATTGGTTAAATTGCTTTTATATTAATTTTCTCTTATATGTACATGTTAGCTATTTAATTAAATTTATTTTAAAAATTAATTAAATGGGTTAAAACTTTGATTTGAATAAAAACATAAAGAGAATTAAAAATTAATTTGATTAAAAAAGTAAGGATGGTAACACACCGGCCAAAGATGAATAGGTATATACTAAGTCAAACAAACAATTCAAATATTATAAATAGGTTGTCAAACTAATGAATTTGTTTCAAATAAATACAACAATTATTATGCAAGATCGTGTATCCCATCTACATTTAAAATAACAAGAAACATAAAATTTATTTATTTTTTATAAATATTTGGGAAAGTACTATTATACTAAGGTGATTTATTCCATTAGTGATTATTGATGCCGTGCCTCCAACGGTTGAAAGTGACCTTTACCTAAGATTGATGTTAGAAGGAAATAAAGGTTTTTACGGAAAATGAAAAGGAAGAGTTTGAGAGTGTTGATAGAGATTCTTATCAATATTGAGTATGAAAAATGTGAGAAAAGAGATATAAAGTGATATAAAATAAGTATATATATATATATATAAAGAAATAAATATAATAAAATTAAAAAGTTTTTGATAGTTTTCCATACATCTAATAAATAGAAAAAAGATAGAATTATTTTTTAATTTCAATTGTTTTGTTTATCTAGAAAATAATAATAATAATAATAATTTAGTTATTATTTAAAATATGTAAAATGGAAATAGAGGGAAAATATGATTATTTAAAAGAGTAAATCTCAATTTATATCTTTTATATTTATAAAATAATATTATAGGGTATTTTTTAATGAGTAATGTCCCCATCCCGTAGATATATCTATTGGCTAAGGATCTTGTGCGCGTGCTGAAGGCGCGGCAGCTCATTGCTGACCGGTGGATTTAAATTCTCGTGTTGGTCGGTAATAATTCATGCAAAACCCATGACTGAGGAAATTGAGGATCACTTGGATTTGGCCTATCAAAAATGAGTTTTCCAATGAGGTAATGGAAATACCAACCTGGTTGACCCGTCATTGTAACAAAATGCCCCGTAGTTGTGGTATTTGGGTGGGATGCGACCATGGTAGGAAAGGTGAATAGTGCTAGTTAGCCACTAGGGTGTCTGTCACGGCTAATTCAAGTGGGTTTTTCGTTGAACTCCTGAAGTTACTAAATATGGTGCATCCTTATCCATGGGTCATATTAATGGTCCATTAAAAAACTTATTGGGCCTATACCTCATCTTCACCCCTCATTTTTCATGTGCCTCCTTCCGCGTCCCCATCCACCAACTCACTTAGTAACTACTAAGGAGGCTTTTGGTTCATTCTAAAACTTGATTATCCTATAAAATTAAATTATGAAAATTTTATTTTAAATGTCGAATCATTTATATTAAATTAAAAAAAGTTTCAAAATTTTAAAAAATAATATATTTATAAAATAATATATTTTTTATACTAATTAGTTCAACCTAGGAGTGGAAATACAGTGTATGTCATCCTCAAGAACAGTGATTTATGGCAACCGACCCAACCGAAGGTGACGCCCTTGTTGATTTCCTACATTTGAGGTAATCCAACCTCTCTACCATTGAGAGATTATTGGGTACATAGGCCTTGTTTATAATAACTACTTTATATACCTTGAATACCATTAATTAATTCCCCCAAAAAAAAGTTAATAACATTAATCTATGGCATTAGTCTGATTTTTTTAATATAACGAGTTTGTTTTATTTTAAACCAGTTGAAAAATTAGCATATTTATTGTCCTCTTCGACCAGTCCCCAACGGCGGGCGATGACATCAACACCAAGGATGTTGATCCGATAGTCAACCCCAAACGATATCTTTTTTTATATTTTAATTTAAATGGGAATGGTGTGTAGTCAAGCGATCAATTAGGAGCTATACGTTCAGAAAATTTCATGAGTTAGTGGTGGGAGATGGTGACCCCAATGACCCCAATGATATGGAAAATGAGGTAACTGGGCCTTTCCTAAGACCGGAGCTTTTCGCTTGCCGATGACAAGTAGCCACTATCTTGTCCGACATTTTTCACATTTCCATCTCTTCTCCTGGCCAAGGTGGCTGCGGACGGACGGTAGTGGCAGAGGCCTGTAAGTCCCTTCATAAATAACTTTTTATAGAATATGAATGAATATATAATATAATGACATAATATTAGATAATAATTGTGAGATTATATATTACTAAGATTTCTCTTTTATATTACACACATTATAAGGTTTTTGCTCAAACTCAAACTCATGAATGCAATCAATATTTCCACTCAGGAGTACTGCATGCATCCAAGACCTCTCCATGCCCAGTAGAAAGCAATTTATGGTGCTCTCTTGGACTATTTTGAATTCCTGAACTTTGGCACACGTTGTAGAAGGGGACCGGTCCCAAAAAGAAGCCATCTAGTTGGGCTAAAGATGAGATGGGAGCTGATGTAATAAATAAATAAATAAGCTGCAAATAAATTCGATAAATCAACAATTATATCTACTTTTAATAGATAATAAGGTATTCACGCTATAATATAATAAAATTAATTTCAATATATAAATACACCATTGAAATATAAATGTAATATAGAGTGTTGTTAATGAGGAAAAATCATGTTGAAATGGTTATATTTTTTTAAGTGGGTATTTTGTTAGTCAATTTTGAATTAATTGTAACTTAGTAAATATCTAGATAATATATATAGATATCACATCTATAAAACTGATTAATTTGAATATTCTTTGGCCGGAAAGAAAAATCTTGGAGTTATTTATTTGTCGGGGACCAGGAAGATGTATCTACATATGTGATTGATGAAATTATTGTGCTTTCATATTAAACATGTGAAGTATGTGATATGTAGTATTTATGCATGTACCAAAAATACATCATCCATAAGAAGGTTGATACAACTATTATATACTCAAGAGAAGTAGACTCATTGTCACAACCAATTAGGTTTGGTTAGTTAATAAATTGATGTCAAATAGACTAAATGACCCAAAGAAAGATTGGCCCATGGAATAAAAATAAAGAATAATGCCTCAATTATGAAAGAAATGTAACATCAGTTCTAGTCTGTGATGGCCTGCCGCGAGATGACGAAAACAATAAACATATTGCTTGAGTAATAGTTCTATGTGGTCATAAAAAAAACTAATGATATATGCACAAAAATTCATTAATTTATTCACTAATTCATGAGAATAATATGAAATTGTCAAATAATTGTGTGAAACTTCTATAACGGGATAAAGTACAGCCATATGCATTTGTTCCTACCACAAAAGGGATCGGGTATTAACCTTGAATCTCTTTCAAGTAGACTCTTCAGAATGGCTAAGACCTCTACTTAAGATGGGTCAACCACATTTGACCTTTTAAGTGTAGATCACATGAGAAGTTGTCATTCTTATCTCCTGTGACAGTCCAACTCCTATTTGACATGCATGAAATAAATGATCACGAATAATTTTAACATGTTCTGCCGATGGTGTACTTATCTACCTTTATAGTTGAGTTGTTATAGTTATTTAAATACACTTAGACATGTATTGCATTTTGATAGTTTGATATAAAACCTAAAAAGCTTCTCTACTACTTTTGATATATACTAATCCGATTAGATAAATAAAATAATTATCACTTTTTCTCAATATTATGATACAGTAAATATTTTACTATTATATATTCGATATATCGAAATTATTAAATTAATATATCAGTTTCAAAATTTACTATAAATTTAATTTTTTATAAAATAATTTTTAAATATACAATGTAAGCCATAAAATATTTATGTAATGAGTAGATGTATTGGATTTTCTTTTATTATACTCGAACCTCACATCCATTTATTTTGAAGCGTCTTTTTTTTAAGCTTCACACCTCCTTAGCATATTCTTTAAAATATGTTATGTAACGATGTGATTTTCATATTCGTAGTTCAATTACAACTAATTATATTCTCTCAATATTATAAAAATCGGTACAATCACTAAGTTAGTACTAACAATAGAAAAACTTAAAATAAAAATAAATATAATTTTCAATAAAAATTAAAAAAATTTTATAATTATTTTACAAGTTGATAAAATAATTGGGAAAACATATATTACCAAATAAAAAGTTTTCATATTCTTCTATTCGAAAATCTTTAACTTGATATTGACATTAATCATAGCTATTTCCTATTACATCAGATCTCTAGCTCCTCCGTTTCTCTCTGATACCTGAAAATGTACTCGCGAGAGGTGAGTAATGCTTATAGAGTATAATAACCAATTAACGAGTTGTTCATTACTCAATATTGTCTCTACTATAAAACGCTAAAATAGAGTTTTATACTATATTTTACTCAATTTATTTTTAAAATTATTTATGAGTTTCATACCTGTTTTTCAAAATCCATAGATTTTTTTCAGAATACATTGTGAATAGTTAAATTCAAATATTATTATATATTTTTAGAGTATAGTTGGAACGAAACTATTTTCCCAATCTAACTAATCGAGTGGTATGTCGTTACCCCTTTCTAGTTTCCACGGATTTCATATTTATATCTAGTTCATTTACTAAGTATCTCACTATCATCTTCGATCACATACAATGCGAACAAATACCCTTAAGAGACGAGACTCATATGAGTATTAATTCTACCGAGCTTGATATTCAAATCATGTTAAATTCTTGATTAGATGTGTGAAACCCATCATCTCGAATCAAGGAAATCTAAGAAATAATCGGTCAATTAAATGAGAAAACTGAACTACTTAAGGAACGGAGAATGATAAATAAGGGTAAAAATGGAAAATTGCAAAATTACAAGTGACCAAAAAGTCATGAAAATCATGGGGAAGAACCATGAAGTAAATTGGATGGGAAAAACGGACCAGTTCAGGGTGAATCGGACCTTAAACGGATTGAACCAGTTTGAACTATACATGAACTGGTCTTTAAATTTATTTTTATTGGTGGCTTAAAATGATCAAATTGGGAAATTAAGACCACCATTGGACAGGAAATGAATTTAAATAAATTTAGAAATTTTTAGATTTGAGAAAACTGGTCGAATCATGCCTGAACCAACTGATTTTTGTGATGAAACCGGTCCGATCTGGAATAATGTCGTCTTCTTCCTTAGGATAACATCATTGTTCATCGGTTCAAAAACTTTCCTTTCCCGACGAAAGGAATATTCCTTTGATCAAGACATTTTTGGGCGAGGATAAACTCGACCAAAATGGAAACTGGTTGGGCAGAGGGTCCCTAAGCTCCCTATATAAAGAGCTCCGCTCTATTCATACTCCACACACCTCAAATCATCCTAATCTCATAAGTGCTCAATTTTCCGGCAAACCTCAAACTAGAGCTTCGACTTGGGCACTTTTCTTAGCATGAGAAGGCAAAGTCGGGTTCTACAAACTCCACGGAAAGTCATCTACCTGACAGCAAGCTCCCTTCGACTCGAGTATCGCCGGAGAAGCGTCCGCAGAATCAAACAGTGAAGCAGCTTCATTGGTTCAAAGTTGTCCTGTTTTTGCCGAGCTGAATTTAACCAAATTCAGACCTCCTCCGACCAAACCAAGCCTCCCTAAAGTCCACATGGCCCTCACACAACCTCCACATAGGTGAAAGGTAAGCTAATTTAGCCCCACTCCGTTGTTGCAAATTAATGCTAGAGAGAGAAAGTACTAAATTTCACTAATAAAATTCTCATTCATACAAATGTCAATTGTAGTGATTCTTGATCCTAAGAGAACCCTAAGTACAAGAGCTACATCCCCATATTAAGAGCTTGGACCGCTGCACATCCAACGGTAAGCTTTCAAAGTTTTCTCTCTCTACAAATAATTTTCTGGCAAAGCTCCGTTTAAACTCATTTCAGACCAAAATTCTGTAATTCAAAACTCCATTTGATCGTATGGAAGTGTAGAAACCGATCCATGCCATCAATTGGAGTAATTAACTCTAATTGAATGACCAATTTGAAGAAATCAAATTCGGTCAGTAAAGGGGGTAGAAATTGGGGAAATTTTGGGGATTTTGAAAAATTGAGGGACATCCATGCAATTTCTAAAAATTGAAGGTCAATTGGCAATTAGAAAGATGTTAGGGGACCAATTGGTCAATTTTCAAAAGAATTGCAGTCAATTGGCTATTTTTGGAAAGTAGGGGCAAAACGGTAATTTTTGAAAAATTGGGGATCAAATTGGGAATTTGAAAAACTTGAGCTCCTTACACAATTTTAAGTAAATTGAGGATCTAAGGAGGATATTGGAAGCCTTGGGACTCAATTTGGGGGAGAAAATTAGCATTAGGGACATAAAGTCAAGAAAAATGAACTTTAGGGACCTAAGTACAATAAATCAAGAATTGAGTTTAGTCGCTCATACGTGAGAAAATGAAAGTTGTCATGCCAAACCCTTACTAATATTGATACCCAAATTGTGTAGGGACACTTGGGACTGGAACGCAAGCAAGAGAGAGCTAGCGTGGACTTGGAAACTAATTGGGGACGAACACATAATAGTTAACGGGTGAGTGGGAATTTTCTAACGTCATGCCCGGTTGGGATGATGAGCATGTTTTGAACCATAAATCTACTGTGAGTGGGACTTTTAACCATCGTACCCGGTTGGTATGATGAGTTTCCAAAAGGAAAAACCCGCATACCGGTTGTAAGCAGACCTATCATCACACCAGGTTGGTGTGATGACTTAAAGAGGATTTTTGTCGTAAGTGTTCTCCCCTGACTATGTGCCACTGCTTAAACCATTTGGAAAACCTTCTTGACGTGAGCTAAAATAGCTCTAATAGGTCAGGGGCCTCGATTTTGAACTCATAGGGCTCAAGGTCCAGTTTTGAAAAACACTTGCAGTGGGCCCAAGGCTAGTGGGCATAGGCTGAAGCCCGTAAACAAACAAGATTAGGAAGAGCCATGAAAATTTTTTATGTAAAATGGAATCAATTTCTTTCATCTCATTTGGTGACGAACTGTTCAGCTCCATTGCAGGTTTGGTTGATTGGACTTGTGAATTTGTAGTCTCTTTAGTCGGATTCACATCATTCTCCCCCTCTTGAAAATGATTTGTCCTCAAATCTTCTGTTTCTTCATCACCTACATCAAAGGGCATTAAATCAGTAATATTGAAGCTTTCATTAACGCTATACTCACCAGGCAACTCTAGCTTGTAAGCATTATTATTAATGCGTTCCAACACACGAAATGGTCCATCTCCTCTAGGAAGAAGTTTTGATCGCCTTTGTTCCGGAAATCGTTCTTTCTTCATATGAAGCCAGACCCAATCGCCAGGTTCAAAAATGACACTTTTGCGGCCCTTGTTTGCTTATTTTTCATAAACTTTAGTCATTCGTTCAATGTGCATCTTTGTCTTCTCGTGTAGTTCTTTCACAAACTCTACTTTTCTCTTTCTATCAAAATTCACAAATTCACCTACAGGAAGTGGAGTTAGATCTAGAGGGGTTAATGGATTGAAACCATAAACAATCTCAAATGGTGAAAACTTAGTTGTAGAATGAACAAAACGATTATAAGCAAATTCAACATGTGGTAAGCAATCTTCCCATGATTTCAAATTCTTTTTTATTATAGAACGTAGTAAAGTACCTAATGTCCTATTTACTACTTATGTTTGACCATCAGTTTGTGGGTGACATGTTGTTGAAAACAGCAGTTTGGTTCTCAATTTACCCCATAGGGTTTTTCAAAAGTAACTCAAGAATTTAGAATCACGATCAGAAATAATAGTTCTAGGCATACCATGCAATCTGACAACTTCTCTAAAGAACAAATCAGCCACATTCGATGCATCATCAGTTTTATGACATGGAATGAAATGTGCCATTTTCGAAAACCTATCAACTACCACAAACATAGAATCCCTCCCCCTCTTAGTTCTTGGTAATCCTAAAACAAAATCCATGGAAATATCAATCCAAGGTGCATTAGGAATCGGAACAGGAGTATACAGGTCGTGAGGTTGTTGCCTAGACTTAGACTCCTTACATGTAATGCATCGAGAACAAATTTTCTCAACATCCCTTTTCATGTGGGGCCAAAAAAAATGCTCGTGCATCATCGCCATAGTTTTAGTTACCCCAAAATGTCCCATAAGTCCTCCACCATGTGCTTCCCTAACAAGTAACTCACGCAAAGAAGACTGAGGGATGCATAATTTGTTTTCTCGAAAAAGAAATCCATTTTGTAAATAAAATTTTCCAAACCTACCAGTTCGACAACCTTTAAACACTTCACAAAAATCAGGATCATTTGCATACAAATCCTTGATATAATTAAAACCAAGTAATTTAGAATCAAGCATTGAAAGCATAGCGTACCTTCGCGATAGAGCATCTACAACTATATTTTCCTTACCTTGTTTGTATTTGATCATATATGGGAATGTTTCAATGAACTCCACCCACCTTGCATGGCGTTTGTTCAACTTGTGTTGTCCTTTGAGATGTTTAAGAAATTCATGATCTGTGTGAATCACAAACTCTTTCGGCCATAGGTAGTGCTGCCATGTTTGAAGAGTTCGAACTAGGGCATACATCTCCTTATTATAGGTAGGATAGTTAAGGGTTGCTGCACTCAACTTTTCACTGAAATATGCAATTGGTCTTCCTTCCTACATTAATACACCTCCAATACCTACTCCTGATGCATCACACTCAATTTCAAATGTTTTCGAAAAATTAGGCAATGAGAGCAATGGGGTAGTAGTTAATTTTTCCTTTATCAATTGAAATGCATTTTATTGCTCATTACCCCATTTAAAAGGTACGTTTTTCTTTATAACAGCAGTAAGAGGTGCAACATAACTACTGAAATTTGGAACAAAACGTCTATAAAAACTAGCTAATCCATGGAAACTTCTTACCTGACTTACCGAATTAGGTGTCGGCTAGTCGCGAATTGCCTTAATCTTTTCCTCGTCAACTCCAATCCCTTCTGAACTTATAATATATCCAAGAAACACAAGTTTATCCAAACAAAAGACACATTTATTCAAGTTGGCAAACAACTTATGTTGCCTTAATGCTTCTAACACAGCTCTTAAATGTGCTACATGTTCATCCATGGTCTTGCTGTAGATTAGAATATCATCAAAATATACCACTACAAATCTCCCAATAAAAGCACGTAATACATGATTCATTAATCTCATGAAGGTGCTTGGTGCATTAGTCAATCCAAAGGGCATAACTAACCATTCATATAATCCTTGTTTAGTTTTAAATGCAGTTTTCCATTCATCCCCTTCTTTCATTCGAATTTGATGATATCCACTCTTAAGATCTATTTTCGAAAATAAATAAGATCCATGCAACTCATCTAACATGTCATCCAAACGAGGAATAGGGTGGTGATACTTTACCGTGATGTTGTTGATGGCTCGACAATCCACACACATTCGCCATGTTCCGTCCTTCTTAGGTACAAGTAGCGCTGGCACAGCACATGGACTCATACTCTTTTGAACATACCCCTTTTCCATCAGCTGTAGGACTTGGCGTTGAAGTTCCTTTGTTTCCTTAGGGTTACTTCTATATGCTGGTTGGTTGAGAATCGTCTCTCCAGGAATTAAATCAATTTGATGTTCAATTCCTCGAATTGGTGGCAAACCTGGTGGTATCTCATCAGGAAAGACATCAATAAATTCCTAAAAAATAATAATAATATTGCTCAGCAAAGATCCGACAAGATCGTTAGTACTAAAAAAGGCATCATTGTACATAAGTACAATAAGAGCCTGATGTGAAAGTAAAGCTCGCTTGATCTCACTTTTTCTTGCAATAAAATTGCTTTTACTATCTTTTTTTTCCACTTCTAGCTTTTCCCTCTTTTTTTTCAACTCTGATATTTCTCCTTTCTTTTTTTCTTCTATTTTCTGTTCATTTGCCTTTTTCTTTTTCAGTTGATCCTCAAAAACTTACCTTGGAGTCAATGGTACAAGAGATATTGGTCTCTCATTCATCACAAAAGAGTACCTATTAATGAATCCATCATGCATAACTTGACGATCAAACTGCCAAGGTCGTCCCAAAAGTATATGGCACGCGTGCATTGGTACCACGTCACATAGTATTTCATCTTGATATTTTCCAGTAGAAAATGCAACCAACACTTGTTTGGTTACCTTGAGTTCACCTTGGTCGTTCAGCCATTGTAGTCGATAGGGCTTCAGATGCTTTAAGGTTGGTAATGCCAATTTCTCCACCAGCTCAGTGCTAGCTATATTAGTGCAGCTTCCCCCATCTATAATAACACAACAAACCTTATTTTTCACACAACAACGAGTATGAAATAATTTTTCACGCTGATTGTTTTCTTCTTCTTGGGCTTGAACACTGAGAGTTCACCGTGCAACCAACAATTCCCCTTCTTCTGCATATTCATAAGCATCTTCAAGTGGTGGCATCCCCGGATCGATATCTTCTTTTTCATCATCTGTCTCAATTTCACCATTAGCATTGGTCACCATTGCCCGCTTATTTGGGCATTGACTTGCAATGTGACCCCTG
The DNA here is from genome assembly GCA_030064435.1 of Trapa incisa. Lineage (NCBI taxonomy): Eukaryota > Viridiplantae > Streptophyta > Magnoliopsida > Myrtales > Lythraceae > Trapa > Trapa incisa. The sequence continues at coordinate 17,097,371 of CM057771.1, forward strand.
CCTTGGCATCGGAAACACTTAATATCATGAGTTTTGGGAGTTGTGATATGGGTGTTACCTTGATTTTGGGCCACAGCCTGCTTGGTTGTCTCTTTTAGTGGAGCATGCTGAGGTTGAGTTGACTGACTCTCAAATCGCCTTGAGGATGGTTTCCATGAGTTCAAGGAACCATTGTTTAATCCCCTTTTATGTAAACTCCTTCTCTTCAATTGTTGTTCGACTTTGATAGCTTGATGTACCATATCTTGGAGCTCAACATGATATTGCATTTCCACCACGTCAGCTATCTCATGGTTTAAACCATGCAAAAATCTCGCCATTGTTGCCTCTCTATCTTCCTCCATATTTGCTCGAATCATCGCAATCTCTATCTCCTTGAAGTATTCGTCGACGCTTCTTGATCCTTGGGTAAGCCTTTGGAGTTTATTGAACAACTCCCGCTGATAGTGGCTGGGAACAAATCGTCGTCGCATGATCGCTTTCATTTCATCCCAAGACTCCACAGGGTGTTCGTGATTTCGTTTCCTTTCCTTCACCAACTGATCCCACCATATTATAGCATAATCAGTAAATTCGACAGTAGCAAGTCGTACCTTTTTCATCTCCGAGTAATTATGACAGTAAAAAACCATCTCCATCCTCTTTTCCCATTCAAGATACGCTTCTGGATCAGTTTTTCCTTGAAAAGAGGGTATCTTCAACTTGATATTATCTAGGTTGTCATCAACTTGGGGTCGTTCTCTATGAGCATATCGATCGAACTCCTCGAGTTCTTGTGGATCAAAACGTCTTGGCTGAAAGCTTCGAGGTCGCTGTTCAGTAGGGGTATGTTGACGCGAACCCCTCACTCCTTCTTCCAATTGATCAATTCGCTCATGAAGCGGTTCCAACTCGGACTTTAGCAATCGTCTCATTTCGCTTATTATGGCTTGCATTTGTAAATTTGGAATCGGTTGTTGAGAATCTTCTTCATTTGGCGTATCTCCTCGTCGTTGTGCCATGAGTTCCTACAAATGGTAAAAATAATAGAAGAACCTTGCAAACGCTCACTCACATATTTCTCTCAATCACTCGTGTTTTCACACTCAATTGGCTGTTTCTTAAAGATTCAAACACTCTTGCCTTTTTCCTCTCGAATGTCTTCTTTCAATCTAAATTGAACTTTAAAAATAAATCATTTTTATGAAGCAGTTCAACTTGAGTAACAATCAAGACAAATCAATAAAGGTTTTCAAAAAGTAATTCCAAAAAATTTAAGTGAGAGGTATGAATAGACTAAAAAATAAGAGTAAAATTTAAATAGAGAAGAAAGAAATGAAGTAATAGACTTAGATAGAGCAGAATAAGAATGAGATATAAGATAGAATTGTGTGCCACTTTTTTTTTCTTTTGCCTTTTTTTTCACAAATTTTTTTTGCTCTTTTTTTTAGCACGAACTTTTTTTGCTTTCTTTTTTTTTTGCACGAATTTTTTTTGGCTTTTTTCTCTTTTTTTTTTAACCTACTGAAGAGAAGATAGATAGAAGAATATGAAATTCTACCGGTTCTCTCTCTAGCACCGGCCGGAAATTGCAGAGGGGAGCCGAATTAGCTTACCTTTCAGTCCTAATTCGGCCGTGGGAGAGCTGAGGAAGTGTTGGCAAGGCTTGGTTTGGCTTGAGGAGGGTTCGAAATGGCCAATTTTAGCTTGGCCGAAATAGGGCAGCTTCGGTCCATCAGAGCTGCTTCATTGTTTCATCAGGCCAATGTCTCGCCGGCGACCCTCGGAGTGAACGGAGACTACATACATGTAGTTGACTTCTTCCCGATTATAAAAACTCGACCTCGCCTTGTTTGGCTCAGAAAAGACCCCATGTTGGAGCTCTAATTCGACATTTATCAGAAAATGGAGCAATTGAGAGAGAATTGAGTTTTCAGGTTTTGAGAGAATGAATGTTGAGAGGCTCTTTATATAGGGAGCTTGGAGACCCGTTGGCCGTCCGCTTGGCACGGTTATAACTAACATTGAAGACCTGAAACACCCCGAATAGAAGCATTTATTTTTCGCTGGTATTTCTTCTATTTCCCGGTGAGTGAATAGTGTTGTCATCCTAAGGAAGAAGATGACACTCTTCCGAACCAGACCGGATCGGTCCGAACCGGTTTCAAAGCTTAAACTGGTCAGTTCACCTCCCATTCGACCGAGTTTTTCAAATTTTAAAATTTTAAAATTTATCTAAATTCATTCTCTATCCAATGGTGACCTCAAATCTCCAATTTAAATTATTTAAGCCACCTAGAAAAATGAATTTAGGATTCGGTTCAATAGTGGTTCAAACTAGTCCGAACCGGTTTGGATCTAGTTTACTTGAACCGGTTTGGTTTTCATCCCCAATTCCTTCACAAGTCCATTTCCATGTCTTTTATGACTCCTTGGGTCACTTAGGGTCCATAAAACTCCCGATTTACCATCTCTTTATCGATTCCGATTCATAAACCGACTCAGCCCTTAAACTGGTTCAATTTGGTTTGGGTCCGGTTCACTTGAACCGGTCTGTTTTTTCTCTCCCAATTTATTTTAATATTCCTTCCCAAGGTTTATGAATTTCTTTAGAGTACAATGGAGTTGAATTCCTCTGTTTTTCCTAATCTCTATCAGTTCCGGTTCATGAAACGATTCAATCCTGTTGGACCCGGTTCATTCAAAATGGTCTAGTTTTCCTCTTCCAATTCATCCTTAGGTTCTTTTCCATAGTATTATGAACCCTTTGAATCACCTGGGAGTTGTAAATTCTTAAATTTCCCATTCAAAATTGATTGAGTTTGTGAACCAGTTCGATTTTCTCACTTGGTTTGACCGGTTCCCTTCCCGATTTTCCTTAGCTCAAAAGGGCAGGGTTTACAAACATCCTTTGCCTTGGGAATAATTTCCCTTGATGTCCACTTGGGGTTTGCTTGACATGCTAACAATTCGTTTGTTCTTTCACTTAGCCCATTTTAAACACTTACCTAAGGAACTTCTTTTCCTTTCCGCTGTTTACTCTTTCCACGGAGTTTATCATAACTAGACGAGTCTTATCCACTATTAAGCAGGCACATCTTTAGGTTCATTTCTCCTTCTACTTAATGCAAGATTCTTACTCTTGGGTTCTTGCCTAGGTCTTTAGGATTGGGAGTTCCAAAATGCCCAATCGTTCCTGTGTCTAGTTATTCTCTTTATCATTGAAATTCTTAGCTCAGTGTTATTCCGAGCATTACATACTTGTTTTCATAGGTTTCAGTGTTATTTCCCTTTCATCCTATTTTTACCCTTCCTCCATTCGTTATTTATTTCCACTTAGGTCCAAATTATGCCTGACCTCATCATGCTTATCAACTGACTCTTCCTTACTTGAGTCACATTTTTCCTCGGGACTATTGGGTTTACATGTCACTTACAGCATGTCATACTCTATAACTTGTTTTTTACCATTTAAATTTTTAGAACACTTCTATAATGGTTGTTCTCAACCTTCCAACCTTTCAGGGATCGTATAGCTTTGTCTCTCTCTTCGTCTGGTAGTATTTCTTGACTACCTTTACCGTTATCCTCTCATTTATCTTGCCTTTGACGTCATGTCTTGCATAACCGTGTCGATCTCCTTACTCACTCTTGTTTGTTCATGACCATTTCATGATTCCCTTATTTGAGGAGTTCTCCTTTAACGATTTTCTTTCTCTACTATGTTATTCAAGTCAAGAATCCCTCGTGAAGGTTCCCTTCCTATTCATTCTTACACCCTTTAGAGCATTTGTGCACCTTTAATCGTTTGTCAACCTTAATTTCTCAGTTCACTCTTTACTTCCCTATCTGAGGTATCTCCGATTGTCGGGTATTTCGTGTACTTCTCATCATGCCCATCCTATTGCACTTCTTAGAGTGTCGTCTCTACTACTCATGATCCTTCTTAGGACATCCTTGATCGTCCTGTTATTATTAGCTTCTCCCTTCCACTAGGTTCGTCTAAAATCCTGATTTGGCTTCTTCACTCTTCCAAAATAGGTCATAATTGACCGTCCCGATATACCATCATCTACCTATGATTCTTAATTAGGTTACTTAGCTTGGGATTTTCCCTTTTAAGGTCTTCCTTCCTATCTTTATCCTTCTGCCCAGGGACTCCAGTGTAAACCCCGCCCTTTTGAGTTAAGAAAAACTGAGAAAAGAACTGGTCAAATTGAGTAAGAAAACTGAACTAATTCACAAACCCGATCATTTGGGAATGGGCAATTTGGAAATTTACAACTCACGGGTGATCCAAAGGGTTCATAAAACCTTGGAAAAGAACCTTAGGACAAATTGGATGAGAAAAATCAAACCAGTTTAGATGAACCGGATTCAACTGTATTGAACCGGTTTATGAACCAATAGAGAAAGGGCAAACCGTGAAATTTATGGATCCCAAGTGACCCAAAGAGTCCCAAAAGTCATGGAAATGGACTTGAGAATGAATTGGAGATGAAAACCAAACTGGTTCAAGTGAACCAGATTCTAAATTCATTTTTCTAGGTGTCTTAAAAAATTCAAATTTGAGATTTAAGGCCACCATAGGATAGAAAATGAATTTAGATTAATTTAGAAAAGTTTATATTTGAAAATTTTGGTTGAATGTAGGGTGAACCGGCCAGTTTAAGCTTTGAACCCGGTTCGAACTGGTCCGGTTTGGTTTGGAACAGTGTCGTGTTCTTCCTTTAGATAACAACACTGTTCACTCGCTGGAAAATCATGCAGCACTGGCGAAGCTGAAAAAACTCTAGCGAGGGAGTTTCAGGCAATGAATGACCACCATTGAGGCACCAATCGGATGGCCAAGAAGTCTCCGAGCTTCCTATATAAAGAGCCCCTCCCCATTCATCCTCTCTACACCTAAAAACTCCATTCTCTCTCAACTGCTCCATTTTTCGGTGAAGCTCAAACCAGTGCTCTGACTTTGGCACTTTTTTGAGCCAAACAAGGTGAAATCGAGTTCTTTAGAACTGGGGACAAGTCAGCTACACGTGTGTAGTCTCCGTTTGCTTAGAGGGTCGCCAGAGAAGCGTCGGTGTGATGGAACAGTGAAGCAACTCCGACCGACCGAAGCTGCCCTATTTCGGCCAAGCTAAAATCGGCCTTTTTGAGCCCTCCTCAGGCTAAACGAAGCCTTCCCAACACCTTCACAGCCCTCCTATAGCTAAATTAAAGCAGAAAGGTAAGTCAATTTTGCTCCCCTCTACAATTTCCAACTGGTGCTAGAGAGAGAACTGACATAAGTTTGATGATAAAATTCTCATCCAATTCGGCATCAATTGATGCAATTCTTGATTCTAGAACAAACCTCAGGACGAGAGCTATCTGGCCAGATCGAAACCTCGGACCATCGTGCCCCCGACGGTGAGTAATTGAAGTTTTCTCTCTCTATAGTCTATTTTCCGACGAAGCTCCGTTTGAGCTCATTCCGACGTCAAAACTTGTGATTCAAAGTGCTATTGAATCGTATCAAGATGTAGGATCTCAATTTTAACTTTAATTTCAACAATTATAAGTGTTTGATCGGTCAATTTGATAAAATCAAATTCGGCTCTGTTAATGAGTTGAAATTAGGGAAAAATGGGGGATTTTTAAAATTTGAAGGACCAAAAGGCAATTTTATAAAAGGGTCAATTGGTCATGATAAGAATGTTAGAGGGCCAATTGAGGAATTTTAGAATTTTTGGTGTAAAACTTACATTTTTGTAAAGGAAGAGCAAAATGGTAATTTTGGAAAAGTTGTGGGACCCACAAAAAGTGGTTTAATTTCTCAAATTTCCATGAAAACCCACTACCAAGTGGTATTTTAAACATCATAACTTAGAGTAGTGATGTGAAAAATATGCGAAAAAACTATTTACCGGTTGTAAATAGATCATACCCGGTTAGTATGATGAAACTTCCTCAAAAGAAGTTGAAAACCTGTTCATCAGTTATGAGTGGAGATGTCCTTATACCCAGTCGGTATAATAGACAATTGAAAATATATTTTTGTCGGAAGTGCTCTCCCCTAACTGTTTGCCATTGTTTAAACGATTTGGAAGACCTTCTTGGTGGGAGCTCAAATAGCTCTTATAGGCCAGGGGCCTCGGTTTTGGAACTTGGGGGCTATTATGCCCGGTTTTGAAAATCTCAAACAAGTGGGCCATAGGCCAGTGGGCACGAGTAGGAGCTCATAAACAAACATGAGATATGTGCCATAAAACATAATAAATGAATTGTTTGGCAATGGTACTAAGACAGAACCGACATATTCAGTCAACTAGTTACAGTGCAACATGACAGGTCTCCGGACCAGTTAAGACAAACAGCTATAGGTTGAGTTGAAGGTCGAGGCCATTGGACCAATGGCACCACATATTATATGGCATGATAAGAAAATATTGTTTGTTCATGCACTATAATTACAGGATCATTAAGACGCCCATGAGGGGTAGTGATGTGTCCTAAGGGCCCTAGACGACCTAGTGAGTATAAGGGCAGTTCGTCGTATGAGGTGACCGTGCGAAATTTGGAGTAGTACTAAGCGCATAAGACCGAAGTGGGGACAGAATGAGTCCATGTCCTCATACAGACACGGAAAATTGATTTCAGGATTGATGGTCGGATGTCATGTATATCCACTCATTCTCAAGTTAGAAGTGGACGTGCTTCTATCTAGGCGGCCGGTAAAGTTGCCCCGACACCACAAGTGGGTTCAGTGAACGTACCGACCTGCGAATGTGTGTTTGACCTTCATGATGAAGGATGTGTGTTGAATGATGACATACCTTGATTAATAAGAAATAATGAAAAACTGAGATTTGATATGAAAGGATTTTTGAAAGAAACGAGTCTGGCACACTCTAATACAAATCTTTTTCCTAAAAGTTAAAAGTTTTGAAAACCCATTCATTGAGTAGTCGTACTCACCCCCTCCCTTATATCCTTTTAAGGAAATTTCGGAAAGTCTACCTTTAAAGACCATCAACTAAGACGTCTATGAGACAAGTATAATAAATTTAAAATATTATGCAGTTTTGATTTATGTTATTCCAGGAAAAGGTGCAGGTTTAAAGGACGCCTTACTCTTTACAGTTTATAATAAAAGGAAACCCTTTAATAAACTATGAGAGTTGTGGGTTGATCACGGGGATCCGACCAAACCGGGTCAGGGCGTGACATAACACTCATTCACTAAGTTGTCGAACTCACCCCCTCTCTTTACTCCTTTTCAGGAAACTAAGGGGAAACCAACCTTAAAGACCTATCGGTAGTCGAACCTTAAGGTAGATATGTAAAATTTATATTTAGTTTTAATTAATGTTATTTCAGAAAAGGTACAGGTAAGAAGGAAGCCTTACTCCCCACGATTTAAAAGAAGGGAAAACCTTTAATAAACTGGGAGAGTAGCGGGTTGTTCATGGGGATCCGACCAAACCGGGTTGGGGCGTGACAGATGCTATCCGACGTGGCTCTACCACGTGTCAACCTCTAATTGGTCAACTGTTTCTTCAATATCCTAGATGGACGCTCTGTGGCACCTTTGCCACATGTCCACTTCCCATTAGTTGACCCGACTGACTAGACTTCTCCGACATTAATTGTTCATCGGGGACACGTCACTCCCCGATTGGTCAACACTTCGAGGCGCTCACTAGGTGTTGATCGATCGCGCTTCGCCACTCGTTGCGCGCTGATTGATCATGTATGTTGACTGAGCACTAACCTGGCAGTGGTCCGTTGACTAGTTGGATCGTTGTCCTGTTTGGTCCAACCGAGTTCAGTGACCCAAAATCGAAAATCGATCGATTCATACCCGATTCTGCCGGTTTTTTTAAATTTAAAATTTTCTAAATTTTTGTAAATTTATTTTCTATCCAATTATAACTTCAATATCACAAATTGATATTTATATGCTAACTAGAAAAATAAATATTTGAATTGGTTGAATACGATTTATCCCAGTTCAACTCAGATAAGATTCGGTTCAGTCTGAATTGGTCCGATTCTCACACACCCTTTCATCCATGGTTACTTCGCATGATTTTAGGATATTTAGTTATCATTTGGGGTTTTCAAATTTCTCGTTTTTGACACATAGTTATTGAATTTTTGTTAGGTTTAAACTCGGTTTTACTCGAAATTTTCCAGTATTCCAACCCAGATTTTTTATTTTGTGAAAATGGGATTTACAAAATAAATAATAATAATTTATTAAATTATTATATAAATAACTATGAATATCATAAAATTAACAATCGAGACTCACTTACATCTAAATTAATTATACTCCAAAATTTTGGAGTAAATATTGTTGAGAATAAGATTTCACATTATATAAAATTAGAGAAGTGTCGTGGGTTTATAAAGTTGTAAAAATTCTACTATTTACAAGTTGTGGCTTTTAAGTAGAAATGGGATTGAGCATTTATCGGTAAACAATACCTTCTCTCACATGGTATTATAGGTAGTGGGCTCACATTTATACTCGACCTGAAACTGGAAATCTAGCTTGTGATATGATTATTCTCCCCTTATTTATCATCTTCTCATCATACAATCTATTTGATTATTTTATTATTTTAAATTTATCCAATGAGAGCATTAAACCATCTTATACTTTCCCACTCGTACAGATCGAAAAAATAATAACCGACTTGTATACAGTTATTAAGTACGGATTTAAAAACTGTACGTAACAAATGTATACACGTTGGATGTAAGTGCTTGTTGATTTATAAAATTGGAAAAATTATATTACTTATAATTAATTGCTTTAAATTATTTATTTTAAGTATATCTAGATCACACCCTATATATACAATGTATTCTCTTACAAATATAAAATTAATTAATTAAATAATAATTATAAAATATAATACCAATACAGTGATATTAATAAAATTATAAAATATTATTATAATAAAAAGTAATATTATATAAATATATTATCTAAATATTTATATATATAATATCTACTAAAAATCTTATTTAAAATTAATTGTTATCTCAAATAATAAAATATATATTATATAGATATATAAATATCTTACAATATATATAATATCTACCAAAAAAATTATTATCTAAATATCTTGGGATATATATAATATTTTAAAAAAAGTATTATAAAATATTTGGTAAAAAATTAAGTGGGACATTATATTTACTATTTATAGAGTGGTCCCGATATACAAAGTGGGGTGATACAAAATCTATTAGTAAAATCTGGGAAATTCAAAATTACTCGTAATTCTTTCTAATATAATGAAATAAAAAATATGTTAAGTAATAAAGGAATTAAAAAAATAAAAAATATTATTCAAAAAACTTATGCAAAATATAAGATTTATTGGAGTTATATTAAATAAAATCGATGCCGTTTAAAAACCTAAAAACCGGACGAATATGTCGAAAAGGTACGGATTCATAATTGGAGTACAAAAAATTGGAGTTCCAACAAAATTAAAAAACAAGATGAGACAAAATGGATTCTTACAAATTCTATGAGGGGCATAATTGGAGTTCCATCAAATAACTCGTAAGAGTGAGAGTATTCAAAATGCATCAGTACCTTCATGCAACCGTCCTTTACTCCTAGTTGAAAAGTATTTCTTTATAATATCTTAAATATTTATAAAATAATAATGGGATTTTTATGATCCAGGAGCGTCCATATCTCCGCAAATAAGTGGTTCGCACGTGGCATTAATATACCCTCGTTCCATAACCATCCCTCCCTATTGGATAACTCGTCAACACTCTTGAACACGTCCTTGTAGCGGACACATCTTAAGGATTATATTGTGCTATAAATATACAAAAGAAATTATTCAAACAACTTGCATTATTCCTAATAAAATATTATAATTTTCAGTTTACTCATATTATGGGTCCCATAACGGACCCATGTCGTTATCATTCCTACCGTGCTCCTGCCTTGTAACATATTTTTGCCAATGCCATATACATGATAGTCGGTGGAAAAGTATTGAATATATATATATATATATATATATATATATAAAAAGCTGCTGCGTGATCTCCGTACCCTCGCCTGAAAGGACGGAGGAATGACTGGGGTGCGTATGAATGAATTATAGCAGCCTTTGTTGGAGATATATATATTGATTGAACCAATATTTGAGTATTTAAAATTTTATACCAAGAAATGAACCTTAAGTTTTAATATTACCAACATTTAACCCATTGCTATATCAAATTTTTGTGAGGGGGGTAAAAGGAGTGAAGCTAAGTGCTAGCTTGAGTAATTTTTTAGGAATAAAGTGTTTGTGTATTTATTATTAATTGTTCTTATAGAATATTAAACTTTTTAATTTAAGGCCAATGCTCAATCGAGTAACACAATTCTACATGTAATAATTGAAAAGATATCGATCTAATTGTTATTGTAGGTCTTACTATGCTAGTTATTCCACTGTATAATTGATTTTTTTTCAATTATAATAGGATATATGTAAGCTTAAAAGAGATAGTGTGAATTTGTGATTAAAGATAAAAGAAATTTCATGGCATGGCATGAACATGATTTATAACATTTTAGTTATTAGGAAAATTATAAAAAAAAACACTTGATTCACAAAATTGACTTTTGTTTCAAGGACAAATGGAAATCAAATGGCTAATATGGAAAGTATGAAGCACATATGCGATTAAAAAGACCTTTTTTTGTTGCATAAAATCTTCGTGCATCTCGCTAGAAATAGAGTGATAAAGAGGCGCCTTATTCTCAAATAATGAATCTAGGTCAAGCTCATAGTCATAGATATTCAGCCTTGACAGGGGCATGTAACACCCGTACCTTGCATTGCATAGCCATTTCCCTAAGCACACTATGCCATCTGTTGACTTTTTTGCATGTATACTCTTGTAATTGTCTCATCTTTAGAACGACAACATACATTATTTGTAAGAAAATAGTTTGTGATTCTCATATTCTCTCGAAATTATCATTTTCAGACTACACATTCCTCAGCCAGCCTGCCTTGGGTGGGATCATGGGCACCGACCTGTGTCATTGTCATTCCTGCGGTGCTCCTGCCTCATTTCCGATGACATATTGTCTCCTATACGTGTCATATATAATATAATAGTCAAATAAATACTCACCTCGCTCTAATAAAAGTCATGTTTGAGATACACGTTTTAAAATAAAATCATCCCAGCATAATTTCGTCAATTCAGAGCCCTTGAACTTACACGTTAATATTTTAAGCTATTTATACGGGCGATAAAAGAGACATTTTTGGAGCCGGATATACAAAATAGATTTATATTTTCTGCAAATGAATTGAATTTATAAAATAAAACAAACCGTTGCGCCAAAAGCTTGCCCAAGACAAGAGATCTCTATCATGGCATCCTCCCTTGAAAGGACGGTGGAATCACTAGGCTGCTAACTACTACTACTCCGTGTGTGTGTATATATATATATATATTCGAGTGGTCTATGAAAACCACTCAAATATGCACAAAAATTTAAGGACAAAGACATCCTTGTCCCTCGTTTTTACGTTATGGGGCACCTCGATCAGAAGAGCGACTTTTCTGGGTAATACATATTGCTCAGGAGGCTCTTCGCGGTCGCTCTGAAAGGGCACCTCGAACTGACGAAGCCGTCGACCAGCTGGAGGTAGGTTTTCAGCTCGTGGCACGTGGCCATATTCCCCTTGCTGTGGTACGGCGAAACCCGGCTGCTCAGCCGCAGCTCCTGCCCAACGTCGGCGTAGACCCACCGCATCTCCTCCACGCCCCTCTGGAACCAACCCGGCAGCCCTGTCATCACCGGTGGCCGGTCCACATTGTCATTCATGTCGGCCGCAGCCCGCACTTCTTTACAGCCATTCTCGAGGACGAACCCCGGCACTTTGGTGACTACATCGTCGGAGTTCACTATGCGGAGTATCTTCGTCCCGCTCTCCTCCAGCCGCCGACGGAAGCTCTGGTTTCCGACGCGGGGGCCGCCGAAGGACATCACTGTCACCATGGGTACACAATCACTGAAAGTCGTACGTATATCGTAAGCTGCGAGCGTCGCCAGTGCCGCCCCGAGACTATGCCCTGTGACGGTGATGCTCAGCGGCTCGTTGCTGTAAGTACGGAGGATTCTCGATATCTCGTCCCTGATGGTTTCCTGGAGGCTGGCCGAGGCGGCGGTACTCGATTTGTACAGGCTGAGGAACCCCCTTTGCACCATCGGGCCATCGTCGCCGGTGCCAGGGTGGAGGCCGGTGAGAGTGGCACGGAGGTTTTCCATCCACTCGAGGCAGGTGGCGGTGCCGCGGAGGGCGATGACCACGTCCCGTCTCCCGAGCCTCGCGATCTCCTTCCTGTCCTGGCAGACCGCCACGTAGCCGATCCAGCTGGACTGCGTGGACATCCAGCTCGGCATCCGGTCCATCCACTGAGGGAGCTGAACGCTACACGTGGCGCGGAGATGCCTTGTCAGCCGATACCCTGTCTCGCGTATCCCCGACCGGGAGAGGAGGGTGCTTCTGGGGTACTTACACGTGGCAAAAGACGGGGAGGCCGGGTCGAAGTCGAATGCCCTGTAGGCCGCCTCGACAAACTCACCGTACCGGAGGATCTCCTGGCGGAGGTTCTCATCGAGGGGATCGAGGAGGCCTTCCCAGTTCTTGCTCCCTTGGTACTCCATCCAGTTCCTCGATATCCTGCTGTGTCCAGCTTCCGCCGCCGTCGTCATCGCCCTATGAAGGGCTGCTTCTACCGCTTGAGTCGGCTGAACTTGGAGGTCGTAGTCAGCGAGGGCGACACTGCACCGGACGGCGGAGCGGCGCGGTCGGAGATGTAACGCTCCGGTTAGCTCATTGTCAGAGAATTGGAGGAATGAATTAAGAATGTTATTGTTGCTGTTGTTGGGGGGAATTAATGATGAGTTATTGGTTAGAGCTATGGGGAGCCTCATCGTTGTAAGGGCCAAGGTGGAGGAGGAGGAGTGTTGTACTGACCCTGTGGATGTAGTTAGAGGACCCCTAAGTGGATCTGTGTTAGCTGATGTAGGAGTTAAACTGAGGAGGGAAGGTTTTATAGGTGTTTGGAGGAGGAGGAGGAGAAAGGGGGAAAGAAGAGTACCTACGTTTCAGTCAGAGAGACCGAGTGGAACCTCTCAATCAAGTGAGCACTCATTTGGTCAGATGGAAAAAAAAAAATAAAGTAGATACGGCTGCATAGAGAGAGAGAGAGTGGACGGCGGAGTGAATATGTGAGGTTTTTTTTATAAGTTTCTTTTTTCTTTGTTTTTTTTTATTTATTTTGAAGGCAACTACGCCATGGAAAGAGCCGGGAAAGGGAGGAGAAAGGGCACTTTCAGCAATGAAGTTAGCCTCTTTTTCTCTCTTTTTTTTTGGTAAAGCATGAGGTAGTCATCTGATTGTGCATAAAATAGGAACATGGCACGTAAATTTTCATAATTATAATAAATTTTATAATATATAAGTGATATCTGAATCACGTAATATTTAATTAATTCCTTTGATGATATATTATTTAATCAAATTTATTTTCATTAAATTTCATATATTAATATACAAAATAACTCTAAGTTAACGTTAGCTTTATAATGAATCCAGCAATTGAGCATAATATATGAAGATTATTTTGCCAAAAAATATAAGAAAATTACACACTATCACCTATTAAATTATTTTTTTAATTTTTTTAGTGACTACAAACATAATCCCTTATTCTCTCTTGATTATTTCCCATATTTTCCCTATTTATTTTGACTCGACAAACCCACTATTATAATAATAAGAATATATAATTATGATGGAAAATATATAATTTAATACAAGAAATGTTAACAAAATATGGTTCATAGACTAAATTAATAAAGCAAGACAAAAGAGAAACGTACCATATATCAAGGAAGAAAATCAGAGGTGTACAAAGAAAACATGGATCAAGTGATTACAATGTAGTGATGCAATTTTGAATGCAATAGCTAAAATGTTGTCCTTTTGTCGAGACATGCTTCGTTCACTCACTCAACTTCTGACCCCTCACTCACTCAGTGTTCCGTGGACGTTCGGAAGAAGCCAACCCATAAACCCAACCAATCAATTGACTAGCTACTTACGTTTCCCTAAGAAATTCGTTATCATCCCTACGTATAGAAATTCATTATCATCCCACGTGGTGTGGTGTGGTGCTGTGATCTGGAAATGGACTGGCGAGTTTATGTGTCATTTTACTTGTGGGTGTTCATGAGTGATGGGTGAATGCATGGTCCCGATATCACGTGTGTAAGTATATAGAACGGATCCATATTTATATATACATCTTTTGTTTTTTTTTATTGTTGGAGTCGTGGTCAATAAATACATATAAACAGGATGAACGAGTCTAACGTTGTACAGATGCGAAAACCCTCTCTCATGTAAACAAGCATCAGATATTCCACGTTACGGCTTGCTGAACGAGTTACTCGTGTACATGAGTAAAAATTAAACACTTACATTTTAATAAATTTAAAATATTCAAAAAAATGTTTGACATCTTACACAAAGATGCATTGTGCACTTATATTTTTTTTATTAAATAACTATTTTTAGAACTCATATTTAAATATTAAATATCTCTAAAGTTTAAGGATGATACGAGAGAGGTGGATTATAGTATGATTCATGACTCTTGCATCAGTTGGCTGCGCAAGCAATACATTGGATTTGGAAGAAAGATTGTGGAACTTGGGTTGGCATGCCACCTATACATCTTAGAGGTCGCCGAGCTTATATTCCTACAAAGACATTCCTTGTAAGGACTGTTTTATGCGGTAGGGATCTGTCATCATCCCTCCCAATCCAACTGGCGTTTGAAAAAATCTATTGCTATGTGTATAAACAAACTTTGTATGCTAGTGTGGCTTATATATTTTCAATTACAGTACACGATTTTTTTAGTTGTTGGTGAAGCGGTGTGTTATAGTACTGTATACTCATTATTTTTTTTTATTTAATATAAAATATAAACATAATTTTTCTATTTTATCTAATTTATAATTATATTTTAATATAGGCATTTGCTCATTTTAAGATTAAAATTAAAAAAAAACGTCACAAATAATAATAATAAAATGCATAATACAAATACAATATCAATACTCCATATACGAGTAAAAAAGTCAGTGTTCTAAAAAAAGTCGGTGTTTATTACATAGTACACAATGCCAAAAATTTACTGCAGTCGTCGATTTTATAGGCCCAAAACCACGCTTAGAAATACACACGTGCGTTATTAATAGAAGACGATAAGGTGTAGCATCCATGGGCATATGCTCTTCTTCGTCTAAAGCAATTATCTTCTTAAAGTTAATTATAATTATTTTTCATTTCACAACATTTAATATAATTTTTTAAATAATAATAATAATAATAATAATAATTTAAATCCGTGCATGATCAGCAGTGTAGTGTCACCGTGAAGGCTCTGTAGAAAAATATGGTTTGACGAGGATGAAGGGTCGAACAAATAAAATATTATAATTATAATTTTGATTAAAAAATTAATGGATCCCTTTATTTCTCTGTTAATTATCTGATCCTCGGTATTTTTAAGATATCTTATGTTACCAAAAAAAAGGTTCATTAATTTAATCCAGAAATGAAATATATTCCATGGCTTTCTTCACTTTCGGTAGCACTGAAGGTAATTCTTTCTCTCCATGGAAATGTTCATCGTGTCCATCCATATGCTTAGCTAATGGCCCTTTACTATGCTGATGACAGTGTATAGCCAAATCCTCACTTTTTGTCACATTTCATATTATATTATATATTTTAATAATTGCTGGGAAAAGTAGTGGCCCGGAGAATCTGAAAGACACATTATTGACACATATATATACACACAACACAAGTATATATATATATATATAATTGTGTGGATGAGGACACCAAGTTGTTGGGTGTCCAAATGGTAAATATATATAATTGTGTGGATGAGGACACCAAGTTGTTGGGTGTCCAAATGGTAAAGATAGGATTGTGTTGAGATATTCAATCCCATTAATATGTCAAAAGATAATTTCTAGTTATTCTCTCCAGCTTTTCTAACAAAAAAGAATACATTGTTCCTTTTCTATACAACCATTTGCACCAAAAATAAAATAAAATAAAAGCATGGCAATTATGAGGGGTCAGGCTAATTGTAAATTAATGGACCCCTCATACCCAATTGACCTGCCTTTTTAGAACCGACATATGGGTTGGAGTTGGAGAGTCCATGTTGAGGAAAAAGCTAGGCTAGGGACCGGAACTCCTCATGGGCGGATCCCAATGGTGGCAGGAGTTTGAGAATTAAACGTTTAGAATTCAATTGTCACGAAATTTTTTAATATGACATGCTTACATGATATTTTTTTCATTAGGTAATAACAATTTGATAATGCAAGAATAATCAAATGACATGAAAATACTTATGTGGTATAATAACGTGGTTGCCACCTAGTCTGATAGAATGATGTTGGTTACGTGGTATGCTAACATTCATGGCTCCATGGCCATTGCGCCCAGGTGAATAATAATATGAAAATTAAATCTTATTATTGAAATTTAAAATACGGATGAAAAAGAGTTGAAAAACTATACTACTAAAATACAAGTTTATTAATAAGTAATTTAATAAATTAAATAAAAGTAGAATATATTTATAATATTATAATAATATAAAATTAGAAAACATATTATTAAATAACATATGCGATTAAATTAGAAATATAATATACATATGTAATCATATTGTTAAATAGCATATGTAATTCGTTTAGCACGAATTTAACTGAAAAAAATGGTTTACAACTTTCAGATAAATCGATAAAAAAATTTTAATTCTCAATAGGGGTAAATAAAAAGATAAAAAAATAATAATACACTTTTAGATAAAATCAATAAAAAATTTTTAGATAAATATGTTTACTAAATATGTGTAAATAAAGAGATAAAAAAGAACAATACATTTTTTTAGATAAAATTGATAAAAAAAAATTTTAATTCTCAATCTAAGAATTAGATTTAATTCTAATTATTCTGTTGTTCTTAACTTCAACAATAATTAGTGTGAAATAGTTGACATCAAAATTAAAAAAAAATAATAAATTAAATTGAAACCACGGGTAAAGTAAACAGATACCATAATTATACTAATTTAAATATTATTAGAATTATATTAATTTAAATATTATTAGATTCTTATTATATTATTTTAATTTATTTTATCTATTAATTCTCATTAAACTTATATAAACATATGATATTATACAAATATTTAATAAATTATTACAAAATATTTACCCACATTCTATATACTATCATTCTTTTATTTTTTTTACTATTTTTTTATAGTATTATAGAATTATTTTAAAAAACTCTTTAAATACTATAATAGTGCCGTCACCGGGCCTACAATCCATTCGTACTAATTATTTATATCATTTCTTTATCCCATATCTTTTCTAATTTATTGTTTCTGTTGTAATATTAAGAAAAAAAATTCTGATTTATTAAAATTTTTTAATTTAATTATATTTTTTCTTTCAAAATTTTGAGTATATATTATTTATTTTTTTTAAATAGTGTAAATATTATTATTATTTTTAACGTATTTATTCAATTTAACTTAAATTCATATAAATATTAACACATTTTTTATTTATTGATAAATTTATTATTTATTATATTAATAATGACCTCATTATTCATTTTTATTATTTTTAATATATTTATTATACATATCCTTAACGTTTGAGGATAGGGTGGGTGATGGCAGGTGTGCGTGATCCACAACTTTAGCCAGTTGGTTGGCTTCTAAGAAGCATCCTACATGGCCGGTGAAGGGAGGGAGCTGTTAATGTCCGTTGTGAGCCTCTCATCTATAGTCCAAACTGTTGATGGATTTTGGGTGGTAGAGTTCTTAATGAGGGTACGCTTACACTATTCTTGAATGAAAGGGTTTAGGTTTGTATTAATTAATAAATCAGCAATTCATCATGCAAAGGCCTTCTTTAAACTAAAAATTAATTTCTCCACTTTTCAAGATTTTAAAGAGGTGGCAATTTTTTAATAAAAAGAATATTAAATAATACTAACACTATTATTTATTTCTTATATATACAACACGAAAGTTAGTTTTATTTTTATATTTAAAAAATTATAAGTTAACTATTTTTCTATAAATTATTAATTTATATTATAATAAAATCTAGAGTGAAAAAAATAATATATATATATACACATACTAATACATAAAAATATACAATATACTTGATTATAATTTATTATAAACTATTTTATTTAAATGTTATTATATAAAATAATTTGTATTAATATAATTCGATTTATTTATATATAAATAAATGAATATAAGATTATCTTAAAAATTATTTAATTAAATCAATAAGAATATAAATATATAATTACATGGCTATTAAATTTTCATCTCTTTCAATAAAATAAAATTATAAATTTATACTCATCTAATAACAACTTCAAACCGGTTGAACCACCCCCACTTCAATCCAAAAGAGTCATAAAGGTGGGACCTGCTCCAATGATTATATTAACAAATATTAATGATGTTATTATTAATTTAATCATTTTCATAATACAATAGAACTTTTTCAAAATTTTATAAATCATTTGATTGTATTTTAAAATTTTATAAATTTAATATATATATAGTCACAGTATTTTTGTAGTTCACACACATACATACACTTTGGAGCTTCAGACGGCCTTATTTGGTCAATCATTGCCTCTACACGTGCTCATATAAGAAACGTGATTTTCACCCAAAAAAAAAAAGATGACAGAGTAAAACTGGTGAGGTGATCCTCTCACGAGTCGAATTATTAGATTGATGTATGGAACGAACCCCTTTTTTATTTTAGGTTTTTTAATATTATCATATATTAATTACAGGTAAAATATATGATCGACAGAAAAGTGACAAATTATTGTACTTTGATTTTTGAAAAAAATATTACATGTTTTTTTCCGGTGAAACGTGCATTTTTCATCATAGAGTCCGTACATGTGATAAAAAAATATGATAAAACAATTGTGGATAAGAATAATAAGGGAGCATGGATGAAAGGCTCACGTGAACTTCCCCCATGGATCAAGGTGAGTATTTAAATATTACTGGCTCACATGTCATACTATTATATTACTTACATGTAGAATAAATTATTTGATTCACTATTTCCCTTACACCAAGAGAAGGTGTGATTCTGCAAAAACATGTGGTTGGAAGATACCTCGGACCAAGAAGCAATTTAAACCATAGTTATTCAAGAGAAAAACTCCATAGAACTATGAAGTCACTAAATACAAGAATGTTATTACTAGAAACCATCACATGGACTTTTTCAAGTCATCATGCATTTCATAGAAATTGCCAAAGTGGAGGAGGATGAAGAGGGGGAAAATACCCATATGTAATAATTAAAAATTATATATCTTGTAAAACAATTTAAAATGTATGGCATATTTGATGGCACCATCTCCTTCAAATTATTATACCGAGAAAAATTTCTTAGCGTTTAAGGCTTACCTCTAGAGGGCTATTCAAGTTAGGTCTAACACAACAACAAGAGGAGGAATTGATCACCGACCCATATTGAAATAATAGAAAAAAAAAGTGGTCTCAAGAAAAACGAGTATGAATCCCCTCTAGCCATAGCCATAGCATAGCCAGCCAACCAACCAAACTCTGATTGGTCAAGTCAGACTTTTGATCCTAAGTCAGTTAGGTGCTGTTCTTTTTGGATCGATGGGTCATGATTGCTACATGCGCCCGCTTGCACTTCTTCCACATATTTATAATTCGGCCATGCCTCTTTTGGAGAAACCGGTACGTGATGGAGATTTGTGAAAAAGTGGCATAGGCTAAGGTTTGATGAAATCATTGAAATACGCTACTAAAGGTCTTTATGATTTTTCCCTCATGGCCTCTGATATGGACAGGGGGCAACATGCTCTAATATCCACCACTTTTACCCTAAGTTATATCATGCACATTATAGTCATTCAAACCTACGTGGGCTCATATGTGACATGCATGATCCACCACATGGCATTCATATGATGGAGGGTCGAAGAGACAATAAAAGTGCTAATTCATAGCAATGTCGAGGGTAAGAGTAATAATCTACTTACTACATGCAGAAAGAATTCAAATGGGATGATGTGTAAAAGAAAACTGATTTTTTTTTAGAATTTATGAGATTTTTGAGGAGATGGAGCGGATGGGATGCGCCGGAAACCCATGGTCGGTGCATGGCCAGAAGGGGTTGGTCGAATGAATCTGTTTTCTCTTTTCAATTCAATGTTAATCTCATCCACAACTCTCTATTCTTTTAGATAGTTTAACATTAGATCTCTTATAGTTTTGAAATCTCACCAAGATTTATTCCACCTAGCTTTCTATAGAATATTTGGTCCCATTTACACCCATAAAATTCCTAGGGAACCAACTTATAAGAGATGCTTGATTCATTTGTGATAAAGTGTTTATCCCATATTTATCCACATGGTTGTCCTTTTAATGGACCCATATAAGATTAGGAGGGAATTATCATATCATATCATATCATATCATCAAAATGTTTATTCCTTTGTAAGATTATAAAGTACATTAGTTTATAGTCATGTTGGGAGTTGGCGGTACAGGAAGATGAAGAGAATTAGTAGAGTGAGTGAGTGACGGGTGGCCGGTGAGAGCGTAGCTTCCGTGTCCCCACCCACTGCGATGAGAGGGAGAGAAAAGAGACTTTTATTCCTTCCATGTCCATTCATTACTTTCTTCCATTTGAGATATATCTCCAAGCACTTCACTTCGTATAAGCTCTTCATTTTATATACCAATTTGTGATGAGTATCAGTCGGACGCACGACTATTATTTTAGTCAAATCCATTTCAAGATATGTTTACTTACTAGGCAATGGACATATTGATTATTAAATAAAATTGTCCAACTTATGACTATTGTATTATACACCATAACAAATGTTAGCATTAACTAATAACAACATCAATATTATTGGAATTTTGAATTTTATATTATAAGTACAAAACTCAATTTACGAAGTGTGATAATTCCGTATCATACTCACTATATCATTTATAAATTGTAAAATCTGAGCAGTATCTTTCATTTTTCATAAAAGAAAACAATTTTTTACCAAATGGAATACAAAACTACAAAATGAATGGTATTATGATAAGTTAGTGCATTTTATTCATATCTTGAAAAAAGCATATAAACTATATAGTATTATTGTAATGAATATGTCGATTGCAAATTACACTACTACCATGTAAAATTCTCCCTAAAGCCCACCTTGATTCTACACTTCACATATGACTACCAGACACATGTCAACTCTTACAAATCATGTGCCTCTTTAAGTCCCCTTGGGTTTAGCTCACCGGTGTTGAGGCCCAGCTAAAAGAATACCATAATCATAATGCTATTCCGAGGAACTCAGAGTAAAAGGAAGTGTCAAGAACCTTGAAGTCGAGTGTTTGTTAACATTTGATAGAAGGCCTTAATCTTAACACTATATTGTCTTGTTTCAAACACGGCGATAGCTGAAGTTGCGATCTGCATTTAGAAAATCAAAGCCAGGGGAGGAGAATGGAACAAAACTAATTAATCCAGAATAATTTTCATCCTCCAGTATCACAACTCAAAATATAGTTTTCCACAGGAAGCAATTGAAAGCTCAAGATCCAAAGCACACAGGGCACTGAGGTTTGCATCACTCAATTTGGCGTTGAGAACATCTCAGTCAGGTACACCGTATTCGACACAGAAGAAACACCACAAAGCCTCTCAATTCCCAGCACCAAGAGGACATGAAGACGACAGGATTATATTGGCTTAATCTTGAAGTGAAGCGAGATGAGCGAGAACACAAAACACTTCAGGTCCTGCATCCACGAGTGCCACTTATAAGCTAAAATTAACATGCAACTTGATGAGCTCAGTAGATTTGAACAAGCAATATATGTGCAATCTCCCGGACAATTAAATAGTTTTGAGGAGTTGGGCAAAAAAAAAAAATAGTTTTGAGATACTGGGGGCACGATTACAAGAAGCAAAGTTCATGCAGCTATTCTAAAATTTATACATGTTGAACATTACAGAGGGAGTAGTAAACCATGTGATGCCAAATGATGTTAATGATACTATCTCTGGAAAATGGTTCTTTTACAGAGTACAAAATTTCCAGAAAAAAACATATCACCTTCAAATGCGGCGTGGGAAGAGCATAATACCCAATCAGATACACGACTACCAAGGAAGGCCGACGAATAAGATGTACCCTCTTTCATTTTGAAAACACACTATGAAGTTTTCCCAAGCATTAAACATTTGGAAGTCATTTCTAACATATATGCATAAAAGGTGAAGATGACCATACAACTTTCAACTTATGTAATATTGCTGGAGCACATCTTTGCTGGCATAAGATGTCCTTTGTGTCATACACGAATATACTACTAAAATGACAACCAACAGTTACTTTTATGTGTAGAGAATAAGCAAATTTAAATGATTATGGTACCTGTGCATAAAATAGAACTTACTAAACAGTATAGCTATGATTGTGCTTTCACTAGTGATTTCAACATTGTTTGGATTTATGAAAGAGATCAGAAATAAAAAAAATTCAAATGCCTATGAACCAAAAGTGCAAGGGTATCCATTGTCATTTTCCAATTAAGAAGATATATCAATCAATGAGATTCATCAGTACATCCATGCAGTGAGCATGCTATAGAAACATGTCCAACATAGCAAGAAATCCAAAGAACCATGATGTAATAGAGTAAACTCAAATATCCTAATACAGAAGAACTGATATAAAAATTAATGAGAGGTGGGAGAGAACCTCAGCAAATGATATCCACCAGAAATACTAAAAGCAGAAGATGGTTAACCTGAACAAGATAGTAGAAAATTCGAAGGCCCTCAGGATCCTTACTACTCTGCACATCAACAAGGGATCCAATCTTTGAAGTGGTGAAGGAAATATGTTCATTTCCCATGACAATCTCAAGTTCTTGTCGGCCCACACGGTCAGGCTCAGGCCAGTTGTTATCATCTTCCTTCATTATCTAAACAGCATCAACGCATATATTAGCTGGTTCAACAAGTACACTACAGTGTTAAACTATCAATTATTTTGTGTATGACAATTTTGGACACTGCTATGCCAATTTCATATTTTGAGACTGTATCCTCCTTAAGTCCAAGCTTAAAGAAAGTCTCTAGTTCCATACACATTTTCTCAGTAATCATCCACCTTCCATATCGCAAGTCCCATGGCAGTGCTATTAAGTATCAAATAAAATATCAACATGAGAGACTGGACTTCATTCTCTACTTAAAACGTAGAACTAGAGATACATGATGAGAAGCACACCTCATATGTCTTTGTCAGGAACTTTCCCCGTCCTACTTAAGTTGATTCTATCACTGAGATGGGTCTAGAATTCTAACTTAAGACCTATCTAGCTAATACTTTCAATTCCTAGCATTACAAACCAATAATTCCAGGATCTATTTCCAGGCAGTCCCAGTTACCACCATAAAGAGGAAGTGATAGTTTATGTGTCTATTCAAAACCAAATGATGTTTCTATGAGAGGAAAACAGCTAATCCATCCGCATAATTTCCTCTTTCCCATAACTACATCACATACGTCCTTGTAGACCTCAGTAAATGCACCATTTAAAAATTCCTTTACACTCCAAAGCCACTGGAAGGAAAATTACTCTTGACTAGATACGCTGAAATTAGCTCAACATATCTCCCGGGCTCGCCCCCACGATAAAAATTAGGTTTTATGGTCGAATTGAAGGCATCCTCGAGCAGCTCAAGGAGACAAAAATAGGGCTCGTTCGCATCTCCCTAAGCCGCAAATTTCATGTAAGACACGACAACGCGGGAAATACTGCTCCCAACAAAACCCTAAACCGCTAAAATATCCACTAGGTACAGAGACATATACAAGGAGGAGGACGGACCTCGCTGTCTGATATAATGCGGCGGCATTCACGGAGGACGGCGGGGGTGAGCCAGACCTCCTTGCGGATCATGATGTCGTTCTTGTAGTTTGAGTTGTTAGCGTATCGGAGCTTGCCGTCGGGCCTGAACTCAAACTCCAGGAACTCGTGGCCGAACTTCCCCTTGTGGCCGACGTAGTACCGAACATAGAACTCATCGTTCTCTTCCTCTCCGCGCTGCGCCATCTCCTTCCTTTGGGACCTTTCCCTCCTCGCCGCTCTCCCGCTCTCCGTGGTTCGAAGAGAGAGACAGGGGAAGCTTCTTGTTAAATATTTTTCGGTATTTTTAGGTAAATGTTTTTTTTAATTCACTTGCATTATAATATTAATCAAAATTATTTGTTTGAATTAAAAAAAATTGAATTTTAATTATTATATTGATTTTAACCATGATTAATAATTATGTGACCTACCAAATTAGATGGAAATTGTGCAAAAAAAATAGATGGAATATTTTTTTTTGAAAAATAATTAATGAATTGAAGATCTCCTTTCTGCCTTCCTCAACCTTGCTAGATGTACGCGGGGTGTAGTGAACTTGAAATTAGAAGTTTATTTATTAAATATTTAAAACTTATTAATATTTAATTTATGTATAAAATAATTATAAATAAATATTAGGAAGAATGTTAGAGGGATTAAAAGATAAAAAATAGTAAAATATTTTGAGATAAAATTAAAAAAATAATGTCATGAATAGACATGAGTTAGGTGAGTCAAAATGATATTTCATATATTGATGAAAAAACGCCCACCTTCCAAATATTCCAGCCCCATCAAACCACACCCACCATCCTCCTCCCACTTCCCTTGGCTTTACTAGAACGATTTTGTTCATATAGAGTCAGTCCTACTCTATCTTTTAATAAATGAGTTGAGGGAGAGCAAAGGCCATAGAAATTAATAAGGGCTAACATGTCATCATATACTTATTCCTTAGTTGACATCTCTCACCACCAAATTTGCTTGACCAAGCTCAAATCGGAAGGAAGACACCTTCTCCCTAACGTCTTATTTCACCATTGTTTTACCCGAACTTCCGTACATATTTAGGGTGAGGTGAACCATTTCTAACATTAAGAGCATGGGACAAACCTACTCCACCCTCACCAATTTATGTAGTCGCTCCCCTTCTTTGAAAGAAAGGGGTTGGATTGGGCAGTTTTCTAAAAGGGTGATTATTGGGAAGAAATAAGAAGATTTTATTGACCAATTTTGAAAATCTAAAAAATTAAGTAAATAATTTTAAATTTTAAAAATTTGAGAGACCTATATTGAAAATTGGGCAATAAGAACACATTTGTGAAAATATAATGTTTAAGGACAAATTTACTAATAAAAAAAATTTAGGGACTAATTTGTGAAAAAACTAAAAATTTGAGGACTACTTTATAAAATTAGAAACTTTAGTAACTTCGATAATTTATTTATAGGAGTTAAAAATTTAAATAGTAATAATGAATTTTTTTAAAATAATACATATATTAATTATGTAAATATAGATAACTTATGATTGTATAAATTATTGTTCACGTTTAATATGTGAACTAGATGATTTAATTTGATATAAAGATAAAACATTCACTAGATACCAAATTTTACTAATATTTAATTCGATTATACTTCCTACCCTTCTAAAAAATTGATGCATATTTTTACTTATTATATAGTATGTACTTTTAAAATAAAATTTTTATATTTATTATTGTATATTTATACTTATGACAATAGTTATATTTTTAATAGATCAGTAGTAACCAATATAACTTATAAATACAAATAGGGTTTGTATAATAACTTACTCTATAATTAATATACTATAATTATGGGTGTCTCACAATTTAGTATACTACTTATACATCTTTTTTAAATAATAATAATATATATCCTATTAAAAATAAATATTTATAATTCATATATTATTTAATTTATAAACCTCTAAAATAAAAATAAACAAATTTACAAGATTTTAATTTAAAATAAATATCTATCGTCTTCTCAAATATTTATAGGTGGTTGGTACTATAAATAACTTATTTTTGTCAAATATTTGTGTTACACATTCGCCTATAATCCGAGGTTGATACATGTGTGACTCTCACAATTGAATTATTTCGACAACACATGAATTCTACTCAGTCACACATAAATAATAATAAAACACATATTCATTAATTCATACTACAATTTGCCTATTAATATCAATAAATAAAATTTCTAACAATTCTAATAATTATAAATTTTTTAATTTATCATACTCTTATTACACTATCAATCATGTCATCTCATGAATTTTTATCGACTTCACTCATTTTATAAGTCATTATTGGTATACTCACTCGTTTTGTTGATTTATATTTAAGGAGCTTAGTGTGAGTGGACTTACATTGAGTACACAAAATCAAATTTTAGTCCAACTCAAAATCCAAAACAATTTATAAATGTTGAAACTTATAATATACAAATATATTACTTTACATGAAATCTTTCATTTATAATGTATAAAATATCTTTCACAAAATTTTATAAAATTGACTTATCTAAATGTTTTAGATTTAATAATTTTAAAAAAAGTTATATTTTATAAACCTTTCTTCCAATGTGCTTTTAAAATCACAAAAAATAATTCATTTCTTTTCTCTTGTCAAAAAATTCATCCACTTCCATTACCTCTATAAGTTGACTTTGAGGCAAAAAGTGTCTATATATGTAATACCAGAATTTTCGTAACCGTAATTTAAATTCAATTAGATTAGAAACTGAGATTGAACTAGTAATAGAAACCCAAATTACGATTGAAAATTTATCTAGATTGGAAATTGATTCATACGAAAATTTTAGAAAACTTTTCCCATGTAAACTCTAAAATTATCCGGATTGAACTAGCTCAGAACATAAACTCCAAAAATTTTCAAGTAGTTTTATAAATAAAAAAATTGATATTCTTGAGCCCAATTAGTATGAAATTGGATAAGAGTTTTTTTAGAAAAATAAATTAGGTTAAGAATGAGTTGAATTAGAGGTGAACCAACCATGAAATGGCTAAAATTGACTGAACCAATCTTTGTATTTTCTGAAAACTAATTTGCTACAATGCGAATTGATCGATAGTCTATCGGGGACGAGGCACGCAACTTGCCCACGGGCCGCACGCACGTGTGCGTGTCATGTCCATCACCCAATTGGGGACTTGTATCCAATCCAAAAACTCGGTTTGAAATTAGATTTTTTATTGAAAGTAACGATATTTTCGGCTTCTAACACACGAGAGAAATTAAATCTAAAGCATGCATATGAGGTCCAATTCGACCAACTAAGGACATGGATTGATGGTTAGCCCTCGAGCTGCCCTTATAAGCCCGACCCCTCTCTCTCCATAACTTTTGATTTCGACCACCAAAATTAGTGATTTCAATGGCATTGGAATTGTTGTAAAGTCAACTTTCCAATCCCACCTATCCCTGATACCGATGTTGTCACACCGTAGGCTGATACTGTCAACCGAAGACCCGTGAACCCCTTGCCTGCCCCTGTCGATGCAACTATGGTGGGTACCTTTACCATAGTGAGACCGGAGGGACTAGGGCTTTCGGTAAAACACACCTGAAAAATGTAGCGCAAATTTAAAACTTTTTTTAGTTTAGTACTTGAGCCCACCAAAATGATTTATTAAAATATCTTGGAAAAAATAGCAACATGATAAGAAACTTAAAACACCTTTGTGAGCAGGTCAAGATGCTACCTTAGGCAATACTTGCCTCGGAAAGATCCTCCCACTTGCTACCTCGTGCATCTTCGACTTAAACCTACAATTTATTTAGGGGAGGAGAATGAGATCACAACTCAATGAATGGGGTACTAACATCAGGCCACTACATGGCTTATGACTTAGACATTCTGTAAACCCCGTCCCTTAAAGTCAAGGAAACCGGGGAAAGAATCGGTTAACCCGGGTGAGAAAAATGAACCGGTTCACGAACCCCAACCATTAGAGAAAAGGGCAAAACGGGAAATTTATAAATTCTGAGTAACCTAAAGAGTCACAAAAGTCATGGAAAAGGACTTTAGAATGAATTGGAAGAGAAAACTAAATCGAATCAAGTGAACCAAACTTGAACCGGACCTGAACCGGTTTGAATCATTATTGAACCGATTTCTAAATTCATTTTTCTAGGTAGCTTAGAAAATTCAAATTAGAGAATTGAAGCCACCATTGGATAGAGAATGAATTTAGAAAATTTTAATTTTGAAAAACTCAGTTGAATCGGGCCTGAACCAACCGGTTTAAGCATTGAACCCGGTTCGGACTGGTCCAGTCTGGTTTGGAATAGTGTCGTCTTCTTCCTTCAGATGACAACACTGTTCACTCGCCGAAAAATCGAGCAGCTCCGATGAAGATAAAAAGTCTCTGTTTAGGGAGTTTCGGGCAATGAATAACTGCCATAAAGGTGCCAATCGAACGACCAAGGAGTTTCCGAGCTTCCTATATAAAGAGCTCCTCCTCATTCATTCTCATCACATTTGAAAACTTCTCACTCTCTCTACTGCTCCAATTTTTGGTGAAGCTCGAACCATAGCTCCGACTTGGGCATTTTTTTGAGCCAAAGAAGGTGAGATTAGGTTCTTTAGACTCGAGGAGAAGTTAGCTACCCGACGGTAGTCACCATTTGATTCGAGGATCGCCGGAGAAGTGTCGACGTATTCAAATAGTGAAGCAGCTCTAGTAGACCGAAACTGCCTTGTTTTGGCTGAGTAGAAAACAACCAAATTATGCCCTCCTTAGGCCAAACCAAACTCATCTAACACTTCCACATCCCTTATATGACCGAATTAGAGTGGAAATGTAAGCCAATTTAGTTCCCCTCTATAATTTCTTATCAGTGTTAGAATTTCTTATTAGTGTTAGAGAGAACCGTCGAGACTTTAGTGATTGAATTCTCCATCAATTCAACATGAATTGATGTGATTCATGATTCTAGGATGAACCAATGGTCGAGAGCTACCTGACTCGATTGAAAGCTCGGACCGTCGCACCCCCGATGGTAAGCTTCCGAAGCTTTCTCTCTCTAAATCCAATTTTCTGGTAAAGCTCCATCTGAGCTCATTACAACGCCAATTCATGTGATTCAAAGTGCAATTGAATCGTATGGATATGTATGAACTCAATTTTACCACTAATTTTAACAATTAACCTCAATTGATAAGTCAGTTTGATAAAATCAAATTTGACCAATTTGAAAGGGAAAATTGGGGAAAATTATGGGGGAAATTGGGGATTTCAAAAATCCAAGGGACTAAAGTGCAATTTCCCAAAATTGAAGGCCAATTGGCCATTAAAAAGATATTGGAGGACCAATTGGTCGATGCTTGGAATTATTGGTGTCAAATTTGCCATTTTTGTAAAGTATGGGCAAAATGGTGCTTTTTAAAAGTTGGGGACCAAATTGGAAATTTGGGAAACTTGAACCCCTTTTTGTGAATTTAAATAAAGTGAGGTTCCAAAGTGAATTTTAGAAGTTTCATGACTCAATTTGGGAAAAAAATGGCATTAGGAATCTAAAGTTAAAGAAAAAAACTTTAGGGACCTAAATGCAAATAATTAAAAGTTAAGTATTTTATTCATTTATGATGAATGAAGGCTATTAGGCCAAAGTTTAATGAACAATGATGTTCATTTTGTGTAGAAATATGAAGTACCAGGAACGCCACCAAGGATTAGCTCATGTGAGGCAAAGAGCCGGTTAAGAGGAGAGATGCACTGCGAATATAAGGTGAGTTGGGATTTTCACATCATACCTGGTTGGGATGATGAGTACCTCGGAAATGAAAACCCACTACTATGTGGAATTTTAACATCACACCATGATGGGGTGATGTGGAATCTAAGTGGAAAAACTACTTAACGGTTATAAGTATATCATACCCGGTTAGTATGATGAACTTCCTGGAAGGAAGTGGAAAATCTGTTTACCGGTTGTAAGCGGAGATGTCATCACACCCAATTGGTGTGATCGACGAGTAAAAACATATTTTTATCAGTAGTGTTCTGCCCTGACTGTGTGCCACTGCTTAAAGATTTTGGGTGACTATCACGCCTCGACCCGGTTTGGTCGAATCCCCGTAATCAACCCGTCATTCTCCCGGTTTACTAAGGGTTACCCCTTCTTATAAACCGTGAGGAGTAAGGCATTCTTTAAACCTATATCTTTCTTAGAATAACATAAATCAAATCTGCACAAAATTTTGAACTTATCATACCTGTCTTATAGGTGCGTTAGCTGGGGTCTTTGGGTAAGTTTTCTGAGATTATCTGAAAGGGATATAAGGGAGGGGTGAGTACAACGATCCAGTGAATGAGTTTTCAAAGTTCAACTTTTTGGAAAAATGTTTGAATCGGAGTGTGCCAGACTCCTTATTTTCTTTTTAAAACATTTCATCCTCAATTTCTGTATTTATAAACATTTCTTATTACCACGGCGTGTAATCACCCAACACACATCCTTCATCATGAAGGTAAAACACACAATTGCAGGCCAACCTATCCACTGTACCCACTTATGGGATCGGAGTGACTTTACCGGCCACCTAGATAGAAATACGTTCACTTCTACCTTGAGAATGAGTGGATGTTCGCGACATCCGACCCTCAATCCCGTAACAAAACTCCATGTCCGTATGAGGACATATACCTCATCCTGTCCCCACCCCAGTCTCATGTGCTTGGAGCTACTCCGAGCTTCGCAAGACTTCTGGTATGACTAACTGCCCTTATATCCACCATATCGTCTAGTGCCCTAGAACGCATCACTACCTCCTTGGGTGTCTTGAAGGTCCCATAACACAGTGCATGCACAATCAACAGTTTTTCACATAATGTCATATAATCTGTGTTGCCACTGGTCTAATGGCCCCGACCCTCAACTCAACCTGCAACTATTTGTCTTGACTAGTCTAGAGACCTGTAATGTCGCACTGCCACTAGTCCATTGAGTATGTCGGTCCTATCTTGGTACCATAGCCAAACAACTCATTTACTTAAGTTTTCATGGCATAATAATCATGTTTGTTTACGAGCTCTTGCTCGTGCCAACTGGCCTAGGGCCCACTGTTCGAGATTTTCAAAATCGGGCATATTAGCCCTCAAGTTCCAAAACTAAGGCATTTGGCCTAATAGAGCTATTCGAGCTCCCGTCAAAAATGTCTCCCAAAATGTTTAAGTAGTGGCACACAGTCAGGGGAGAGCACTTCCGACAAAATATACTTTTCAACTGTCCTTCATACCAACCTAGTATGAGGACATCTCCGCTTATAATTGATAAGCGGGTTTTCCATTTCCTTCGAGGAAGTTTCAACTAGGTATGATTTACTTAGAACTGTTAAGTAGTTTTTCCATGTAATTTTCACGTCACTCCTCTCAAGTGTGATATTTAAAATACCATTTAGCAGTGGGTTTTCATTTCCAAGGTGCTTATCATCCCAATCGGGTATGATATAAAAATCCCACTCACCCGATAGTGTAGTGAATATCCTCTTAGTTGGCTTGTCCTTACTCGAACTTGTCTTAGTTGACGTTCTTGGTACGTGTTCCTACACAATATGAACACTCTTGTTCATTATCCTTTGTCCTAATAGCACTCATTTATCCAAAATGAATGAGAAAACCAAATGTTTTTCACATGATGCCATATAATCTGTGGTGCCACAGGTCCAACGGCCCCATCCCTCAACTCGACCTACAATTGTTTATCTTCACTAATATGGAGACCTATCATGTCGCACTGCCGCTAGTTGACTAAGTACATCGGTCCTATCTTAGTACCATAGCCAAACAATTCAATTACTTAAGTTTTCATGACATATAATTCATGTTTGTTTACGAGCTCCTATTCGTGCCAACCGGCTAGTGCCTACTGTTTGAGATTTTCAAAACTGGGCATAATAGCCCCCAAGTTCCAAAACCGAGGCCTCCAGCCTAATAGAGCTATTCGAGCTCCCTTCAAGAAGGTCTCCCAAATTGTTTAAGCAGTGGCACCTAGTCAAGGGAGAGCACTTTTGACAAAATATATTTTCAACTGTCCATCATACCAACCGAGTATGAGGACATCTCCACTCATAACCGATGAACGGATTTTCCACTTCCTTTGAGGAAGTTTCATCATACTAACCGGGTATGAGGACATCTCCACTCATAACCGATGAACGGGTTTTTCCGTGTGATTTTCACATCACTCCTCTCAGGTGTGATGTTTAAAATACCACAAAACAATGAATTTTCACTTTCGAGGTACTTATCATTCCAAGAGTATGATATAAAAATCTCACTCACCCGTTAATGCATTGAAATTCCTTTTAATCGACTTGTTGTCCTTACTCGAACTCATATTAGTTGTCGTTCTCGGTACTTCGTGTTCCTACACGATATGAACATTCTTGTTCATTATTCTTTGGCCTAATAATCCTCATTCACCCCAAATGAATGAGAAACCCAATCTTTTTCTTTATTTACAATTAGGTCCCTAAAGTTATTTTTCTTTAAGTCCCTAAATGCTAGTTTTTCCTCAAATTGAGTCCCGACACTTTTAAAATTCATCTTAGAACCTCAATTTATTCAAATTCACCAAAAAGGGGTTTAATTTCCAAAATTTTCTATTTTGTCCCCCAACTTTTCCAAAATTACCATTTTGCCCCTACTTTACAAAAATGGTAAGTTTTACCCCAAAAATTCCAACAATTGGCCAATTGGTCCTCTAACATCTTTACCATGCCTAATTGGTCCTCAATTTTATGAAATTGCACTTTAGTCCCTCTAATTTTTGAAATTCCCAATTCCCCCCCCCATTTCAACCTTCTAACTCTACTTAATTTGATTTTATCAAATTGACTGATCAATGAGTTTAATTGTTGAAATTGAAGTTAAATTTGAGTTCCTACACCTTTATACGATTCAATTGTCCTTTGAATCACACAATTTGGTGTCAGAATGAGCTCAAATGAAGCTTCGCCAGAAAATTAGACTTAGAGAGAGAAAGCTTCGAAAGCTTACCGTCGGGGGCACGATAGTCCGAGCTTTCAATCTGGGCAGATAGCTCTCATCCTGAGGTTCCTCCTAGGATCAAGAATTGCATTAATTGATGCCGAATTGAGTGAGAATTTTATAATCGAAGTTTTTTCGGTTCTCTCTCTAGCACCAGTTGAAAATTTTGAAAGGGGAGCCAAATTGGCTTACCTTTCAGCTCTAATTCAGATGTAGAAAGGTCATGGAGGTGTTGGGAGGGCTTGGTTTGGCCTGAGGAGGGCTCAAATTGATCAATTTTAGATTGGCCGAATCAGGGCAGCTTCGGTCAACCAAAGTTGCTTCACTGTTCGATCACGTCGGAGCTTCTCTGGCGATCCTCAAAGCAAATGGAGACTACATGCATGTAGCTGACCTCTCCCTGATTCTAACTAACCCAATCTCACCTTGTTTGACTTTGAAAAATGCCCAAGTCAGAGCTCTGGTTTGAGCTTCGCCATAAATTAGAGCAGTTGAGAGAGAATGGAGTTTTTAGGTGTGGAGAGAATGAATGAGGAGGGGCTCTTTATATAGGAAACTCGAGGACTTCTTGGTTGTCCGACTGGTGCCTTCATGGTGATCATTCATTTCTTGAAACTCCCTGGTTGGAGACTTTTCAGATTCATCGGTGCTTCGCGATTTTTCGGCGAGTGAACAGTGCTGTCATCTAAAGGAAGAAGACGACACTATTTCGAACTGGACAAGAACGGTCCGAACGGGTTCAAAGCTTAAACCGGTCAGCTCACCCCCAATTTGACCGAAATTTTCAAATCTAAAAATTTGTAAATTTATCTAAATTCATTTTTATCCAATGGTGGCCTCAAATCTCAAATTTAAAATTTTTAAGCCACCTAGAAAAATGATTTTAGCATTTTGTTTAATAGTGGTTTAAACCAGTCCAAACTGGTTCAGATCCAGTTCACCTAAACTAGTTTGATTTTCATCTCCAATTCATCCTAAAGTCCTTTTTCATGACTTTTGTGACTCTTTAAGTCACTCGAGATCCATAAATTTCCCAGTTTGCCCTTTCTCTATTAGTTTCGATTCATAAATCAGCTCAGTTCATAAACTGGTTCAATCTAGTTGGATTTAGTTCATCTGAACTGGTCTAGTTTTTCTCTTCCAATTTGTCCTAATCTTCTTTTCCAAGATTTTATGAACCATTTGAGTCACTTGGAAATTGTAAATTCCATTTTCTAATGATCAGGTTTGTGAACCATTTCAGTTTTCTCACTCGGTTTGTTCGGTTCTTTTCCCGATTTCCTTAACTTCAAAAGGGCAAGGTTTATATTTTAGGTGTAAGAAGGATGAATGGAGAGGAGCTCTTTATATATTGAGCTTGAGGACTCTTTGCCTAACCGTTTGGCATCTTAGTCAAGCTCATTCATGGCCTGAAACAGGCTGAACGGAGACGATTCCTCTTCATCGGCATTCTCTGTTCAGCTTTGAATGAATAGTGTTGTCATTTGAAGAGAGAAGACGACACTGTTTCGAACTGGACCAGACCGGTCCGGTCAGACCGGGTTCATTGCTTAAACCGGCTGGTTCAGGCCCAATTCGTTCGATTTTCTCAAAATTAAAATTTTCTAAATTCATTCTCCATCTAGTGGTGGCTTCAATTCCTCAATTTGAATATTTTAAGCCACCTAGAAAAATAAGTTTAGCAATTGGTTTAATGATGATTCAAACCAGTTCAATCCGGTTCACCTGAACCAGTTTGGTTTTCTCTTCCAATTTGTCCCAAAGTCCTTTTCCATGATTTTTTTGACTCCTTGAGTCACTTGAGATTTGTCAATTTCCCTTTTCCCCCTTTTTCTACCGGTTATGGTTCATGAACCAGTTTGGTTTTCTCTCATAAGTTGTCTAGTTCTTTCCCCGGTTTTCTTATCTTTAAGGGACGGGGTTTACAACTCTCCCCTCCTTTTAGGAGTTTTATCCCTAAAACTCAATTAGCATTCTTTGCCTCGGGATTAATTTCCCTTGATGTCCACTTGGGGTTTGCTTGTCATGTTAACACTTCAGTTGTCCTTTCACTTAGTCCCTTTATATCACGCACTTAAATAATTTCTTTTCCTTTCCATTTTTTACTCACTCCATGGAGTTTATCAAAACTAGGCATGTCTTTCCCTCGAGTCCAAAGGTATATCTTTAGGTTCACATCTTCCTTTGCTTAGGGAAAAATTCTTCCTCTAAAGGTTTCTTGCCCTTGATGCCATGTCTTACATGACCATGTCGGTTTTCCTTACCTACTCTTCTTTTCTCAACTTCCTTATTAGGCTTTTCTGGTTCCTATCATTAGGTTTCTCGATGACTTACCGACACGCTAGGACCCTTTCTCACTCACGTCCTTCCTTAATACCATATTTTTCTCAAGGCTTTCCTTTTCTTCATCCTTTCTTGCTTACTTATGACCATTCCCCATTTCTCATCCAAGTTGACCCTTTTTCTGGTCTACGTAATGTTTCCTTGTTTTGGGGGAGGTCTCCATTTTAAGGTTTCCATTTCTCTACTATGTCCTTCAAGGTAAAGTCTTCCACTTTAAGGCTATAACTTCAATCTTCTTACTTATTTCTTGAAAGTCTCTTCCCTTTACTTCTCTACACTTTCTTTATTTTGGGATGTGCACGTTTTTAATCCTCTGTTGTCTTAAGATTCCATCTCATCCCTTATTCCTTACCTGAGGAACTTTCGATTATCGGATCTTATTTTGTGTACTCCACACTATACCCAGCCATCCACTCTTTAGGCTCCATTAAGCGAGTATAGACCACAATCAATCTTGATGTCAATGGTCATTTCCTTTAATCACATCTTAATTGGAGGGCTTACTTTTTCAAGGTTTCTCAGATGTTGTTTCCTCTATTTCTTTATTATGGGTAGTCCACTCCTTCTTATTTGTACTACAACTTTTGATGCTATCTTCCTACTTCCCCATTCCTTGGGTTTAACATATCCCTAGGGTGCTTCTAATATGCTTCCCTTGGTTCCTTTCAACTCATCATACACTTCATTTGTAAGTTCATCTCCTCATCCCTCGTCACTTGGTTCCATTACCTCTTAGTTGGGACTGTTATCCCTCCCCAGGGTTTCCTTCCTTGGGAGGATTCTTACCCTTTTCTCCTGAAATTCCTTTTTCATTCCCTATTGAGGGAACCTAACATTAAATAACATCCTTTGATGCCATCCTTTCATGCTTACCTTTACTCTTGAAATCTTGTGGGTACGTCATTTGTACCCTATCCTCATTCCTATTGATACCCTAATACATGTCTATTTCTTTTAAGAAGAGCTCAAATACTCCTTGTTTTCAAGATCTCTTAATCATCCTGCGAGAGACTTACTTAACCTTCTCTTGGCTTTGAGTTTGATCATCAATCCGGTCTTGGCTATTGATCTCTTTAAGGATTTCCTTCATCCTTCTTTTCCAAATGTTTGACCCTTACACCTGACCCTTCCACCTGTCCCTTCTTTACTAGAGCTTAAATCTATGACCTTCACGAGGGTTAGTTTGTTAACCGTCTCATCCCTACTATTCACCTTGTCTAATTATCTTGAGGTAGTTGTCTCTCTAGTCTTCTTATCCATCCTATTGCCCTTTTTAGGGTGTAGTCCTTACTACTTCCCGGTCCTTTTTAGGGCGTCGTTTATTCTCCTTGACTATCTTGTTGTTACAATTTGCTTCCTTTCACTATGTTGGTCTGAAATTCCTATTTGGCTTCCCTGCCTTTTTCCAAAATAGGTCATACTTGCCATCCCAAGACATCTTTAACCACTTATGCCCCTTTTTGAGGTTCCTTATTTCGAGTTAAGCCACTTATGATCCACCTGTCGATTTTGTAGCATGGAAATTTCCTTCTTATGGGCTCACTTCCTATCTTTATCCTTTTTCTTAGGGACTTCTGTCCTAGAATTTTCACATTCAACCTCCCTAACGCTCCTTGAAGATTTTTCCTTCTTTCCTTTCTTACACCCATATGAAATCGGTATGGTTATTTATCCTTGATCCTTCACTGTCCTCCAATTTCCTTTTTGTTCCTTATCCTTCCTTCGAGGAGTTCATGATTATGGGTTGGTTCCTAGCACTCCATGTTATGTCCAGCCGCCCATCAATGGTCCCTTCGAGGGTTACTTAGTCGTATACATCCCTCCAGAGTTCCCTTTCCTAGCACACTTCTTCTTTTCTTCACTCCTATCATGTCATTACCCTAGAGTTGTTGGAGGATGTTTTCTACGTTTGCCCCTTTCTGAAGGGTTCTAGGTGTATTTCCCATCTACCTTACCTTTATTCTTATGATATTCCTTTCTGATTGAACTTCTTAAGAAGAAGCTCGAATTTCTTTCCTTTACCTCACTATTTCTTGACCTGTTTACGAATAACTTACTTAGCCTGCTCAACGGTTCTTGTCTTTGGTCCTTCCTGTCTTCCGTGACTTTGGATTTTGGTAGTCAACGTGGTTCTTAGGAGGTATTTCCCTTAGTCCATGGGGTGTGGGACAGTCTTTTATTACTTGTCCTATTCCCCTATACCTATAACAGGTTATCTTGGTACTTCTCCTTAGTATGGTTGAGCACTTCTTAATGTAGTGCCCCTATCATTCGTACTTGTAACAGGTTATTTCCTAGTGTGGACCGATGTGATTTCTCCATTACTTTGAGCATTGTGGGGTCTTACTAGGGGATTGTTAGTGGTTCGGTGCTTCAGCCTCCTTGATCTGAATACCCTGAGAGTTTTCTTGTTGAATCTTCTTTGTCAAAGGATTATTCTAAGAGTCCTCCTAGATTTCTTGATTCCGTAATTTAGTTTCCTTAACTGGGATTGGATTCTCCCTAGTTTTTAAGGTAGTACAGGTTTGTTTGGTCACTTTTCTTGGGGTCATCTTCCTAGCAAGATCACATCATTTGAGAGATAGAGTTTTAGGGATTTAGAATACTTCATTAATAGAGTAGTACAATATTGTGGGGGTTTTAGCCCTATTACAAAAAGTGGTAACATAATATATAGGAGGCTACGGGGTTCTTGATAAGCATCCCCCCAAGGTAAGATTATACACCCTTGCTAGCGTTTCTGACTTTAGGCTTGGCTCCCTTCGTACTCAGGGTTGTGACCCTAACATATCCTAGCACCATACTCTTGGGTGGTGCTAGATACTTCCCCATTTGGTCCTTTGGGACTTCTACTATGCCTCGAGCATTGGGGAGCTTCTAGGGTTGTCTTCCTACAAGGATAGAGTGTTGGGTAGTGTTGGTGATGTCAGCCATAGTTCTCTTATTCAATAACAAAAAAATATTTTATGACCTATGATATAAGTATTAATAATCAGAAATATATTTTCAATTGGGTTTTTTCTAAACGGAGCTTGGATACTTCATTTTATTGGTCCAACCAAACTAACCATAAATTAATTATTTAAATTGATAATATTCATTTTTATACCCCTCAAAATACATCTAATTGCACTTCACACTCCAAATTTTGGATAATTACATCTTTCTTAGGCGAAATAGAGGATATCTCAATCGAGGGAGAGAACGGGGAAATCCCATAGGACCTAAAATATTTGACAAGCCGCACTATATGTCAACCCAAGAGGCATCTTCCTCTCCAGGACTTCGAAAAGGCACTTTTGGAACACCAATTGGCATAAAATGAAAGAAAAAAGAATTAAGTTAAAAATTTTACTTTGATGTGGAAGCATAACAATGTCCTTGGTTACTCTATTGGGAACCATCTGAAAATTTTTAAACTTTCTCTTAGTTAATATGTTATATAGTCTTGATAATGTATTCGAGTAAACAGACTCTAATACCACTCAATCTGTCACGCCCCGACCCGGTTTGGTCGGATACCTGTGAACAACCTGCCAATCCCTTTAGTTTATAAAGAGTTTCACCCATTTCTAAACTGCGAGGCGTAAGGTATCCTTTTTCTTGTTTTTTTGAAATAACATTATATAAAACTAAATATATTAAATCTTATACACTTGTCTTTCAGGTTCGGCTACAGGAAAATCTTTAGGTTTGATTTCCCTTTGTTACCTAAAAAGGGGTAAAAAAGAGGGAGTGAGTTCTACAACTCAGTAAATAGGTGTTGAGAGTGAGTTTTCATAAATAGCTTTAATCAACTTGTCCCAAAATTTCTTATTTCCTTTAAGAATTATCTTTCCTCAAATTCTGGTTTTCAAAATCTTTTTTCCTCATTTTCCACATTAAGTGTGTTTAAGAGTCAACACACGCCCTTTTTCAGGAAGGGATCACACATTCGTTGGGCAACCCATCCACTGCATCCACTAGTGGCTAGGAGAATCTTTACCGGCCACCAAGATAGAAGCTCGTCCACTTCTAGCATGGGTCTGAGTAAATGTTCGTGACATCCGACCCTCAGACCCAAAATAAACTTAATATCCATATGAAGATAGAAACCTCATCCCAACCCCACCTCAACCTCATGCGCAAAAAGCTACGTCGAGCTTCCCGACTACTGGCACGACAAACCACCCTTATCTCCACCATGTTGTCTAGTAGCTCTTATGATGCATCACTACCCCTCTTGGACGTTTTAATGGTCTTGTACCTCAAGTGCAAGCACAAACAATAATTTTTCTACATAGCCATTTATCTTTGTTGTCACTGGTCCAATGGCCCTGACCCTCAACCCGACCTACAACTATTTTTTTGGGCAGGTATGTCAACCTGGCTTGACGCACTACCACCAGTCCATCGAGTATGTCAGTCCTATCTTGGTACCATGGCAAAATCACATAACCATTTCATTAAAAGTTTTCATGGCTTTCATAATCTCATGTTTGTTTACGAGCTCCTACTCATGCCAACTGGCCTTAGGCCCACTATACGTGATTTTCCAAAACCGAGCATTCAGCCCCACAAGTTCAAAAATTGAGGCCTCTGGCCTATCTCAGCTGTTCTAGCTCCCGTTAATAAGGTCTATCAAAAAGTTTAAGCATTGGCACACAGTCAGGGGAGAACACTTCTGACAAAAATATAATTTCCACTTCACCATACCAACCAGGTGTGATGATTCCTCCACTTACCACCGGCAAGCGGGTTTCTTCTTCCTTCAAGGAAGTCCATCGTACCAACGAGGTTTGATTTCTTCTACTTATAATCGATAAATAGTTTTTAGTTTAGTTCGCACATCACTCCAACTGGATGTGATGTTAAAATTCCATATATAAGTGGTTTTTCATTTCTAAAGTGCTCACCAAATCGGGTATGATGTGAATAAACCCACTCACCCGCTAACTGTGACGTGTTCATCCTTGGTTGGTTTTCCGAGTCGACGCGAGCTTTCTCTTGTTCACATTTTGATCACACTTGTCCATACACGATTTGGCCAGCCTTTTTAACTTAAGGTTTGGCATAAAAGCCTAGACTCAGAATTATCGATAAATTGCATTTAGGTCCTTAAAGTTTATTTTTCATAACTTTAGGTCCTCAATGAACTCTTGCCCAATTTGAGTCCCAAAATTCTAAAAAATCTCCTTTGAGTCATCATTTTACTTAAAATTGCATAAGGGGCTTAAGTTTTCCAAATTTCCAATTTGGTCCCTAACTTTTCAAAAGTTACCATTTTGCCCCTACTTTCCAAAAATGGCAATTTGGCCCCCAATTATTCCAAAAATTGACTAATTGGTCCTCCAACACCTTTTTCATGGAAAATTAGCCCTCAATTTTGGGAAATTGCAAAATGGTACCTCAATTTTTATGAAATCCTAAAAATTTCCCAATTTTTCCCCCCAATTCCCCCTTTTTAAATTGACAGAATTTGATTTCTTCAAATTGACCATTCAATCGAGTTTAATTGCTTCAATTGGATGTGTGAATCAGTTCCTACACTTTCATACGATTCAATGGAGCTTTGAATAGCA
Source organism: Trapa incisa (assembly GCA_030064435.1). Classification (NCBI taxonomy): domain Eukaryota; kingdom Viridiplantae; phylum Streptophyta; class Magnoliopsida; order Myrtales; family Lythraceae; genus Trapa; species Trapa incisa. The sequence continues at coordinate 17,138,429 of CM057771.1, forward strand.
AGAATTGAGGCTGAAACAAGTTCAAACGGAGCTTTATCGAAAAATTGTACGAAGAGAGAGAAAGTTTCAAAAACTTACCGTCGGAGGTGCGGCAGTCTAAGCTCTCTATCAGGGCAGGTAGCTCTCTTCCTGAGGTACCTTCTAGGATCAAGAATTTCTACAATTCACCTTGAATCAAGAGAGAATTTCGGGAGTGAAATTTCGTAGTTTCTCTCTCTAACTCCAACCTACAATGACTGAGGAGGGCCGAATTGGCTTACCTTTCAGCTCACTTGAGGTCGTATGAAGGTCGTGAGAGTGTTAGGAGGGCTTGGTTTGGCTAGAGGAGGGCTGAGTTTGGGCGATTTAAGCTTGGCCGAAACAGGACAACTTTGGTCCTTCAGAGCTACTTCATTATTTGATTATGCTAGCGCTTCTCCAGCAGTCCTCAGATCAAACGGAGGTTACTGTCACGTAGCTGACTTCTCCCAGAGTCTAAAGAACACCTCACCTTTTGAGGTTAAGAAAACTGCCCAAGTCGGAGATCTGGTTCGAGCTTCACCATAAAATGGAGTAGTTGAGAGAGAATGGAGATTTCAGATGTGAGGAGAATGAATGGAGATGAGCTCTTTATATAGGGAGCTTAGGGACTATCTGTCCGACTGTTTGGCATCTTGGTCAAGCTCATTCATGGCCTAAAATAAACTGAACGGAGACGATTCCTCTTCTTTGACATTGTTCGTTCAGCATTGAATGAACAGTATCATCATCTTAAGGAAGAAGATGGCATTGTTCCGAACTGGACCGGACCGGTTTGACCGGGTTCATTGCTTAAACCGGTCGGTTCATGCCCAATTCAACCGATTTTCTCAAAATTAAAAATTTCTAAATTTATTCTCTATCCAATGGTGGTTTCACTTCCCCAATTTGAATATTTTAAGCCACCTAGAAAAATGAATTAAGTAACCAGTTCAATGATGGTTCAAACCGATTCAATTTGGTTCACCTAAACTACTCTAGTTTTCTCTTCCAATTTATCCCAAAATCCTTTTCCATGATTTTTATGACTGTTTGAGTCACTTGGAATTTTTCAATTTCCCTTTTTGCCATTTCTCTATCGATTATAGTTCATGAACCGATTTAGTTTTTTTCTTAAGTTGTATAGTTCTTTCCTCGGTTTTCTTATATTTAAGGGACGCAATTTACAAAAACTCTCTCACAAGAAAGTAAATCGAAGAGTTAATGGTCGACAAATGGATGGATGGATAGGAACGGAAGCCCCCTAGCTCCCTATATAAAGAGCTCTCCTCCATTCATCATCTCCATCCCTTGAAAGCCTAAAGAAGATGAACCACTCCAATTTCGATCATCTTTGAACCATAGCTCTAACATCGACCCATTTTTTCACTTCTGAACACACAATTAGGTTCTCTGGAATCCTGAGGAAGTCCTTTAGCTTGTTCCATATTCCATTCAGCTCGAAGGTTATTGAAAAAGCACCAGTGAGGTCGCATAGTACCATCACTCCGACGGTCGAGTTTGAGCAGAGGTTTTCGAGCTCAATTCGGGCTACCCTCAGACCTCCTAAGGCTAGTCCAACCCTCCCACGACTCTCCATGATCGAGCCTAGTCCTCCTTAAGCATTTGAGGTAAGCAATTATTATCGCCCTTCGTCGAAATAGAGAATTTATAGATAGAAAATTGTAAAAAATTTGTTGATTAAATTCTCCTTGTTCAGGGCACCAATTAAGGTGAAATTCAATCCTAAGAGGATACTCTTAACGAGAGCTAACTCCTCATATCAAGAACTCCGACAACTTTAACCTTACATGTAAGAAATCAAAGATTTATCTCTCAAGAAATATTTTCCCATTAAGCTTCATTTTAGCTTAATTATAGGCCAAATTGGATAATTCAAAGCTTGGAATGATCGTGGAGAGGTGGGGGAGATGATTAGTAGCATGATAGGAGGTAATTAACTGAGTTTAATTGGTCAATGTGATGAATTGAGATTTCGAGGCCAAAATGCAATTTTGAAGAAATTGGATTATTTGGGGATTTTTGTGCAATTAATATAAATCTAGGGTCAATTGGTAAATAAGACGAGTTTAGAGACTTAATTGTAATTAGAAATATTTTTTGGGAATTTAATTATAATTAAGAATAAATATAATACTTTATTTGTTATTTTAAATAGTTTTATTTAAATAAAATTATTTGGGGATTAAATTGTAAATAAAGTAAATTGAGGAAATTATGGCAAATAATTGAGAATTTATTTGTTAATAAAATAACTTAAGGACTTATATGTAAATTAAAACAAACATAGAGATTTAATTTTGAATTTCAGATAATTGATTTATTTATTATCCGTGATAATTTAGGTATGAAAAAAAAAAATTTTACCTACAACCGCAATCCATCCATAGGCATGAGAAATTCATACGAGACGAATAAATAGTAGATTGTACTGATTTATTTATCACTGTATAACATATTGGCTTGTGATTTGGGAAGATTTACAAGATATAATTAAATACTAACTAAAATATTTAAAAGGAATTACCATTATTTTCTAACAAATTTGTATGTGAACTTTCATGGGTTAGATTGTTTGAGAAATAAGGAGCTAGTCACTCTTATCATTCAAAGCCAACTCTAATGGAATTTATTGAAATTTAATAATATGTTGAGTGTAAAACATTAAATAATTCATTTATACCTTCTATAAATGGTAATAAAAATGGATGAATTTCTTAAAAGAAAATAAATATTTTGTAATTTTCCAAGAATTTACATGCATGAAAATATGTTTATTACAATGTTTGCAAAAATATATATTTTATAGAAAACCTATTGATAATAGATATCCAAATGTTTTTAACTTTATAAGAAAAATGTGAAAAATGTAATTTTGCATGACATAAATTTTTAATGTGAAGTGGTAAATTAATATTTTTAATGCTTAGAGTATAGTTATTTATAAAAATATTTTAGTTATTCTCTTAACATTTTGTGGAATAATACACAAATTGTTAACAGAAAAAAATTGAATATAACGTTAATATTTGATTTGTTAATATAGTATCATAAGTATTTTGAAATAGTGCATATATTGTTTTTTGGATTTTGTATATAAAAATCTCTTAGGATTAGGTTTTGTTTATTTTAGATGTAAATTGAATTAATACACTTGTAGTCTAATAATGATGTAACACGTGCTATATCTTATAATATTTTTAGCAAACTGGAAAAAACTAATGTGATCAAAATAAGATGATATTATTTGATATTTTAAATATTATAATTATATGTTGGCAGATTATATAAATTCGAAATTTTCATTTTTTTTCAATTTAAAAGATTGATTTTATAATCGTTATCTAGAGTGTGGCACCGGCTACAGATAAAGCTAAACGAGAATATTCGGACTACGATGCGCCCATAGTTATCACCCATTTCAGAGGCCCGACTGTGACGTTTCACTACATCACAGCACCTTGATTCTAAAGTAACTCCCGCCCACTAGTGGGAATCACAGACAGTTGGTACTACTCCTGCATCCCTGCATTCTTTCCGAGTCAAATTGAACGCTGTGCTATCTCCCTCTCTCTTGCGCGGAGTTTGGTGTGTGTTGTCTGAAGATGGCGACTATGGGGAGCTTGATTGGCCTGGTTAATCGAATACAGAAGGCTTGTACGGTGCTCGGAGACTATGGTGGCGGTGACAGCGCCTTCTCTTCGCTCTGGGAAGCTCTTCCTTCTGTGGCTGTTGTCGGTGGGCAGGTGATCTTCTGTGGTCTCACTCTTTTCTGTGCATGATGTTGGTGAGGTGAAAGACAGGGCGGAGCTTGTAACAAGTTTCTTGATCTACAATAATGAAATTTGAAGGGAAAAAGTAGGAATTGTTCTATAAGGTAGTTGTCTGAAGACACCGATTGTCAAAGTTCGCGAGTTACAGGCATGGAACATGTTATAACTTTTTTTTTGGGAAATTGATGTGGAAGTAGGACGAAACTATTTTGTTTGCTTATGATTTTGCCTCTTGATATTTCGGACTGTTCCTGATGGCAGAGCTCGGGAAAATCTTCGGTTCTGGAGAGCATCGTTGGGAGGGACTTTCTGCCCAGAGGATCTGGTGAGGTCTACTTTGTGAACTTGCATACATACTTATTAAAGAGAATCATGTGGAAGGGGGAGTGGTTTGGCTTCTATCATGTGAAGGACTGAAATTTGAGCTGGGCAATGGTTCAGGAATTGTGACACGACGTCCTCTGGTTCTGCAACTTTGCAAAATAGAGGAGGGAGCTCCTGAGTTTGCAGAGTTCCTTCACCTTCCCACGAAGAGATTCACGGAATTCTGTACTACCCTTTTTCTTTTCTTTCATTTATTATCAATGCAGTGGCATATGTTGCGTTCCTTATTTATTTCTTTTCCAGTTTTTGTGCATTACCTCTGTAAGATGATGTTTTTTTCCTTTAAAAAAAGATTTAGGAAGGTTAGTAGTCACTTGATATTGTTGCCAACAAACTCATTGTGTTGCTGCAGCAGTCTGCATCTGGAAGAGTTTTCAATCAAAAGATGATTAAAATTTTATTTGGGTCAGACTGGGCAGGTTAATTTGCTAGGTTATGCATGTTCAAGATTTTAGACATGCCACCATGTTGGAAATCATGCCTCTAAAGTGTCTATGTAAGATGTAATATATCTAAGGGTATCTTTCTGCAGGAATTTCCCAGTTGATTATGTTCGATTTCTATAGCTTGCATTTACATATATTATTTGTTGGTAAATATGTGTAGAATTTTGCATATGTTATTGTAGCATTACTGTGGGTAGTTTTCTTCAGAAGGAGGAAAAAAGAAAAGGAAAAATAATCCAGCACTGCATTATTGCTTTTATACTATGTTATATTTACCAATATCACGTTTATGTCCAAAAAAGTATCACGTTTATGCCCAAAAAAGTATCACGTTTATTTTTCATTGCATTGTTTTACAGCTGCTGTGTGCAAGGAAATACAGGATGAAACTGATAGAATTACAGGGAAGTCAAAGCAGATATCTCCCATCCCCATCCACCTCAGTATTTATTCTCCAAATGGTACATTCCCAAGGCCCTGGGAAATAGACTACTCTTGAACAAGTTTAAATCACAATCCAAAGACTTTGTTAGGAATGCATATTATAACGGTTAGTTTTCTTATATCTATTGTTGAGAATAAGATCTCAAATTGGATAAAATAGAGAAGTGTTGCGGGTTTATAAGGTTGGAAGGGTCCCACTAGTTACAAGTCACGACTTTTAGGTAGATATGGGCCTAACCCCTTATCGGTCCACAATACCTTCTCTCACATCTATCATTCTCCATCTAGTTCTATGAAAGTTTTGACTTTACTCGAGTGTTGTAATTTTTTATTATGGTGTGAAGCTTTAATTTTTTTTTATGACTATGCATAGTCACCCTCATTTTGCTCTCCTCATTACACTGCAGTTGTCAATCTTACACTGATTGATTTGCCGGGTTTGACAAAAGTTGCTGTTGGTACGGACCTCTAATTGATTTATAGCATTCAATAATTTGAAATATGTTTACTTGTAATAAGGGTTGTAGTTTCCTTCAGAGGGGCAACCTGAAAGTATTATGGAAGAGATCGAGATGATGGTTCGCTCATATGTTGGGAAGGTAATGAGATATTTATTTCTATGATTGCTTAATATATAATACTTAAATCTCATATATTTCCAAGTAGAACATGACCCGAAGGAATTCCAGTTGCATGAGACAACTTTTTATATGTTAAAGTAAATATGATTACAAAATGTAACAGATTAAACATTACAAGCTAAAACTAATTCATGTGTTCAAATATTTTATATCCAATTTTTAATTGACCTAACAGTACTTTTGCTTTTGTTATGCTTATTTTTATATCTCTAGTTTTCATTATTCACTTTGTAAAATGATTTTTTCTTACAGCCAAATTGCATTATACTGGCAATATCCCCTGCTAATCAAGATATTGCAACATCAGATGCAATTAAGCTTGCTAGGGAAGTGGATCCTACAGGTGTTTTCTCCTCTTCCACCCACACTCACCTCTCTCCCTGCACTATAGCTATGTTGTGCACCTTCATATTATAGATAAAAAATGATAGAGCTATGGTTTGGCAGGGGAACGAACATTTGGTGTGCTAACGAAGCTTGATTTGATGGATAAGGGAACTAATGCACTGCATGTAAGACCTCTCACTCTCTCAACATATTAGGGAGAGCCATTCTTGGGGAACTGCACCAGTGTTTTTAAATCTGAGTTGGGAATTATCTTATATTTGACTCACAATCCAGATCTTTTCAAATTTTTATTGTTCAAAGTTATGTTGCCAATGCTACTTTGAAATTTTGCTTATGAAGTTTTCCTTTTTCTGAATTTTTATGCTTTTCTTTAACAAATAAACTTAATAGGAAAATTGTTTCTTTTGTTTATTTTCCTTTAACTTGGCAGGTTCTTGAAGGAAGATCTTATCGGCTGCAACATCCTTGGGTTGGGATTGTAAATCGTTCTCAGGCTGATATAAATAGAAAGGTAGACATGATTGTAGCAAGGCAGAAGGAGCGTGAATATTTTGCCACCAGTCCTGATTATGGTCATCTGGCTAGCAAAATGGGTTCAGAGTATCTGGCAAAGCTTCTTTCAAAGGTTTAGTATCACAAAATATTTCCATTACTCTTAAGGTTGATTTATTTGTTTTGACCAAGTTGTTTTCTTTCAGCACCTGGAATCGGTTATTAAGGCACGGATACCAAGCATCATATCATTGATTAACAAAAGCATAGATGAGCTTGAATCAGAACTAAATCATCTTGGAAGTCCCATTGCTGTTGATTCTGGGGTAAGTGTTCTTTATATTTTTTGCAATATTATCTTTCATATTAATACAACTATATGATCCCAATACCTTTCAGGCTCAATTGTACACGATTTTGGAGGTTTGCCGTGCTTTTGACAAGATTTTCAAGGAGCATCTAGAGGGGGGGTAAATGTCTTTATTTCATCAGTATTCAACAGTTAGTGGATTGACATCTTCAAGAGAGTGTTTTGGAAATAGGAAAACATTGTGATGTTTCTAGCCAGAACTAGCCTTGAACTTACTCCTGTTTGTTTTCTGTGATCTTAAAAGTTGGTTCATTCATAAAGTTTCAGCATTTGGATTTTTGGTTCATCCATTACATTGTGGAACTGAGAGTTTTTTAGATGGGTAGATTTGCATATGAATACAGTATTATTCCCAGAAATGCAACTTGTGCTAACAATGATTGTTGATTAACTTTATCAGAAGGGCTAGAATTTTAAGCACATGATATATGAAAACTCATTGTGTTAATGTTATTTTCTGTTATTACAAAATGACTATGGCATGATAGGGGTGGAGTGAAATTGATTATATAGGAAAGTATGAATTTGTGGTTTGTGGCTTTTTGAGGAACCACTGTTAATTGATCTTGAAATTCAAACCTTTATATAATATATGATATTAATTATTTGGTTCTTGTTCAGATGGTTTTGATATCATTGCCATTTTCTATAAGATTGGTAGCTGCATCATCATCCCATATTTCATTTTTCTTATCAAGTTCCTTTCGTGTTCATATAGCTTGATTTTCCTTGTGCAGTTTTTATGAAGTTGGTAATTGTATTATGTTTTTCCTTCTCTGTTTTTTCAGCCGACCTGGAGGTGATCGTATATATGGAGTTTTTGACAATCAGCTTCCTGCTGCATTGAGGAAGCTTCCTTTTGATAGACATCTTTCTGTCCAAAATGTGAGGAAAGTGGTTTCAGAGTCTGATGGTTATCAGCCCCATCTAATTGCACCAGAACAAGGCTACAGACGGTTAATTGAGGGTTCCCTTAATTACTTTAGGGGTCCAGCAGAGGCTTCAGTTGATGCTGTACGTGCTTTTGTTCATAAGCTCATTTGTTTTCCTCAGTTTAATGAGTGCACCATAATCTCTATTGTCAAGAAGGCATATTACTTTGTTATGCAGGTTCATTTTGTTTTGAAAGAACTTGTAAGACAGTCAATAGCAGAAACACAGGTGAGATTTCAGAAACTGAGTCAAGGAAATCTCATTGTCATGTATCTTTTTTTTCATTTTTGGATGAGTTCTAATTTTCTACATCAGCATTTTCTTTGATGAAAAGGGGGATTTTGTCTTCTCCAATGTGCAAATGATGAGAATTGGGGGGAAAAACTTTGAATTATCTAATCCTGTTACAAATTACATTTGTGATGGATTTGATGTGGAATAATGGACTTTCATAACAAACATAATGGAAAAAATCGGATGTATATTACGTTTTCCTGACTTGGTAGCTGTCTTGGGTTTCAAATGTGAATTTTTCTGTGTAACACTTGGAGGAATATCCTTTGTAGCATTGGAATTTTGGATATTGTAAATACTGCAAATATAAGATTAAATGATACAATGCAGTAACTATTCCCAAGGTCCTCAGAAGAAAAATTATGGGAAAAAAGCTCTTCCACATTTATTTCTCTTCATTTATTGGTTTTGGTCTGTCGTTTAGCCCTCTAAAAGGTTCTATTCTATTACATACATTTTGTTCAGGAGAACGAAATGGAATTACTATATAAATATGGTTTCATCTTTGTGGTGTTACATCCCTTTTCTTCCGTATCTAATATGAACCAGTCCATTTTCTGGTTGATTTGGTGGGAGTAAATAGGAGTTACAACGCTTCCCTGCACTTCAAGCAGAAATCGGTGGTGCAGCCAGCCAAGCTTTGGAGAAGTTCCGGGAGGAGAGTAAAAGAACTGTTATCCGGTTGGTGGATATGGAATCCTCATTTTTGACAGTGGACTTCTTTAGGAGGCTTCCACAGGAAGTGGATAAGGGTGGAAATCAAGGTCCCTCCACTGTGGATAGATACACAGAAGGGCATTTCCGGAGGATAGCATCTAATGTGTCTTCATACATTGGCATGGTGGCTGACTCTCTCAAGCAAACAATCCCTAAGGCTGTTGTTTACTGCCAAGTCAGAGAAGCAAAGCATTCGCTGCTTAATCACTTCTATGCACAAATTGGAAAGAAAGAGGTTCTCTCACCCCCCCTCTCTACCTACCATTTATCCATGTTTATACCTTTGGCTTCTGATCTTATCACCATATCTGGTTCAATGGGATCTCTGCTTTGTCTATATGTCATCCTTTTGTGGGGTTTAAATTACGACATGCTATTGTACTTTATATACATCTCATCTTGTCCTGTCCAGTCAGTTTAGAATTGTGACAATGGCTTGTGATGTGATTATATGTGGACTTTATAGTTGGCCTTATTTGATGATAGACTGAAAGTTCCATACTTCTATGCAACATCACAGGTGTTGGGACAACTGCTGGATGAAGACCAGGTGCTGATGGAGAGGAGACAGCAGCTCGTAAAAAGGCTTGAGCTCTACAAATCTGCTAGGGACGAGATTGACTCTATCTCATGGGCTAGGTGACATCTATAGTTGCATCTCTCTTTCTGTGTGTACATATTATGTGTCATCGTGTGAATGCTCTAACAATATATACTGAATATTTCATGCACCTTTGTATTATAATGATTCTTATATCTTTGTATGTCAATGAGGAGCGGTTCATATTACATCTTTGTATTTGGGTCAACTGTATATTTGCATACATAATATATAGAGACATGGAGGCCACCTACGAGTGCATCTTCTCCACCTTCTCGCAATACCCTCACAAAACTATATTGTTCACCACCTCGGTCGTGAATGGATTGACCTTGCTTCATCATTGAAAAGTATGCCAGTCCATATTATGGCAATGATCGGGTATTATATATAAGTTAACATTGTAAGAATATTAAGATGGGATATTTTTACAAAGTAGAAATGAGACCGAAACGACTATTTTGTTTAAAATATAAATGATAGTTTCGGTCTCATTTCGGCAGCAATAGTTCATTTTCCTACCTTTGCTAGTACAAAGTTTTTTATCTTGGCGATTAATGTAATCAACCTTCATGTATCTCAAAGTAGGTCCAACGGGACCGGTTGCCACTTATCACATTGGAAATAATAGTAGGATGCTACTCTATCAACAATGAAGATTGTGTTGCATGTTTTCTGAGAATATGGGGCTAAGGGATTGATGCATCAAATATTGTCAAGGAGGGGAGACTTGAATCCATCCTTATTTGGGACTAGCCTTATGCTCACATCATTATATTATTGGTTACTTCAATTTCGAACCTTTATTTCAATTACAGAAAAATTAATTGTGACATGTGTAGATTATATAAATCAGTACCAATAATAATTCGACCTCTTAGTATTATAATAATAGTTATATTTATTCCTTTATAACAAATGAGACAACAATTTAAGAATATAAAATATAGTTAATATTTTTCTAAAAAAAATTAAAATTTTCTTTCATAATTAAACTCCATACAAACTTTATACAAAAAAAACCCAAATAATAATAATTGACAAGTAATTGTATTTACACTTCCAAAGAGTTGTTGTAATATTGTAAACTTCAACTGAAACCCTAATTTCGTATTTGGGAAGGGATAAATACAACTTAATATATAAAATTACTAAAATTGAATTTTTGATGGAATCGATTCAATATCTACTCAAAATATATAACATGGAGAATTTTATAAACTTCTTACTTATCCTTGCATTTTACCCTAATTTATATTTTTTACCTTGACTCTTGAAGTATTCGCTCCAAATGCGAGTTCTAACTCAACACACATGTATATCATAAGAGATATACAACAAAAGTTAAATATGTTCCAACCATATTGTCAAATGTCTCATGCTCGCATAATCAGGTCTACGTGGGTGTTTGTATTATGTGTACGCACACATCAATACTATAAATATCTCACCACTCGTAAGCAGGTCTACGTGGGTGTTTGTATCATGTGTACGCACACATCAATACTATAAATATCTCACCACTCGTAAGGATGTCGAGGTTGTATCATCGATCACCTGTATGCTTTGTTAGTCCCCTCCTACCACACACACGAATATACGTATACCTTGGCACTCCCATTTTGTCACACACACAAATATACTTGGACCTCGACTTGAGTTCAAGTGATCTGGAAGCTATCAACACCATCCCCATTATACTTTGCTTACAATCTACCACAAATGTCGATATAATCTCTAATTAGGTGTCTTGTCAACAACTCATCACATAATTATAATTAGATTAATCAAGCATGTAATAGTAATCATAACAACATAATGAATCTCAATTTTTTGGGGTTCGATTTCCTAATTAACCAACTGCACCACTCATGTTCTTAGTAGTTTCACCACTCATATGGGACTTATCCCCCTTTAGTTACATAAGGTGACATTAGCCCCTTCTTCATTATAATAATATTTATAGGTCATATCTCATTTTCTCTATAACCATATATGGATCATAACCCCTTTTATTTATGATGACAAATGTGACATTAACCCCTTTTTGTTTATAAATATCATACGAGTGCCTTAGTCTATTTTCTTTCTATAAGTATGTGTCACATCCTAGCCCTATTTGGTTGAAACCACTCCCCTACTAAAAGAGTAACCATTACCATAATTTCGGCAAGAGTCAATAATATTTCAATATAATTTCAAAGAAATATTTTCATAAAAGCATAACGAAATAATATTAGAGCATAAGAAGTACCAAGCGGAAGTATCTTCAACCAAGTTCCTATTCATGGTTTTTTTTAAAAGTTTTAAGGGAGATGAGTGAATTCAACAACTTAGTAAGTGGTAATAAGATAAGTATGCAAGGATTCAAATGGGATGGTTTACACATCAATAGGTTCATGTCATACTTCTTTATTAGTTTGTATTAGACAAACAATCAAACACCATTTTTCTCATAAAAAGGGGATCAATCATTGGTAGAACATATCATATTAGGCTACAATCTCGTTAGTGTGAGGCTAGAACTTCAACCACTTGACTATGTGAGCACTATTTCTCAACCACATGCATTATTCAAATGAAATTGTCTGCTATAGAGGGATGAAACCTCTCCTTCTTCTCTTCGGTCTCAATTACACATAGGAACTCCAAAAACCTTATGACATATTGGACTAGCGATAACTTCCCTTATCCCAACCTTATTTTCCAACATCCCTTATAACCAACACTATCCCCTACCGGGTGTCTACTTGGTTTAGTAAACGATTGCAATCACATACAATGGCATTTTTAGAATTAGATCATTTATCTTTGTGCCACTAGCCCAACGAACTCCAACCCAACCCTAACTCAACAACTTAAACACATATTATCTATTTGAGATATTTTTTATCAAAATAATAACTCAAATTTTATCTACGGGACTTGGACCCGTTTCCATTGGCCTTATGCTCACTTCTCTTTTCAAAACTGTGGTCTTGGGCCCTTTAGGTATCATGGATTTCTCAAAATGGAACCTATAGAATTCATACTTCATACTTTTAATAAAAATATTTCTCATAAAATATTTTGAGCAGGATCATTATTAAGGGAGAATATTTTTGGAAAAAGAGTTTATAACATTTATTTAACGTTAATCAACTCAACCAAGTTTGATACTGAAAATTTCACTCACCCGAAATCCGTTACTTGTTAGTCCGGTATAAATTTCCGATGTATTTGGATGGTCACGCGGTTGTACATAAAAAGATTTCATTTAACGGATAATGAATTTATCAAATATCTGAAAATTTTTCATTAGCTCACTATATTTTTATTTATTTACATATAAGTTCCTAAGGTTAATTTATAAACAATTAATTCCAATTATTTGTGATAAGCTCCTAATTTACTTTATTAACATTTTTATCCCTATATTATTTTATTTAAAATAAATCATTTTAAATAATCCAAAATTACAAATAAATTCTTATATTTATTTTTAATTACAATTAAATTCCTAAAATTTTTTAATTGTAATTAAGTCCATCAACTCATATTATTTATAAATTGATCCTCAATTTTAGAAAATTATACAAAAATCCTCAATTTTCCATAAATACTCAATTCGTCCAATTTCTTCAAAATTTATATTTTTGTCCTGAATTATTAATTAATCAAATTGACATATTAAACTTCATTAATTGCTCCTAACATACTACTAATCATCTTATTTATCTATTCAATTATTTCAAATTTTGAATTGTTCAATTTCACATATAATTAAGCTCAACTACAATCAAACTTCACTTAGTCATATAGTTCCATAAGTCTTATATCCCTATATTAACTTTACATAATTGGAGTTTTATTAAAATTTAATTTGGTGTAATAAAAAGGAAAGTATTATATTGTGTAGATACTTTAAGAAGTGTATTTAGGGAAAATGAGACTTTACATATTTGGCTTATGATTATGCCGTATCATTTATTTTCAGTATTTTAGTCTATGTTGATGCAATTGGTTAGCGAAATGTGAATAAGTCGTAGAATCTTTAAATGAGGTTAATTGAAGTTATTTTTTAGTAAAAAAACTCAAGATATGTAATTGTAAATATTTTATTTGATTTAATTTATAAATAAATATTTATTTTGATTTAAAGAAATTCCATTTATAAAAATGAGTAATAAATAAAATACTTGTTTTTAAATTGAGTTATTGGTAAAATATTTAAATGTAAAGTAAGTAAAATTAAAAAATTGCATATATACTAAGGTGTGGTGCAACAATTTGCCCTTTGTTTAGGATTGTAGCCTTTTGGGAATCAACATAAATAAATTTATATAAAAAAAAAATTAAATAACCATGATTTTTTTCTTAGAAAAAAATAAAACTAATTAAAAATGAAAAGATTTTTTTTTTGCTCAACAAATAAAAAGATAATTAACTTCTAACTTTTTTGGCACTAGAATTATTAACTTCTAACTATAAAAGGCGAATTGAATATATTTTTGCCCGAAACATATAACTCAATTAAAACGAACGCAATTGAATATCATAATATTTTTTAATCATATTTGTACTAAATTTGACTCCAAATGAAAAAAAAAATAATACTATTTGTACTAAAACCCTCGGTTAAAGCTGAAAGCCCCCGCAGTGAACTTGTCCATTTTAAAAACCCGACACGATACAATACAGATAAGGGTGGCGACTGAGAAGGAAGCCTAAGGCCGGCAGCCACAGAAGAAAAAAAATGGCGAGCCTGCGAACGGCCATGGACGCCGCATTCTGGGACCTTGAGATCTCCACTCCTGAGGTCATAGACGGCTCGGCCAAGCTGGTCCCCGGCTCCCCTCCCCCTCTCGACGGCGCCCGGGCCAGCCGGGCCCTCCGCTTTCAGCAGCTCTCTTTTCTTGGCAATGGCTTCCCTCTCGGCATCATCCCTTCTTACTCTCATGCACCCAGCAAGGAACTTGGCTCTTTCTGCCTCCAGACGCTCCTCCTCCGTCCCGCCACTTCCAACTGGTCAGTCTGCAATTTTTCCTTCTTTTGGGCCCTGGTTAGCCATCCAATGTCGATAGAAAGCTATCTGTGTGGACGAAGAGTAGGCTGGCTCTGCTTGGTGGTTCATTTTAAATTGTTGTAAGCAGAGAAGTTTAGTTGATTTACCTTTAGGCGTATGAGGATAGTCCAATTCTTTTCTTGATTCCTAGGCTTTATAAATTGAAATGCTAGATCGCATAAGGATGGAAATTTGTGGAAAATGACCAAATATTGGTAATGGCTGATATCTTGTAGACACTATCGTATTAAAGATAATATGCTTGGCAGCATGCCTTAATTGATCTTGCGGGGCGTACAGGTGGCTTGGATTGGTGGGGCAATTCCGGCCTAAGAAATTGTTATCATCCATAAAATCAGAGATTTTAAGTGTGGAAGAGTGGGAACTTTCCACTGTGAAAGATATCGCAGGGCATTTCTTGGATAAGTCACTTTACTCAATTGGTTTGTCCTCTCAGATTTCACTCCTCCCATCATCTTCTCTCCTGATCAGCACCGAAAAACATGGCGACAAGAAGAGGCGCCGCCACAAGCTGTCTCTTTTTCACCAGGCATGTACTCTTAAGAATCCTTTTGTTATTTTATTGTTTTTTTTTCTGATTCTTACCCTGAATGATACATTTTAAACACATATTAACAAGCTGATAGTTTGATCTCTGCCTCTAGATAATGTATAAGCGCCTGCCATTTTTTGAAGAATAGTAGATGGTTTAGTAATGGTCAATAAGATGGTGCAATCTGATATGTACAAAAGTGAGAGCATCTATATTCATAACCAAAGATCCGTTCTGTACTCTATGCAATGATCCCCTGGCCAAGGGGTGTTCTTGTCTAGTAGGATAATTGTCCACCACAAGGAACAATCCTGCTGTCAGATGCTTTTCTGTTTATATCATATTACATATATTATTGTCTATCTTGCTTTATTTTCTTCCAAGTGTTGAACTTGCTCAAGAAATATTACTTTCCAAATTCTTTCATCGACCGCATTCTGCAAGATGATGTCAGAAAACTAAGGATAATGCAAAAGTACTTTCCAAATGTCAGAAAACTAAGGACTTGCTCAAGAAATAGTACTTTCCAAATTCTTTCATTGACCGTATTCTGCAAGATGATGTCAAAAAACTAAGGATAATGCAAAAGTTTCAGAAAAAAATTGACCATTTGAGGATGTTTTAGAAATTTCATTTCCTGTGATAGTTCGAAGGACAGAATCGGATTGCAAGTATGAAACTCATGTCTTTCTGAAATTCCAGCTTCCAAATCATGATATCACGATGGAGGCTGCATGGCCTGGATTATTTATTGACCAAAAGGGCAGATATTGGGATGTACCTGAGTCCATATCACTGGATCTTTTATCCCTTGCATCTGAAACTGGTTTTCGGTACCGCTTCGGTATACATAAAAATAATGGTGCACCTCATCCTGCTAATGGTGTCACCACTGAGGTTCCTTCCCATTTATTTCCGGGAATTTGTGCGAAGGCGGCATTTTCTTATGAGAAGAGCAGAGATATTTGGAGAATAAAGGAGAAAAGAAAGGATATCATGATTGAAACCGACAAGGGTGTATTTATACGACCTTCATATGATGCTCGCCTCAAAGAGCCACATTCTGCAGTGTCTGGAATAATTGGTAAATGTTCCTACTTTTCTTTTATTGGGTATTCTAAATTATATAAATAATTGGGATCTTTGCTTATTGCGCAATCAGTGAAACTTCAGTGATTACTCAAAGGGTAAGCATCTTATGTAGAAGGTACATTTTTTCCACTACATTGTCTGTGCCTCCTACATTGTCAAGGTTGTACTTGATTTGAGGAACCTGCCTTATAGTCATATTAATCAAAGGATGCTACCATTGTCATTTTTTTTCTATTTGTTTATTCTTCTGGTCATGAAAATGCTAAAAAGGCTTGCAATATGAAAAAAAGTGACAATCCTCTAAATGTGAGTGCTGCCATGCTCATATGTGGAAACTGCAGTTTTTTATAGGACTGTAGGGTTTTGTTATTATGTTTGAGGAAGTTAACTAACTTTGCAATTCCATTATTTTGAAGATATGGTTTCATCGGTGATTCAGAAAAAGTTTAGCTCAAGACATCTAGACATATCATGAGAGATGCAGTATTTATTTTCATTTGGGACAATTCTTACAATTTTTTTATTTGGATTCTAGGTGGCATATGTACTGCTTGGCTTAGGAAAGGGGAGAGCTTTCTGCCTGATGGATCAAGGGACATTGGAAACCTATCTACTAGCACCATAAGAAGCCCGTTAAGTTCTGATTTATTTGGTTCAGTTTGCTATACTTATCAGCATGGGAATTTCAGAAATCTATATGGTGATCTGACCCGATTGGATGCACGCCTTGACATTAGTTCAGCATCCACATTAGTCCGAAGAGTTTTTAATCGTTCGACGGATTCTTCAACTAGCAGCAGTGACATATCCCTGTCTTCTCCAAAGCTCAACTTTATCTTCCAACAGCAGGTATTTTCTTATATTTCATCGTCTTGCCTTTTCTCCTTTTATTTTTTTGCTTATTATCATCCATACTGAAGTATATATCAAATCTAAGTGTTGGTGAAACAAGAATTGATACTTGCAATTATGCATTCTTTCCTGTTCTGATGCAAAGTGGGAAGTGGGATCTGACAGTAGTAACCCCACCTACTACTTATATTGGCAGGTTGCCGGGCCGATTGTCTTCCGTTTGGATTCAAGGGTTTCCCTTGTTCCTTCCTCTTCAGGGAAACGTGGTCCGCACTTGGAAGACCTGATATGCAGCTTAACCTACTCTCTCAGGCTTCTAGAGTCGGGAAAGGTTGTCGCTTGGTATTCTCCTAGAAGGAAAGAGGGAATGATAGAGCTACGGCTTTTCGAGTTCTGAAGTCCTGTCCTATCATGGTCTTTGGTCCTTTGTTGCTTTGTAGCATAGAGAAAACTCATGGGGAACTCACCCTTCGGTTTTAGGACATAACTTCATATTTCAAATTTGTGAGTCATTCATATCAATCATTAGACCCTCCATGAACAAGTTGGCCTAAGAGTTGAGAAAGATAAGCTGGGGGAGACAGTCATGTGTTGCAACCAACACGTTAGATCTAAAAGTACTTTACTTTTGCCACTATTTCACTCCAACTAAGTTGTTTATAGGTAAATTATATCTGATTGTAGGAATTTGTCCAAAAGTATAACTTTTTATACAACCTTTTATTGGTTGAGATGAACTTTAAGTCAAACTGATCACAATTAATTTTATTTTATTTTTCTGACAAGTTCTCTCAGAGAATCGCATCGGATAAATCATAATTCCATTGGCAACAGACAGCTTTACAGGTACAGGGCATATCCTTCTTCAATTCCATGGGCAACAGACACTCAAGATCTACCTTTCATTGACAACAAGGTTATATATATATTTAAAATGAAAGGTTGTGATTTCCCCACAAATGGCCATTCTTTCTTTGGACTTGAATTGTTAAAGAATGTTGGATCCCGAATCTGCCATGTGCCTTGCTGCATAAATCGATCCGTATCGGGCTCAGGCTTTATGAGAGGCTAGCTTGGCCAGGGGGCCGACAGCCAGGGAGTTGATATATGTGCAGGGCTCCGTCATGGACGAGGTCCAGCGTTTGTCGGTGAACTTGTCGTACCGGTCGGGCCCGCCGAGGATGGCACCAGTGAGCTCGTTAGCGTTCGGTACGTTCTTTGTGAACCAGTTGACGAAGCTCATCGCACAGCTGACCACCTCGTCGGGGGGTAGGACGGGCACCGAGGCTCCTCTGTGATGGGCCTGTTTCGGAGGGTTGATCCCGAACCCGACCATGTATGACCTTCCCTCTGGGTTGCTTCCCAGTATGTAATCCATCTGGGGTCACGAAGAAAACAAAAAAACATTAATCAATCATATGCGATTGTTATCTCTGCATTTTAATAAAAAAATCCATAATCATAAATTTTTCTACTCTTTTATATTATTTAAAATATTAATGGTTGCAAAAGCCTTGCTTGGAAAAAAAACTTGTAAAATTAAACTGGTTGTTTACTCATTTGTAACTATAATGGGAGTAGAAGAAGAGCCTGCAGCAAAAAACCTGCTTCTTCCCAAAGGCCAGGAGACTGGTGGAGTCGAACTGCTTTCCGCCGCAGTCCACTTTCTGGTTAAACCTGGCCAGTAGGTCTCCATATACATCGAACAACATAGCTGCTCCTGTCACATACTGGGTGTTGGCCCCGTCCCTCATGTGGATCATCCCTCCTGTAAGAACTCTCGGAATTATTACCTCTTGTTACTTCAAACGAGTTGTCCAATATTGAAAATATACAGATAGCCTTATGTTTCAAAGCATATCGGCTTAATCAATCATTTCAAAACTTCTAGAATCTTTGAGCAACATTTTCTCCAGAAATGGGATACCTGGGGTGAGAGAAATTTGGCTATATGGGCTATCGGGAAGTACAGAGCAGATATAGCTGTCAGCATGCTTTTTGAACGTCTCGAAGCTCTTATCTCCTTGGAAGAAGAACTGCAAACGCACACAGAAACCTCCTAAGCTTCGTAATAACTCACAAAGTCAGTTCAAGTAAATCAAGATGTGAGGAGGATTCCTTGTGTTCACCTCTGAAAGAATGATCTGAGCCCCTGCATACTTGAGGTCCCAGCTGAACTCATTCACAGCAGCACTAATGGCCTCTTCTCTGAGGTACTTGAGATACTCACTCTTCTTAGAGGCCTTGTAGAGCCATGTAGCTGCCCACAGAAGCTCATCCTGCAGAAATTTCCCATGCAGTGATCAGATGTAGCCTACATCCCTTTTTTCTTCTTGATCAAATGGTATTTAGGGTCGGAAATCACCATAATCGTTAAGGTCATGGTTTGATTACTTGTTTTCTAATGAAAAAAAAGCATATGGAGAGGGGAGATTACATTGTACCCAGAGAAGGAGCAGTAAAAGGGGCACTCTCCATCGTATGTTCCCTTGTGGCTCTTAGCAAACACGAACAACTGCAACAATAAAAAAGAGTGTAAAACCTTATTCGGTAAGGAACTTAAAATTCTTACTTGAAAGCCACACAGCATGTTGGCAGAAAAGAACAAGTACCAGCTTGGCCTTGTTAAGGAGGCGTCGGGAGTATGTGCTGTTATATCCACGAAAGACGATCGAAGAAGCGGCCATGGCAGCCGAAGTCTCGGCCGCTATCTCGGAACCGGGGTGGCTCTCGTCAATCTTCAGCACGGTTCTCGGCGTCTTCATGTTCTCCGGCCTGACCCAGCATGCATGATCCTGTACTGGGTCTCCCACCTTCACATGCAACAATTTTGCCATTGAAGCATCGTTTCTAATATTCTCGTTAATGTACTTTCTTGTTTTTACCATTATTCATCCCTAGGGTAAATGGTATGTAAATAAACAACCAATTGGATAAATGCCTAAAAAATCACATTTTGTAATTTTTAAATATACATCACATTTAATAGTTGCTTGAAAAGCATTATTTTTAATAGTCATGGAAAATAGATCGGTCAAATGATTGTTTGGGTTAGATTATTCCATTAAACTTTAATTGTTGTATTTAATTATTTTTATCATTAAATAGTTAAGATATTAATAATATTACAATAATAAATATATAAAATGAGAAACGTAAACTTCTAATAGATATGGATAGTACTTACAATATTTTTTATTGCGAAAATAATAATTTTTTAACATAAAATCTATATTTTTGACGTCATTTTCCCCTTATTCTTAACATCCTCGTGTGCAACATACCTGTCAATTGTTCAAGAATCAGAAGTCTATTACCTGAACATACAAATCGTTCTTCTTCAAGGTGGCTTTGAGGAAATAATCTGTGCCCCATTTGATGGCAGACAACACATTGTCCATCTCACCAGCAGCTCGAATCTCATTATTGTAAAAAATGGCAGCCCATGACAGAGTGGTCACAGTGAAGGCCATTGGAAGCCCGTACTTCACGTTGTCCCCAGCATCATAGTATCCTCCCACAAGGTCCACCTAATAAAACATGAACAACAATGAGAAAAGGAGAACGAACAGGCAACCAAGAGAGGTAGGTATATGTGTAAATTTCATATTGACTTTTTCATAACAAACATGTTTTGTAATTGTCACTGTATGTTTGGTCACATAGGATCTTGTCGCTATAAAGGAATAGGCGATATACGCACCCCGGCGAGCTTCCCATCGTCCATCCCCGAGTCTCCCCTCCAAGGCAGCCGACCATTGGGAGGGAGCTTCCCGGACCTCTGGGCTTCTAGGAAAATAATGGACTTTGTAAGTGCATCCTTGTAGTTGAAACCGGCACCTCCGACCCCTATGAACAAGCCTTGGATAATTGCCAACCACGCCAATGAAACTGCGGCGAATCCCCTTAGGAGAAACCCCATCTAGAAGGAAGAAGATTAAATTACAGAGGGCCTAAAATGGATTGAATCCAAATGAGGCACCTTTATTCCAGGTATGAAGGAGTGTAGGAAGAAGATTAAAATACAAGGGCCTAAAATGGAGAGAATCCAAATGAGGCGCCTTTGTTCCAGGTATGAAGGAGTGGAGGCTTAGGATGGAGATTATATAGGGGTGGAGTTTGTTAGAGCTATAATTGTGCGGTTGATATCTTTTGGTTAAGGCTCCATCCATTGCAAATGCCCGAAAATGGCAAGAAAGTTAGAGGGCGTTGGTATGATAGGATGAATGTGTGTCAATGAAGGGTAGAAAAAAAAATGTAGTGTAGGCTTTCAACGGTTCAATTGACTCCCTATATGGAGCGAGCGAGCGACACAGTGGGTGCATAATAGATACCCACGCGGTAGCTGGACCCGGAGCAGCGTGAATGATTTGTTTTTCTTAACTCCCGACTCTCGTCTCTCAAGTGGCTACTTAGCCTGCAGAGCAGAAGAGAGCGAACTCATGCAGAAATGATACTTGAATGAATTGATCTCTCCACCAGTCTCCTCTCTACCCATGGCCTCGAAAGCAAGCCCACCGCCTCCTCTGCCCAAGTCTGGCGCCATCTCCAAGGGCTACAACTTCGCTTCCACCTGGGAACAGGTGCTCTCCCTCTCTCTCTCTCTCCCTACCAGCTCTCTTCTGTGTCAGGAACCTCCAGATCATCTATTATTCACTTCTAAATTCATGATTTGGGACTAGATCCAAATTGCACTTCATGTTTTGCTATGTGCTTTCCACATCACTCGATCTATTTTGACCATAGGCTCCAGATCCGATGTACTGTTGCGGCGAATTGTGGAATATAATTGTTTCTTTTGAAGTTTCAACAGTGATAACGACCGCCGGAGAAATGCATGAATGTCTTAGGCCGGATCCGATCTCCGGCAGACTACATTTGCATATTTCTGTTACCATTTTCTCTTATTTGTTTGGTGCGATCCCTAAATTTGACTTTCTCTTTGTTGTGTAGAATGCCCCATTGTCTGAGCAACAACAAGCGGCAATCGTATCTCTTTCCCATGTCTTTTCTGAGCGACCTTTTCCCGCTAATTTGGTGAGAAGTTTTCCTAATTTCAGTATACTTTTGGGTTTTGCTGGTATGGTTCACAACCGGGAAAGAGGGAGTTCTTGAAACGGTGATTCCTTATCTTTGTTGGCTCAACCTTGAGTTTGACTTGAATGGGCAAATAGATGCAGGAAAATGTCTCCAGCCTGGAAAATGGTCTGGTAGCAATGACAAAAGACAGTAACTTTGGAAAGGAAGGATCTGTTGATGCAGCATTGGTCAACACAAATCAAGTGAGCCTGATTTGCTGTTTTGATATTGTTTCAGTGTGA
Organism: Trapa incisa; assembly: GCA_030064435.1. Taxonomy (NCBI): domain Eukaryota; kingdom Viridiplantae; phylum Streptophyta; class Magnoliopsida; order Myrtales; family Lythraceae; genus Trapa; species Trapa incisa. The sequence continues at coordinate 17,160,752 of CM057771.1, forward strand.
ATCAAGCCATGTTTCCTCTAGATGGAAAATTGGGGTGCTTTTGATCTGTCTTTCCAATATTTTGTAATGCTGATGTAAGTGGAAGTATTGGTGAGCTGATTACATTCTTTTCTCTGTCCAATCCCTGTTGCAGTTCTACAAGTGGTTTACAGATCTTGAATCAGCCATGAAATCTGAGGTTAGTTCTGAGCTACCCAATAAATTTATAGAGGCACCAAAGAAGTGCAACTTGTGTGCAATATTCAAGTGCTCTAATGAATCCTGCTCTATTATTAGACGGAGGAGAAGTATCAACAGTATGTTATTACATTGACTGAGCGTATACAAACATGTGATGGAATTCTTCAACAGGTGATTCTTTTTCATCTTATGCTCAACTTATTGTTTTTTTTCTTATGTTATACATTCCTTTTCCAATTTTCTTGTCATAAAGATGGATTTCCATGAAGCTAATGCTTTAATTCTGATTCTATTCCATGCCTTTGTTTGCAGGTGGATGATACCCTAGATTTATTCAATGAACTGCAGTTGCAGCATCAAGCAGTTTCAACAAAGACAAAAACACTTCATGATGCTTGTGATCGCATGGTATATTTGTAATTGATGCTTGACTAGTCTAGCATATCATCTCTGAAGTGATTAATTGTGCATTGTTTATCCTTCATCAATTTCTCATTAGACTTTGAACCTTTTTCCTTTTTTTTTTCTGCTGCCTTGGAATTTGAGATATAGCCAGAGTTTTATATGATAATTTTTTTATTCTGCATATCAGGTTTAGGATTTATTAAATACATGCATATGCTTACTAATGCATCATACAACTGAACACTGATATGAAACATCAAAATTATTCTTGAAAAAGTTACTCTGCTCACACGATCTTCCTCATCACACCACAGTTAATAGAGAAGCAAAGGTTCATTGAGTTTGCAGAAGCGCTTCGAAGCAAGCTCAACTATTTTGATGAATTGGAGAATGTAAGGTTTGAAACTGTCTTTCTTATATGGCTTGACATGATGCAGCCACCTTAAGTTCCAGTATGTTTTACTGTCTTCGGTCTACTATTTGCACAATATTATGATATGACCTGGTGCTTCCTGAATTCCTAGTCACTCTTTTAGATATACAATGCAATGTGGCATGCATTTCCAATATGGGTTTTCAGCTTATGTTAGTAAATTATTCTGGATGCCAAGTAGTTTTCACTTCACTTACATTATAATGCATGAAGTAACAGCCATTGACGATGCAAGTTTTTTTAAGTATAAATTTTTCTATAAATTGATTCCATTGATAGTTTTATTTTCTTGTACAGATTGCCAGCAATTTTCATGCTCCAAGCATGAACGTTGGAAATGAAAACTTTCTTCCATTGCTTAAAAGGCTTGATGAGTGCATATCGTGAGTTAATTATGTTTTGAACTGTTCCTATACTTCTTTCTAGATTATATAATTTTCCTTTTCTTCTCTCTTCAGTTGGGATAAAATGGTGCCTGAAATTTAACCACTTTCTTTGAGGTTTAAGTTTGATGTCTGCTTCTCAAATAGGTATGTTGAAAGTAATCCACAATATGCCGAATCTGGTGTATATTTGGTTAAATTCCGTCAACTGCAGGTGTGTAAAAGGCCCACAATGGGATAAATTTAAATCCCAGTTTCATCTGCTGCTCTGTACTGACATTGCTTCTACTGGATTAATTTTTTTTTTTCATTTATTCATTAATTCCATTAATCAACAGTCTAGAGCACTTGGCATGATCCGGTCACATGTCCTGACTGTTCTTAAAGGGGCTTCAGCTCAGGCAAGTTGTCATGCCTCCTTGATCTACAGATGGGTAACATAGACATTTGGTCTCCTTAAGAAATGAATCCTTTTTTCTCCTCTTGATTTATTTCATCAGATCCAGGCAGCTATCCGAGCCAATGCTAGTGGGAAATCTACTGTTGCAGAGGGTGTAGAGACATCTGTTATATATGTCCGTTTCAAAGCAGCTGCAACAGAGGTATAGCAACATATTGCAGGCAATACTGACCAAAAGCTTCTGGGGCATGTAGCCTGAGCATAACATGATGTGGTGTATCAATAACGAAATAGACATAGCATGATTATTCATATTCTGCCGTGTACTAACATTTCAAAGTATCTTACAGCTGAAGCCTGTCCTTGAGGAAATTGAAAGTAGATCTTCAAGGAAAGAATATGCCCAAATCCTTGCTGAATGCCACAGATTATACTGCGAGCAGCGTCTTTTCTTGGTCTGATGATGCTTTGGGTGTTTAAATTTTATTCAGCAGTTGGTTCACTGGCTTTGATTTCACTTGAACATTGATATCTTATTTAGGTGAAAGGGATTGTGCACCAACGTATATCTGAGTTTGCTAAAAAAGAGGCTCTCACATCATTAACTAGATCTGGATGTGCATATCTTGTGCAGGTAATGTCCTGTCAATAATTATTTATTTTGCTTTTTTTCTAAATATTGTTATCTATAATGGATTATTTTATTTTAGTTTTGTTTTGAGTAGTATCCATCCATGGCTCTCTAAATCAAGTATTGATATGATAGTTGATTGTTGACTCTATTCAAGAATATTGTTGCTGTATGGGATAAGTGATTTGAAGACAATATTGTGAAAGGAATTTCTTTACTCTTAATTAAGTATATTAATGCTTATTGCTACAACAGATTGTTGAATATGCATTGGGAGGAATTCCTTGTAGGGGCAGGATGACCTGCAACTGTTGTGCATTTCTTTATTTTCATGAAATTCAAGGATGATTGATTTGCCTGCTTCTATCAGCTGTACTATGATATGGTTCTAAACTAGCAATTATTCTCCTCTCATAATGTATGATCTCAGAGCGGCATTTTACTTTGACATGATGTGTGTACTGTGGCATGTTGCTTCTGGAAATTAAAATGAACCATAAGGTGCTTGATTATTACAACAGTTATTATACTTTTTCCTTTTTACATGTTAATGGAAAGTGGAAATGATGCCTTAATGTTTCTCCTCTGAAATGTATTTTAATCAATTGAATTATGAACTTTATACTTCTGACTTATTTATTGTCGAATACAGGTGTGCCAGCTTGAATATCAGCTCTTTGATCACTTTTTCCCATCTTCTGCTGAGGATGTTTCTAGTTTGTCACCTTTAATAGATCCACTGTAAGTCATTCAGACTGTATGATGTCCATATATCTCTCCATGCGTGTGAATATAAATATAGGCACACTCATAAATTTGTCTCCTTGTTGCTGCAAATCTCTATAGACTTCATTAATTATGTACAACGACAAGTTGGCACTTATGCAGCATTTTGGTTGATGTTACTTGGGATGAGAACTCTGAGAAGAGCACCATGAATCTTATGGTTGAAATGTTCTATTTATTTGTTTCACTAGCATAATGTTTAATAAACTGTTTGGATTAGGATAATCATTTCTATTCTTCGATAAACGATGATATGGAACTTTGCAGATGATTATTTTGGTGCTTATAATTTGATGGGTGTTTAAAATAATGCTGGTTCCTGCAGGTCGACTTATCTCTATGATACACTGCGCCCGAAGCTTATCCATGAAACTAATATTGATCTTCTGTGTGAACTGGTTGATATTCTCAAAGTTGAAGTTTTGGGGGAACAGATCAGTAGAAGGGGTGAAAGGTTGGCTGGACTGCATCCTACATTACAGAGAATCTTAGCAGATGTTCATGAGCGGTTAACTTTCCGTGCTCGAACACATATTCGGGATGAGGTATTGCATTAATGGCTTAAAATCCATATTATTCCTCATATTTGGAATTCTCATGGTTTGCGTGTCTTTGGTGGTTATGTCTAGAGGAATAGTTCATGCTTCATCTATGATTTGTTGATTCCCTCTCTTACTGTATTTTCTCTTTGAGATCTTATGATTCGAGTTTACATAGGTATGGTTAGAGTTTTTATTAAATATTCTAGCTGAATTGTTTAAATATACTGATGCACTTTGAATCTACACCATACCATTTAAGTAATGTTGTAATGTTTGCTATGGACATGTATTGCTCTTACACCATTAGCTATGCCTTGCTTGGTCCCCTTTCTTTATCTCATGATGACTTGTTGTAATGTTTGTCTTATCTGCTCTGTGCATTTGTGCAATTAATTAGAATCATTTATATTGTTTCTCATTAGTGAAACCAAAAAAGATGTATAATATAAGATGTTTATTCTTCTCTGAATACTTTTGTCTTTCTTGTCTCTAGATAGCAAACTATATCCCTCTCAATGAGGACTTGGACTATCCTGCCAAACTGGAGCGATCTGCTGAGATCAAATCTGAAGCTACTTCTGTATGAATCTTTCCTGATATATGACATATATAGCTTACTTTTTGAACATGCTTTTATTTAAAAGCTAATATTTTTAGTAATGTGAACATATTGTTCTCACTAGTCATATACAAAAGATTAAATTAGATCTCTTTTTATTAAAAAATGTCACTAACCCGTAGTACCTACAATCTTACAATTTTGGAATTTCTCCTATCTTTATTCTTGAGTGCCTATATAATGTCAAATATGACTTCTGATTGACCATTAAACCATGCATGAATGCTGTCTTTTTATCTAATTTTTGGATGTTTTCCTATTTGTGCACCAATTTATAGGTTGAGGAAAATACTGATGTATATAAAGCTTGGTACCCCCCATTGGAGAAAACTATATCATGCCTTTCGAAGTTATATCGCTGCCTAGAACCTGCTGTTTTCACTGGTTTAGCACAGGTACTGCCCTACGATATATTTCAAGAAAATTTTCTTTACTGTTATATTCTTGGTGATTTTCTCAAACATTCTTCTTATTTATATGCAGGAAGCTGTGGAAATGTGCTCTGGATCTATCCAGGTAAGCTGATGACTTTTTCATGGGGACGGATGGCAGAACATGACTTCTGATAATTGAAGAAACCATAAAAATCTTAATTTTTTTGTCTTTTTAATAGTAATTTCCTTTTGTTTTATCAGTATGTTAATTGAAAATGTTTGCAGCATGCATAATATAGTATCTTATGAAGGAATGCCCTCTCTATTATGTAGAAAGCAAGCAAACAGATTGCGAAAAGATCGTCACCAATGGACGGGCAGCTCTTTCTTATAAAACATTTGCTAATTTTGAGGGAGCAGGTTCTGTTCTTTTTCACTTCTTATAGATGCTACTCCATTATCGAGTAATTTCATCAAGCCATAAACTATGAAATTTCTTCTTCAGATTGCACCATTTGATATAGAGTTTTTAGTGACTCACAAGGAGCTAGATTTTTCACATCTACTGGTTAGTAACCTATGCTCTAGTCTACTGGTTTTTTTTTTTCACATTTTAACGGCATTTGTACTCCAAAGGAAACTCCTGATGATTTTATTAGTTTTTCATGATAATTATGAAGTTCTATCAAATTTGTTTTAATCATGGATGGATGGATGTATGTGTAGATTTCTGCAAAATACTAATTGAGGTTTTATTTTAGGATCATCTAAGACGAATTCTTAGAGGTCAAGCCTCACTCTTTGACTGGTCAAGATCAACTTCATTGGCAAGGACCCTATCGCCCAGAGTTTTGGAAAGCCAAATGGATGCCAAGAAGGTATGCTCTTCTTTCATACTTATACTGTATTAGAAACAATTGCTGGAGGATGAATAAGTGTAATAGGGAAGGCTGGGCAGTGCTTCTGCACATTTTAAATTGTGTATCATAATAAATGCATTTTCACATTTTAAACAGTGACCTTTATCTTCACTTTTTTGAACCTTACCTGGGTTTTTTATTGCTGGCTATACCAAGTACTTAGATTATGGTTGCAAGATATTTGGATATGATTCTTTGATTCCCTGGGTTGCATTGTCATATCTGAATCTTACAAATATTGTGAAGTCCCAAATTTAAATTAGTGTTTTGATGGAGATGCAAATCCCCATAAGCTTGTAGTATCTAGGAGTTTATTTTATGATGAAGGTGGTTTTACTAGACAACCGAGATATTCTTGGAAATTAAAGCTTCACCTGTGCTGCTAGCTTTTCTTTTCTTGAGTGCCAATCTAATTGTAATTCGTCTGCAGGAGCTGGAAAAATGCCTAAAAGCCACCTGTGAGGAATTCATAATGGCTGTAACTAAACTAGTTGTTGATCCCATGCTTTCATTTGTCACAAAGGTTTTTATCTTTCACTTTTTATCATTAAGGATTAAAATTTCTTGAATTGCTCAATGAATCTCCAAAACTCCCATGGAATTTTAGTAGTAATGTTAGTAATGACTTTCTTGAATATGCTGTTTTAGGTCACTGCTGTGAGAGTTACTCTATCCTCTAGTAGCCAAAGCCAACAACTACAATCTGTCATGGCGAGACCACTCAAAGAACAAGCTTTTGCTACACCAGACAAGGTGGCAGAACTCATTTCCAAGGTACTGGAAAGATTAGTCAAGTGATTTCTGTTTATTTGACCTTTTGCTATTGCCAAGCAGTTTTCAAGTGAACTCATTGGACTATACGTGTTTCCTCGAGTATGATTTCTTGGACTTCCAATACAGCTCAAGCTCCAAATGAATTGATTATTGAAAATGTTCCAAATTTTACTTTATCCATTAGTACTGGCTTCATAGAATGGAGAAATTTTCCCAAATTGCCACATCTCAATAAGGCATGCGCAGTTCACCCTGAAATTTGGCTGGGGGACAACATATCTCAAGTTGTTGAATTCCCATGAAACAACAATGACAAAATTATCAGAAAACCCATAATTTTATGCATATTCAGAAACAAAGATACCACTCATTCTAGTTTGAGGTACACTCTGGTGTAATCTTAGGAACATTGCCTTCCAGAGAGACTAGTTACCTTCATTTTATAGGTGCTTGGCTTCATTGAGGCCTCCTTTAGCCTCACTGAGCTAGCTTAACGTCTTTATTATATCATGCCAATAGTTGAGAGACAGTTTTTTGCTGAAGTCTCCATTTTAATTAATGGAGTGGTTGTTATGAAGTCAAAGATTGAGCAAGAGGATCAACTGCCAAATCTAATTCTGTTGAGAATTGCAATTTAGTACATTTTTTTATCTGCATATTCTCCTCAAAAGTAAGTTTTCATTTTTGAAATTCTTGAGTGATCATAATTTGAACTGAGGCTCATTTTGCTCAGAAATACCTGTACGATCTTTTGCGAGTCTCTTGTTTTGCTGTGTGGTGAACCTCGTTACAATATTAAGATTCTGAATGGTCATAATTTTTCCTGAAATAGGTAGCAACTGCCATCAAGCAAGAACTGCCTATGGTGATGACCAAGATGAAGCTTTATCTTCAGAACCCATCGACAAGGACAGTTCTCTTCAAACCAATCAAGTAAGTCAAAATTGACATTTCGTCTTTGTCCTTCAAAGGACCTTTGCCATGACTCTTTCATGATTGATTCATCATCTAGAATTTCAAGAATCTTAACCTTCTCCATTTCCCTCTTTTATCCTGTTTGATGCAGGACGAACATTGTAGAAGCCCACGTGCAAGTTCACGCCCTGCTAAATGGTGAGTACTCCCTTGAGGAGAGGCAGAACATCATCAAAATGGTCTCCATATCTGATCTACAAGTACAGCTTGACAGCTACTTGTAGGTTGGAACCAAGAATTTGCCATCAGTTCCTTTTTGTTTTGTTAGCCATTGTTCATCAGTTTCTGTTGCCCGAGTAAACCAACCGTTAGGTCTGTTTTGACTTGGTGAGTCAGCCACTCTTATCAGTTGATATCAGCCTTTTCATGGAGGCAAGCAAACTGTATGGTAATCAGTTAGTTGGTTATGCAAACAAAGTTATCATTAAGTAAAAGAATGTAAAGGATGATATATTTGGTATAACCAGCCATAGGAGAAAATCATGTCGAGCAAAGTTCTGCTCAGTGGTGTCCTTTTGTACATAGCACTTGGCATATTAGTAGACCCTTTTCTGTGAAGCCGTCCAGGAATTTTTTAGAACATGTTTCTTGCTCAAACAATGGAACACAGCTTTTATGTCTTTTATTCCAAAATACCAATGGGCAAAGAATTTCAATAATTCAAGACTCATAAGCCTCATTAATGTGTTATAAAGTCAATTAAAAATTTATTGCAAATAAAATGAAAGAGCTTCTTTCATGCCCGGATGAATAAATGATAATGGTGTCCTAGTACTATGAGAAGCCATGGATACAATACTAAGAAAGTTGTAGGAAAGCTGATTTTACACGAGTTTTTGATAAAATAAAGTGAAAATTCATATTCATTCATATTCACAATACTAAGAAAGTTTGGTTTCTATGAGAAATTATCAATTGGGCACAACAATGCATAGCTACCTCCACCATGCAAGTGCTCATCAATGATGTAATTTTATATTGGGTGAGCATATCTTTTAAGTGGATTGAATTCTGAATTTTAATTAGTGGGAATCTAATATTTGCCCATTTGTCAGAAATAAATTAATCAAAAAGTGTATTCATATTTAACATTGGTTTTCAGACTAGGAAATGGCTTTTCTGTCAAATTGTATAATGGCGAGCACGAAGAAGCAATGCTGCTCGTCAGTCAGTCCATGAGGAGTCCTTGGCTTCGATCTCTTCCAATAATGCTAGAACATAACAAGCAAGAGAGCAAGCCCTAATACTGTAGTGGGACCCTAATACTGTAGTGGGACGAATTAGGAAAGCTTGGCAAGCCAGTATGGGTAGGAAGTAATGTGGTGCTCTCTCTACATATGATGACGAACTCCAACTCCAGAAGATACATATTCATATGGTTTATAGATCAACAATAAATAGCTATCATTTGAATCCTACTTGGGGTCCACTTAATTCATTTGAAAGTAACTGCTGTTTGCATGGACATACCATAAAATTAGGATGTAGAGCAGAGTGGAGGAGATGAGCATTACTTCCCTCCTACAGCATATTAAATTGCTCCCACCGTAAATGTTTCTCAAGCCAATTAGTATGGCGAAACTCTGAACCCTGGCTAACTAAATCCGAGAAGAAATGACCAATCAGAATACTCGAACGTGAGATTGATAAGGGATCTCATTGGAAGGACAGTTAAATGCTACCTATTTGAGGTATAGGCAGAAAAAGAAAAAAAATGTATAAAAGTTGGAAACTGTACATTTCCCATTAGGAATGACATAATCATCTCTCAATGGCTTGAATACCTTCGCTTACCATCAAAGATTAAGGAAAATGCGGTGAGAAGATGACATGTAACCGGTAAGAAGATAACAATTTTACCCATATAGTTCATTTGATAAAAAAACAAAATATTACATAAATTGTCACAAAAAAATTCACGTACCATTTTTTTCATAAACTCACTTGTATATCAGATTCAAGTTGGTTCAGTGAGGGCGACCGCGAAAGTCACCGAATGGGTCAGTCTTTTCCTTCAGTTTGTCCTCTATTTAAAATAAAAAAGCGTGGGAGAACGTTGCAGATATCCGGGACGGACACGACTTCTTCTAACACTAGAAAACCACTGGGAGACACCCGGGACCAGAGCATGTCGTGAAAGAAACACACTGGGTGTGCTTCGACCGTGTCTCCGGGGCACAGTTGAATGTAGATATCATGAACGCGAGGTGCAGGATACCAGGCCGAGAAACCCGGGCAACCACTCCCCTATGTGCCGATCGCTAGCGCATCCAGGGCCCCGGCGCCCAGCTCAGCTGGAGAGGCCTAGCCTGATCTGAGAAGTGATCTAAGTGGTATAAATTTATACTACTATGTAATAGCAAGGTGATGATCAAGGAATACATCACCCAAGTACTTCAATATCACCTCCCTAAATTTATTTTTAGTGTTTTTGTTTTATTCCCAAATCAAATATATAAATAAATTATTAATAAAATGCAAGTAACATAAAATTGAAATGCTTTACTCTCTCCATATTTATTCTTCTCCATCACTTGACTTTTATGGTATTAGGGTGAAAAATAATACTATTGCCTCAAGTTTTAATTTTCTTATCTACGCATACTAAAACTTCATATACTTTAAAACATCTTAGTTGCCGATATTAGTCTCTTTTCTCTCATTACTTTTTATCACCTCAGAGTACCAATTCGGGTTACTTGGATTTTTAAAGAAGTCTTTTATCTGACTACAAGCTCAATTCAGCTCGAACGTTATTGAAAAAGTGCTAGTGAGCCCACATAGTAACATTGCTCCTACAGTCAAATGCTTCCTGGACAATACGATCCTATTTCAAGCCACTTTCAGACCCCTTATGTTGAGCCAACCCTTCCCTATCCATCTTGCTGAGGATAAAAATATATTTTTTGTTAGAAGTGTTCTCTCCTGATGTAACAACTTCTTAAAATATTTAGAAGACTTTATTGATGTGAGCTAGAACAGCTCAATAGGCCAGGGGCCTCGATTTTTGAATTCATAGGGCTAAATGTCAAGTTTTGGAAAACACGTGCAGTAACCTCAAGGCTAGTGGGCACAAGCAAAAGTCGTAAAAAAACTTGATTAGGAAGAGCCATGAAAACTGCTAATTAAAATAGAATTGATTGTGTGTTGTGCCACGATACCGAGTCAAGACCGACAATGCTCGATGGATTGACGATAGTGCATCATGGCTAGGTCGACGGACCGGCCTAGACAAACAATTGTAGGTCGGGTTGAGCATTGGGGTAGTTGGACCATTGACACCAAAGATGATGGATAACTATCTGAAAACTGTTGTTTGTGCATCCACTTGAGGATTAGGACAATTAAGACGTCTAGGGTAGTGATGGATACCAAGGGCTGTTAGACGACATGGGGGGCAATAATGATAGTTTGTCGTGCTAGTCAGTCATAAAGCTCTGGGAGCTTCTTGTGCATGAGACCGGGGTGGAGACAGGATGAGGTCTCATCCTCATATGGACACGAAGTGCCATTCGGGTATGAGGGTTAGACGTTTGGGATGTCCACTCAGACTCATGGTAGAAGTGGATAGGCTTCTATCGAGGTGGACAACAAAGTCGCGCTGGTCCCCAAGTGGGTACAGTCTGGGATTGCCCAGTGGATGTGTGTACCCTTCCTGATGAATGACATGTGTTTATTTGCTAAACGCCTTCTAAGGCAAGGGGATGGGCTAAGAGAGCTAAACACACCTAATATGGAAATGGAAAAAAGTTTTTAGAACTTGAGTTTGAGGAAATCCTTTATAAAGAAAATGATTACCTTTGCATGGTTTTGATTAACTGGATTGATTTTAAAAACTCACTCTCAACACCCGCTCACTGAGTTGTAGAACTCACCCCCTCCCTTTACCCCTTTTCAGGTAAAAGAGGAAAACCAACCTTAAAGACCCTTTTGTAGTTGAACTATAAAACATGTATGATTATTTTAATATATTTAGTTTTGTATAATGCTATTACAGGAAAAATAGAAAAAATGATGCCTTACTCCTCGCAGTTTAGAACAGGGAGAAAACCCTTAATAGACCGAAGGGAATGATGGGTTGCTCATGGGGATCCGACCAAACCGGGTCGGGGCGTGACATATCATTTCCAAGGAAGGAATCAAGGTGGATTCCACTAAGGTAGAGGTAATATCAAATTGGAAAACCCCCACTAACCTATGAAGATCTATAGTTTCTTAGGACTGCAGGATATTATCGGAAATTCGTGGAAGACTTCTCAAGGATTGCTGCCCCTTTGACCCGACTAACGAGGAAAGGGGTAGATTATAAGTGGGGTGAAAAGTGTGAAAACTTGTTTCAAAAATTGAAGTCACAACTTACAACTGCACCGGTATTGGCACTACCCAACTTGACTACAAGAGAATACATTGTATACAGTCACACCTCTAGACAAGGTTTAGAATGCATCTTGATGCAAAGGGGAAGAGTAATAGTTTATGTAACAAGACAACTAATATGATGTAAATTATCCTACACATGAATTAGAATTGGCTGCAATAGTGTCCATTCTTAAGATTTTGTGACACTACTTTTATGGAGTTACTTGTAGAATATTTACGGATCATAAAAGCTTGAAGTATATCATGAAACAAAAAGAGCTCAATCTGAGATAAATGAGATAGATGGAGTTAGTCAAAGACTACGACTTAATTATTAAGTATTACCTTGGTAAAGCCAACATGGTAGCAAACGCTCTCAGTCGAAAGTATCATATGAGAGTAGCCTATATAAAGACCACTTACATGCCTCTACAAGAACAAATGGGCAAACTGAAGATTGAGCTCGACTCAGATTCCAAGAGATGGTGCCTATTGGCTCAGGTTATGGTAAGACCTAGTATGGTGGAACAAATCAAGACCCAACAAAAAACTTGATGTGAGGCTCAAACCATATATAGACCAAATAGCCAATGGAGTAGTCAAAGACTTCGCCATAAGATGAGATGAATTGTTAACCTTTAAGGTGAGGGTGTGTGTGCCAAATATGAAAGGTTTATAGAGATACATATTGGAAGAAGCACATGACTCATTATATTCTATGCATTGAGGGAGCACAAAGATATATCGGACCCTAAAAAAAGAGTATTGGTGAAATGATATGAAAAGAGACAGTTGAGTATATGTCAATATGTTTGTTATGCCAACAAATTAAAGTGGAACTTCATAAGCTCGCTACATTGTTACAACCCTTACCTATCCTTGAATGAAAATGGGAAAATATTACAATGGATTTTGTAACATGGTTACCAATGATGCCAAGAGGACACTATATGGGTGATTGTGGATCGACTAACCAAATCAACGCACTTTCTACCCATACGAGTAACATATCCCATTGAAAGGTTGGAAAATTTATATGTTAAAGAAATTGTGCGACTACATGGAATTCCTATTAGCATAGTATCAGATCGAGATCTCAGTTTTACACCACGGATCTAGCCAAGTTTACAATAAGCTTTAAGGACAAAACTCCACATGAGCATGGATTTTACCCACAAACCGATGGACAATCAGAAAGAACCATTAAAACATTGAAAGACATGCTTAGAGCAGGAGTTTTGAATTTGAACCAAAATTGGGAGGATTATCTATACCTGATAGAGTTTGCTTATAATAACAGTTATCATGCCCATATGAGGCTTTGTAGGGAAGACCATGTCGTACTCCCCTACTTTGGGATGACGTGGGAGAATGAAAACTTGAGAAGATCAAACTCATTGAATATGCCACAGAGAAGATCAATTTGGAAATCGACTTAAAGCGGTTTAATACAGACAAAATAACTATTGATGTGAATCAAATCGGGCATGTTGTGATTCATATGTTAAGGGCTACAAAATTTGAAAAAGCATCGAATAGGTTGATTGGAGTAATTGAAGAAACCTAAGTGGAAGCTAAAAAGAATAGTCCAATAAGATATCAAGAAGATAATTCAAATTTAAATTTTAAATTATTTAAAGTGGAAGATTTATTAATATCATAAATCTTCTAGAAGATTAAATTAGTAAACAATATATTTTCTAGATATATCTAAGAAATATATTAGCAATATTTTCTATATGAATAGTTATATGGTTGGCATGTGAACCACAATATTTTATTTTCTTATTTAGATAATAGTTAATATTCTCAAGTGCCTATAAATGACTAACTTTGGAGTATTGTAAAGATAGATCTTTGATTTCAATTTTATTGTGAGGCTTATGTCTTCTTTCTCTTTTGATTGAACTTTTAAACTTATCAGGTTATTACTTTTAGCATTCAAGCAATCAGACTTATCACTAAGGTTTTCTAGGAGCTCTTCTTAGAGGAGTTTGTTGTGGCGTCTACTTCTATCCGTACCTTATTTTTCAATCGAACAAGGTATATTTCATTCTTTTTACTTGCGTCGTGAAAGTCTTGGGGTCTATTCCATATTTGGTGTAGGGTACCGTTAGTATATTGGCGGGGTTCGCATCAGCTATGTCAGCCGTGGACGAAGAGAACTAGAATTTGAAGCCACAGATAAAGTATTACTCAAAGTGTCACCTTGGAGAAAAAATTTTGAGGTTCCAATAAAGGGGGAAATTAAAGCCTAAATACATAGGTTCTTATTAAATCATCCAAAGAGTCGGACATGTTGCTTATAAGCTAGAATTGCCCCTAGAGATACAAAGGATACACGACGTATTACATATTTCAGTGTTGAGTAAATACAAGCCTGACCCAAGTCATGTACTGGAACACCCACCACTAGATTTGGAGGAAAACCTATCCTATGAGGTAGATCATGTCCAAATCATTGATCGATGAGAAAATAACCTCAAGAACAAGAGGATTCTCATGGTGAATGTGCTTTAGCGTATCAACCAAATCAAAAAAGAGACGTGGGAAACAGAGTTTGTAATGAGAGAAAAATATCCCCAACTATTTAATGTGTAAGAGTTTTGGGGGACAAAACTTCTAAAATTAAGGGGAGTAGTTGTAAACCATGTTTTTCAAAATAAGAAAATTGAAATAGAGAACCAAACAATTTTGAAAAGAAAACGGTGGTTCAAAGTGAACCAGAATTTGTGAAAATAAATCAAAATGGGATTTGAAGTAATCCCAATTAAAAATTGAAGCTCCAAAAATGAAGGAAAAGAATTTCATTGCAAATTGGAAATGAGAACCGTACCAGTTCAAAAATGGTAAATTGGACTAAAATGAGAGTTGGAACCAAACTAGACTGAACTAAGAGAAAATTAATCAAAAATTTATTTTTCGGGGTGACCTAAAAATGGTAAATTAGTAAATTGAGGTCACCATCAAACAAAAAAGAAATTTAGACAAATTTATAAATTTTTAATTTTTAGAAAACCAGTCGAATCGGGCCTGAATCGACTGATTTTTTTATATTGGGTCACCGAACTCAGTCGAATAAAATCGATCAATGGTCCAATCAAATCAACAGATCACTTGCTAGGTTAGTGCGCAATGAGTGCATGCAACTAATTAGTGAGTGACGTGTGGCGAAGCGTGCCCCATTAACCCTTGGGTCAGTGTTTGGAAACGCTAACTAAGTATAGTGTGACATGTGTCCCTTGTCAACGATCAACTGAATAAAATCAACGTCATTGGGAATTGACCAACGAGAGCATGACGTGTGTCCACAATCAATGGTTAGCTGAAGAAAATCCCCATTAGTCGGACTAATTGATGAGAGGATGACATGTGGAAAGTGCATCAGGTCAGCAGCCAGTTGGGATGATCGAGAATGACAGACCAAGAAGTGATCGACAAGTGGCAAGGCCACGTCGGATGGCTACGACCAATCCTAGGAGGACACGTGGCATTGACATTTTACATCAGGTGGAAAATATGAGTAATTAAATCAGCCAATTAGATGATGTCACATGGCCAAGTTAATAACGGTCGTCTAAAGGCCAAATTCGGTCAAATGCTACATCAGATGGAGCAACCAATGGGAGGTCGTCACATGTACAATCAATGGGTAAATGGGTTACCTGGACGTTGAGTGAGATGTTGTGTTAGCAAATTCAACCAGTCATAGTACACCATGTGGAAGCTCGCACGTGCGCATGTAGTATCATCTTTAACCTCTGAATAGATGAACAAAAGGAAGGTCGAAGGGCCGTCATAACTCCGACGAGTAGTAAATTGCTCTAAAAAGGTTTTAGATCAAGGATTTAATGGTTGACCGATGGTGGAACAGATAGAAACTTCAGTCCGCGAGATCCTTGTATAAAGAGCTACTCCACATTCATTCTTTTCGCACCTCAAAAGCTTAAAGAACCTAAAAAACACTAATTTCCTATCACTTGCGAACGAGAGCTCTAACATCGATACTTTTTATCACCTCAGAATGCCAATTCGGGTTGCTTGGATTTTTAAAGAAGTCTTTTACCCGACTACAAGCTCCATTCAGCTCAAACGTTACCGAAAAAGCGCTAGTGAGCCCACATAGTAACATTGCTCATATAGTTAAATGCTTCCTAGACAGTTCGATCCTAGTTCAAGCCACATTCAGATCCCTTATGTCGAGCCAACCCTTCCCTATCCATCCTTAGTTTAGTCTCATCTTCACCGAATCCTAGCGGTAAGTTCCTACGTTGCCCTTCATTGGAATATTCAATTTACAGAATAAATTTCGTTGAATTTTACTATATCAAATTCTCACTATTCATGCCACCAATTGAAGTGCTATTTAATCCTATAATAACCCATTTAAGAAAAGCTAAATTCACATACCAGTAACTTTGACAACTAAGCCCTAGTCAATAAAAAAAATTGAAATTTTCTCTCTAGAAATATTTTATGGTGAAACGCCATTTATATCCATTAATGGGCCAAAATTGATGAACCAAACCTGGAAATGATCATAGGAACATGAATAATATGATTAATATCATGTTACGATAAAATTAAGGAAGTTTAATATATTTATTTAAAAATCAAAGATTCAGGAACTAAAATACAATTTTGAAAGATTAGGACTAAATTGCATTTTTTGAATTTATGAGGTTCTAAGTGTAATTTAAGATATTTTAAGGAACCAAAGGGAAGAAATAAATAATTAAAAATCTAAATAAGAAATTTGGTAACTTTAGGAACATAATTACAAATAAAGTAAATTTAATGATCTAAATATAAATAAAAGAAAATATAAGAATTTAAATACAAATTGTGTGTGACATTAAACTTAAATATTCTAAATAATTTAGGGGGAGATTTTTTAGGTATGTGAACAAACACAAGCTAGAGGCATTGGAAGAGAAATAGTCTATTATTAATAAGTATGGAGAAATATCATCTCAATTCTCTCTTCCGTTCACTCTCTTCTTCCCTCTACATTTGTTGACTATAAATGGTTGTTATCTCTCTCTAGTGAGCGCTCAATCTCCCAACCAAACTAGTAAAATTGACATTGTTCTCTACTTTTCTATCAAGCACTCATTAAATGTTCAATTGAGATCTTATACTCGATATTCGTTGACACTCAACTAAGGTTGAACTTACAAAATTCTCTTCCATCAAAGTTTCTTCTCCGACCACAATTTCTCGAAGTTCAATTCCATTTTTAATGAAGTTATATTCTCCTTCAAAACAACTCCCCATAAGCATCCGTCTCTTCCTGATGTTGTGGTTGGGAAGTAGCTACCACAATAGTTATGGAGAAGGAAAAATGAGACTAAGGTTTTTTAGGGAAAAATGTGAGTTGTGACTAAAGAAAATTCATCCAATTCAATAATAGGTTAGAGGGTATATATAGAACACTTATTTTTACTATTTATACATATATCCATATATTTTCTTCTCACCCTCACTCTTCTTATTTCATCGTTAAACATTGTCCTTATAATTGTTAAAACTTTATTCCACATTTACCAAATAGAGCCACATGGGACCATACTTGCGCCAAAGAATCATTGACTTGGTGAGCTACTTTAACCCATCAACTACTTTAACATCAAATTTATAGTAACATCCTTCGGCTTTGTGTCCATTCCTCCTTTTGCCCAAAGCCAAATGATCTTTATATATATATATATATATATATAATTATCGATATTCAAAAAATTAAATTGAATTCTTGGTAATTCAATTTCACCTATATCCATTCACTGTAGTAAAATCACCATTATTCTCTATAAAAAAAAGTGCAAAGTTAAATAAAGAACAACGAAGTCACTTCAAGTTAAAAAAGTATTTAACCCTTATTTGAGACTTCAGTAAAAGTTTAGGCTCCAATTTGGTAATTTTAACCACTTTACAGAAAGTCGATGACTCTCCAGTCTCCACCGTCTTGATCATCAACCATATCGGCAATGGTGAGCTTCTCCGAGCCGAAGAACAGATCCCGGAGGTTGTGCGGCCCGACGGAAGGTGGGGTTCCGTCCCAGAGCGCCTCGGAGATCTGCTTGTGAACCCCCTCTGTCGGGTGGAAGGAATCCCACCAGATATAATCCTCGGCCTCCTTGCAGAGCTCGAAGGCTGTGATGTTCTTGGTGCCCCCACAAGTGAAGATGCCGCCGTACGGTCCAGTCCCGCAGCAGGTATTCATTCCGTCCTTGAATCCTGAAACAGTCGAAAATATTCAACAAAATGATTCAATATCTGCATCATAAGATTGTGTGAAATTGAAGAATTTCCCTAATGATTCAATATCTCTCCTAATATATACTCTCTATTTACAAGAATCAAGGGAACTTGCTATGGGGGAAGAAATGCCTTGGCATCTGAACCAAGCATGTTTAGATTGAAGTTGCAACAACTTGTGAAGATGACTGGCGTACCTGGCTGAGGGGATTGATTACATACCATACTTTGTTGGGTTGTCCATTCTGTCGAGAAACCAATCGTAGAAATTGGAATTGCAGTACTTGAAGCCTTTGAGCATGTATTCGAGGTTCATGAGAACAGTCTTTAAAGCACTGTTATGTGCCATTGCAAGGGTAGATGCCTCCTCAAAACAGCCACCACCACCTTCATTGGCTTCCATTGCGGCTGCCCTCAGTGCGGGCAAGCAACCCAACGGAGATAAGCTCAGGAAACCAAAATTCCTTGCTCCTTTCCCATGCAGCACCTGAAGGGAACAAAGGCATTAGATGAGATCATCAAGCTTCTGCAGAATTGACTCGGAACTGTACGAGGAGTTGTAAATTGAGAAAGGCTATAATTACTTGGATGGCTTGAGTCAAGTTACCAATGACCATTGCTATGAACTCCTGATGCTGATAGAGTTTCCGTGCTGTTGGGCTCCCAAGATATCCGCCCATGTAGTCGTTGCTTCCAATGCTGATGAAGTAAATGGCCTCTGATATCAGTCTTCTTGTCTGATGCTCCCCAAGCTTCTCTGCCAACGATTTCTCCACTTGGTCAAAGCTTTTTAGCTGCATCTGAAGATCGATAACCTGGAGAAAGGGAACATTGGAGCCAGGAGACTTCGAGTTTATTAGTTAAACCATAAGTTTGATGATCACTTCTCTTTCTAAACTTGAAACATAAGCACATTGCAAATTTAATAATCTGAAGTTGCCCATCTCCCAGACATTCCAACAGGATTAATAATTGAAGTCTTATATGGAAGATTTGATACCAAGAATTTAACAGTACTGCTTCCTAGTCCACCAGAGAGGCAGATGATACAGATTTTGTATTTGATTCCAAAGGCAAATCATAAGCATAAGAACAGGGAGGAACCAAAAATCTGCATACCAATCCTTGGTTGGTTTCAGAGAGGATGCCGGCGCCCCCAGAAGCGAAATCCACCCCACTAGAGTAATCAGCCGAGGGTTGCAGAAATGGAGGGATCAGTGGCAACTTCGCATATTCAGCTGATCCAATAAAGGTCATACAAACCCCTTTATCACAGGCCAAACGTCTCAACCAAATAATACCAGAAAAATGTTATTTTCATTGCAGAATACAGCTAAGGTTTTGATTGTCTGAGATGTAGAGCTCAGTCCAATCGTAGTAATAACCAGCAACAATCAGCATACCTATGAAGTCCACGATGACACGACCATCAGAGAAACGGCCGGTGGGCCGGTCAAAGAAGCCATTCTGCCCATACGGCTTGTAGTTAGCCCTGTTCTCAGGGTTCGTCTTGATGTAGTTGTTGTTGCCTGTGTCAACTGTTGAGTCCCCAAAAACAAATAGAGCCCTCTTCTTCCCCGTCTCTGCAAGCATGCCATCATCTGCCAAAGTGACGATGGCTAGAAGAAGTACTAGTGAGGAGATGCAGATGGTGAAGTGAAGTGGTGCACAGCTGACTGGTATCGCCATTGTAGACGAAGCGCTTCTTTCTTGTGGTTGAACTTGAAGACTAGTTAACAACGGGAGAAGGCGATGACTTCAACGCATGTATCCATTTCTTTAGTAGGTCGTAGGGGTCCACAGTCGTCAGCTCCAGTACCACTGTTTACAATGACTGTATACACTTGTGGAGAGAGCTTATTCTGTGATGAAAAAGTCTCCTCCAGTAAAAGGGACTCATAAAATGAAGAGACCCCCTTGGATAAATTAGCTCCATGAGCATATATCATCTACAAGCTTATATAGCATATACATTATATTTATATTTTTTCTGTTAAAAATGATATCATGCTAGATTTGATAAAATATATAAATGTCGTGCATGTTTATGATGTATTGAAAATACTATATTATATTTGATAAAATGAATAAAATTTTGGATTAAATCGATTATTAATACAAATTAAATTAAGAGACTTTTATAAAGCCTATATAATTATACATGATATGGTACTTCTAAGGCTATTTTAAGAGTTTATCAAGACATAATTTGATAATTAAAATAATGTAATCTCTTTATGGCCAAAACAATTAAATATTTCTTAAAATATCATATTAAAATTAAAAAAAACAATTATTATGTTGAGAAGTATTTACCTTTTTAGGTATTAGTTTGTATATATATTATGTATAATTTAAGTAAATTAAATAAAATGCATCACCTTTATATTTCTCCGGTTATACCATAACTTTTATTTTATATTTAAATATGCACTAATTTGAGTACAAATTGTTTGTGGAATTTAATGATGTGACAATTTTTTGAGAAAACATAAAAGATACTTCTCATTTTGATTGTGCCCCCAATAATCTGGATTTGTAGAGTGCCATACAGAAAGTAGAGAAACAAGATTGCACAAAAAAGAATAGATCGAAGTCCACACTCATGATTATTTATATCTTCTGGTCACCATAGAAAAAATGGTTGTCTCGTCCACTTACAGGACAAACAAATGGTACTCTCATTGAAGTGTTCTTATGGCTGACTACAAATGAATGAATTCTGCATATATATCTGCCCCCTTTCCTTGCACCTATTTACATTCCCATTTACCCTTCTCCCATCAATCAAGAATCCCCACAAAGGATGAAAAGAATGAAAAAAAAAGGTAAGTTGGCAGGGCTAAGGCATTGAGCCGGAAGAAGCCGGTATATGGCCAGTATTGGACCCAATGCCTCTAATGATTATTCCGGGTCTTCGAGAGGGATACGTGTCTTTATGGGTTTCAGCTTCAGGCCCATGCTCTCAGGAGAGAGAAGCTCGGGGGAGATGCAGGACAGGCTCAACGGGCTCCTCGGGCTGCTATTTAGCTGGCTCGGCCGGTATAGTCCATAGCCCATCATGAAGTACTCCATTGGGATCAGCATTGCATGTGGCTGCTCTTCAGTCACCATTGACCCACAAGCCTGGACCTGACAATATATAAAAGCTACTTTGTTATCATAACTCAGCCTCAAATCATGATCAACTTGTAGCTCCTTTTGCAGGTTCCCCATCCGCCTTTACTAGGTTCTTGATGAAAACAAAAGAAACTTGGCAATAGCATTTGCAAAATTGATTCTGATGGCGTTTTGTGGATGACCACCAAGTTCATTTATAAGCTTATTAGGGGAGAGAGATGGCATTTGAAATCACATGGAGAGATGATAAGTTTTTGAAGCTGCCAATCTGGTTAATTTTTCTCAAGTCAGCAGAAATATGTTCCTCTAAAGATCTAATTTTTTTCTGTAAACATGGGTTTTCAAAATTTCTTACTCAAGAATCTTAGATCAGATTTCAGTATTTGACAAATGCAACAGCACTAGACCCGGGGACAGTTTTCTCAGACAAATTTCAGGAATAGCTTATAAGAAGGATACTTGGAAAAATGGATAAAAGTATAGAATGGTACCTCAACTAAGGCACTGTATCTTCTGTCCAATTTTGAGGTCATGTGGATGGCCTCAGCATGGAAAGGAGAGTTCTCCCCTACAAAAATTAGTGTCCGACATCTCAGTCTCTTCAATCCTTCCGTAATATCAGGCCTCCTATCAAGAGAAAGACCCCATCTTAGACCAAATAAAGACACAGACCAATTCAACAAGGGATAGACACCTATCATGCATGTGTTGGAAGGATAATGGAGGGAAGACTTTGTAGTGGCTCATTTTGAGCAGGAATTAACTTTTCCTGTCTTTTTCCCTTTTTTCATTTGTGATTTTTGTATAGGGACTGCTCAACTAGATCTCTATAAATCTTCAAATTAAACTTAGTTAGAACTGCATTCACAAGTTCAGTTCCAGTGGTCACATAAAGTGTGGGAATATTTTAGATTTGCACAAGGGACAGTTGAATAAAGTATAAACACTATTCACTTTCTCAACTAGGTCCAAAATGGAAAGGTATGTGAAAAAAGCATCAACATTCTTCAGAACTAGTTCACTATCTATTCAGTTTCCAATGAATATCTATTTTCCTGTACGTGTCATATACCTTGCAATATGTAACCATTAAAAGGTTAATTTTAATAAGGCAAACTGAATTTTAGGCTACAATCCTAATCTTTAAACTGATGCACCTATGTCACCCTCATGCTACACAAACATGATTAATGTGGTCACTGATAGAGCTTCTTGAACTGTGCTACCAAGCAAGCAGTTAACGATAGGGTCATATCTAAATTAGCCAGTGAGAATTTCAACCTGTTAATAGCTTGGAGAAATCTTGAAATGTTCGCACTTTTCCTTTCATCAAGCAACTGAATACAACATCATGAGCAAAACAAATAGTTATCAGTCCTGCAAATGAAATAAATAGCCAATTCATCTGCCAAATTGCCAATGTAAGATACCAAACAGTTAATACTTACCCTCCTGCAAGCCTGTACAATGTCTGATTCAGGGAAATCTACTGAACCACGGACTTCCTGTAATATAGATAATGTTTCAATAATTTCAACAATTAATATTACTAAAATCAGAGCTCTGTTAAGATTTCCAAAGCATGGTTGTTTTCAGGATTAGGGCCTGATATATTATTCATTGAGGACTCAAAATCACCTTGCTGAAATACCGTTGAATCAAGCATTCTTTCAGCAATCCGCACATGCCATAATAATATAGAAGACTCAACAACACCTGAGAACAATGTTATTTCAGTACAAAGACACAATATAGAAGTAGTAATAACTGTCGATTAAATCAGTCATTAAAAATAAAAGAACCTTGTTATAGAACCATTCAGTCCAGGAAGGAGCCTTGCACAAAGGAGACACCAATATCAAACCAAGGACACGCTCCCTATATTTCATCTATAATAGGAAAAGAAACATTCAGGACTTTGATCAGAGTCTTCATATTTCATATTTTTTACATGCTTCTCAAGGGATACATACTGCAAATAAGGTCAAGATGTAAGCACCAGCTGTTACCCCCATGCACATCACCGCGCCAAGCCTATCATTCCATTAAAACAAAGGAGGGGGGGAGGTATATTTGGTAAGAGATAAAAAAAAATAATGAATAGCACTCAGCATGTCAGATGAGAAAACATGTTTAAACTGATGTTGGTCTCTTTCCTTTCCATACCTCAGTTCTCTTAAAATATAAAAATGGAAAGCCACACCTTTTTTTTTCAACTTTTCAAATTCACACAGAAAAGTAATTAAAAATAGTGTATCAGGATAGAGCTTAGATAAATAAGTTTAACAACATAGCCTCCAACTAAACCACAGAGTTCTTAAAATGATATTTACCCAAAGTAATTCAGAATCTCAATGATCTGATCCGCTAAATCATCAACAGTGGGCACAGGATCTTCTGGATAAATTGAAGTAGCTCCCAACTATAAGAACACTTGTGCAAATAGGATAAAACAGTTATGCGAATAATACTGTCCATAGGTTTAATGCACTACAAGATACTGATGAAACTTTAAACCTGAACAAGATAGCAGATCTAACATAATTTATCTCAACACACAAAAAGAGACTCTGGGAAGGAAATGAATGATCTGATATAACATTAAAAATATTGCCGAACCTCATGTCCAGGAGGGCTTATGTGGTAAATGCAGAAGTTATGCAGAAGCAAAGAAGCTGCCTCGGGGCAAAAGAACAAGCCTTGGAAACAAGACACATCTGATAACAGAAGATAAAATGAATATTATCGATGCAAAGACATACATGAGAAAACAGGAGAAAAGAAACAACTTTTCTCTGAACCAAGTGAACTTACGGTTAAGAGCTAAGTCAGGATAGGTAATCATTGCAGGCTTGTCCTGATCTCCGTAAACTATAACAGATACAGAGCCATGGCCAGTTCGAATGACATGTTCCTGAAGTTTTTCATAAACAATGATAGATTGAATGATGATATGTATGAATCACATTAAATGTCGAGCAAACCCAAAAATCTTAATCTCAAATTACATGACAACTATTGTACCGCAAAATGTTTCTTATTACTTTAGCTGATTTATAACCAACCCCTCATTTAATTCTTTCTGTACATATAAAATTATGAAAATACAAAAGAATTAAAGAAAAAGGAAACAAGAACAATTTCATGGAGAAAATAATTCACAAAATTAGGGGATAAGATTCCAGTTATTATCTTCTTGAAAGTGAATCAGAAAGCAGTTAAAGCAGGCATAGAATCTTGTATAGTGTACATAACAGATGGATGAATAAGCAAGAAAGCACAATGTCCCAGCTCAAAATGAGGAAGGAGACAAAAAAAACAGATATAACTTAAGTTTCTCCTAGGGCTTCCACAAGCAAAGAGTGGAAAGGGCATCCATATGCTCCAATTTCTTCCATATAGAAAGAATCAACACAGCAAGCCAAAAGGATAACGGATCAGAA
This sequence comes from Trapa incisa, assembly GCA_030064435.1. Lineage (NCBI taxonomy): Eukaryota > Viridiplantae > Streptophyta > Magnoliopsida > Myrtales > Lythraceae > Trapa > Trapa incisa. The sequence goes on from CM057771.1 coordinate 17,185,354, forward strand.
CGCCGTTAAGCCTCCTAGTCTCATTAGGGCAAAGAGCACAAATCTCAAAATCAGAATTTAGCATTAAAAAAAGGTAGCCCTAGCCCAGTAGAGGAACTTCAGCAATACTAAATAATATCAATGATTATAATGGTCGAAGAATAAGGTATTAGAATTCATTTCTGATCCATTAAAGCTAAAAAATATAAACCTATGAAGTAAGAACATGTACTGAGAAACATTTCTTTTGAAGGTGAGAGAAGAGTTGACATTTGCCTGATCCGGGGAGTTCGATTCAATTTAATGCTACTTGCTTGACTTTTAAAGAACAGAAGGAAAATCTCAACCTCCCAAACCGCGAAGGGATATCAGGCAACGACATGCAAAACCCAGAAAAAGAATCTCCCAATTACCCCCAAAAGCTCAAACATTGGGGTAAAATGGAACAAATCCAAATATCGATGGCTGAATGCCCATAAAGGAGACCGAATGGAGAAAGAAAAGATTAACAGATGAAAAGAAAAGAAACCGCAATAAAAGCAAACAAGGGAGAAGGGGGAGAGCAGAATGAGACCTTGCCACCAAGATGGATCTTCTCCATGTCAACGGAAACGAAATCACACGCCGCTCCCATGGCCAAGGCTCCTCTGCTTCAAGAAGCCCCGGAGGAAGAACCAACCTCGCCCCACACTAAATCGATCAGAAATGCCTGATAATACAGTTAACACAAAGAAACCCCTCTCTCCTTGGAAAAAGAAATGCTTTTTTCTTAGCTTATATGCAATGCAAAGACAGGCTAGCTTCTTCTTTCGTCTCTCTCTCCTGACGTCCACAGAATCCTGTGAAGTGGTCACGGATATATACCCCTAAATTAATTTCTACCGACGCTTTAACAGAACACACGCACCCTCCTCCCAACTCTTCTCTCAGCAGCCTCCCAAGAAAAGAAAAAAATGATAACATGCATCTCGCTATCTTCCAACGGATTATCGGCAGGAGGAGGAGGCTGGCTGCTAATTCCAGTCATCTTATTTTAGTAAGTGTCTCATTTTTTTTTTGCTCATCAGGAGGCGTCTCATTAATTCCTGTCGAAGTGTAGCAGCAATTGTTCTTTTTTCCATATAAAATATTCGTTAAAATTCTAAATAAGGTACGGTCATTTATTAATAATTTAATTAATGGGTAAAATATTACATATTGTTCTAAATTATTAAATTTTAATAATATAATATACTTCTGTAATACTTTAATTAATTATTATTAAATATTGACATGTAATTAAATAATAATATGATAATATTGTTCTAAATCATTATTTTTTTAATTAAGTAATACTATTTAATTAATCTTAAATATTGACACGTAATTAATTTAATTGTGTTTATATGATAAGGAATTAAAATTTTACATATTAGTTAAATTTTCATAATTTATACCAAAATATAATATTTATAAATATTTTGAACCAAATCATAATAATTTCAAAATATTTTATATCAATAATGTAATTTTCCATTTTTACTCAATTTACCTGTATTTTTAATTGTATCATCAATAAAAATAAATATTTATATGTAAATTTAGTTAAATAAAAATTTACACATAAATTTAGTTATCTATAATAGTTTGCTCTTTATTTAGAATATTATCCAAATGTAGTGTGTTTAAGATTTTACCCTTAAGTATTGTAACTTGTTAAATCAAATGTGATTATATGTTGCATAATTGTTTTACTAATAAATTGTTTATATATATAAATGATATAATATGGTAAATTATTAACTCATATTAATCTAGTTTGAGTCAAATGCCTTATTAAAGGCTGCTAAAGGTTGTCCCTTAATATCTATAGAAATTTGAAAGTATACTATTTAATAATTAAATATAAATAATGATATGTAATCAAATTATATGAAAAAAAAGATGAAAAAAATATAAAAAATTATAAATTAAAAAGTATTAGGGTGAAAGTTACAATTGCAAGTGGTTAATAATAATTATTTGTTAATAAATATAAATATTTTATTTAGAAAAAAATTGACTACCTTGAAGACATGGAAGATATGCCTTTAGTATGATTTTTTTATCCACTGAACTCAAACTAAAATTTTGGACAAAATTTTCAAACTAAAAATTAAAGGGGAATGAGCAAATTTTAGAATAATTAGTGAATTTATCCAAAATATTTAACTAAGTCAACAAATTTCGGTCAAATTTTTATTTTGGGCTTGTAGACAATAAATTTTGGGAACTTGAATTATGTAAATTTTCACGTATACTAATCACTATATAAGTTTTCCATTTTACAATTAAATGATTTCACACCATATATAAAATAAATAGCAAAGTATTTTTTTAATTACTTGAAAATTATTATTTATTCACTTTGGCAAAAATATTACGTTTTCTCTTCTACAAGAGGTGATGGACATTCGTCGCTTTTTTCTTTCTTCAACATGTAACATATGGAAGAGTATAATATGAAATATAATATTTTGATGATATAGATATGATATATACTAAACAATTAAGATAAATATTTTTACCTCATTTATTCCACATATAAATGCCATGTCAAAATTTTAATAACAAAAATGGAAAGTAATATAATACGGTGGTTATATAACCAAAAATAAGTTAACTTAGTGACTAAAAATAATTGTAATTAAACTATTGTCTTCTATCAAATATATTCCTTTTCATCAACATCTCGAGTAAACTTCACCATAAATTGTTATCTACTATGAAATTCAAATATTATTTATATGTTTTTTGGCCCAAAAAAAGTAAAATAACTATAACTTTTGAGTAATGATCTATTACTTACTTTAAAGCAATCATATATACACAAATCTATGCTAAACTATTAACTAAAATAACCTTTACCGTATGCACTAGAGTCGATACGTCCGTATAGGGTTGAGCCGGCCATGTGCATGCTTGTGAACATCTTACAACTTCAAGATATTCACAAACTTCATGTCTTGTAATACCTCCCAACTAACCCCTTTCTCATTCCTCCTTATTACCCACACCCCAAATGTGTTGTCACATTAGTATCACAATTGACTTTTATAATACTTGTCTACTATGTTTCCCATTTTTTGAGTTATGATTTCCTATTTTATCTTTCGGCTCCCATAAATCTCCTACCGTGTATGTTTCTATTCATGGTAGATATTTAATTTAACAAAACATGAGATTAAAATCAAAATTTTTAGCGTAATATTTGTCAAAAAAAATATTTTAAAAAATACTCAAATATTATATTTTGAAAATTTAGATTAAATACGTAAATAAATAAAATAAAAATTCAATTGGATCAATTTCAATCATCCAAATCCTTGGCAACCCTATTTTTTATTTAACATTTTATTATATTCCAATTGATACATGAGAAGTGAAGTGATTTGGCCAACTTTTGATTTCATAAACGTATGGCACAATTCCTCTTTGTACTCTGGCACCTCAATGGACCCTCATTCCTCCTTCTCACCTTTAAACGACAATTTTCACTTGGAAAAGCTCTGATGAGTTGTTGCCCTAATTTTAGGGTCGTTTTTAACTCTTTCCCAACATCTTTTCCCCTTCACTCTATTGAAATGGCCTAATCTATTTTTAGTAAAAAAAACATATTATTTATAAAATAAAATTAAAATTCAATCAAAATTTTAAATCGTTAATAAATTAAATATGAAATCAATTAAGAGTTAAATTATAAATGTGATATAATTATTTTTTTTTGATCGAGAAGAATTTTTTTATTTAAAAATCAAATGAATAAGTTTGATGATAATTAAATATAATAATTAATTTAAATAGGATTAAATCAAATCAAACTTATTAAATTTATTAGATCGAATAAAATCTAATTTATTAAAGAGAATTTGAATATAATAATTTAATTATTTTATCATAAAATAATATATATATATATACATATAAGGAGTTAAACCGAACTCACTTCAAATATATAAAAAAATTTGGAAATACTCTTTGAAAATTTACTAAGTTAAATATATTTTATATACAATATGAGTTTGAATTACAAAACACAGAGAGAACGATGGGCTCTAACTCATAGATACTTTCTAAACTATCTAAGAATTTAAATAGGCTCCAAGGTGAAGTTGGACCATGAACATAAAAGTGGCAGCAACTTGAACTTTTAAGGACACATCCATCCATAATGGGAGCATGGGTTGGGTTGGCCTTCATCAGCTTTGGCAGCTTAGGGAAGCTTTGGGGAGATGTTAATGGAGCCCATCACTCCCCTGTGCATTGTAAAATGCCTGAGATTTATCCACCTTAGGAAGGTGACACTCAACATCACACCCATTATGGATTATGGATGCTAAAGATATGATGGGGAAGTTCATGGGAACACACCTGAAGAATATGTCATGAAGATACCGCACAAACCTCACCCCTAGCCTAGACTTATAGGCAAACATTTCTATTCTTCAATTGATAAAATTCTGCCTATGATCAAGTCACAGAATTATTATCAATTCTCCAAATTTGGCAAGTGAAGGATCGAACGAAATCATGAACTGAGAGTAACTATCTACTCACATGAGGCGAGTATCCTTTTCTGAAAAATTATTCCTTAAACTAGTTCAAACATGGCTAATTTTCTGTTTATGGCACTTTTTTTTGCTCAATATGTTATGGCACTTGAGCCTAGAAAAATTCTGGTAAATTCTCTCTAAAACGACGGAGGAGATGAACAAGTAGATCTTTCCTATTGAGCCCATACAACAGAAAACAACAATTCTCACCTCAATTGAACTTGGACTTAATTTTAGAGAATCCTCAGTACATTCAATCCATAATTTGTATCCATAACTTTTCTAAAAAAATATGAAATTACCTGAATTTTCAAGCAAATACTCTATTGAAGAACATTTCAATTACACTAAGATGCTCAAGGATCCTCTCATTTTAGAGGATGCTACATTCTTTACAAGCTATCCTTACAAAAGATCTACCAGCAAAGGCAAGAAAATTACCTTATGAGAAAATTGCTACGGTCAAGATTGAGAAAGACCTTCTTTTAATGTAACATCGTGAAAACTCCCGAGGCACAAATCGGGGGAAAGGTTCAAACCGGGAGAAAGAATATCAAGGGAACTAAAATGAGCCAAAACGAAAAATAGAAATCAATAAAACGGCCAAAAGTGGTAAATTGGAGCTTAAAGTGCCCCAATTGTGACAATTGGGAAGAAACTGGAAAAAAATTGGTTCAAAAAGAGTTCAGGCTAGGAGTAGTCTCAACACTCGAATTTTTGAGAGATCAAGACAAATCTAAATGGAATGGTTTTGGAGTCCATTCAATAGAAAATTGAATGTACAATTTTTAAATATTTTTATTTTCTCAAGAACTAGTAAAAAAATGGGTGAATCGGGTCAAAAACTGCTAAACCGATCGAGAAATTTACTGAAAACCGGTTTGCTACAGTGTCGAACTGGTCAGCTGGCACAACGGGTGCATGCGCAGAGTGCGGGGTGCATATATGCGCGGCCACGCGCGCTTGTGCCGTCTTACTCGCCCGACAACTTACTCAAATTCTCCTGTTTTTACCCGATAGCTTACCCAGACAACCCGAATCCACCGCTTTGTGAAATTAATCTATTTCCGAGGCCTCACACTATGAAAGGAAGAAAGAAGCCTATGGCTAGATTGTCATTGATGTCTAGATCACCTCCATATAAAATGGGATCTCTCTCTCGCCGAAATTAGCTCAGAATCCTCTTTCAACCACCGATTGCTCCATTTTTCGACAATCTGAATAACAGAGAGAATTTTTTCGCCGTTCGGCCACCTCCAATAACGTTCTTGGTATCTTTGGAAAGATGAGCACCTCAATTTTCTATCACCACCCTTTCAACCCTTGACTCTTCCTCTGCCGTCATTGGCGAGATCGCACAATACCTCATCTTCGACAACTCGAAATAGAGCAGTTGTTTTCGGGGTTAATTTTGATGGCCACAACGGCCCTCGTAGGCTGAGAAACATTAGGTGAGCCCATTGAGCCTCCAACTTTCCATAGCCTCTGATTTCGCTCGATTTGAGTCAGATTTGAGGATAGATTAAATTGTCCAAGTTTCAAATGGTGGGTCTGAGAGCTGAGTTGACTAAACCATTAATTGCATGAGCTACACAACATCCCGACTCTAATACATGTGCATGCAAGTTTCTGATCATGTCTAATGGGAGTACCTTCGACTGACCCTAGCTAAACCAACCTTACAACATAATAGAGGGAGGCCAGGGGGTCCTCTCCACTCAGTTTGTTAATTTTTGGAGTTAGTTTAATTTTGGGTCAAATATCGGGGGCCAAAATATAAATATTTAAAAGTTAGGGGATCCAAATGCAATTGTGTCACACCCCGAACTAGTTTGGTCGAATCATCGTGAGCAACTCGCCACTCCCTTTGGTTTATGAGGGGTTTCACCCTATTCTAAACCGCGAGAAGTCAGACGTCCTTTTTCCCTATTTTTTTTTCCTGTAATAGCATTATATAAAACTGAATATATTAAACTTTTTAATACCTGCCTTATGGTTCAACTGCGAGGGATTTATAAGATTGATCTTTCTCTTTCGCTTGAAAATGGGTTAAAGGGAGAGGGTGAGTATATACAACTAATCGAACGGGTGTTGGGAGCGATTTTTTAAAAACATGCTTCATTTGTCAAAACCATTTCCAAGTTTTAACGATTCCTTTGTCAAGGAATTTTCTCAATTTTCAAATCTCAAAACCCATTTCCATATTATACGTGTTTAGCTCTCTTAGCCCATCCCCTTACCTTAGAAGATGTTTAGCATACAAATACACGCCCTTCATCAGGAAGAGTACCCACATTCGCAGGGCAGTACTAGACTGCACCCACTCGGGGATCAGCGCGACTTTGCTGTCCACCTAGATAGAAGTCTGAGACTTCTACCCTGAGTCTGAGTGGACGTCTCAAACGCCCGACCCTCAGACCCGAATACCACTTCGTGTTTGTATGAAGATGAAGACCTCATCCTGTCCCCACCCCGGTCTCATGCGCAAGAAGCTCCCAAAGCTTCATGATTGACTGACACGACAATCTGCCCTTATCTCCACCCATGTCGTCTAACAGCAGTTGGGATCCATCATTACCCTTAGGGCATCTTGATGTTCTCGTACCTTAAGTACATGCAAAAATAAAAGTTTTCATGATTAAGCCATCCTCTTTGGTGCCAACGGTCCAATGACCTCGACACTCAACCTGACCTGCAGCTGTTTGTCTGGGCCAGTCCGTCGACCTGACCTTGACGCACTGCCGCCAGTCCATCGAGCATTGTCAGTCCTGACTCAATACTGTGGCGAATAACATAATCATTATCTAGTTTAATTAGGAGTTTTCATGGCTCTTCCTAATCATGTTTGTTTACGGGCTCTAGCCCGTGCCCACTAGCCTTAGGCCCACTGCACGTGTTTTCCAAAACTGGGCCTTAAGCCCTATGAGTTAAAAAATCGAGGCCAATGGACTATTAGAGCTGCTCTAGCTCCCGTCAAGAAGGTCTCTCCAAATAGTTTAAGCAGTTATCACATAGTCAGGGGAGAACACTTCTGACAAAAAATCACTTTTTGTCTTATCATACTAATCAGGTGTGATGATGGATCCACTTACAACTGGTAGACAGTTTTCTCCTTTATTTAAGGAAACTCATCATACCAACTAGGTATGATGTTGGTTCATACCTATTCATAACCAGTAAGTAGGTTTTATTTGTTAAAAATAGTGCTCATTATCCCAACCGGTATGATGTATAAAAATCCCACTCACCCGTTGCCTATGACGTGTTTGTCCCCAACCAGCTTCCAAGTCCATGCTAGCTTTTTCTTGTTGGCGTTTCGGTCTCACGTGTCCATACACGATTTGGGTATTATTATCAATAAGGATTCGACATGACAACCTTCGTTTTCTCACGTATGAGTGACAAGGCCCAAAGTTCTTGGTTTATTACACTTAGGTCCTTGAAGTTCATTTTTTTCTTAACTTTAGGTCCCTAATGCTAAATTTTTCCCAAATTGAATCCCAAGTTTTCCAATTTCCTCTTTGGATCCTCAATTTACTCAAAATTGTCAAAAAAGAGCTTACCAAATTAATATCCAAATCGGAGAGAATATTCCTTCACCAAAGAAGGAAAATTTTTCTGCCATATGAATAGTGCTATCATACTAAGGAAGAAGATGACACTGTTTTGAACTGAACCGTACCGGTCCGATCGGGTTCAATGGAAAAAAATTAACTGGTTTAGGCCCGATTCGACCGATTTTCTCAAAATTAAAAAATTCTAAATTAATCTATCTAATGGTGGCCTCAATTTTCTAAATTGAGATTTTTAAACCACCAAGAAAAATGAACTTAGAGACTAGTTGATGTATAGTTCAAATTGGTTCAATCCGGTTAAGGTCTGGTTCAAGCTTAACCGGTCTGATTTTCCCATCCATTTTACTTCATGGTTCTTTCCCATGATTTTTATGACTTTTTGGTCACTTGGGATTTTTCAAATTCCCATTTTAGCCCTTCTTTACCATCTTCGATTCGTTAAATAGCTCAGTTTTCTCTTTTGAATCGACCGGTTCTTTTCCTGATTTTCTTATCCTTAAAGGAACGGGGTTTATAAATTGAGATTTTTATGGGGTCTTCCTAAGGGACAAAATAAAGTTGTGAGACTAATATAAACTTTTGGGGAAGTTTGGAGATCGAAATTTCCTATTTTTGAAAGATTATGGACCTAATTGTAAATAATGTAAAGTTAGTGACCTAAATACAAAAATATGGTTTTGCATGGATAAAAGGCAATGTTTGGGAAACCTAATGACTCAAATGTGATTTAAAAGAGTTTGGAGACTTAAATGAGGAATTTGGATGTCTGAGAAACCCCGAAACCTAAGTTTTAAGAAAGAAGGACATAAGTGTAATTTTGCTAAAACCTACGTGTATTTTGGTAATTTCAAGAAAGTATAGCTTGGAATATTGAAATTGGTCATCAAGGACCTGAATGAGACTCAAGGGAACTTAGGAGACCCAAATAGAAGAATTAGAAAAGTGTAAGGTCCAAATAGGAAAAGTTTTAAGAGAAAAATGGCAAAATAAAAATTTTTGTCAAAAAAGAGGACCAAATAGTAATTTGGTAAAATAAAGAACTAGATGGTCAGTAAAAGAGTTAAGAATTCTTAATGAGATGCTCAATGGAATAAACAAGAGCATGAGCCAAACATGATTTAAAAGAGTTTGGAGACCTAAATGAGGAATTTGGATGTCTGAGAAACCCCGAAACCTAAGTTTTAAGAAAGGACATAAGTGTAATTTTGCTAAAACCTACGTGTATTTTGGTAATTTCAAGAAAGTATAGCTTGAAATATTGAAATTGGTCATCAAGGACCTGAATGAGACTCAAGGGAACTTAGGAGACCCAAATAGAAGAATTAGAAAAGTGTAAGGTCAAAATAGGAAAAGTTTTAAGAGAAAAATGGCAAAATAAAAATTTTTGTCAAAAAAGAGGACCAAATAGTAATTTGGTAAAATAAAGAACTAGATGGTCAGTAAAAGAGTTAAGAATTCTTAATGAGGTGCTCAATGGAATAAACAAGAGCATGAGCCAAGTAGTTCCTATAGAGAACTCCCGGTCTAGAGGCGGGTCATTGAGTATTGAGCCGATCAACAAGGACATTGGGGAATGGCCTAGACTTAAAATCATAGAAATGGGTATGGTAGATTAAGTATTGTAGTCATAAAGGGATCTGACCTTAGTATGCTACCCTTGCAGATAAAGTAAAGGTCATCAAGCGAGATATAGAGCGGGATTTAGGATACCCCACAAGACGAACATGTTCTGTGAATCGGGTTAGTGTGTTTGCATTCTATCGTTGTCGGCGTGTCCTCTTGGACTGACCGAGTCTGATTAAATGACTCTGCGTGACATGTGTGCTAAGTAGTAAGATGCACTTTGAGAACATATATAAGAAGTATGAACCAGGTAAAGTATGTCCACCTAATCAAATATCATTTTGAAAGTGCAAGAAAAAACTAGTCGTGAAAACTAGGATGTACGAATGGCAATTTTTGAGAAACCGAGGAACAATCATATGTTTGGCTTAGAGCCTTGCGTCAATTTGGGGAGAGGGCCACTGTTGGTCGGACTCTTGATATATGTGCTTTACTTTGTTTTGATAGTGATCGCATCGGGTTATGCAATGAAACTCGAGCCCGGGGCCCTTAGGCCCATTGCTTGGAAAGGAAAGCCGACTCATATAGAGCCGAGCTCCTAGTATTTATGCATTCCTCCAAAAAGGGGAGATGACAGGTGAGGTCCGACTTCCCGCGTTTAAACTATGTTTTTAGTATGAGAACTGTGAGATGCATTTTGTGTGCAAAATGATGGGGAGTTAGGTATACGTTACGCCGAGCTCCCATTAGTGTAGTGCCTGTGACACTATTACAAATAATAGCCATGAGTGCCACCTTATGACTGTATGTCATGTCATTGATTTTGAATACTGGTATGGAGATAGGGGTGACAAAGAGATACCTAAGAGGTTATATCATCACTTGATGGAAAAATGGAAAGGAGATGGGGAAGTACAATGTGATACTTCCATGTTTTCTTGGGACAGCCGGAATATGTACGGGTATCATCCCAGTACACCTCTACGACGGGTAGATGGCAGAGATGAGTTGTATGTGTAAGGGGTCATAGTCGGCAAGTGGCGGGAATACGACTATGACTCGGGTGTTGAAATACCAGCTGTGAGTACAAAGAAGGTTCACAACCCCTTCACTCCAGGTTCTTGTATGGTGCTGTCTCAAGAGCGTTGTGCATTCTGGGGAGATTGTTATATTATGTGGGGGCTAGAGTAGCCCAAAATTGAGATGTGGGCCTTAGTGCCACATTGTGTGGGGGAGCGGTTGCAAGGCTGCTAGGTCCCCGGAGTGTTAAGACACCGAGATGGAAGGAAACATAGGTGAGGTGCGGTTGTGGGGTTAAGAGCCCTAGGGCCTCCCACACTCCAGCTCCCGGTCTAAGATTTTCCGAATGACTATCCATTCTGGGTGGATTTGTGTTTATATGTTTAGGGTCATGTGTACCCCTTGTTTCATGTTGTTTGCCTAAGTTGTTGGGCTGGGTCACGGGTCATAATAACCCAGGGGCAGTGCCTGAGCGTAGGCCGTATGATAGTGCGGAACTGAGTCCCATGTTTGAAATTTGTAAATTGAGTACGTGAATACCCGACAAGGGAGAGACTAAGAATATGATGATTGTAAGATAGAGGCGAGTGGGATAACCTGAGACTATGTATTAAAGGGGAGGAAGTAAACCACGGGGATCGTATGGAGGATACGAGCAATTAGAGTAAATATTATATGCTAGGTGTTTTATGGAAAATGTATGGGTTGTAATCCATGTAGTAGTGTCGCGTCAGCTTCCCACTCACTGAGTTGTGAGTTTACCCCCAAACCATGTTGCATGTAAATATAAGCGACTCAAGAAAATGATAAGTAAGTTAGGCTCGAGACACCCTACTGCCCAAGTAATCTCATGACTTGCACACGAAACACTTATTTATCATTTTACTAATTTTTCTGAGATTTGTAATGAAATAGCAAATGGGCACACACTGTATTTTATATATAAAATTTTTGAAATTTATTATATTTTCAAAAAAAATTTACTAGTTTAAGTTTTAGTTTCGTTTGGTTTAACTTGTCGAAATATATCGCATTTGTAAAATCGGGGGAATCAATGAGAGTTTCACGATTACTCGATCAAGGAAAATTCGATTTATTTTTATCTACTGGATCAATTTGCATTTCTATTTCAACCTTGTTTTCTGAATTAATTGAGTTTAATTTTATTTCTGAAAATTTTGATATTATATTTTATTTTAAAAAAGTGACAAAATTTGGATTATAGTATATTTGTAAGAAAAACTTAAAAGTTGATGATATTATTAAATGATATAGGTTTAGATTATTTGTAAAATTATTTACACAAATAAATGGATTATATTTTTAGAAATATTTTATTCTGTTACAAACATTCTTATAAATAAATTGTTATTTGTACTTTTAATATATTTAGATATTGATATTAGTAATGCTTTTCTCAATGAAGAAAATTATAAAGAAATTCATATAACTTTACGGTAATAAAATTCCTTCATAGAGTTGTTTGCCATTTAAAATATTTAATATATGATTTAAATCAACCATCAACACAATAAAATCTTAATTTTATTAAAATCTTGATAAAATTGGGTACTTTTTAATTTCCCTTGAAATTTTCATTTGGCCAAAAATGGCCTAATGGTCTTGCTAATTATTGTTGGCCAAGCATGGCCTTAGTGCTACGTTTGTAATTTCACTTAGTGCAGATGGTAGTTTCGTCATTTCACTTGGCTAGGGTATGCTTGTAATTCTACTTTCAAGGAGAGGGCAGAATTTTCATTTCACCCTCCTCTCCTACCCCTAAATATGATAAGCTCTTTTGCCATTTGATCCCATGCATCATCTCCAGGCTTCAACCCATTCCTCCTAGTGCTTCTAATGATATTGTGCTTGGATGTCGATGACAGCCTCTCCTCACGATGATGGTGTTCGCAGGTAGTCCCTTCTTGAGTACTCATGGGTTCCTTTATATCATCAGTCCATTTCGGCTAATTTCTTCTCTCAAGCCCTAGCCCCCAAATCAATAATTCCTTTCTTGACTACCCTCCCTTTAGTTTTCAAAGTTCGGACCTCAATTCCCCAATGGTAACTATTTAACCCAACACACTCAATGATGTCACCAGCTCATCATTCCCTTAGTGATTCCTTCTTAACTATTCACCGAGGGTTCATCTGAGTACTTTCATCCTCTGAATTTGTGACACTACCGGAGATTTTTCCCACCTAGGGGTTTCCGTGTAGTGTGATGGTCGAATGTCGATACTTGTTCCCTTGGCGAAAGTGTTCTCAAGTGATCCCCATGTATCCCCTAACTCCATTTTCTCTTTGTTCCACTTATTTCGGTTGTCTTAATGATTGGTTATCATGTATTGCTGGCAATGGTTAGGCGATGGAGTAGCAAACGTTGTCTAAGGACCCAATCCTTGGTCACCCTCTTACTCTTAATTTCTCCTATAAGCAATGGAGGAACTTTCCATGTTCTTCCTAGAATTGGGGTGAGTTTCATCTGTCATTTTCTCTAATTTGTTTATGATTGAATTTTCATCAATTGGGTTTGGAGTTTATGAAATATTGTCGGGTAAGGCAGTGGGGATAGAGAGTGTTTATACATGCATTATATGTTTGAATATCTCATTCGATTTCTATGGCTAATGGTCCTGAGTTGGGGACATTTGAGGGACAGTGGAATGGCAGCCTAACACAAGGCAGACCTGCACACAAGAGGAGGCAAATGACAACCATTTTAATGGATGATCTTCTGGCTTGAATTCCACAGGTGCATCTTGATCACCGGTCCTCCTACATCCTTTGTACTCCATTCCCCTATTACTCCATTGTCATCGGTGCATTACTCCCTTATGGGATTTTTTTTTGTCGCCCTTTGTGTCCTTTGCAAGGAAGGAGTGAATAGAAGGTCTATTGATTAAGGGATCCCTTCTTAGTTGTCCTTAAGCCATCTATTAAAGTCTTAGGTGAATTCTACATATTCATATCACTTCCCCTATCCATCACAGAACATTGTATGAGTTATGGTGGAATCTAATTGAGGTTTAGTTTTCTTTCATAATCAATGCAAGAGTACAATTTGGGCAAGAGGAGTAAAATTGGAAGTAATCTTCTTAGTATATCTTCTAGGATGATATCTAGTATAAACCCCGTCCTTTGAAGTTAGGAAAACCAGGAGAGAACCGGTCAACCCGAGTGAGAAAATTGAACCAATTCACGAAACCTAACCACTAAATAATGGGTAAATTGAAAAATTTACAACTCCAGAGTGACCCAAAGAGTCATAAAAATCTTGGAAAGGGACTTTAGGACAATTTGGGAATGAAAACCAGACCTTCTTTATGGGAGCTCGAATAGCTCAGATAGGTCAGAGACCTCGGTTTTGTAACTTGGGGGGCTAAAATGCCCAGTTTTGAAAATTTTGTATAGTGGGCCCAATGCGAGTTGGCACGAGTAGAATCTAGTAAACAAACATGATGTTAAGCCATGAAAATTTTAATGAATGATGTGATTTGGCCATTGTACCAAGACAAGATCGACATACTTGATGGACTGGCGGTAGTGCGACAAGACATGTCGATAGACTAGTCTAGATGTTGAGTTGAGGGTTGGGGTCGTTGGACCAATGGCACCAAAGATTAATGGCTTATATAAAAAATATTGTTTGTGTGTGCACTTGAGGTTTGGGACCATTAAGACGCCCAAGAGGGGTAGTGATGCGTCCTAAGGGCTACTGGACGACATGGTGGAGATAAGGGCAATTTGTCGTGCCAGCAGTTAGGGAAGCTCGATGTAGCTTCATACGCATGAGACTTGGGTGCGGTCGGGATGAGGTCTCTGTCCTCATATGGACACGGAGTTTCTTTTTAGGTTTGAGGGTCGGATGTCCTGAACATCCACTTATTCTCAGGGTAGAATTGGACGGACTTCTATCTAGGTGGCCGGTAAAGTCGCTCTGACATCACAAGTGGGTTTAGTGGACAGGCTGCCTTGTGAATGTGTGATCCCTTCATGATGAATGGCGTGTGTTGATTGATAAATACGTCGATTGTGGATAATGATGAGTTATGATTTTGATAACTGAGAAATTGAGGAAGAAATAATTTTAAAAGAAAAAAGAAGTTTGACATATTCCAATTCAAAAACTATTTTATTGAAACTCCTTTTCAAATATTCATTCACTGAGTTTTAGAAACTTGTCAACTCTTTATGTCCTTTTTTCAGGAATAAAGAAATGATTAGGGATAACAACAGGATTTACCTTATGTCAGATATGCTTAATTTTTTTTAAGCTTGCATTTTGTTTGATATATGTTATTTTAGGGAACATAGTTGTAAATTTCGCCTGACTACTCTTGATTAAAGAACGGGGGAAACCCTTCTTGAACCAAGAGAGCGGGGTTGATTACGGGGATCCGACCAAAATGAGTCGGGACGTGACATCTATATACATTGTTTCACTCCTTTGCTCATTTTTTATTCTTGTAATATTTGATATTAGTAATTGAAATCAATCTTCTTAATTTTCCTTGATAATATTAGACATTGCCTAGAATTATGATTCAATTTCCCTAGCTTTATAATTGTTGCTTAGTTTCTATGTGTGGTATGAGGTTTAATATACAAGTTGGATTTCCTTTCAAGTTCGAGGAGGCGAGTGCGCTGAAGAGTCCACTAGCTACTTCAAACGTTCAAGAATTCTAATTTGCCACGTTATTGGAAGTAGGATGGCCAACAAGCTTTGTGAATTATACACCCATCTAAGGAAGAGAATGTTGTTGGGTTAGTCCTGGCCCACTCCTCTAGGTTATGCCCCATACTTGTTTATTAGGTTGGATTCCAAATGTCCATACTTTATTGGGCTTCCTTTTTCTTGTACTTATGTTAGGTCCAACACGGTTCAAGAAGTGTCTTTCAGCCCATGTCTAATTAGATTTTTTAGCCCAAGTATGATCGGGTCCTTAAAGCCTTTATCTATTGTAATAAGTCTTGTTTGATAGAGACGGAAATATGTTCTATTTTTTTTTATTAAAACTCATTTTTTTGTGTCTCTCAACCATTACTACGTATTAATAGCTATTAGGAAATGTAGTGAAGAAAGTGTATGTTTAAAAAATATTATTATATCAAAATAATATATATTCTTGTAATTTATAATATATAATAATATTTTAAAACAACTTTCCATATACTGTAATATAATTTATTAATTGATTGATATATAAATTATTTTAATGTTTAAATTAGTATAAATATTTTTTAAAATTCTTATAAGTAATTAAAATGTGCAACCTTAGTATAAAGATTATTTGAATGGTGCTCTCTTAATACAAAATTATGAATTTAACACAATTAATTATACAACGGTAGTGCATGTGTTGTTTTGAGTTGATATAAATACTATCTTTGTTTTCAATGTCTCCATAAATTTATTTATTTATTTGTACCATAAATTTAATGAGTTTTTGTACCAAAAAAAAGTGTTTATAGCAATATGAAATATTTGAAGCTGTTTATGTGTTTTTCATGTAACTAAATCTCCCGTCATTTATACTCATTGTGTACAATGTTAAGAGTTTTATACTAATGAAGAATAAAAAAAGTTTTACGTAGGAAATTTTGAAATAATTCATATAACAATAAGCAATTAGCCCTAATATAATATTAGACTCTCCTTTCGTGAGTGGACTAATACTTTTGATCCTTGAATTTATTATTCACTCCATCATTAAATTTAAAATTTTAACATTTTAATCTAAATAATTTTATTTTATCTAATTTATTAACATTTGGATTTAATTTTTAATAAAAATTTAGTGTCATGTTAGGTTAACATGTCATGTCACATTATTATTACGTCATCTCCACGTCACTAATTATTTGTAATACATCATTTTTCGTTAAAAATTTGTAATAAAGAAGTAAAGTATAGATTAAATTAAAATATTCATACAAATTATTTAATTTTAAAATTTTATTTTTCTCGTGGAAGTACTACATTGTTTTTGTATAAGGTCATTCTCTTAATTGAAGAAACTATTTTATACAAATTAAAGTGTATTAGTATTTTTTTTAATGAGCAAACAAAGTATTTATTTTCTTCATCATTCAAAATATTCATCAAACACAATAACTTAAAATTAAATCATATTTGATCAATAAAAATAAATTTCTTATTTATATACGATGTAATCTAACATATCGCCAGCAAATGCCCCCAATAATTCATATAACTATTCACATCCACCAATTTTCAAATATAATTTGAATATTGACTGGTAGGCTAGGCTCGATTGCCGTCACAACTACCAAGGGGACGATTATCTGTCCATCTCACTTGGTGGGTGCGGCGCCTGTCAACCACCTGCCAATCAACTGTCGGTTCCCTAGTGGTCTATCATACTGATTTCAGTTGCCTTTTGTTCGGAGAAGATAAACTACTATTGTTTTACTGCCGTTGCTAGTAACTAATAAAGGATACAATTCCGGATATAAAGTTTTGTGGATAACTTAATTTGGGTATAAAAATCAAACTTTATTTCATTCATTCAATTGTTTACTAGAGGCATGTGTTTTCTTGATATTATATCTCCTCCTCCCTTCACCATGTTATCTTAAAACCCACTGGAATTTTGCTTCATGAATAGAGAATTAAATTCACCCTAGCATGGTAGGACTGAAAGTCTTAGCTAAAAAGCTCACAGCCTCCTAGAATAGAAAGTTTGAGAGAGTAAAGGAGAAAATGTAAAACTCATTTTTTTTATTAGTGGAAATGTGCTCACCAGGTTTTCAGAGTTTACCAATGGATGGAAGTTGAATGGTGATTAATACACGTGCATGGCATGGAGCAAGCTATGTGCCACTAAGAGAGGATAGGTTCTCCCCTACATAAATATCGATAGAAGTCACCCATTTACAGAACCGTGAAGCCATCGGATTCAGGTCCTCCATACTCATACAAGACTTAGATTCAGTTCCACTGCTAGGTAATGCCAACCGGATATCCACTTTTTCTTTTATGCTCTATTCTTCTTCTTCTTCTTCTTATAGAATAATCACTTTTCTTGATATGTTCAGTGTAAGAAAATTTGGCATTTCATTTGGTCCATTGTTCCCTAAACATTTCAATCACATATGATAACCATAATAGAAATATGGAATTAATGGGGTGTGACGTGTCAGTCGCATTAGTGGAATTCACAATCTTTTGTCACTGCATTATTAATTCAATATTCGCATTTTTTTCTTTATGGATATTAGCAGCCATCAACACAGCCCATCTGTCTGTTTAGATATATAGTTTAGATTTTCATCTCGGTTATCCCGCTCACACCCTTTGGATCGATGGATAAAATGATGGAGGAGAAGTCGTACTCAGCTTAAATGAAACAAGCTGTCGCTTAGCATCCTTCGCTATTATATAACCTACCCTAATAAATTAACCAATCTGTTCACATGAGTTCAGAAACAAATGGGAAGCACAAACGAGAAAAAGATGACGCCCAATAGCACACTGCTGCAAAGTAACGAACTACATCAGGTATATATTCACATCCCTATTGGAAACTTTGTGAAGATTAGAGTTTATTCTTGTAGACCCAGTGAACATTTCCGGCCAAGTTATCAACGGCTCTCTTATTTTCCAGCAAACGATAACAAGAACAAGATCTACGAATTTTCACAATATATATGTTTGATGTACGTATTAGATGGATCATACATTATGAATCTTGGCAGTATATAATGAACACAGCAGTGCATCCCCGTGAGGCGAAATCCCTGAAAGAGCTGAGAGAGGCCACTGCAAGTCACCCTTGGTATACTTTCTTCCTCTTGATTACTTTATAGTGGTCGATTTACGGGCTAATATTCAGATGTTTGCGTGAGTAGGGCGTTCTTTGGGACATCGCCGGACGTGGGACAGCTGATGGTGATTCTACTGAAGTTGATAAATGCGAAGCGGACTATCGAGATCGGAGTTTACACCGGATACTCTCTTCTGCTCACGGCACTCACCGTTCCAGACGACGGCCATGTAATCACCTTTTCACTTTTATATATTATGGAACTTGTAACGCGAACTGATGCAGCAACAGGTGGTTAAATCGATCGATAAATTATCGCCTACACATGCATATAATATGGATTGTCTTTCGCAGGTAACAGCAATAGATCCCGACAGAGAGGTTTACGAGATCGGGTTACCCATAATTCAAGGAGCCGGGGTTGCTCATAAGATCGACTTCATCGAAGCCAAGGCTCTACCGGTTCTTGACAAGTTGCTGGAAGATGTGAGCTATCTAGACATTAACCGAAATCTCAGCATATATAATAAATTATTATTTAACTTAATTCATAGATAAAATATTAATTAATAATTTTATTTAGATGCAAAACTTTTATTTGATTCATAAATTGATTTTTTTTTTTTTTACATTTTGATTGCAGAAGGAGAAGGAGGGCAGCTTTGACTTTGCGTTTGTGGACGCTGATAAGGGCAACTACCTGAATTACCACGAGAGGCTGATGAAGCTAGTGAGGGTGGGAGGCCTGATCATATACGACAACACACTGTGGGGCGGTACGGTGGCTCTGCCGGAGGAAGCGGTGCCTGAGACCAAGAGGGCGTGGAGGGCCTCCTCGCTCGAGTTCAATAAGGTGATGACCGCGGACAAGCGGGTCGAGATCTGTCTGGCATCTCTCGGTGATGGGATCTTGATCTGCAGGCGCGCGTGCTGAAGACTAATAGTAATGTTATGTATGTAAGAAGAGCCTCCATGGGGAGGGAGTTGATTTGCCTATTTAATTGCTCTGTGTTCTGTTCTTGTGAATTGTGATTGGGTTTAGTACTTGCTGCTTTAGAGGGAGCAGGTGAAGGATGAAGGTTTGTGTCGATGGCTTCTGCTTTAGAGTGTGTCTGCGTGTGGATGGTGGCAGTGTAAAACTTTTGATATGAATTGTTTGTCTAAAATAAAGCCTATGGTTGAGGGAAGTGATATTTGAAATCTCATTTATTAGTACTTTTACATAATATTTTGCTCAATTTGCTATCAATATCAACGCAACACAGGTTACAACCTACAGTGTATATAAAATTGTTACTTGTAATTACATGCCTTCAAAAAAAGCATATCATTCTCAGATTCTTTTGGGCTCCTACCATAATACACACGCACACATGTGATTTCACCAGTTCTACTATCTTATGAGTAATTACAACCCATCTCTCTATTGCCATCCATAAGAAGCAACAGGAGAATTGTCCTCGGGGCTAAAAGGAACAATAATTACATACCATATAAAGTGAATTATGATTGACTCAAATTCCCTGTGCATTTAGAATGAATCAAAGGCTTCATAATATTTGTTTGTTAGAGCAAAGGATTAAATTCATGAAATTTAATGTTGATGGACTAAATTATTGGTATTTAATATATTGATTGACTAAAATATTAATGAGTGAGTAAATTATACTAGAAAAAATACTTATTAACATGGTCTAATATACAATATTTCAAAAACATAACTCATCAAATATATGCTACCAAGGTTTATGTAATTTATTAATATTATGTTATAATAATGATAATATAATTAAAATTAATGAGTGGGGTTGGAGCCGCGCGAGAGTGCGTCTGTCCATCCCTCCCTCCGGTGACCGGTCGCTTAGGTTTAGTTCGTGATGGAGTTGGCTCTAGCCCCTCCTTTTCAAATTTAATTATTATTTTTTTTATAATTTTTAGTTATTATTATTATTATAAATCAATATTATCACATCAACATTCATCGATGGTATTAGTTGGAATTTTATGATTTATAAAAATAAATTAGTTTTTTTAGAAAATATTTCATATCAAACTATTATATATTAAAAAAATTGTACATAATTATTAATATAAATTCCTAGAGTGCAGGGTAAATATTTTTATCACATCTGTACCG
Organism: Trapa incisa; assembly: GCA_030064435.1. Taxonomy (NCBI): domain Eukaryota; kingdom Viridiplantae; phylum Streptophyta; class Magnoliopsida; order Myrtales; family Lythraceae; genus Trapa; species Trapa incisa. Next base: position 17,205,989 of record CM057771.1, read on the forward strand.
TTTGGTCACCAAAAAAGTTGGTATGGAAGCGTAGGCTATCCGTCGCTATGGACGTCGGTTCAGCTTTTTTTTTTCTGATGACGGCAACTTGAATTGACAATCAATAACTATGAGCGAAACAAAACGACTATGGACAACTGACTGGACAATATAATAAGTTTCGACGACACCTCAGCCTCTGGTTTCATATTAAATTGCCCAGATTGTCTTTCCATTACCCCGCTCAATTCCAAGCCGCAGAGCTACCAGAACACAGGAAATTAGGTATTCTTCATTTGCATGGATTTTATAAGAAATTTCAATGGCTTCTTAGAATCGTGGGTCAATTGGGTCTATTTAATAGTTAATATATATATATATATTATATTATATCGTCCTGCGTAACAAAAAATGATACTTCCAAAGGTGGGTTACGAGTTTTAAGAACTGGGAAACTGACTGTTTCTTGTGAAGCCAAGCATTAGATTTGTCTGATATGGAGAACAAGGCCTCAAGTCCTTCAAAGGGGTTACTGCAGAGTGAAGAATTGTATCAGGTAATTGCTGCATTCTTTCTGTTCCATCATCACTTTTTTTCGATTGGATGCTGCGGTACATCGTTTGATTATCCAGTTTCATGTGGCCTGAATCCGATATGCAGTATGTACTCGAGAAGAGTGTATTTCCACGAGAGGCAGAATTTCTCAAGGAGCTAAGAGAAGTTACTGCAGCTCACCCAAGGTGATCTATCTATCTATCTTTGGTAGGAGTTCATGATTGTTCTTCATTGGATGGAGTTTCCAGATCTGAAAAGAATTTAAGTATTCTCTTCATTCAGGGCAACAATGGCCACTGCACCCGACGCAGGTCAGATGATTGCGATGCTATTGAGCCTTGTGGGGGCTAAAAGGACCATCGAGATTGGAGTCTTCACTGGATACTCGCTCCTCCTCACAGCTCTTTCGATTCCAGACGATGGCAAGGTCAGCTACACACTGTCAAGCACCTCAGCATAATTCTATATGTGCATCTGTATGAAGGCTTACGGTACAAATTTACCTTGGATATTTCTCTCAATAATAGTTTTGCTCATAATATATTTTTGCCAATACTGACCATGGCAAACGTAGGAACTACAACAGAACCTTTTGGACCAATTTGTTGGATGAAGTTTATGCTTTTTTGGCTAAATGTTTTGTTGGGTGATGTTAAACGAATGAATATGAGACAAATCTGATGGCAAAAGAACATTGGAGACAAAAATGTTGCTGTGACTGAAATATGGGGACAAATTTGTTGGGGCAAAGGAAAGAAGCTTTTATGTTGTTATAGAGGATGATGATATGCATATCTACATTTGTTTCGTCTTTCTATAGCGGTGGTGCCTCCATAAATAGTCATGGTTTTCATCTCTTCAAAAGAAGCATGAAACAACCAGATGTATATCCTGTTTGTTTTTCCAATTGCAGATAATAGCAGTAGACTTGAACCGCCAGGCTTATGAGATGGGGCTACCCGTTATAAAGAAAGCTGGCATGGATCACAAGATCGACTTCATGGAATCGGCTGCACTTCCCGTGCTTGAGAAGCTACTTGAAAGCGTGATCATGATCATCTCCTTTGAATTTCTCCCGTGAATATGGTTTAGGCCTTTTCACCAATGTGGTGATGGGATATTCTTTTTGGTGCAGGAGACGAATGAGAGGAGCTTTGATTTTGCCTATGTGGATGCCGACAAGGTCAATTATTGGAACTACCACGAGAGGCTGATGAAGCTGCTGAGGCCCGGTGGGATTGTTTGCTATGACAATACTCTCTGGGGAGGAACTGTGGCGATGCCTGAAGAATCAGTGCCGGAATGGATGGAAGCGGGAAAAAAGTGGACGATCGAGTTCAACGAGAGGATCGCAGCAGACTCCCGAGTCCAGATCTGCCTGGCACCGCTTGGTGATGGAATCACAATCTGCAGGAGAATTAAATAGACGTTCTAGATATTCTACTAGCCTCAGGGCACTTGGACAGGACAGTGTTCAGACTTGGACAGAGCAAAACTGATGCATCAGCAGCACTAGTGCAAGAAAGATTATAACTGATGAATAAAAAGAACCATGAATAAGCTACACCCTGATAATAACCATTTAATTTCTACTTCTAAGATTTCATGTTTCCAGAATTGACTCATGTTCCATGATTAGCGCCTGACATTGCTACAGAGGTTGAGTGACAATGCAAATCAAGCAAATGTAGAATAGCACATTTGATATTCAAGAAGCTGCCTGGCCATACAGGAAAACTAGCAAGTCTTGTCAATTTATCTAATGTGACTTATGATGTAAAGTGCAGACATGAAGATGAAGATGAAGATGAAGAAAGCACATTGAAGAAGAGCATCACAATTCCACCAATTGGCTGCGAATCAGGATTGGTATTGGTATGGCTGGATTTCAAACAATATTGAGAAAAAAATGTACCAAGTAGTTAGTAGGGAATTATAAAATTCACCAAAAAACATGGCGCCATCCATCAGCTAGAACTTAGCCTATTCTCAAAGTTCCTTCTGAATCGACATCAACTCAAAATTCACATAAAGTCAATATTGCTGCTAAGCCAAAGTACAATCATTGGCAAACTCTCCATTTCTTGTGAAAGTTCCTGGAAACATGTAACCAATAACTCTGGTCGCCTTTTTTTTAACCGGTGATATAGAACTTCGATCATACATTGCAGGATCTGAGATTGAGAGTTTCCTCCATGAATTTAAATGTAAATCCACGATTAGCTAAAATTTATTAATTGGCTTTATAAGCATACATGTAGGCCTGAAGTTTCCTCACTTCTTCTGAGGATTCAGTCAAAAGGTGGTCCACGTATAGACAGATTCCAGCTCCACTGCAAATTCATCCAACAAACATTAACATATCCATATATGGAACAAAGATGGAACAGATATTTGTTAACATACCTCAGAGGTCCAACTGGAAGCCACAAAACATCCCATCTAAATCTTGGCATCCTACCCAGAATATCAGATAAATGATCAGATATTTCAAATGAGAAATCAAAGACAACTTCAGCCAAGTTTTAAATAGCAGTGTGGTTCCAAGGGACATACCTGTAATCTAGATTAAAGGAAAGCCCTTAAAATGTCTGGTTTAAGGAGTAAAACATAAACAGGGAGTGAAATTACCTTAACATGTAATAGAGCCAGAACACTGCCAGTGGGATGCTGGTGTAGAAAGAGTACCAAAGCCATCGCCTATGATGGGTTGAATTTCTAACTAGTCCGAATAAGGTCATTGAACATACTAAAACAGCAATCCAGTCTGCCCATATTGTTTTACAATTTTAGTAGTTGGTAATTCCACTGTAAGGGTTGTGAACGTACACTTTCAGGTGATGAAGAGAATCGTTTGTATAAACAACAGGAAATATGGAGCTACCATGTAATAGAAATGTACAGAAACTAACCTGATGATATAATCATCCAAGAATCGACATCATCCATAAAGTAAGCATGAAACCTCTGTTCACCAAAACACAAATCTTAAATGCCATGAACAACATCAAGAATGTAGCTATTTAGATTGTGAAGCCCAAAAAACTTGACCCATGCATGGTTCCAAATAAGTGTTGCACAGGAAATAAGTTTTCTTTCCACAATTTTATCAATCTACCAAGGTAGAACTTGAAGCTCCGTATAAATCAGAATGGGGTTAAGATACATCCAATTCAAACAAAATCCTGAAGAACATATTACTTGCATTGTGAAAAGAAAAGAAACCAAATATCAAGAAGTATCAAGAGCTTACCAATTCCCATGGAGATGAAGCCTGCTGAAATATGGAGTAGATAAGAAACGCAATGAAACAAAGCAGGAAGACCGCAAAGACAGACTGCAAAAAATGGAAAATAGAAAGCGCATTTAACATAATTATCTGAAAAATACATAATAATCAATGTGTAGGCTTAGATGCTCAATCAATCAAGACTCTTCTTATATTTGTCCTTCTAGGATGAAGACTGATGTACCCTCCAGAAAAGACTCTGCTGGGCAACACTACTCTCAAATGACCGGACCATTTCCTCTTGCTCTGCGTGAACAAACAAACAGCCACAGGTTCCATCACTAAGAAAAAACGAGAAGTGCTGATAGTGAGTGAGTGAATTACAGGAAGACGAACAAACCTTGGGTGTCTATGGGGCGAGAATCATCGAGGGAAGGATCATCCTTTGTGGGGAGCGAGAACTGATCATCGGGAGATCTTCTCCATTTCCTCGTCAAGGTTTTCATGGCGGACACGAACTTCCCCTAGGCAACTCTCAATTTGGGTCCAACGGGCGATTCTGGTGATAAAGAACCGCAAGAAAGAGAGAGAATAGGAAAGTTCGCTTCTTCTCTGTGTGGCTGTTCAAATAGGACCTGTGTGGCTGTTCAAATAGGACCCCAGTAGAATTTTCAACTTACTTCTAGATTTTCTTAGTTTAAATAAATTTTATAATATATAAAATTAAATTGAGATGCATTATAAAAGTTAGAGTTTTATTTAAATTATTTTGGATATACACCAAATGATATGATCATTTATTTGCTAAATTCACCTCAATAATGAGTTTTTTTTTTGTTTACGAAGAGAGCTAAATTCCTCAATATAAAAAGGAGGGATTTGCCACCTCTTATTTTCTCCCTTATTCGTCCTCAACTATATAAAGTATCACTTTCAATTATTATGTGTTGTCAATTGTGAGTTTGAACCATATTCATTCCTTTTAGTGCAACAATAACTTCCCCTTTAATAACATTGTCAAAAGCTTCAACCTTTGAGCCCATGAGTAATTTACTCCATTGTGACCTATGCATATTAATCTTCTTATTTGCTCCTTATTTTTGCTATACATTACCATAGATATTTTTTATAATTATCTTTTTATTTATGATTCATACGATAAATTTAATATTTTAACCTAATTTTTAGTATAGAGTTACATACACTTTATATTACAATAATATTTATTTTCAATAATAAATTAGTATCAATAATACTAATATTAAAAATAAAAATATTTATAATTTTCATTGAAAATTAAAATTTTTTATAAAAATTAATTAATAAATTAACAATTATTTAAAATTATGGTGAAATTATTTAATATGAAATAAAAAGTTTTCATATATTTTTTTTAATATCTCTAGATTTATATAATTTTAATCTAAGCTAATTTCCTATACTTAAAATCTTACTCTTTTCCTATGTTCCTCTCTAGTAATTAGAAATGTGTTAGGGAGAGTAAGGAATATTTAATAAGTGCAAAAACTGATAAAGTCATTAATAACTTGATATTTTCTCTACTAAAAATTGTCAATATAAGATTTTATATTAAGTTCTTTTTCTAAGTTCTTTTTTAAATCTATTCTATAGTCTCATACGACACAATAGAGTATCTTTAAAAGTCGTTATCTACGATAGTTTGTTATAAAACACATCGTAAATGGATTAATTCAAGCCATTATTATGTATTTTCAAGAATTGTTGAACAAAAACTATTCTCCCATACTAACTAATTCAGTGATGCCTACGAATAAACACTCATTATCCCTTTTCATTTTCAAATGATATCATATTTGTATCAAAATTTATTTTTAAAGTATTTCACTCTCCACTGCTATCACATGTAATTCAACCAAATACCCTTAAAATGTGAGGTTAATACATGTATTTGTCAATTCTTAAATGAATGATATTCAAATTAAGTCGAATTCCCAATAGAGATGTGACTCTAACAAAAATTCAATCAATCAAAATGTGTAATGCATATTGGACTTTGTAAGTGATACCCTTATTTTTCTCCTTATTACCATAATCAATACACATGATATCATGGAGGATATAATACCTACTTAAGGATTGTGATGCTATTTGACCAGAGTTCTTCTATTAGGAGACACAACACATCATATAACTTTTAAAGCATATTTCATTATTCACAAAACACACACACATGCCATACATTACAAATTGTTTGATTATTACTCCTTTTTTAAAAATTGTCTCAGGGGGCATCCTAGTATTTGATAAATTATATAGACTAAAATACATTCTCGTATATCCCAATCCATTTTCTATTTTTATGTATCCTAATCCATTTTCTAACATTAGACCTTGGCCCTTTTCATGAATAGTGACGACACCCTACACCAAACATGGAAAATACGCCAACACTTTCACAACACAAGTAAAAAAAATAGAATATACTTTATTTGGTTGAGAAATAAGATAAAGATAGAACGTCACAACCAAATCCTCTAAAAAGAGATAATAGAAAACATTAATGATAAGTCTGATTTCTTGAATGCCACAAGTAAAAAAATATGATAAGTTCAAAAGTTCTCTTAAAAAAGAAAAAAGACATAAACCTCACAATATCATTGAAATAAAAGTTATGTATATACAATGCTAAGAAATTAGTCTTTTATAGATACTTATGAATATTAATAATCCTATAAATAAAGAAATAAAATATTATGGTTGACATGCAAACCACTAATTATTAATATATAAAATATTCCTAAGATATTTATTGTACATTTATTTAGAGATGTCTAATATAATTAATATTTCAAACTTACCATATTATCTTAGACATATATGAGAATATATTATTTTATTTTTCAATATTTTATAAGATTTATTATGTTAATAAATCTCCCCATTGAAATGCAAATTTGAATTATGTTTTTGATATCTTATTGGACTATTCTTTTGGGCTTCCACTTGGGTTTCTTTAATTGCTCCAATCAACCCATTCAATACTTCTTAAAATCTTTTATCCCTTAACTTGTGAATCACAACGTTCCCATTTTGATTCACAACATTCTCCCACTCTTGAAAATGACTTATTCTCAAATCTTCGATCTTCTTGTCACCAGATAACACTCGCTTGTGAGTATTATGGGTGAGTTTCAACACTCCAATTGATCCATCTCATATATGAAGTAGTTTAACCCAAATTCTTGGATAAAAAATGATCTTCTTGAAGCACTAATTTGCTTGATTTTCTTACATTTGATTATGCCGCTCTATGTGCATCTTTGTCTTCTTTTGAATTTGTTTCGCGAACTCAACTTCCATGTTTCCATCTATATTTACAAACTCATAATCATTAAATGATGTTAAATCAACCTAAGTCAATGAATTAAAATCATAAATAATTTTAAATAGTGAAATCTTAATTGTAGAATGAATATAACAATTATATGGAAATTCAACATCGTGTAAATTTATAGTTGAAAATAAAAGTTTTCTTTCCAGCTTACCTAATAAAATATTCCAAAAGTAACTCAATAATTTATAATCATAATCAGATATAATAATTCTAGGAACAACATTTAATATAACAACTTTTCTTAATAATAAATAAGCAGCATTTGATGCACACTTAATTTTATGATATTGAATTAGATGTGTCATTTTTAAGAATTGGTTAACTATGAGAAATATAAAATATCTCCCACTCATAATCTTAAGTAACGCGTGAATGAATTCCATAGATATATCAATCCAGGGAGATGCACTAGGAATTGGAAGAGTAGTATGCAATCTATTAAGGTTTTGCATAGATTTAGCTTCTTTACATGTAGTATATAGCAAACAAATTTTCTCAAGATCCCTTTTTATATGTGGAAATAACATTCTCATATGATATTGCAAAAGTCTTAACTACTCTAGATTGTCCAAAATGTCATGCAATATATGATTCCTTAACAAATAGCTCACACAAAGAAAATATAGTGATACATAATTTATTTTCTTGAAAAAGAAACCAATTTTGCAAGTAAAACTTTCCAAACATATCATTTTTACAACTCCTAATAATTTCACAAAACTCAAAATCATTTGTATATAATTTTTTTAGATAATTAAAACTAAGAAGTTTACTATCAAGGATTGTAAATATAACGTACCTTCGTGATAGTATATTAACAACTATATATTTCATACATTGTCTATACTTGATCACATATGGAAAAGTCTTGATAAAAACTACCTACCTTGCATGGCGCTTGTTCAACCTGTGTTACCTCTTAAGGAGCAAATCAAATACATGATTCATGTGAATCATAAATTATTTTGGATTTAACTGCCATATTTGTAGAGTTTGAAAAAAACACAAACATCTAATTGTTGTAGGTAAGATAGTTGAGTACTATTTTGCTCCACTTTTAACTAAAATACATAATCAATACATCTCCAATACCTATTCTTGACGTACAACACTCAATTTCAAATGTTTTAAAAAAATTAGGTGATGTAAGCAAACGAGCAATATTTAGTTTATCATTTATTAATTTGAATGTACTTTCTTGCTAATCACACCATTTAAATGATATATTCTCTTTTAAAATCACAGTGAGAGATGTAGTGCAACTATTAAATTTAGGAAAATAATGCATATAAAAATAAGTTAATCTAAGGAAACTTCTCATATGACTTACCAAATAATGTGTTGACCAATCTTGAATTGTCTTAGTTTCCTTGTTAATAACAATATTTTAAAAAATTGCAACATTTTTAGGAAATACAATATTATCGCAATAAAATATACATTTACTAAAATTGAAAAATAACATATATTTCCTAAAAACTTATAAGGTAATTTTTAAATATTTTTTATATTCATATAAGGACATGTTATATATTATTATATCATCAAAATATACATCAACCAACTCATGTAAACAATAATTCCATAATCTCATATAAGTATTAGTTGTATTAGTCAAACAAAAAATCATAATTAACCATTCATATAAACCAAATTTTGTCTTTAATGCATTTTTCAATTTATATTTATCTTTGATTCGAATTGTATTATATTCACTTTTAAGCTTTATTTTTGAAATAAAATAAGATCCATGTAAATCATCTATAATATTATCTAAATGAAAAATATAGTATCAATATTTTATTGTGGTATTATCAATAACTCGATAATCAATACATGTCTACCAAGTCTTACCTTTTTGAATAGTTTCATAATACGTGGATTAATTTTGTTTAGTAAGATTCTCTATTCCATCAGCTTGAGAACTTGGTGTTGACTTTGATGCTTGATCCCTCGAGTTGACGATAAAATAAAAGATATCTTCTTAGGAACATACTTGAATTCTTGCAAAAAAATATATAATATTACTAAGCAAATATCCGATAATGGAGTTAGTATTTAAAAATATATTCTTTTATATAAGTACTATAAAGACATGTTGTAAATTTATATCTCTCTTAATCTCACTTTTTTTTATAATAAAATTATTTTTTCTCTTTTTCTTTTCAATTATAACTTTTTTCTTTTATTTTTCAATTTTGACTTTTCTCTCTTTTGTTTCAACTTCGATTTGTCTATCTTCTTTTTCAACTTAGTATTTTATATCTTCATTTTCAATTATGGATTTTCTTTTTTCTTTTACAGCTCTTCCTTTTATCTCTTCCTTTTCAATTTCAGCTTTTGTTTATTTTTTTTACCAAACTTGACTTGATCATAGTAATCTCCATCTTTTTGAAGAAGTCGTCAATACGTTTATTGGATAATTCACAATAGTAGTTGCTAAGAATAAATTGTCGGTGCATAATTACTTTCATCTCGCTCCATGACTCCACATGACGTTTATGGTTGTATCTTCTGTCTTTCACCAATTGATCACAACATGTAATTGCATAATTTGAAAATCCTAAGGATGCAACTCGTACTTTTTATTCTTCATAGTAATTGTGATATTCAAAGATTTTATCCATCTTCTTTTCCCATTGAAGATATTATTATAGGTCCTCCTTTTCTTGGAATAATGGTATATTCAAATCATATAGGTTATCAGTCGTTGGTCTTCTTCTTGTTGTATATAGCTCTTAATCCCTTCATTCTTCCAAACAATCCAATCGCATGTGTACATACTTCACCATCCATCTCATTTTACTAATCATGTTTTGAACGGGCTGAGGGGAACTATCCTATTCCCGTATTTTTTCTCGTTGTTGGGACTTGTAGTCCTACCAATTATTAGAAACAAAAGAACCTGGCAACTCTCACTCACATGTTTCTCTCAAACACACCTGTTTCACACTCAAATGACTTTTTCTTAAAGATTTAACATACTATTGCCGTTTTTCACTCATATGTCTTCTTTCAATTTTAATTGAACTAAATAATAAATCGTTTTCATGAAACAGTTCAATTTGAGAAATAATCAAGACACGTCAACAAAGTTTCAAAATATAATTCTAAAAAGGATCTAAGTGTGAGGTATGAAGATAATCAAAGTGATATAGAAAAAAAAAGAATGAAAATATAATAAAATAAAATAAATAAGATATTGAGTATAAACTTTTGTGTTTTATTTTTTTATTTTTTTATTTTTTTGCCTTTTTGTGGTTCTTTTTTTTTTTTTTCCTTTTTTGTACTTGGTTTTTTTCTTTTTTTTTTAAACTTTAATTTGCACATTTATTTGCTCCTTTTCTTTTTACTTTTTTTGCTTTTTTTCAAGTATTTTTGTTTTTTAATATAAAGAAAGTAGATAAAAAAAGATGAGATTTTTTTTATAGAGACTATATGTATAAATAAGTTAATAAAAATATAACTAGATAGGAGAAATAGAGATTTTTTGTGGTTTTTTTTATAATGAATAAAAATAGGTAGAAAATAAGGAAAGTAGAACAAAATCTGAAATGATAGTATGGAACTTGTCGTGCAACCGTGTACTATAATACGTGAATATCGCCAATATACTGACGACACCTACACCAAATTTGGAAAAAACCACAAGACTTTCATGATACAAGTAAAAAAAATAGAATATACTTTGTTTGGTTGATAAACAAGATACATATAGATGTAGATACCACAACCAAACCCTCTAAGAATAGCACTTAGAAAACCCTGATGATAAGTCTGATTGTTTGAACGCCACAAGTAAAAAAACCTGATAAGTTCAAAAGTTTTATTAAAAGAAGAAAAACATAAACCTCACAATATCATTGAAATCAAACATCTGTTTTTACAATGCTATGAAGTTAGCCTTTTATAGTCACTTATAAACATTAGCAATCTTATAAATAAGGAAATAAAATATTATAGTTTACATGCCAACCAATAATTATTAATATAGAGAATATTCCTAAAATATTTATTGTATATTTATTTAGAGATATCTAAGATAATGTATATTCTAAACTTAGCATATTATCTTAGACATATATGAAAATATATTATTTTATTTTTTAATATTATATAATATTTATTATGTTAATAAATCTCCCCCTTGAAATTCAAATTTAAATTATGTTCTTGATATCTTATTGGACTCTTATTTTGAGATTCCACTTGGGTTTATTCAATTGCTCAAATTAACCCATTCAATACTTCTTCAAATCTTTTAGCCCTTAATTTGTGAATCACAACGTGACCATTCAATATCTTATGTCCATTTCTTAAATATTGACCTAAGCCATTTTATAAACATGGACTCTAAACCTTTTTCATAACTGATGGGCCTTATGTCCCTTTTATAAATAGTGACATAGGCCATTTTTATAAACATGGGGCCTAGACCTTTTTCATAATCAATGGACCTTATGCCTCTTTTATAAATGGTGGTTGGCCTAAGCCCTTTTAATAAACATGAGCCTTAGCTCATTTCAAAGATATGACCTTAGCCTCTTTTGTAAATATGGGCTCTATTCCCCTTTTCATGAACATTGTAAAGGGTTAGGTTCCCATCCCTTTTTAAACTCTTGAGTTCACACCCATCCATTCTATATTATTGGGTCTCAATCCATTTTTAAAGATTGTTTGAGCTATCTCCAGTCTTTTAATAAACGATCCCATGTAAGCTTTTCTAGGTTTTCAAGAAAATATTTTCCAAACATTCATATAACCATTTCATAAAATGGAGAGTATAAGCTACATCAGTCCAATTAGAAGTCGAAAATCCCACTCACCGTAGTAATCGAGACTTGTTTGAACTAACTGTATTTTCCTTCATCTTGGAAGGTGTGATTCCCATATAATAGCTACCAAATTCATCTATATAAATTAAAGAATAAATTCAGGGTTAGTTTCAATCTTAACTTAGTACTCGTATGCTATCCCATATTTATTTTCAAAATTACAATTTTTCCGCTCAGGCCCGGTTCGTTAGACTCTCGCACGTCGACGAACACATCACGAATAACCCCACCCAATTATTTCTTTTCACTTATATAAGGTTATACCCATGTTGGGTCATATTTTCCAAAATTCTCAAAAGTCTCTAAGTTTCACACTTAAATCCTTATCATTTCTAAAGTTTGCATTTTAGTCCCTAAAATGGGCATAATTACTATTTTGCCTTTACACATCAAAATTCTCCCTTTTTGAGACCCTATACTTCTCAAGTCTTTCCTTTAGGTCTCTGTACTTCCTTTAGTCCCATTTGGGTACTCAAGTTTTTAGAAACTTCTTATTGACTCCAAACTTTACAATATTTAACATTTACCCCTAAAATATTTCAAAAGTTTTATTTGAGTCCCTATCCTACATGCTACCTCTTCGGAACCCTAAGTTTTTGCGTGCTTTATTTTAGGTCCTTGGACTTTTACCGAGTCTCATTTGGGTCTCCATTTTCCTAAAATTACACTTTGGCCCTAAATGTTTTAAAAATTACATTTCATTCCCCAACTTTCTTCTCCTTTAAAATACCTCCCTAAACTCTCCAAAATTCTTTTATAAGTTCCTCATCTTATTCCATAGGTCTCCACTGTCACTTTTTGACCAACCTCGACTAGAACAATACCATTTTGGAAATGGCTGGGCCTTCATCAGAAAATTGATACAGTTCAAAAAAATGAGGGGAGACGACGAGTTAGTCATTGACATGGGTGGGGTTGAAAAGCTGACTTCCTTGCGCGCTCGTGGCCTCTTGAACCAACCCAAATAGTGGTTTGAGTTTCCTAAAAATGCGATTTAGAGAAAACATTCAAAACATAGTAGTCATTAGAGTTTCTATGAATTTTCATGTTCATGAGGCTTACCTTTACTTCATCGGTCGGTGGTGTTGGCTAGAGGGGACAAAGAGGAGACTCTGAAATTATTTTGGCATGTGGTTTACGACGTTGGTAAAGGGCACATTTGTCACGTCCAACGTGATTTCTTAGGTTGGGTCCAATAACAACCCACCACATCCCCTTAATGCTACAATGGTGGGTACATTCACCCTTGTAGTACCAATGAGATGAAATGCTCATAATATAAAACGTACAACAAAATGTAATATTTAAAAAGTTGGAGGATCGATCGATAAATTCTAGAAACTTTGAGGGCTTAAAATAAAATGTTAGAAACCTTAAGATCCTAAAGGAAGCAAGATTTGGAGGTTTAAGGACGAAAATGGATAGAAAAATAAAGTTAGTGACCAAATTGTAAAGTTTGAAAAATATAAGGGCAAATGGTAAATTAGGCATAGTTAAGGCCAAAAGAGAATTTTAGAAATTTGAGTAACATGAAAGTAATATTAGGAAACTTGGGACCATAAATGATAAAAAAATTGGAGTATTACGACTAGATTGTAAAATATTATAGAGTTAAAGGACTAAATATAAGGGAAAAACTTTGAAAAATTCATGTAAATAGAATAAATTAGGGGATTAAATAGTAAATAAAGAAAAACTAGGACTCAAATAAAATAAAATTAGAATCTAGGTGCTGAAATGAAAGATAGGAAAATAAGGGACAAATTTATTCCAACCCCTGGATGAGTGAGATTATCGTAGAGAGTCCGATTTTATTGTTTGCAATTCTTTACCTAGCTAATATAAATTTATAATAAATTGAAAGTTATTTGAAAAATGAGCATAAAATTAGTAGTAAATATTCATTTAAAAAGTATAGTTGATTTTAGGTAGAACTAATATTATAACGGACTATAAATTTAGAAATGATGTGGTAGAGATGAATTATAATGTTAGAATAAATATGAGCATTGTACATAAACTATGATGCATCCGTGAGAATAATAAGAATTGTGTGATACGATTATAAATGATAATAATGTTATTCGTTATTATGATTGATATGCATACATTTCGTATATGTGTGAGAAGATTGTGTAAGGCTTCCACATAACACACAAAAGGGTTTGTGTGAGTCGAGGTTCACTAAGAATGTAAGGTCGATGTATTTTCAAACGTTCTCAGATTATCCACCGATCTATTATATGTTCTATTTGTGCCTGAATTTGAGTGGTTGGCGGGCTGCCAAAGCACAGGTACACTACATTAATAGATAGCATGAGACGGAGACGAACATATACGGGAGAGAGCATGAGAGAACCATTTAGTATGATGATTGAATTATATAAAAAGTATTGCATGTGAATTGATAGATAGGATGTTTTGGATTCACAAGCATGTAGGGTACATGCATGTATACAAATAAGGTAAAATTAACTTGTACAAGAAAAATAAGTGACTAAATTAAATAGGATTAATAGAAGAAAAAAGCAAAAAAATTACAAAGAGAATTCAGGTCGAATTATTTAGTAACTCGTGTCGAAGCCTAATTATTGAGTCGGTTGTTGGCTTCCCTCCCAAAAATATTTTTTTAGGTAGCTCACTATAGGTGGTTTAACATTCAAAAGCAAGAAAACCCCAAAGAATTGTCTCATCACCACTAGTTAGATTTCCAATAAATACTAGCAGAAGGAATTCATAATAGTTAGATTTCCAATAAATACTAGCAGAAGGAACTCATATTCCGAAAGTACACAATCTATGGACGAGGAGATCAACTCCAATCATAACGTAATCCGATTCAGCACAAAATTCTCATTTTTGGTCATTGTATCATCAATAAACTATTCTACTGCACAAACAGGGGATATGCAGTCATTCATGCATGTCTGCTTGGTTCGAGAAATTCTCATTGCTGACCGAATAGTCATCACAATATTATACAACGTAGGAATAACCTTATTGAATAAAGCATCGGACACAAGTGCCTCATTCTCAACAGAACCTCACAAGGAAAAAAGGCCAAAAAATCTGCAGTCAAAATCAATGAGGGAATTGGCAGAGAAAAAACAACAACGAATCAATGAGGGGAAACGTTTGCTAATATTAGAAGCTAGTCTCTATGTTGACCGAATCGTCGACAACATCTACCACGTCGCAGGACGATTCATCTTTCTCGTCCTGAACCATGTCCTTGGTACTTAAGAAGCTCGGCTGGTTGGTCGAGGACAAGAGCCTTGCCCACATCCTGTCCGTTATCACGACCTTGTGCTGCTTCTCGGTGATCCGCTGTCAATGGAAAGTTGAGACAAGAGTCAATGTTTTGCATTTCCTAATTGTTCTCAGTTTCATAGACTAACACTACTATATGCCATATTGATCGTTTGTGGAAATCACTCACATTGAATGGGATGTAAGTATGTCTTCCATTAACTAGGCCGACGGTGAAGCCTGTATAACCTGCCATTGCACCATGGACGGCGCTCTGAGCCAGGAGGGTGCAGTAGACATTGTCGGATGCATTACTTGGCACAGCTCGGATCATATAAGTAGGATCTGCGAAATTTGAGCATCAGTGTCATTCAATTTCTTGAGTTGCAATGGGACATCAAGAGAAGCAAAGTAATCTGAGCATAAGTCATCACAAACCTATGTACTTGAGGTTAATGGACATCTTATTCTGCTTGGCAAAATGATCCTGCAGAAACAGATACCCAACAAGAAGAGTATGTCATATGCAAGCTCATATATGAAAAGTAATGGTATTTGCAAGTAATGCATCACACACCTTGATTTTCTGAGATATCCATAAACCAACGTCTTGGAGGAGCTTGTTTCCTGAAGCATCCCGGTCCACGGATTTCATGCTTTGAGAGAACAGATCCTGACCAGCACCTTCTGCGATCACAATGACCATGTGTCCATTCTCTTTTAGCCGCCTCTCCACAAATTCGAACAGTCCACCAGCGCCTTCCAGATAGAATGGCGATTCAGGGATCAGGCAGCAGTCCACATCCCGACTTCCCAGAGTAGCGTGCATTGCAATGAATCCTGCATCAACCAGTCAGTTTGAGTCTAACTAAAGTAGAAGCCCATGCTATTATGTGTTTGGGGGCAAAGGATACAGTGAGTTCTTTGGTGCTTTTGTTTTTTTTTTTTTTTTCATTTTCAAGAGTGAAAAACTTCCCTGCAATCACTATTCAGGAAGACCCAATATCTTTAAGCAATGCAAGCTAAAGGATATCAATGGGAGGAGCAGCTAACCACTGTATCGACCCATCAACTTTACAACACCAATGCCATTCTCAATGCTCTCGGCTTCAACATGAGCAGCGTTAATTGCACGTTGGGCTTCCTCAACAGCAGTATCAAATCCAAAGGACCGATCAATGACCTGAGATCCCATCCAAAAGGTATTAGACAATGATTTTAGTTGGTTAGTTTAGCAATCTGGACAATTTATGAAGCTAAAAATTACAGGAATGTCGTTGTCGATTGTCTTTGGAATCCCGGCTACTACAACTTTCAGACCTCTTCTTGCGATTTCCTACAAGAAGATTTCAACCCCACGCGTCAGCTCAGTATACATGTCACTAACAATGCATTCCAATTAACATGGTGTCCTTTGTTCACCTCATATATAACTGCTGAACCCTTTTGAGTTCCATCTCCCCCTATTATGTATACCTGAGAAGAGGAATTCAGAAGCTTAGATCACGCACCAGCAATGGCATTAATAGGGACCAATCCCGATGAAGATCCAACCCATAAAAGATTTCCTTAGCTTGACTAATAAAGTGGCTATAAGTCCAGCTCGAGGCAGCTGAACAAATCTCTATGGACAAAGTCAGGATCTCCTCTGCACTAGATATTAATATACACTTGCACTAATGTATGGACCTGGTTGATTCCTCGATCCTGAATGCTGTCAACTATCTTTTTGGTGTCGTGCCCACCTCTTGATGTGCCAAGGATAGTGCCACCTCGTTTGTGGATATCATTTACAACCTTGGGATCCAATAGCATGGTATTTCGTGAATAGAATCCCTTGTACCCACCCTGCAATGAAAATTCAATATCAATTAGTTCAAGATGCCTATCTGAATATGAGCATTGCCAGCAATCCTTGTTTCCCCCTGGAGTTAAGCTTTAAATGAAGACAGGATGATCATGAATAGGAGCTGATTACATGGAATGATGGAGATAATATCAGATCACTTACTTCTATTCCAATGACTTTCTTTACGCCGTACATGTGATACAAACCACACACGATCTCCCTTATCACCGTGTTCAAACCAGGGCACAGGCCTCCACATGTTACAATACACGCATGAACCTCATCCGATCTGAAGTACACCTGTAAGTTGCTTACCCCTAAGCATTTGCTCTTCGAATTTCATGGCGGAAAGGATAAGATGGTTATACCTTTTGACGAGCCCCACCACGCCGGAAGTGGATTCCTCTAGGCCCATTTTTATGGGCAATAACCTGCAGAATCAGAAGTTATGATCAGATAAAGCACAATCGATGTCGTATGGATTGAACTTCATCGTTAGAGAAAGGAATGATTTAAAATGGAATGGAGGCTCGACCTTTTGGGGTATGGTATCATCTGCATCAACAAAATATTGCCTGGCCAAAGAACACATAGGGAAATCTTTCAGTAACAATTTGGCATCATGTTTGCGGTTGAAGCTATCAAAATGAAGCAAATATTGCTTACTTCACGACAGAATAAGCAGGGTGGTCTTGCAAGGGATTAGGATAAGTCTGCAGAACATCCAAAGACCGGCTCAGATACGTGAAAAGAAAAAAAAGATATTTTTGAGCAATAGAATATTGGTATGAAAATTATCAGGAAGAAAAGGAATCTATACAGAATCACCATGGAACCAGCTTTCATAGCTCAAATACAACATTTTTTTTCCAATCGGGATGAAAAAAAGGGAAGAAAAGGAGACATTTCATGACGGCCCAGATGCATTTTTTCAACGACAAGGAGAATCAAATCACAAAATGTAGAACGTACAGGGAGGTTGCTGATGTAATCCGAGAAGTGAGGGACGTCCTCGAGGACGTAGCCATAGTCGCCGGTGATGATCTTGGCCTTGGAGACAGCGGAGTGTCCCATGGAGGTGTTGCAGGTAGACAGGAAGGGTGGCCGTGCAGAAAAGTTTACAGGATCAAGAAGGGCACGTGGAGGCAGAGACAAGGAGAAGGTAGTGAGAGAGGGAGAGGGAGAGGGAGAGAGTATAATGTTGGGTCAACAAAGAGAGGAGGGGAGGAGGAGAAAAAAAGCTGATGACAGTAGTGGTGGAGATGGTGAAGCAGAATAGGGGAGGTGGAGAACATGGCCGGCTTTATAGGAGACGGGCATTGACTCGAATGTGAGAGAGAGAGAGAGAAAGCAGGGGGAGGGTCCAGGATAGAGCAGTTGCAGTTCGCAGGGCCATTTTGGCCTTGATCTCTTCATCAGTTGGTTGGTATTTGTTGTTTGAGAGAAAACAAGAGACGGCCGTCGGTTTACGTGTCTCAAATTTTGATCTGCGAGTGCTCAAATCAAATGGTCAAATAAAAAATATAATATTTCGTTTTAAATATTAATTTAAATATTATATTTTCATATTAATTAATCAAATTACTAATTTTAATTAAATAAAAAATCGAAAAAATACAAGTTGAACCTATAATGTTATATATCTAGCGTACTGTTCGAACTTTACATATATAATTTTTATTAATTACCGCACGTGATCGAGAGAACCAGTGGAAGGAGCCCGTGACTGGTCGAAGTCCCAAGTGCAATGAATTGTTGATACAACATTTCACTATCATTTTCTTTTTAATTAATTATTTTTATATTATTATTTATTTAATAATATTAACTTTTCTATTAAATTATTATACCACGTCGTACATACGGATTCTCCGGTGATAAATGTCCGAGATGAAGCTACCTCATTGGTCATGTCGTGGAAAGTATGAAAAGTTGGGTCGAAACGGGAAAAATGCCCTGAAACGGCAAAAATAAAGGAGGATGTCATTTTTCTCATCCGTATTTTGAGGGTGGAATTCAATGAAAGGACGCTAAGTAACTTTTAAAAAGTAGAATAAGTTTAGTCAAAATTGAATAAAATATACATTAATCACCACCCCCCCCCAGATCCATTTTTATGGGTTTGGAGTTCCCATGGTTTTAGTACACGTGAAGAACTTGCACCACGCCTCATTTTCTACTCTTGCACCACTTGGTAAGGATGTGTTCACGTTGTTCCCTTCTTTTGTACAAAAAATAATAATCAAACAACTAATTTAAATATTTATAATAATAAAATAATTGTTTAGGTCCGGCTCATAAATGTATATAAGATTTCAATAATATGGATAATAAGTTCACTACAACCATTTTAATATGGGTCACCGTACTTTGGAAAAAATATTGATGTGGGTTTGATTTGCCATATACATCATAAAATCAAAAGTAATTTATTTCCTATTTACAATGACAATAATATACAACATATAGGATGTTGAGTGTATATTACATTAAATGAGATAATGAATGCAATGATCCTACATAATGTTTAATGAATTTATACCTAGGTAGTTACAACGGAAAAGTTGATATGTACCACTATCCTTAATCATCATCTCTAAGTTGGAGCCTAGTGAATAAAAATTGAAAATGAAATAGAGTCCATAAATAAATGAAATGCACAGTTAGCAAGTTAGATAAATGATCAGTAATGCGGATAAAATAGATAAAAAGGTGTCCAATAGTGATACACTAAGATAAAATTAATATTTAATTTGAATATAAAATATTTATTGAGAGTTAGATATACAAAATAGAGATTTTTATATCAAAGTTTGGATGTGAGTCACATAAATGACAAATTCCCATATAAGTGATTGAATTAAAGAAGCTTAGCAATGATATTACAAATACCTTTTTATTTAGGTAATTATGCGTTAATTTATTGAATTTAAAAGATAAGATTAACCCTAAATAGATCAATAATCCATCCAATTCTAGTATAGTGAGTAATGAAAAATAGGTTGAGAATATCGCATATTATTGTGAGTAATATTTGATAATATAGTAATATGTACATAGCATTAATCGAATGAAGAGAATTATGACAATATATAAAGTGATAAAGTGAGATCATGATAAATACCATTAGAGGTGTATACCTTATTTTTCATAATAAAATAAAAAGTAAATGTGAACAAAAAAAATTTAAAATAAATTTGAGATTACGTTCATATCAAAATTACAAAAAGTAGCTAACATAAATTGGAGTTAATCCAAACTGAGATAAATTTAACGAAACTTAAAAAAAATACTTTAATTAAAGTTTGAATCAAGAATCGTGTTGAACTAAAGTTAAACTAGATTGAATCATATCATAAATGGATCGAATTCGAAGATTAATTTTTAAGGGTGACTAAAAAATGGAAAAATGATCAATTGAGATCACCATTATCTAGAAAACAATACGAACCCGTCAATATGCTGATTACACCTTACATCAATATGAAATTGACCACAAAACTTTTATAACATAAGTAAGAAAAGTTGAATTATACCTTATTTTGGTTGATAAACAAGGTATAAGATAGTTGTAGATGCCATACCTAAATACTATAAGAAAAACTTTTAGAAAATACTAATGATAAATCTGATTGTTTGAATGAAACAAGTAAAAATCAGATATGTTCAAAAGTTTTTTCAAGAAAAAATAACAAAATCTCACAATATTTGAATTCCAAAAGTGTTAGACTTATAATATTGTGGAATGTGCATTTTATAGGCACATATTATAACTAAATAGCCTAAAAAATAAGGAAACAATATCTTATAATTGACATGACAACCACATATAATACAAATATCTAGGATATTTGTAAACTACTTTGAAATTCTAAAATTGACTAATTAAATATCTAACATTATATTTTAAATATTATTATAGTAATAAATATCTCCTTCAAATTTGAACACTCTCTTGGGATCTTGTTGGACTTTTCTCTTGGACTACCACTTAGATTTTATGCAATCTTTTTAATAAGCCCATACAATATTTTTTAAATCTTTTAGCCCTTAACCTTGTTATTGGACCCCTTTCCAGTCTCAAATGATCATTCAAATCATTTTGTGACAAAATATTCATTTTTATTGTAGGTTCGGTTGATCGTACTTATGAATTCGCAGTCTATTTAGTTGGATTCACATAAAAAAATGAATTTAGAAATTAGAGAACTGATTGAATTGGGCCTGAACCAATTGAAAAATAATTTTGGGTGCATGATCCAACCGGGTCAATATGGTAAAATTAGTCAGCATACTGATTTTCCATGTCAGCACCACGTCAAAAGACGTGGCCAACCAACGTGTGCAAAATGGAAAGCACACACCATCATCTACCAAATAAGTAGTTCGAAGTGCTGATTAATCACCATGTGACACATTGCATTCGTTTATAGTTAATGGAAATGAATCTCTATCAGCAAGCCACATTAGCTAGTCTGACCAATAAAAAAGTGTCACGTGGAAAGTGTGTTGAGTCATTAGACAACTCGGATGTCTGAGTGAACTAACCAATCATTGTATGATATGTGACAATCAATAGTTAACTAGAGGTTGGATGAGTTAGATTACCACATGAGAGGACATAGCCAATTCTAGGATTACATGTGGCACTGACACATGTCAATGAATGAGAAATCTAACAAATTTAAATTGACCAATCATAGGATCTCACGTGGCAATGTCATAATGACATGGACATTGAGTAAAATTCCACGTCAACAAATCGTCACATGGTAACTTGCACGTGCAAGCCCATACACGAGCACAATTTTATCTTCTTCATGTTGCTCCTATGTTTTAGTAGAGTGAGAAAGGAAAGTTTCTAGGAATGAAATTCTAGCAATTAGAATTCAATGAAGGGTAGGGATTTGGGGCCAATTGAAAGCCAACTAAATGGAGGAAACCTTCTATCTAGACCTTCTTGAGCTCTTTATAAAAGAGCAGCTCTCCTCTCCATTCCAACACGCCTCAAATTCCCTTTTTCCTCTCTATTGCTTAATTTTCTAGCAATACTCAAACTAGAGCTCCAACAAGGGCATTTTTGGTAACCAAAAAGGTTGGTTCAATGTCCTCAAGTTCCTAGAGAAGTCCGCTACACAGTAGTAGCTTCAATAGCTTCGACTGAACTTGAGGACAACCAAAGAAGCCCCAACGAGGTCTACAACGACTCCAAAGACCCAAACATACTTGGTTCACTTCAAGCTGAAATTGAGCTTCCCAAAGGTTAGACTAAAACTCCTAAACAACCTCAAGTAGTGCACAAGTCTCCCCCATTAGTTGTAGGTAAGTGTCCCCATCGTCGTTTGCTAGAATCCTTGAATTTTTTTATCTATTGTATAACATCTTGACTCGAATACTATAGATAAGACCCATAAACCATGAACCGAATTAAACTAGGAAAGAAATAGAATTTAATAAGGAATTAAGTGGAAGTCGAATTTTGAGACCACAACATGAAATAGCAAGAATAAAGTTGAAGGGATTATGCGTGAATGGATAGTTTAGAGTGGGAAAACCTAGAATATAAGATGTGAAATGATTGAAAGAAAGACATGGTTGGAATCAAAACGAACTAGACCAATCATAGAACATCAAAATGTTTTCAAGAAAATTCAAGTGGGGTAAAAATGTAATTTTTGGCTATATAATGAAGAAAAAGGGTCAAAGAATTTTTAGAAAAATAAATTAGGCCAAGAACATGCTGAATTGAGGGTGAACTAGGCAAAAATTTATCGAAATTGACTGAAGTGTTAGGAAAATTTGTCAGAAACCAGTCTAAATAGTGTCGATTGACGACAGTGGACTAGGCTGCCACGTTGAAGGTTGCGACTAATCACGAGGTGCCACATGATCTGGCAACTAATCACAGCCACTACATGGGAACATTGTCTGCTTAGTGAATGCTGAGCCATGTCATCATGCACAACTAATCAAAGTATGCCACGTGTTAAACGGACAATGTGAACAACAATCAAGGCACATCAAATATAGGTGACTAATTAGAGTGTGCCACATGTCAAATGGACACTATGAACTGCCGTTAAGACACACCGAATAAGGGCAACCAATATGATGTGTTACAGTAGTATAATCCTATATTGATAGATGATATTTAAATGTTAATATTTATACATGAGTGGCTCGAGAAATCGAAACGGGACACTTTGTCACATTAGGCATTGACCTAGGTAAATGGGATTTTGATTTTAGCGTTAGGTCCGATTGGATCAACATTATGTTTGTTATATGCTATTATTGCAAATATGTGTTAGTATTGATCACTTGCATAATTGAAATCTTGCATGGAATTTGCTTGCCTCGTATTTTCTGAACTTTGGGGTTTCGACCTATGCTTGTGAAAATTGGGCTATAACTTGTGAGACAGTACTGGTAGATACCCGTATAGAGGGGTAGTATTGAGTACTAAGGGATGTCTTGAAGATGAAGTGATGGGGGTGGGGGAGGAAGGGAGATGCTTACTCCCATATATCAAGGACACAGGGGGACATATGGCGGTGTCCACTTATTAACAAAGTGATGACAGGAGATGGTCATAGTATTCCCTAAGGCTATGATGTACTAGTCCTTAGTGGGTACGAGGGGTTCCCACTTAACGTGCTTTAGAGAGGGCCAATGGAGAGCTGTAGAGACACATCACTGGACACATGTAGATAGGGGCTTTGCCTCACTTTAGACTTGTGACCCTAATACTCACATATTAGACGTACTCAATATAATTTGTGAGATAATGCATAAGTCATTACCATGTTGTGTGTTTTGTGAGAAAGTGGACTCATTCTCCTGAGAAGTATGATTAAGAAACTGATTATACAAATTTGAACTAAAACTATTTTATAAATTTTCCATACTCTATGCTACAAATTTAGTAGGGGTTGTGTTATGGACATGATGTCCTAACGTCAGTTGCTCACTCATTGAGCCTCATAGCTCACACTATTTGCTCGTGAGAGAAGACTTTGACAGATATCCAAGTCTAGACTCGAGATAAGTTACCTCGATTATAACTGCATGAGTCTTTACAAGTAGAGTGTTTTCTGGTGTAAGGTATTTTTAATTGAGATTTTCACTGATGGTTCTTTATAGGATACGATTTTATGTTGTAAGTTCATATTAAGACTATTATATCCTGTGTTTTCTTAGCCTTAAGACCTGCTAGTTCTACAATAGTGAGGGCTCCACTATTGTAGCTTAGGAGGGCATGATAGTTGTGACAGTAGTGCGACTCGAGATATCGGGTCAAGACATTACAACTAAAGTGGTATCAAAGCATTGTTTTCTAATACATTGTTTTGACAGGAGGTCATTTTCCCCTTCGCCAAGGGCTGGTGCGCATAGGACCCTTAGAGCCCTTGACATACCGGTTTAACGTAACTTCCCCTTATTTTGACCTCGTTGTCACCAATACCCCATATCAAGCATCTAACGATCTCACTTAACAAGAACATGCATGAATTTTGGTATTTTAATCCATTGTATTTGTTCTGCCATCTCTTTGGGATGAGGTCCGCCTTAACATAGTATATGTTATTGGGCACAACCCATTTCACACAACAAATTATCATAAGATTTTATCATAGTTCATCTCTATCATCTTAGTTGTATTATTTACGGGGCAAGGCTTGTTTCCAGTAGACTTGGGCTCACTTGTCGTGTAATTTTAAAACACGGCCTTAGGCCTACTTTGATATCATAATATAATATAAGCAAGAAGCATGCTATAAGGAATATAATAACAATATTCATGCTAACACGGGTACAATAAGGTTCATGCTATCAATAACTCAACATGGTTCATACTATCAATAAATCAGAAGAGTTCATAGTATCAATAACTCGGCAGGGTTCACATTATCAACAACTCAATAGGGTTCATGCTAGTAGTAATTCAACAAGGTTTATGATATCCATACAACAAGGATCATGCTATCATCATTTCAGCAGGGGTTCGTATTCATACTATCATGGCTTAAGCAATTCATGCTATCATTGATACGGGTCATTGACCTGATCAGACTTGAAGCCAGAAAATCCCCACTCACCCATAAACCGTGATGTGTTCGTCCTAGATGGATTTCCAATACTTAGTGCGCACATTTGCACTGGTATATTGACAAACAGTTCCTACACAATTCGTGTATACATATGAGAGAAATTGGCACATAATACCTCATACTACCATGTACTTACACATTGGTCACTAAGTTAGCCCTTATTTATAATTAGGTCCCTAATGTTTATAGATCTCTCCTTTAGGTCCTTAAGATTCTGTTTATTCTCAATTAGGTCCCTAAGGTTTACAATCTTTCCATTATGTCCCTAATATTCCTCTATTTTCATATGATTCCTTAACTTTTTAACATTTATAATTTAGTCCCTAAACTTCATAAAATTGCACTTTAGTCCCAAAATTATTAAACTTCATGAAAATGTATTTAAACCTTCCCAATCCTATCCTATCATGCCACTAATCATCTTTCCCAAGTCCCTACGATCATTATGAGCTTTAAACCACTACATTTAGCCTAGAATTGATTGAAAACAGAGCTTCACCAAAGAATATTGTCTAGATAGAAAGATTCTCTAACTTATGATGAGGGCATGACAGTTAGAGTTAACTGTGGGGGAAGCTTGCTCTCATCTTGAGCATCCTTCCTAGATCGATCGACTGCTTAACCGGTGGCCCAAGTGGTCTAAAATCAAATAGAATCGTGTTCATATAATTTAACAAAAAATTAGTAATTCCAATGAGTGGCGGCGGTAGGAACTTACCAAGTAGGTTCAAGGAGGATGTGTGCACGACTAGAGACGGTGGGGGAGCCTTGGTTTGGCCGTAAGTGTCCATGTAGGGACTCGAATTTGGCTTAATCGGGTATGGGCATAGTTGGGGGCTGAAGTCAGATCATTGTGCGATCATGCTGACGCTTCTCTAGCCGTCCTATTGCTAGATGGATGACTTCCTCTTGAATCTGCTAGACTTGGAACCGACCTTTCTCGTTGAGAAAAAGGCCCTTGTGTTCGTCTAAAATTTGAGTAGCAGAAGGAAATTGAGAATTGGAGGTGTGAGGAGTGGGGGGGGGGGGGGGGGGGGGGTGAGGGGGAGGGGGCTATTTATATAGGGAACTGGGCGACCCTCGGCTTTACTAGTTTCTAAATTGGTTGAGCTTATCTTCTCAAAAATTTCCATTATCGGAGGAAATATTCACTAGCTGGAAATGGAAAGAATTTATTACATTTCTCGTCTAGTCATTCTAAAGACGAGTAGAGGTTGAAGATGACATTGTGTGCACGTGTGCGAACTTTGCACTTGCAAGTTGCCACATGACACATAGTGATTGGTTGTGCTTGCTCATGTGATATCCAACACACGGTATTAGTCAACATTTGACTCATTGACTAACCATGTGGCGACCTCCTATTGGTCACCAAGATTAACGTGGTTACTGATAGATTTGGTCATCAGATGACAGTTAATACCTTGCCATGTGACATCCTCTAATTAGTTGATTTAAATATGTCAATATTCCTAATGCAATATTTTCCATTTCCACGTGGCCTCTTAGGATTGGTTGTAAGTTTCTACAGTGGATTGTTACGTGTTTTCTATTGATTGGTTAGTCTTCTCACACATCCTAGTTATTTATTGACTTGGTACATCTTCCATGTGTCGCCCTCTTATTGGTCAGTTTCACTAACATTAGTTTTGGTCAGTATGAGCATTGACTTTTGGTATGTGCCACTCCATGATTGGTCAGAGTTTCTAGACACTAAACGAATGACTGACAAGGCATTCTCGCCACGTGTCGCCCGTTGATTGGTTGCGTAAGCTGACCAGTCATCCATTTTGTTGACTTGTTCTAATCATTGACCAAACCAATTAAAC
The DNA here is from genome assembly GCA_030064435.1 of Trapa incisa. Taxonomy (NCBI): domain Eukaryota; kingdom Viridiplantae; phylum Streptophyta; class Magnoliopsida; order Myrtales; family Lythraceae; genus Trapa; species Trapa incisa. The sequence goes on from CM057771.1 coordinate 17,233,001, forward strand.
TAATTTTTGGTGACCCGATATGTAAAATGATTGATTCAAGTCCAATTTGATTGGTTCTCTAAAAATTAATTTTTTTAAAAATTAATTTTCTATATTGTGATGACATTAATTTACCAAATTGCCCTTTTTGATTCAACCAAAAAAAATGAAACTTCGAACTAGTTCCTCTCGGTTTGATATGGTTCCATCCAGTTTGGGTTCGGTTTTATCTGATTTAGGTTTGGTTCACCTCGGCTTAGTCCAATTCTTATCTCAATTGGTTAATTCCTTTGTTAAATGGGGTGTTTATGTAAACCCTGTCCTATGAGACCAAGGAAAACCAGAAACAAAATGGTTAAATTTTTCATGTGAAGAATCGAGCTAACTAATGAACGAAAAATGGAAAAAAAAGGGTTAACGTGGGAGATTGGAAAATCCCAAGTGACAAAAAATTCACAATTGTGAGGAATAATCGAGAAGTGGAATTGATGAGAGAACCAGACCGGTTCGAGGTGAACCATACTTGAACCAGGATAAACCATAGTGAACCAGTTTAATGATTCATTTTTCTAGGTAGCTTAAAAATGTCAATTTGGGAAATTGAAGTCATCATTAGATAGAAAATGAATTTAGATAAATTTAGAAATTTTTAGATTTTATAAAACTGGTCAAATTGGGTTTGAACTGAGTAATTTACAAATTTGGGTTACCGAACCCAGTCATATCGATCAATGTTCCGACCAGACCAATCAATAGTCAACAACGTCTAGTCAATAGCCACGCATATACGAGCAGTCAATGGGAGATTGGCACGTTTCCGATCAATAGTCAATGGGTGACCCGCCAGCCTGCCACACAGACATGAGCAACCAATGGGAGGCTACCACGTGTTCGGCCAACCAATTAATGGCTGATGCAGCGGTTGAGTTGGACCTCCATGTTTGGAAAACCGACTAATCATAGCGTGCCTCATGGCATGCTCACTATGTCATCGTCTTCAACCTTAGTCCACTAATAGAGAAGAGAGAGAGGCCAGGAAAGAAGGAGTCTCTCACGACTCGAAAATCCCTCCAGTCAGGTCATCGGTGAGCGGGGTGGGGGCCGAGTCTCACGTCGGCTGGTAGCCTGAATAGTTGCCGAGCTCCCTATAAAAAGAGCAACAAACCAGAGCTTCGACGACGAGACTTTTCTCAACCTCCGAAGCCACATTCGATGTCTTTGGAACCAGGAGGAAGTCTTCTACCTAGCCATACCCTCCATTCAGCTTGAGAGCCACCGAGGAGGAGTGAGGGAGCTTGAACAGTGCTGTCGCTCCTTGGCTAGAAAACTGCCTAACCTCCTGCAGCCTACTTCGAGCTTTCCTTCGACCAATTACAGCCAAGCCAGACCCCCCACACACCACCTAGAGGTGCCCTGACCTTCTCCCATGCTAAGAAGGTAAGTCCCCTCCGTCGCTTTTTGTCGAAAAATACTATTCACGACCGAATTCTGCAAAAATTTTAACTAATAAATTCATATTGCTTAGGTCATCAATTGAGGTGTGGTTTGATCCAGGGAGGATCCCCACGAAGAGAGCAACACAGTGAAAGCCATACCCCCACCAAGAAGATACCAAAGCTTTCTCTCTCTAGATTATATTTTTCGGCGAAGCTCCATTTGAGCTCATTTCCAAGCCAAATGAAGTGGTTCATAGCTTAAAATGAGGAGAGAAACGTAAGGAAGGTGATCCAAATTATGAATGGTTGATGATCAATTTAACAAGTTGTAATTTAGGGGCCAAAGTGTAATTTTTGAGAAATTTGGACAAATTAGGAATTTTTTGAAATTTGGGGGCCGAATGGCAAATTGATAAAATTGAAGAAATTTTTATGAAATTCACTCACAATTGAAGGCCAATTGGGCAATTTGGACAAAATGGAGGACCAATTTGGCAATTTTGAAAAGTTTGGGGTTAAATTACAATTTTGGAAAAATTGGGGACTAAATGACAATTTTGGAAAATTAAGGGCCAATGAGCGATTTTAATAAAACTAAGGACCCAAGAAGGATAATCGGAAGACCTAGAGGCTTAATTGAAGCTAAAGGGAAAATGAGGACCTAAAGGAAAAGATACAAGCTATAAGGACCTAATTGCAATTAAACATTATGTGAGGGCCTATGTACAAATTCCTAGAAAGATGCAGCCTTTTTAGTCAAAACATCCTAATATGGATATTGTGATGTGTAGGAGTAGAGTACTTGAGCGCCAGCTTCCAAAAGCACCCCACGAATCCAGACTCCTCCAGGACAACCTCGTCAAGATTACCGGGTGAGTGGGAATGCTATAACGTCCATTCCGTTTGAAATGACGGTTCTTTTGGAAATGATTTTCTCGGAATTAGCCTTCCCTGACCGGGTGACTCTGCTTAAAATATTTGGGAGCTAATTTCATGGCTTAGGCTCGGTATGCTAGTGGACCCAAGGCCGATGGACATGGGTATGTACCCGTTTAGAACTAGCATGTGATGAGTAATGCTAAAAGATCCAATTAACGGGAAATTGTGTGTATACCCACCGAGCCAAGTCTGAGATGTTGTGCTTGTTGGGCCGAACAGTTGCTAAGCTAAAGCTAGGTCATCGAATTTGTTGGGTTGGTACGTGTGAGTCGAAGCCATGCCAACAGACCATTGCATTGTAGGGCCAAAGATAATGGCTATAACTTAAAAGACTATTGATTGTGCATGCACTGTGAAATTCGGGCCATCAGGACACCTGACATGAGGTAGTGATGGATCCCAAGGACTGCTAGATGACTCAGGGTGCATAAAGGTGGTATGGTGTCTAGAAGGTCGAGAAGCTTGGGGAGCTTCCTCGCACTAAGACCGAGGCAGTAAGGGGAAGGAGGTCTCGTTCCACAAAGCGAATATCATGAAGTGATCAGGTTTGAGGGTCGAACTACTGATGTTTACTCAAGCTTGGGGTAGAGGCAGTTAACCTCTATCAGGTTGGACGGTAAAGGCGCTCTTGTCCACAAGTGAAATGGTCAGGGTCCGTTCTACCAACGTGTGATCACTCCTATGATAGGAGGGCGGTTGTTGATTGTGTGCAAAACTTGAGAAGGAACTGCTTGTGAAATGTCGAACATCTTGAAAGTGCTTAAATGAACGTTTCCTGAAAGATCTCTCCCATTCATTAAGTTGTCGAACTCACCCCCTCCCTCTAAACATTTTTCAGGAAGGAACGTGACCACGCCAGCTTCACCCTCCCCAAGACCTACACCAAGGATACAAATTTAAAATTTCAGTTTTGTTTAATGTTGTCCATGGAAAACATGACAGGTAATTACCCTTTTTGAGGTCCAAGAGAATAGCGGGTTGATCATGAGAACTCAACCAAACCGAGTTGGGGCGTAACAATTTTAGGTTGCTTCTCATCCCACATTGATCATTTTGCATATGTGACATAATATGTATATATATATGTGATAATAGGGTAGTTTCATGAATAAATCCGATAATAACAAATTTTTAATTAATTATCTTTACCTTAAAAAAATTGTTGTGAACTACTCTTTTTATAAATATCCCATGCTGGTCATTTTTTACAATTAATAATAGTTTTTTTAGAAAAATAGAAAAATGACCATTTATAAATTTTGTATATACTTTATGAGTGTAGACGACACTAATATTATGTGTAACTCAATAAGCGATTTCCGTACTAATTAAACGATGATCACTCTTCCCCAACACATTTCATTTTAGTGGGAATAATTCTCATTGTCGAACTAAATCCCTACGAATGTTGACATCAAGGTAGATATTTTCGAAAAGAATTGAACGTTGGCTTTTCATTCTTTATTGTATAATGCTGTGTTTCAAATGTATTTGTAAACTCGTTTAATTTTCAATTTTTTATAGAAATTATGATATTTTATATTTTGAGAATTTGTTATATTGATTATATAGTGGTGAATACGAGCACTATTTTAGATTATCGAGAATATATAATGTATTGTTATTGGAACTAGATATAATAAATCGGATCGGAGTGTGACAACCTATATCGGATCTTTATTTGTCTAGACCCAGACTTGAATGAGTTAACTTCTAACATTAGTCAGAACTCATCTAAATTAACCTATAATTATGATAACTTAAGTTCGTAATCAAAACTAATATTTTTTTGGGTATAATTATTTTGATTTAGAAATGTGTTGAATTAAAGCTAATTCATATTTTACACAATTAGAGGGTAAAATTCTTGCTACATTTAAAATTTTATCATTCATAAATCTCAAATATAATATATTCTTTTAATTATCTTCTACCAAAGAAGCTAAATTTAATTGTAAAATTTATATATTTTATTAAGTTACAAAATAAAATCTTAAATATGTCTAATATTTTAGTAATTTTTCAAATAAGTTCATCACTTTATTTTAGTAAAAATAAGACATAATCTTTGAATAATAATGAAGCCATAATTTTCTAAGTTCAAATAATGTTAACATTTTTAATTTCCTGTAAATTTTTAGTGTTGGGTCAAATATGATTTTAACAATTTTACTTATAAAGTTGGATTGGCGTGCAAATACATATATAATATTTAAAATTAAATTTATGGTATATTTAACCTCGTATACAAACGTTAAATCATTGTGTAGTTATATACATGTTAAAATCAAATTTGAGTAAAAAATATAATCTTATTTGAGATTTCTTACAAAAGTTAGTGTACTATTACAACATAAATTATATGATTTTCTTCCTCACTTTTAATCTCCCATTGAGCTCCTTATTGATTTCCACCCTACACTAAAGTAATTCTCTCATTAGTTTCTATGAAAATATTTTTGCGCATCTTCTGCCGGGCAAGATGAACATAAAAAATAATTGCAAGTTAGTTGAAATATTAATGTAGAAATATATCTTAAAGATAGGTAGTAGCGCTTGTCGCACTTGAAAATTAAAGATAACTCTCATTTTATATAATATTTTACCTAATAATTTTTCTTTATTTATAAACACTCAAATTCAAGTATAAAAATGGTTATCCATATCAAAGAATTGTTATTAGTAATATTATTCATTTTTTAGGATATGCACTGCCCTTTGCATGTGTCTTGATGGTAAGCGGTATGGAGGCCGGAGAATTGTGTTCCCTTTATCAAAATTAAATTGATATTTTGACTCCACGTTGAATATTTCTTATTCTAATTGTACGGCGAAATTTAATTAATATAGCAATCATGATTCTTGATCCTCCTAATCACATGCATTATTCCTGTGGAGAATCAACTAAAGTGCCCCCAGAAACAAAAAGGAGTTGGATGGGATAAATATATTGACGCTTTTCCCTGAGGTATGATTGCTTTTTGAAATTTGAATGGAAGTTTTATGGGCCGCCTCCTATTTTCTCCACTGAGCCCACTAAGCCTACGCTTTCATTATTCTCATTCTCATGTCTAATATTTCTTCGTTTGACCTAAGGCAGAAAGCCGAAGCAAGGTAAGACGACATTCGTATGATGGCTTGAAACAAAAACTATAGAAATACTCAATTATGAATAATTTCTCATGATTGTAATTATAATAATAGGTAGTTGACTCACAATAACACTTTATATTTTCACTTGTTTTGTAAGAGTCAACACAATTCATTAGTGTATTTAATAACTTGACACATATTCATTATTCATACATTCATCATTGTTATCACTTATTAAAACTTACCTTGTCTCGTTTTAATACCCAATTACACATTCACATTATTGCTAATAATTTCACCTCCTATAACTCTTGAGATATTATCTCAACATTAGAGTTTAAGATAAATGATTACCATCAACTTACATTATCTTTCCCTCTACATACTAGTACTTCCTAATAAATCATTTCTCGCTATTTTCTATATTATCATTTTTATATAAAGAGAACGAGATAATATAATTATTCCACTTATAAAGAGTTTTTCATATACTTTTATACTTATAAAATTTCATTTGAGTTTATTATTTATCGTTAAACTTTAATTTCTTATATTCACTTAGTATGTTCTATTCATTTCATTTGATTCTATCATTTATTATCATTTATTATTAAACTTTGACATGTCCCATTCTTATTTTTGTTTTCCTTATTAACTTTTATCTTTAAGTAAATTTGTCTAACCTATCTTTCAATCTTTTCCTCTAAGTCACTGACTAAGTATGTCCATATAACACTAATATTTACCAAAAGTAAATTTAAACTCAATTATATCAAAAATAAAGTTTGAACTAATGAGAATTCAAACTACACATTGTGATATGATTAGATTGTAAATTATTTTTTAAACAATAAACCTAAATTTTTAGAAAGTCAGTTTCGATTAGTCGGATCGTAGTGTGACATCATATAAATTAACAAATAGACTAGAAAATAGTAAAAAAGTAATTTTAGAAAATATAAAATTAATAATAATAATTATTATTATAATATAAGGGGCATCTAGTCAAGTCACCAGATCTAACCCTACCCCTCCCCGACTCAAATTACCCGCACCTTTCCCTTATCCCCTATAAAAAGTTTGGAGCGGATGTGCTTTGGAAAATCGATCAAATAAACTTGATTTTTAGCCAAATTTCATGTCACATAGCATATGATTGAGCTGACAACTCACATACTAATCACCATATAAAATTAATTGAGCTATCATCTCCACATTAAAATAAAATTTTATCACAAATTTAGAAAACATGTTCCTCTACACTCCAGACACTCAAGTGGTTTACCCCAAAATTATGTTTCCCTTTATCACTGAATGATTTGATTTTTGTGTCAAAATGCCACTAAGGGATTGCTCTTGAATTATGTTCTCAAGTCCCATGTAACACCGAAACTTTCCAAATTAGATATAAACCCAATTGGGTTGGAAACCTATGTTGAACTAGGTATGAAAACCTGAAAACCGAGATTTAAAATTGAATAGTATTAGAAATTGGTTCAAACCCTAAACTTGGACAATGAAAAATTACATGAATTTCCCTTCAAGAACCTCCTTTGTTTGGAAATAAATGATCAAGAAAAACCCGATTAAAAAATCGTTTGATTCGAGATCCAACAATCTTGGGTCACAAAATCCTCGATTTTTATATAGGATCATATAAATCGTAAAATGGTGATTCTTGAGCCCAATTAATATAAAATTGGATGAAGAATGTTTAGAAAAATAAAATGGGTCAAGAACCGACCGAATTAGATGTGAACCTACCAAGTAAATGCCAAAATTCACCGAACTAATTGATTTATTTGTTGAAAACCGGTTCGTTAATTGACCAATTTATTTGTTGGAAATAGGTTCACTATTGTGTGAACTGGGAAACATGTTATGTCGGGAGCACACTCAAGTCGGATGCACATGATCGTTTTCCTCAACTGACTTTGACCTGAATATTCGACTGAAACAAGGAAATAACCTAATTTTAGCATGATTTCTAGCATCTTGTCACTGAAAAGAATTAAATAAAAAGTTGTGACTATGGGGTTCCAATCGATCACCCCTCTCTAGCCATCCAATGATCAAAATTCTCTTTAGAAGTGAGAATGCTCAATTTTTCAGTGACTTCCGTACTAGAGCCAATTACTTTCATTTCCAACCACCAAAATTGGTCTTTCTGGTGGCATTAGAACTATGATGAAGTCAACTTTCGAGTAAAACCTCTCCTTGATGCCGACGTGCCCTCTACTCGCATCAGCCGAAAACAGAGTAGTATCATACTTTCACGCCCCAACCCGGTTTGGTTGGAACCTCGCGATCAAACTGCCACCCCTTCTTGTACTAAGGTGGTATTTCTACCAAGATAGGCCAGAAAAGGTAAATGCTTACATGCGTATATATTTTCCATAACTAAATTTACAAAAAAAACTTAACGAAATTACCTTTTCTCGGAAATCTTGGCTTACTTCTCAGTTTTCACCCTTCTTGGCACGAAGGCTTTCCTAAAAGGGGTTTAAGGGAGGGGTGGGTTTAACAACTTAGTGAATAGGATTTACAAGACATCATGACTCCCTTTCCATGATTAAGTATGCATTTAAGCAAAATACTTTCTTGTTCGAATATGGGATAGACGAGCAATTACCCATCTTATCTTTTATAAAAAGTCTTATCATAAAATTTGTGGCTTATTTCCTCAATCTTAGGGTAGGTTCCTTACCAATAGGAGGGATTTAATTAATTAAACCTATCATGGTTTGTTTAACACAAGCACACAAACACCCTTTATCCATAAAGGGATCACAAAGTCGTAGAACAGACACTCAGAAGCTAACAACCACGATATATTTCACTTGTCGTCCGGAGTGATTTTATCATCCACCTTGGTGAGAGGCTACAACCACTACCATGTTGGTGTGAGGCTACAACCTCAACCAATTGTCTGAGTGAGCACAAATGCCTAACCTTCCAGACTTATTGATACTCTGAAGCCCCAATTGTAGGGGTGATAACTCACCCTTCCACCCCTCGGTCTTAATGCGTATGAAGCACTTAGAGCTTTGAGACATACTAGAATAGTGTATTATGCCCTTATAACACCCTTGCTGTTCAGTAGCCCTAAGAACCAATAATACCCGGTACCGGGCGTGTAAACCCCGCTCATTTGAGTCAAGGAAAACTGGGAAAAGAACCAGTCAAACCGAATAAGAAAACCTAACCGGTTTACATTTGGAAATAAGCAATATGAAAATTTACAACTTTCAGTTGATCCAAAGGATTTATTAAATATTGTAAAAAAAACTTAAGACAAACTAGAAAACAAAAACCAAATTGGTTCAGGTGAACTAGATTCCATAAGAACTTCAAAGTTAAGTATACTTACCTGAGAGTAGTGTGAGGATGGGTGACCTCTTGGGAAGTATGATTTTTTGTAACCCAAAATTTCGGTAAAAAATTTTTATGCGAATCGTACGGCTTATCATAAATAGCCATCAATTAATATATATTTAATTATTGAAATTAATACCAATAATTTAATACCTAAATTAAATTATTGAAATTATTACAAATAATTTAATACCTAAATTAAATTATTGGAATTAATACCGAAATTAAATTATTGGAATTAATACCGAAATTAAATTATTGGAATTAATACCGAAATTAAATTATTGGAATTAATACCAATAATTTATGGCAATATCAATACTAGTAATAAATCTTGCCCATTTAATACACGGGTTTTAGGACTATATAAAGAGGTCATCCCTATTTCATTCTCCTCACACCTGAACACTTCTCTCTCTCTCTTTACTGCTCCATTTCCCGGTAAAGCTCGAACCAGAGCTTCGACTTGAACAAAGGTTGGGCTCTTTAGAACCAGGGAGAAGAATACTATCTGATAGCAAAACTCCAGTCAATCCGAGAATCGTTGGAGAAGCGCCGACATGATGGAATAGTGAAGCAACTCTGGCGGACCGAAGCTGCCCTATTTCTGCCAAGCTGAAATCGGCCATTTCAAGCCCTTCTCAGGCCAAACCAAGCCCTCCCAACACTTCCTCGGCCTTTCCACGGCTGAATTAGGATCGAAAGGTAAGCCAATTTGGCACCCCTTTACAATTTTCGATCGGTGCTAGAGAGAGAGTCAACTGAATTTCAATGACGAAATTCTAATCCAATTCTGCATCAATTAATGCAATTCTTGATTCTAGGATGAACCTCAGGACGAGACCTATCTGCCCAGATCGAAAGCTCGGACTGCCGTGCCTTCACCGGTGAGTAATCGAAGCTTTCTCTCTCTACAGTCTATTTTCCGTCGAAGCTCCGTTTGAGCTCGTTCCGACGATAAAATCTGCGATTCAAAGTTTCTTAGAATCGTATGAACATGCAGGAACTCAATTTCAACTCCAATTTCAATAATTAGAAGTGTTTGATCGATCAATTTGATGAAATCAAATTCGGTAGTGTTGAAGAGTTGAAATTGAGGGAAAATTTTGGGGATTTTCGAAATTCAAAGGGCCAAAATAAAATTTTATGAAATTGAGGGTCAATTGGGCATGAAAATAATGTTGGAGGACCAATTGAAGAATTTTAGAATTTTTGGGGCAAAACTTACCATTTTTGTGAAAGAAGGGCAAAATGGTAATTTTGGAAAAATTAGGGAACGAAATTGGAAATTTGGAAAATTAAACCCCTTTTTGGTGAAATTGAATAAATTGAGGTCCCACGATAAATTTTAAAAGTTACGGGACTCAATTTGAGGAAAAACTGACATTAGGGACTTAAAGTTAAAGAGAAATAACTTTAGGGACCTAATTGCAAATAACTAAAAGTTTGGGTTTTCTTATTCATTAATGAATGAAGGCTGTGATGTCGAGTAATAATGAACAAGGTTGTTCATATCGTGTAGGAATGTTAAATACCGGGAACGCCAGCAAGGACAAGCTCGCATGAATACAAAGAACCAGTATAGTGGAATTCACGGCATTAACGGGTGAGTGGGTTTACTAACATCATACCCGGTTGGGGATGATAAGTGCCTCGATATAAAAACCCATTGTTTAGTGGTATTTTAATCATTACTACTTAGAGAAAGTGATGCGAAAGTTATGCGAAAAAAACTAATTACGGGTTGTAAGTAGATCATACCCGGTTGGTATGATGAGACTTCCTCGAAGGAAGTTGAAAACCCATTCATCGGTTATGAACGGAGATGTCCTTATACCGGTCGGTATGATGGACAGTAAAAACCTATTTTTGTCGAAAGTGCTCTCCCCTGACTGTGTGCCAATGCTTAAACAATTTGGGAGACCTTTTCGATGGGAGCTCGAATAGCTCTAATAGGCTGGGGGCCTTGATTTTGGAACTTGGGGGCTAAATGTCCGATTTTGAAAATCTCGTACAATGGGCCCAAGGCCAGTTAGCACGAGCAGGAGCTCGTAAATGAACATGATATATGTGCCATAAAACTTAATAAGTGAATTGTTTGGCCATGGTACCAAGATAGTACCGACATGCTCAGTCAACTAGCGGCAGTGCGACATGACAGGTCGACGGACTAGTCAAGACAAACAACTGCGGGTTGAGTTGAGAGTCGGAGCCATTGGACTAGTGGTACCACAGATTACATGGCAATATAAGAAAATATTGTTTGTGCATGCATTATGAGTACGAGATCATCAAGACGCCCATGAGTGGTAGTGATGCGTCCTAAGGGCACTGGACGACCTGGTGGCTATAAGGGCAGTTCGTCGTTCCAGGTGTCTGTGCGAAATTTGGAGTAACACGAAGCGCATGAGACCGGGGTGGGGATAGGATGAGGTCTCTATCCTCATACAAACATGAAGAAGTGATTTCGGGATTGTGGTTAGGATGTCACGTACATCCACTCATTCCCAGGGTAGAAGTGGTCGTACTTCTATCCGGGTGGCAGGAAAAGTCGCTCCAAAGCCACTAGCGGGTTCAGTAGTGATACTGACTTGCGAATGTGTGTAACCTTCATGATGAAGGATGTGTGTTGGGTGATGACACACCGTGGTAACTAAGAAATAATGGAAAAATCCAAATTTTTAAATGATGAGATTTTTGAAAACAAACGAGTCTGGCACACTCCATATAAATATTTTTCTTAAAAGTCAAAAGCTTTTAAAAACCCATTTACTGAGTAGTCTAGATCTAGCCCACTACTATCAATCATGGGTCTCACCCATATCCTGCATCGACAGTTGGACTAGACCATACCCCTGAGTTGTGTCCATACACCATCCCACGAGTGTCCAAATAACATGTTTCATGCTTTTATCAAAAATATACTCCCAAAATGTGTATGTAGTTTCACACAGTCAGGTGATTATATTTCTAGAAATCCATTTTTAAAGTAAAGAATAATCTTATCATTGGTCTAATCGATCCTAATGTCAGAAATTTCACTCACCCGATATTTGTGACTTGGTCGTCCCGAGGATTTCCAAGCTAGTAGTGCCCTTCTCTTACATGGACTTGTAGGTGATTCGTACCTACAATATTTTGGGAAATTATGTAAACCACGTTCCTTGAGGATAAGGAAACCGAGGAAAGAACCGGTCAACTCAAGTGAGAAAACCGAACCGGTTCACGAACCCCAACCTTTAGAGAACGGGCAAAATGGGAAATTTACAAATTCCAAGTGACCCAAAGAGGCATAAAAATCATGGAAAAGAACTTTAGGACAATTTGGAAGAGAAAATCAGACCGGTTCAGGTGAATCGAATCCGAACTGAATTGGACTGGTTTGAACCATCATTGAATTAGATGCTAAATTCATTTTAGGTGGCTTAAAATATGCAAATTGGAGAATTGAAGCCACCATTGGATAGAAAATGAATTTGGAAATTTTTAATTTTGAATAACTCAATCGAAACAGGCCTAAACTAGCCAGTTTAAGCATTGAACCCGGTTCAAACCGATATGGTTCGGTTCAGAATAGTGTTGTCTTCTTCCTCTAGACGATGACACTGTTCACTCATAAGAAAAGCTAACAATGTTGATGAAAATGAAAAGTCTCCATTCAGGGCATTTTTGGCCATGAATGATCGCCATAAAGGCGCTAATCAGACAATGAGAGAGTCCCCAATCTCCCTATATAAAGAGCTCCTCTCCATTCATTCTCCAATCACCTGAAAACTTCACTCTCTTTCAGCTACTCAGTTTTCTGACGAAGCTCAAACAAGAGCTCTGACATAGGGGTTTTTCTAAGCCAAAGAAGGGAAGATTGAGTTCTTAGACTCGGGGAGAAATCAGCTACCCAACGGTGGTCAACATTCGAGTTGAGGATCGCTGGAGAAGCGCAGACATAATCAAATAGTGAAGCAGCTTCGACGGACCGAAACTGCCCTGTTTCGGCTGAGCTGAGAAGGGCCAAATTGAGGCCTCCTCATGCCAAACCAAGCTTTCCCAACACTCCCTCAACCCTCATACGACCGAATTAGAATTGAAAGGTAAGCCAATTCGGCCCCCCTCTGCAATTTTCGATTATTGTTAGAGAGAGAAATTGTGAAACTTCACTGATCAAATTCTCCCTCAATTCGATATGAATTGTTGTAATTATTGATTCTAGAAGGAAACACAGAACGAGAGCTACCTACCTCGATGGAAAGCTTTGACCATCGCACATCCGCCGGTAAGCTTTCGAAGATTTCTCTCTCTACGCCTAGTTTTCCGGCGAAGTTCCGTTTGAGTTTGCTCTAGCCCCAATTCATGCGATTCAAAGCTCAATTGAATCGTATGGATGTGTAAGAACTCAATTTTACCTTCAATTTCAACAATTAAACCTGATTGAATGGTCAATTTAAGAAAATAAAATTTAGTTAGTTTTGAAAGGGGGAAATTAGAGAAAATTTTGGTGGAAATTGGGAATTTCAAAAAATTGAGGGATCAAAGTGCAATTTCCCCAAATTAAGGGCCAATTGGTCATGAAAAAGATGTTGGGGGACTAATTGGTCATTTTTTGAAATTTATTGGGGTTAAATTGCCTTTTTTGTAAAGTAGGGGCAAAATGGTAATTTTTGAAAACTTGGGGACCAAATTGGGAATTTGGGAAACTTGAAACCCTAAAGTGATTTTAGGTAAATTGAGGACCCAAAGTGAATTTTGGAAGTTTTAGGATGCAATTTGGGGAAAATTAACATTAGGGACCTAAAGTTAAAGAAAAAGAACTTTAGGTAACTAAATGCAAATAATTAAAAAGTTTGTCATTTTGTTTATAATTGAGGAACGGAGTCTATTATGCCAAATGTTAATAAACAAGAATGTCCAAATTGTGTAGGAATACGAATGACCGAAACACCAGCAAGGATAAGCTTGCATGGAGGCGAAAGTTTATTAAGAGGAATACACTACACTTATCGGGTGAGTGAAATTTTTCACATCATGCCCGGTTGGGATAATAAGTACTTTGGAAATGAAAAACCACTTTTATGTGAAATTTTAATATCACACTTGGTTGGAGTGATGTGGAAACTACGTGAAAAACTAGTTATCGGTTGTAAGTAAAACATACCTAGTTGGTATGATGAACTTTCTAGAATGAAGTAGAAAACTCGCTTACTGGTTGTAAGTAGAGATGTCATCACACCCGATTGGTGTGATGCACAAGTTAAAAAGGTATTTTGTCAGAATTGATCTCCCTTGACTGTGTGCCAATGCTTAAAAATTTTGAGATAACTTCTTAACGAGAGCTCAAATAGCTCAGATGGGTCAGAGGCCTCGATTTTGGAACTTGGGGGCTGAAATGCCCGATTTTTGGAAAATTACGTATAGTGGGCCCAAGGCCAGTTGGCACAAGAAGGAGCTCGTAAGAAAACATGATGATAAGCCATGAAAATTCTAAATGAATGAATTATGTGATTTGGCCATGGTACTAAGATAGGACGAATATACTCGATGGACTGGTGGCAGTGCGACAGGACCAGGTCGACGAACTGGTCTAGATAAACAGCTGCAAGTCGAGTTGAGGGTCAAGGTCGTTGGATTAGTGGCACCAAAGATTAATGGCTTTGTGGAAAAACTTTTGTTTGTGCATGCACTTGAGGTTTGGGACCATCTAGATACCCAAGAGGGGTAGTAATATGTCCTAGGGGCTACTGGACGACATGGTGGAGATAAGGGTAGTTTGTCGTGCCAGCAGTTAGGGAAGCTCGATGTAGCTTCATGTGCATGAGACCGGGGTGGGGTTGGGATGAGGTCTTTATCCTCATACGGACAGGGAGTTGATTTCGGGTTTGAGGGTCGGATGTCGTGAACATTCACTCATTCCCAAGGTAGAAGTGGACGAGCTTCTATCTAGGTGGCCGGTAAAGTTGCTCCGATGCCACAAGTAGGTGCATTGGACGGGCTGCCCTACGAATGTGTGATCCCTTCATGATGAAGAGCGTGTGTTGTTGTGGATAATGAGGAAAAATGGTTTTCAAAATCGAGAAATTTAGAAAGAAATGATCTTAAAGGAAATAAGGAATCCGACACACTCCAAACAAAAACTATTTTATTGAAACTCTTTTTCGAACACACATTCACTAAGTTGTAGAAACTCACCCACATTTTTTTTATCCCTTTTCAGAAATAGAGAAAATAACTAGAGATAACATCAGGATTTACCCTCTATCAGGTATGCTTAAAAGTATTTTCTTTTTAAGATTGCATTTTTATTGATATATGTTATTCCAGGGAACAAAGTTGAAATTTCGCCCGGCTCCTCTTGATTAAGGGAAGGGAGAAACCCTTCTTGAACCAAGGGAGCGGCGGGTTGATCACGGGGATCCAACCAAATCGGGTCGGGATGTAGCAACTTGAGTGGTATCAGAGCTATGTCCCCTTGAAATATTATCAATATTATGCCCTGACACTAATAGAACCTTAACTACCTTGTAAGAAGAAGAGTCCCTAGAAAGTTCACCGTGAAATCCAATCCTCCTCACTTGACTTTGAAAAAGACACCTACCCCTAGGGGGGCAGCGGTTCAACGATTCCTAAAGGGTGAGAAGATAGTGCCTAAGGATATGGTGGAGGATTATCGAAAACTCGTGGGAGCCCAAATAGAATTAGAGGGTATTACATATCCTCCTCCAAGACAAGAGGAACCTATTCCTTCCTCATGAAGCCCAACACCTCCTCTAGCCCCACGACAACCAGAGGAAAACCCCACTAAGAAGGAGGCTTGGGACAACTACTGGGATGCTTATGCCACCTTAATGAAAGTCCACCAAGTACCCCCACCTACTTAGTCCAACTTCAATCCTTCTCAATAGATGAGGTGGGCATATGAGTATGAGCCTGAGGTGTTAATGCGATACAGACTGGAGGCCATACATGAAGTTCGTCCCATAAGGGAGTATGGATGGACTTCTACTAGCTCCTCATAGCCATCAGACCATGAATCCCATAATCATTCCAAGGCTAACTCATGGCTTATGACCCCAAGACTAGGGAGTAGAAAATCTCTATAATAAGCCAAGTATGGTAAGAAACTATTTCCTAAATGAATTAAAATTTGGTTTTTCCTTGAATAAAATTTTAGTCTCTTTAATAAATACAACTAATAGAAATAGTAGTATGCCAATAAGGATCCAAGTAACGGGTAGAGAAGAGATCACATAAGGAAGGAAAAACTACGGGTCACTACTAGTTAACCCAAACTTTTAAAGTAGCCAAGTAAGTTTCACTATCAAGAGAATGAGAAACAAGGCAATAAGACTTGGAAAGAAATTCTAGAAGAATCTCTCTATAGTTCACCAAGGAAGACGTATCATAACTAAGGGAAGGAAGAAGAAGTCTGGTGCAAGGGAAATAAGCATCAAAGGGTACGAGACTAGTGAAATTCTAAGAAGTTAAGAAAAATCTCTATGGATAAAAGTAAGGAAATCAAGAAGGAATAGGACTATTCCAAGGGAAATCAACATAATGAAAGCTGACCAAGAGGAAAGTAAGAAAGATACAGGAGCGCAAAAGATGTTAAATCAGTTCGGGATAAGACAAGGAGGAAGGAAAGAGGAAAGGAGTATGGTAGGAAGAAAACCAGAGGGATAATACAAGTAACCTTAAAGGAATTTTTGATAGGTAGGACACAAATTATGAAGAACTCAACAAAAATCAGGAGTTTCTCAAAGGAAGGATTTTTTAGGGCAAGGAGGAATTAAGAGTGAATAACTATACTGATGATAGAATGGTGTAAGAAGAGAATATGGGTAAAACTTTCAAGAAAAAGGATAGGATAGAAAGTGAGACCATGAAAGGAAAAGCCCCAACATAAATAATCGATAGATAAAGCATCAGAAGTTAAAACTGAAATAAGGTCCTCATTAAAAGGCATTGGTGGTTAAGGATGTACTTGGATGACTAGGTGTGACCTACTATAGATGGGATTTCAGACATGCCTAGTTAAAGGAAATAACTCGTAACAACAAGATAATATGGGAAAATAAACGACACCCTAAGATGGACCAAGAAAGTGGTGAGGACTACTATCATGCCTTGACTTAGTTTGGTCAGTTCCCCATGATAGACCCATCGCTCCCTTGGTTCAAGAAGGGTTTCCCCCTTTCTTTAATCAAGAGGAGCCACGCAAAATTTCAACTATGTTCCCTAGAATACATATATTAATAAAAATGTAAACTTAAAATAAATTAAGCATACTTGACAGAGGGTAAATCCTAGTGTTATACCTAATCATTTCTCTACTCGTGAAAACGGATAGAGAAGGTGGGTGAGTTTCTATAACTCAGTGAATGAGTATTTGAAAAATAATTTCAATAAAATAATTTTTAATTAGAGTGTGTCAGACTCCTTATTTCCTTTAAGATTATTTCTTCCTCAAATTCTCAGTTTTCAAAATCATAATTCCACATTATCCACAATTAGTGTGTTTAACAATCAACACACGCCCTTTATTATGAAGTGATCACACATTCGTAGGGCAGCCCGTCCACTGCACCCACTTGTGGTGTTGGAACAATTTTACCGGCCACCTTGATCGAAGCTCGTCCACTTCTACCCTGGGAATGAGTGAATGTTCGCGACATCCGACCATCAAACCCGAAAAACAACTTTGTTTTCATATGAGGACAGAGACATCATCCCGACCCCACCCCGGTCTCATGCGTATGAAGCTATGTTGAGCTTCCCTAACTGCTGGCATGACAAACTGCCCTTATCTCCACCATATTGTCCAATAGCCCCTAGGACGCATCACTACCCCTCTTGGGCATCTTGATGGTCTCGTACCTCAAGTGAATGCACAAACAAAGTTTTCCATAAAGCCATTAATCTTTGGAGCCACTAGTCCAATGGCCCCAACCCTTAACTCGACCTGTAGCTGTTTATGTAGACCAGTCCGTTGACCTGGTCTTGTCGCACTGCCGCCAATCCATCAAGTATGTTGGTTCTGTCTTGGTACCATGGCCAAATCACATAATCATTCATTTAGAAATTTTCATGGCTTATCATCATGTTTATTTACGAGCTCCTGCTCGTACCAATTGGCATTGGGCCCACTATACGAGATTTTCAAAATTTGGCATTTTTGCCCCCAAGTTCCAAAACCAAGGCCTCTTGCCTATATGAGCTGTTCGAGTTCTCGTCAAGAAGGTCTCCTAAAATTTTTAAGCATTGGCACACAGTTAGGGGAGAACACTTCTGACAAAATAATATTTTTTCACTTGTCCATCACACCAACAGGGTGTGATGACATCTCCGCTTATAATCGGTAAGCGGGTTTTATACTTCTTTCTAAGAAGTTCATCATACCAATTGGATATGATCTACTTACAACCAATAAGTAGTTTTTACGCATATTTCTCACATCACCCCAACTAGGAGTGATGTTAAAATCTCCATTTAGTAGTGGTTTTTTTATTTCCGAGGTACTCATCATTCCAACCGAGTATGATGTGAAAAATCCTACTCACCCGATAAGTGCAGTGTATTTTTCCCTAAAGCGGCTTTTTGACTCAACGCGAACTTATCCATGCTGGCGTTCCCGGTCCATCGTGTTCCTACACAATATAAACATCATTGTTCGTTAACATTTGGCCTAATAGCCTTCATTTCTCACTAATGAACAAAATGCCCAAACTTTTAATTATTTGCATTTAGGTCCCTAAAGTTCATTTTCCTTAACTTTAGGTCCCTAATGCTAATTTTCCCCAAATTGAGTCCCAAAACTTCTAAAATCCACTTTGGGTCCTCAATTTATTCAAAGTCACAAAATGGGTTCAAGTTTCACTAATTTCCAATTTGGTCCCCAACTTTTCAAAAATTACCATTTTGTCCTCACTTTACAAAAATGGCATTTTGACCCCAATAAATTCCAAAAATTGACCAATTGGTCCTCCAACATCTTTTTAATCCCTAATTGGCCCTCAATTTTGGGAAATTGCACTTTGGTCCCACAATTTTTTGAAATCCCCAATTTTCCCAAACTTTTCCCCCTAATTTCCCCCTTTTAAATTGGTTGAATTTGATTTGATCAAATTGATCGATCAATCATGGTTAATTATTGAAATGGAAGGTAAAATTGAGTTCCTACACATTCATATGATTCAATTGAGCTTTGAATCACACGAATTGACGTTGGAACGAGCTCAAACGGAGGTTTGTTAGAAAACTGGACTTAGAGAGAGAAATCTTCGAAAGCTTACTATCGGGGGTGTGGCGATCCGAGCTTTCGATTGGGGCAAGTAGCTCTCATCCTGAGGTTACTCCTAGGATCAAGAATCGCATAAAGTCATATCGAATTGAGGGAGAATTCGATCAGTGAAGTTTTGTCGATTATCTCTCTAAAAGTGATCGGAAATTTCGAAGGGGAGCAAAATTTGCTTACCTTTCTGTTCTAATTTAGTTGTATGAGGGCTAAAGGAGTGTTGGGAGAGCTTGGTTTGGCCTAAGCAGGGCTCAATTTGTCCATCTTTAACTTGGTCGAAATCGTGTAGCTTCGATCTGTCGAAGCTGCTTCACTGTTTGATTACGCTGACGCTTCTCCAGCGATCCTCGGATCGAATGGTGACCACCGTCGGTTAGCTAACTTCTCCTCGAGTCTAAGGAACTCGACCTCGCCTTCTTTGGCTCGAAAAAACCCCTATGTCAGAGCTTTGGTTTGATCTTCATCAGAAAACTGAGCAACTGAGAGAGAGTGAAGTTTTTAGGTGTATGGAGGATGAATGAAGAGAGGCTCTTTATATAGGGAGCTCGGGGACAATCGGGCCGTCCGTTTGGCACCTTAATGACACTTATTGATGGCCTAAAACATCCTGAATGGAAACGTTTCCTTTGCATCGCCGCTATTCAATTTTCCAATAAGTGAACAGTGCTGTCATCTGAAGGAAGAAGATGACACTATTCTGAACTGGGTTCAATGCTTAAACCAACCGATTTAGGCCCGACTCGACAAATTTTTTTTAAATTAAAATTTTCTAAATTCATTCTCTATCCAATGGTGGTCTCAATTCTCCAATTTGTATATTTTAAGCCACCTAGAAAGAAGAATTTAGCATTCGGTTCAATGATAGTTCAAATTGGTCTAAACTGGTTCAATTCGGTTTAGATCCAGTTTACCTGAACCGGTCTGGTTTTCTCTCCCAAATTGTCCTAAAGTCTCTTTCCAAGGTTTTTATGATTCTTTGGGTCACTCGGTAGTGGTAAATTTCCCAATTTTCCCATTTTTTAGTGGTTGGAATTCATGAACAGGTTCTGTTTTCTCACTTGTATTGACCGGTTCTTTCTCAGTTTTCCTTAACTCCAAAGGACAGGGTTTACAATTCACATCATACCCAGTTGGGATAATGAGTACTTTGGAAATGAAAAACCACTTTTATGAGAAATTTTAACATCACACCTGGTTAGAGTGATGTAGAAACTACGCGAAAAAACTACTTACCGGTTGTAAGTAGATCATACTTGGTTGGTATGAAGAACTTCTTAGAAGGAAGTAGAAAACTCACTTACCGGTTGTAAGCGGAGATGTCATCACACTCGGTTGGTGTGAGGGATAAGTTGAAAAGTTAATTTCTCAGAAGTGCTCTCCCTTGATTATGTGCCCATGCTTAAAATTTTTGGGAGACCTTTTTGACGAGAGCTCGAATAGCTCAAATAGGCCAGAGGCCTCGATTTTGGAACTTGGAGGCTAAAATGCCCAGTTTTTGGAAAATCATGTACAGTGGGCCCAAGGCCAGGTGGCATGAGTAGAAGCTCCTAAACAAACATGATGATAAGACATGAAAATTCTAAATGAATGAATTATGTGATTTGGCCATGGTACCAAGATAAAACTAACATACTTGATGGACTAGTGGTAGTGCGACATGACCAGGTCGACGGATCGGTCTAGACAAACAACTGTAGATTGAGTTGAGGGTCAGGGTTGTTGCACCAGTGGCACCAAAGATTAATTGCTTTGTGGAAAAACTTTTATTTGTGCATGCACTTGAGGTTCAAAGATGCCCAAGAGGGGTAGTGATGCGTCCTAGGGGCTACTGGATAACATGGTGGAGATAAGGGTAGTTTGTCGTGCCAGTAGTCACAGAAGCTCAATGTAGCATCATGTGCATGAGACCGGGGTGGGATCGGGATGAGGTCTTTGTCCTCATATGGATACAAAGTTAATTTCGGGTTTGAGGGTCAAATGTTGCGAACATTCACTCATTCCTAGGGTAGAAGTGGACGAGCTTCTATATAGGTGGCTGGTAAAGTCGCTCCGACGCCACATGTGGGTGCAGTTGACGGGTTGCCTTGCGAATGTGTGATCCCTTCATGATGAAGGGCGTGTGTTGATTGTTAAACACATCGATTGTGGATAATGAGTAAAAATGGTTTTGAAAACCGAGAAATTCAGGAAGAAATGATCTTAAAGGAAATAAGGAGTCTGACTCACTCTAAACAAAAACTATTTTATTAAAACTCTTTTTTGAACACCCATTCACTTAGTTGTAGAAACCCACCCACCTTTTCTATCCCTTTTTAGCAGTAGAGAAAATGACTAGAGATAACACCAGGATTTACCCTCTATCAGGTATGCTTAAAAGTATTTTCTTTTAAATCTTGCATTTTTATTGATATATGTTATTCTTGGGAACAAATTTAAAATTTCCCCTAACTACTCTTGATTAAAGGAAGGGAGAAACTCTTCTTGAACCAAGGGAGCGATGGGTTGATCATGGGAATCCGACCAAACTGGGTCGATGTGTGACGAATTAGGTCCCATAGAATAAGGTAATGGTACTTAAGACCCGTAATTTTTCCAAAATTATGTTTTGGCCCTTAAGTTATACTATAATCCCAACTAGAACCCTAAGATTTTCAAATCTTTCATTTGGGTCCCTAATTTTCTCAAATTTCCAATTGATTACAAAAATTATCGTTAATTGCAGAAAATCACCAAATTTTCTAAAAATTACAATTAAGTCCCTAACTTTTCAAAAATTACAATTTAGTTCTCCAACATGAATTTCATTAGTTCGACCTTATCTCTTCCCAATTGAGTCCCTGCATGATACTAAGCATCTTCCTTATGTCTCTTGATTCATTTCGAGCTTTAAAACACTAGATTTGGCTTAGAGATGAGCTCAAACGGAGCTTCGCCGAAAAATCGTCCTAGACAAAGAAAGTTTCGATTACTCACCAGTGAGGATCCAATAATTAGAGCTCTTGCTTCCACTGAATTGCTCTCTTTTTGGGGATCCTTCCTAGATCAAATTGCGCCTCAATTGGTGGCTTGAGCAGTGCGAATAGTTTACTTTAGTTTTCAGGCAAAATATATTATGAATAGTAAATTTCGGCGAAGGGTGGTGGAGAGGACTTACCACTACGGTTCAGGGAAGGTTGGGACTAATCTAGAGAAGGTTTGGAGGGCTTGGTTTTACTGTGGTTGGCCCAAAGGTAGCTCGAATTGAGTTTGACCAACTCTGGTCGTTGACTGCCGAGGGAGCGAGGTTACTGTGCAAGCTCGTCGGCGCTTCTCTGGCACTTCTCCAGCGATCCTCGAGCTGAATGGAATATGCAGTCATGTAGCTGACTTCCTCTAGATTTCAAGGAACCTAAATTTGCCTTTGGAGATTGAGGAAAATGCCCAAGTTGGAGCTCTTGTTCGTGCTTCACTAGAAAATGGAGCACTTCTTCTTCTTCTTCAGTCGTTTGAGGGATGAGTAGTATGAATGGGGAAGAGCTCTTTATATAGGGAGATCAACAACTGATAGGGCTATTTGCCCGTCTATCCCTCGACCTCAATCTCTCCCGTTCATAGTCTTATCATGAGGATTTTTCGGTCGTCAGAGACTGAGCACCAGTCCGTCATTCTTATCTGCCAGCTTTCAGAGGTTGAAGACAACATTGTGCACGTGCATGCAAGTTACCACATGGTGCACTATGATTGGTTGGCTTTACTGAAGCGGCTTCCTAATCATTGTTCAAGTCATCCTTTGACTCGTTGACCGGCCACGTGGTGACCTACCATTGGTCACTCATTCCAATGTGGCTGCTAACCATATTCGACTAGCCTTTTGACTGACACGTGGTGTCCTTTGATTGGTTGATTTAAATAATTTAGATTTTCCTCCTAACGCATTGTGTCACTGCCATGTGTTAGCCTCTAATTGGCTGGGACCATCTAATATGGCTCTGCCACATGTCGACCTCTAATTGGTCGACCGTTTCTCCGATATATTAGTCGACCGCTGATGTGGCATCTTTGCCACATGTTAGCTACTCATTGGCTAGCCCTGACGAGGCTTCTCCTCATTTAACTGTTGACTGATGACACATGTCACTTATATCACTGATCAATACTCGATTTAACTATTCCAATTATGTTATATCATTATTTCCTTATATCGTTCCCTGATTTCCCTTATCCACATCACTAGGTCCCTAACTCACCTTGACATTTCACTTAAATCCCTACAATTTAATATTCTTATCCTTAGAACTTTTAATTCCTCTAATAGTTTCATTGGCTCCACAAATTTTCACTAATTGCATCTGAGTTCCTCAACTTAATACACTTTTGCAAATTCATCCCCCATTCGAGTTTTATCGATTTTTATCATAGATCCTTCGAATTTACCCCTACAACTTCTCCTATCATCTCCCTCATATATGTAGGATCGCTCCATGCTTTGAATAAATTGATTTACCCCATTTAGCCCATGATCAAAGCTTCGTCGAAAAATTGCGCAGTATATGCAATTTGCCAGATTATTGTCAGCGACGACAAGTTGGTTGGGGCCACCGATCAAGAAAGTTAGGGGGTCTCCCAAGTGACCTCTCTAGACTTGTCCAAGCCCTCATCAGCCACCAGAGTTTCTAAAATTTCAACTAAACTAACCCTTAAAATTGAGCAAGAAGTTCAAAGGAAAAGAATGAAAGACTAAGGATAGAGGCTTACATCATATCCTCATTGACCACAAATGATGAAAAAGGAGACACGGGGACGTTTGGGCACCTTACCCGATCGATTTGATCATCGGAGAAGGTCTAAATTCCCCAATAGAGCATATGCTTATTTTCTACGCAAGGAACATGGATATTGTTTGGCCATGTCGATGGCACATCGGTCATTAGTGAACTCTAGTGTAGGTTCTTTTATGTAGGGAAGACTCTCAAGAATATTTTGGACTAGGGTCGAACTTCCCTTGTGTCTTGGTTTACTTGGGATCAAGTTCAAAAATCTACTTGCTGGAAAACTAAGCGGTCAACTTTCACAAGGGAATTACGTTGAATGGAGGGGAAGAGGGTGTCTGAATTTATAGACGGAACTCTATAAGGTCTCTATGAATTCGTCGGTATGGGATGTGATCATTTAGTGGCAATCTGCCATAGTGTCGGAGCTATCAGGTGCGATTGGACATTCTCCAGAAGAATCACTCTTTAATCCTCTATTTTATGCATGTGTTTATCAGATAATATGATACTATGTGCATGCGTGGCGCGTTGCCACATGGCTCACAATGATTGGATATCATCCTGTACGGTTGACTAGATAAAAATAATCTGACTATATTTTTTCGTTGTGTGGTGCTCAACAATTAGTTACACTCGGCTGACTGGATTCAAATATTGTTGATTGTATAAATATATTCTTGTGGCACTATGTGATTAGCTATCTTTGTTCGACATGATTAAATATCGTCAACAGTGTTCATTAAATACGTGGCGCACTCTGATTGGTAGCACTTATCCGACTTGTTTTATCTGTTGTCCACGTTATCCATTCGATATGTGGCGCACCCTAATTGATCGCATCTAATACTGTGACTGAGCATTTATAGACGAATTGCTTCACCACACGATACATGACGATTGGCCACCTTGCCACATGGAATGTCGTAATTGGTCGTGCCCTCCGACGTGGTAGTTCAGTACACGATCGATATCCAACACTATTTAGATCGATTTCCAACGAATTTTCTGGTTTATTTTTTAGTGTTTAACCAATTTAGACCATTTTCCCCCGATTCTTGACCCAATTTATTTTTTTAATTTTTAATATTTTTTTCTTAATTTTAAAGCCAATAAATCTATTTTTAAATCTTCTGAATTTTGTTAAAAAATTCTCATAGTTTTATTATTGGTTCGATTAATTCCAATTTTAACCCAATTTTTTTTATCATTGTACGCTTAGTATTATAAGTTTTTCATATTAAATCATCAACTCAATTATAATATTCTTTCCTTTTTTGTTTTATTTTCTAACTCAAAAAATTAGATTTTAACTTAACTTTTTATTAAATATGATTAGCATACTAGGTTTATTTTTCCTAAATTTCATTTATAAAATTTAAATTGGATATTACATATGAAAATGAGATTAAGTTAAATAAGAAATGTAGTATTGATGGTTATTTGAATTATTATTTAAATTGTTTAAATAAGAAATGGTAGCATAAATTGTTAAAACTATATTTGAGCAAAAAAAAAGCATTATTTGAATTATTATTTAAAAAAAATAAATATTATTAAAAAAAACGGCTAAAATGTTAGTTCCAAATTGCAGCCCTAATAAAATCATACAGTGGCATTTATTCATAAAATGTTAAAAACTATAAATGCACGATATCTGAGAAAGTGGGCTAAAGATCTGAGCATCTTTACCTCCCTCTCAGCCATATTCGCTGTCATCTCTTCGTCTCCTGGGCCCCTTCAGCCAGGTGATCTCTGTCGGTCCTCAGTTTGCATATAATTCTCCTATTCCTCCTTTCTCCTCTGATTCCTTTTCCGCGCTCATGTAATTTAGTCAGTGCATTGATCGTCCGATTATCATAAATCTTCAAGGGTTCTCTGATTTTGTGAATTGATTGCCTTTCTGTCTTTCGGTAGAACTGATGATACAAAGATTATGTTTGCATGTATGAACATCTTTATGGTGGTTTTACGGAAAGATCGTGTGTAGACGATGGAATATATAATAATTTTTATCTGAATGATTTTGCTTTTTGATGCCTTTTCTTTTCGGCCGCAGAATTTCATATGAGGATCGGGGACACACCTTACTGTTTTTGAGAAAATCGATAAAACTTTTACAGTTTTCTTGTCCGTGTGTCATTGATTGAAGGTACTCTCGTATTGTGCAGGGCACACAAATGAAATAACTCTAAATCATCCTTACTTAAGGGTCCGTCTTTTAGCAATATATGCAAAATAGAATGGTTAGAGGGTGTTTAGGTTATTATTACTTCTGAAAAATGTTGTCTTTTAGCAGTTCATATGGCAGTTGATTTGCCTGATTAGATCTTTACTTTTACCCATCACAGGGGTGTCAATCGTATGGCATTGGTCTGATAATTCATTGATAACTAATATGGGAAATAATTTCTTTGTAATTGGTTATCTTTTTCTGTAGTACAACATCCTTGAAAATGTCAGACAGCCTGGAGACAGATCGGAATATTGAGATATGGAAGATCAAAAAGTTGATCAAGGCCCTCGAAGCTGCCCGTGGCAATGGAACCAGCATGATCTCGCTAATCATGCCCCCTAGGGATCAGGTTTCACGTGTTACAAAGATGCTTGGAGATGAGTATGGGACGGCCTCAAACATTAAGAGTCGGGTAAATAGGCAGTCAGTGCTTGGAGCAATTACTTCTGCCCAGCAAAGGCTCAAGCTTTACAATAAGGTCCCTCCCAATGGCTTGGTCCTTTACACTGGAACTATTGTGACTGATGATGGTAAAGAAAAGAAGGTGACTATTGATTTTGAGCCCTTCAGGCCCATCAATGCATCTCTTTACCTGTGTGATAATAAGTTCCACACGGAGGCCCTGAATGAACTATTGGAGTCGGATGATAAGTTTGGCTTTATTGTAATGGATGGGAATGGTACTCTCTTTGGGACACTAAGTGGCAACACCAGAGAAGTGCTTCACAAGTTCAGTGTGGACCTCCCAAAGAAGCACGGTAGAGGAGGGCAGTCAGCTCTCCGTTTTGCTCGATTGCGCATGGAAAAACGTCACAATTATGTTCGTAAAACAGCTGAGTTGGCAACCCAATTCTTCATCAACCCTTCCACCAGCCAGCCTAACGTGTCAGGCCTGATTCTGGCTGGGTCAGCTGACTTCAAGACTGAGCTCAGTCAATCAGACATGTTTGATGCTCGCCTGCAAGCAAAGATTCTTAATGTTGTGGATGTCTCTTATGGAGGGGAAAATGGGTTCAATCAGGCAATTGAGATTTCTGCAGAGATCTTGGCCAATGTTAAATTCATTCAGGAGAAAAAGTTGATTGGCAAGTACTTTGAGGAGATCAGTCAGGACACTGGAAAGTATGTTTTTGGTGTGGATGATACGCTCAAAGTTCTTGAGATGGGTGCTATTGAAATACTTATTGTGTGGGAGAATCTCGACATTAATCGTTACACTTTGAAGAATTCATCAACAAGTGAGGTTGTCATCAAGCACCTGAACAAGGAGCAGGAGGCTGACCAGAATAACTTTCAAGATCCAGCCACTGCAGCTGAGCTTGAGGTTCAGGAGAAGATGTCCTTATTGGAATGGTTTGCCAATGAATATAAGAAGTTTGGGTGCACGCTGGAGTTTGTGACAAACAAATCACAGGAAGGATCACAGTTTTGCAGAGGCTTTGGTGGGATTGGAGGCATCCTCCGTTACCAGCTCGATGTTAGATCATTTGATGATGCTTCTGATGATGGGGAGTTTTATGAATCCGAATAGCAATCAATGAACATTTGCCCAAGACTGGTGCAGGATAAAGGAGGGCATAATCTCCTGCACCACTGTATGCGCGGGCTGTCATGCCACATTATGCTGTTGCCCCTTAAAGGTCCCTGCATCACCCAGATACCCAAACGAAGGTCTGCGTCTCCTATTAACCTGAAAGTTTTTTT
This sequence comes from Trapa incisa, assembly GCA_030064435.1. Classification (NCBI taxonomy): domain Eukaryota; kingdom Viridiplantae; phylum Streptophyta; class Magnoliopsida; order Myrtales; family Lythraceae; genus Trapa; species Trapa incisa. The sequence continues at coordinate 17,260,793 of CM057771.1, forward strand.
TGCCGTGCAGTATTTTGTATCCTGTACATTATAATCAATTGCTATTTATATATATTCATTCCTCTGTTTTACCTCCAAGAAGTTGGCACCTACAGTTGCACGGGAGTATGGATGATATCACTAACAAAGTTCCTTCAGCAATTTGGTCCTGGGCGTAGCAAAATCTGTTGCTGATATCATCAATGGGACACTGCGCCAACTTGAAATATACTACTAGTGAGCTCCTACAATAAGGTCCTTTACCAGCTTATTATGCTTTATGGAACCATCTATTCATGGGTGAAACCTGTGTTTAATTTCTGTTGGTATGACTCACTACAGTCATATGTGATTTGTATCTGATGTATCCCGTTGCTTTTATATGCCCCAAGTTGCATATATTCTTGCTGTGTTGTTATCACCCAATCAGATCCATGATCATGCATTTTCTGAGTTTCAACAAACGATCCCTACTGCGGTGATGTTGATTAAATGCCAAAGCTCCATGCTAGTTTGAAGCAAAAGTATCTTCGTTCAAACATTTGCAACCTTAATGTCAATTGTTTTCTTCACTTCTCTACCTTCTACCTCGTTCAAACATTTATTCTTGTTCCTTGAATTTATTCTCGAGATCTAGAGGAGATCGGATTTGTTTCCATCAATATTGATGTGAAACATGTATTTATATTCATACTGAGTTAGGGTGGTAAATCAACAATCATGATTGAATTTGTTTCTATTAAGATTAATGAGAAACATGTATTCGGAGTTAGGGATGATAAATCAACAATTAAGATCGGTTTATTTCCATCAATATTGATGTGAAACATCTATTCATATTGAGTTAAGGGTGGTAAATCAACAATTAATTATTTTCATCAAGATTGATGTGAAACATGTATTCATTTTGAGTTAGGGGTGGTAAATCAACAATTAATTGTTTTCATTAATATTGATGTGGTAAATCAATTGTTCTTATCTCCCATTTAGTTTTGGTGTATGATCCATTTCCATAATTTTTTATGTTCATTGAACACTTGTTACTTTTTAATTTTTTATTTTGGCTTCTATTTACCAATTCTAGTTTAATTTGAAAGAAAATTTTTCAAAACATTTTGGTACTCATTTTCAACCTTTTCTTCCTATAAAATAACATGCTTTACCATTACTCCCCAGTTTTGTTCCCAAAACTCGTTATGCCTTAATTACATTGGGATATTTTTTTCCATCACAATTCTTGTGTTCTTACATAATCTAACCTTAGGGCCAAAATACTATTTTCACTTAAATCTATAATTGGAATAGGTTCCATCTTATAGGGGGGATTTTTATCTTCTTTCGTTTTTTAGGCTTTAGTTCTCCTACAAACTTCTTATTTATCTGGGAAATTTCTTTTATCCCCTTCACTTTGGAGTTATTTAAGGAAATTATCTAGTAGAGGGCTTCCTTCCTAGAACCTTTTCATACACTTGGGGTCTCATGGTTACATCAAGGCCTTCATTTAGGCTTAACAGTAGCTTTCCATATGGGGTGTCAAATGTGCATCCCATCAATCTAAAGTCCATTCTTTTGTCTTACACCCTTCTTCTAATAACAAGTTTGGGATCTTCCAACTTTTGTATTTCATCGGTCTCGTGTGAGTAGAACATTATTCACTCTCAGATATTGTATCTTATCCAAATCTATGACATTTGGTTATCCCACCCGAACAATCTTTATGTATAATCCTTCTTATTCGAAGGTCTTTTCTCTAAAATCCTTTAACTTCATCCCTTTGGGTAACATCCTTGAGGGGTTTTCCTTTGGTTGTGATGAATTTCCTTCTCACTAGTCTTTATCTCTTTTAGCCGGTTGTAGTAGTTTCATTCTTTCAGAAACTCTACTTGAGCTTTTCTTATTCCCATGAGAATCTCTGATTATGTCTCAAGGTCTCTCCTTCCATCAATTTAAGCATTCCTTATTTTTTATTTACCCTTAATCTACCAATACTTATTTGTGACCATTTCGAGATTATTCCTTCCTAATTTACTTGCTCCCTCATGGTAAGCATTTTACTTCTTTGAGCACTTCTTTAGAATTTTCCTTTGTTTGTCCCATTCCCTACTCTCATACTTTGAAGTTGAGACGCCTTCTTTGGAACTATGCATCTCACTTTATTATTATTCCTTAAAAATTTTCTTCCTTCATATCTTTATACCCATTTGTATTGTTATATTTGTCCATATCCAATCCATTGTCATATTTGAGTTATCCATTTGAAATTTTGTTTCCTATCCAAGGAATTCTCATTGTCGGGGTCTTAATTTACGCACCCCACACTAATCCCCATTGTCAAATCTTAGGTTCTATTAAATGGAGGTGGACTGAACTCATTCTTCTTGATGTCCATAAGTCATAATCTTCATTGCCTCATTATTTGAACCAATTACACTTTTATTGGAGTATGTACTTCTCAAGGACTTCCTTCCTTGGTATGACTTATTCCTCTACTTCAGGGATCTCTTCCTTTATTTTTATCATTATGGATATCTGGTTCATCGAAACTTTGATTGCATTCCTTGATTTCTACTTCTCGTTTACCCATTCTTTAGATTAGCTTCTGGAATCTCATGAGTATACACTTACACTTGATCCTTATATTCACCTGTATTCTATTTATAAATTTACTCTATTAAAAAGAAGTTCTAGTTACTTTGCACCCAAATTTCCTGATTTCCTTATCAAGAGTACCAAAAGACTTTACTTATTTCTCCTCAAGTTTTGAACTTGTAGTCCAAGTTCGATTTCCCTTGACATCTCATCTCAGAACAAGCGGGCCATAGGCCAGTGGGCACGAGCAGGAGCTCGTAAACAAATATGAGATATGTACCATAAAACTTTAATAAATAAATTGTTTGGCCATGGTACCAAAACATGATCGATATATTCAGTCAACTGGTGGCAGTGCGACTCGACAGGTCTCCGGACCAGTCAAGACAAATAGTTGTAGGTTGAGTTGAAGGTCGGGGCCGTTGGACTAGTAGCACCACATATTATATGGCATAATAAGAAAACACTGATTGTGCATGCACTGTGATTACAGGGCCATCAAGACACCCAAGAGGGGTAGTGATGCGTTCTAAGGTCCTTGGACGACCTGGTGAGTATAAGGGTAGATCATCGTACTAGGTGACCGTGCGAAATTTGGAGTAGCACCAAGTGCATGAGACTAGGGTGGGGACAAGATGAGTTCTCTGTCCTCATACGGATACGGAGAATTGATTTCGAGATTGAGGGTCGGATGTCGCGTACATCCACTCATTATCAGGGTAGAAGTGGACGTGCTTCTATCTAGGTGGCCGGTAAAGTCGCTTCGACACCACAAGTGGGTTTAGTGGACGTATTAGCCTACAAATGTGTGTTTGACCTTCATGATGAAGGACGTGTGTTGGGTGATGAACACCGTGATTAATAAGAAAATGATGGTAAAAATTGAGATTTGAAATGAAAGAATTTTTGGAAAGAAAGGAGTTTGGCACACTCCAATACAAATCTTTTTTCTAAAAGTTAAAAGTTCTGAAAATTCATTCACTGAGTTGTAGAAACTCACCCCTCTTTTCTATCCATTTTTTAGGAAAAGAGATAATAACTAGGAATAACATCGAGCCTTACCCTCTGTCAGGTATGCTTAATTTTTCTTAAGCTTGCATTTTATTTTATATATGTCTTTCTAGGGAATAAGGTCGAAATTACGCTTAGCTCATCTCGAGTTAAAATCGGAGGAAACTCCTCTTGAACCGAGAGAGCGGTGAGTTGTTCACGGGGATCCAACCAAACTGGGTTGGGGCGTGACAGGGTCGATGTCGAATCTTTGGTTCATGGATGGTTGGAAACCAGAGCAGTTTGTCTTCTTTAGGATTTTGAAGGGTGAGGAGGATGAATGGATGAGAGTTATTTATATAGGGAGCTTAGAGACTGACCGTTCTGTCCATAACTCTCCAATTTAAGGCTTTGTTGGAGGGATTTATTGTTTGTCGGAGTTATAGCAGTAGTTTTGGTTGTTCCCTTTTTGCTCGTTGGTGCATGATCCAGTCTGGTTTTTACCTCCAATTTGGTACATTATATGTTTCCATCATTTTTAGATCTTCATCGAACACTTGAAACTTTCAAATATCTATTTTGGGTACCAATTCCGTTTCACTTTGAACCTCAATTTTCTCTCAAAATTTTATGGTCCTCATTTTCGGCTTTCTTACTATGAAACAACAGGCTTTACAATGTAAGTGAAGCACGAAGACTCGGGAATCCCTCGAGGACAAATATGTACTCAGATATCAATGATTGGAATTTCTGACATCGAGTCTAATTGGACTAGTGATGTGATATTACTCACAAAAATTACTATAGTATTTGCTTATAAAATTCTTTTCTAGAAATATAATCCCATAACTGTGTGAAATTACTTAAACTATTTTGTGATGTATATTTCTGTTGAGAACATCAATCCTCATTATAGGATTTTCCATGGAAGGTGTGTGAACATACTTCAAGGGAAGAATCTAATTCAATTGTCGTTGTAGGATATGGGTGAGACCCATGATCAATAAAGAGTTGATTAGATTTAACTTTGTGAAAGTGAGCACAATGCCACGGTTTTTGAAACAGAAGTGAGTTCAAGGCCATGTTTTGATAACTTGTACAAGTGGGTCCAAGGCCAATGGTGTCATGCCCCGACCCGGTTTGGTTGGATCCTCATGATCAATCCGCCACTCTCCCGGTTTATTAAAGGGTTTCCCCTTATCGTAAACCATAAAGAGTAAGGCATCCTTTAACTTGCACATTTTTCCTGGAATAGCATAATCAAAACTGTATGAAATTTAAAACTTTACATACCTGTCTTACAGGCATCTTAGTTGACGGTCTTTAAGGGGAGGCTTTCTGGGATTTCCTGAAGGGGATATACAGTGAATGGTTTTTAAAAGCTTTTGACTTTTAAGAAAAACATTTATATGGAGTATGCCAGACTCCTTTGTTTTCAAAAATCCATCATTTAAAAATTTGTGTTTTTTTTTCCATTATTTCTTAGTTACCACGGTGTGTCATCACCCAACACACATCCTTCATCATGAAGGTTATACACATTCGCAAGTCAGTATCACTACTAAACCCGCTAGTGGCTTCGGAGCGACTTTTCCTGCCACCCGGATAGAAGTACGACCACTTCTACCCTGGGAATGAGTGGATGTACGTGACATCCTACCCATAATCCCGAAATCACTTCCTCATGTCCGTATGAGGACAGAGACCTCATCCTGTCCCCACCCCGGTCTCATGCGCTTCGTGCTACTCCAAATTTCGCACAGATACCTGGAACGACGAACTGCCCTTATAGCCACCAGGTCGTCCAGTGCCCTTAGGACGCATCACTACCCCTCATGGGCGTCTTGATGATCTCGTACTCACAGTGCATGCACAAACAATATTTTCTTATATTGCCATGTAATATGTGGTGCCACTAGTCCAACGGCCCCGACTCTCAACTCAACCCGCAGCTATTTGTCTTGACTAGTCCGTCGACCTGTCATGTCGCACTGCCGCTAGTTGACTGAGCATGTTGGTCCTATCTTGGTACCATGGCCAAACAATTCACTTATTAAGTGGCACATATATCATGTTCATTTACGAGCTCCTGCTCGTGCCAACTGGCCTTGGGCCCACTGTACGAGATTTTCAAAATCGGGCATTTAGCCCCCAAGTTCCAAAACCGAGGCCCCTGGCCTATCAAAGCTATTCGAGCTCCCGTCGAGAAGGTCTACCAAATTGTTTAAGCATTGGCACACAGTCAAGAGAGAGAACTTTCGACAAAAATAGGTTTTTACTGTCCATCATACTGACCAATATAAGGACATCTCCATTCATAACCGATGAACGGGTTTTCAACTTCCTTCGAGGAAGTCTCATCATACCAACCGAGTATGATCTACTTACAACCCGTAAGTAGTTTTTCCGCATAACTTTCACATCACTTTCTCTAAGTAGTGATGATTAAAATACCACTAAACAGTGGGTTTTTATATCGAGACACTTATCATCCCCAACCGGGTATGATGTTAGTAAACCCACTCACAACCGATAAGTGGTTTTTAACTTTAATTTGTGCTCATCATCCCAACCGGGTATAACGTTAGTAAACCCACTCACCCGTTAATGTCGTGATTTCCACTAGACTGGTTCTTTGTATTCACGCGAGCTTGTCCTTGCTGGCGTTCCTGGTATTTAACGTTCCTACACAATATGAACAACCTTGTTCATTATTACTCGGCATAACAACGTTCATTCATTAATGAATGAGAAAACCCAAACTTTTAGTTATTTGCAATTAGGTCCCTAAAGTTATTTCTCTTTAAATTTAAGTCCCTAATGTCGATTTTTCCTCAAATTGAGTCCCGTAACTTTTAAAATTTATCGTGGGACCTCAATTTATTCAATTTCACCAAAAAGGGGTTTAATTTTTTTCAAATTTCCAATTTGGTTCCCCAATTTTTCCAAAATTACCCTTTTGCCCTTCTTTCACAAAAATGGTAAGTTTTTCCCCAAATTTTCCAAAATTCCTCAATTGGTCCTCCAACATTATTTTCATGCCCAATTGACCCTCAATTTCATAAAATTGTATTTTGGCCCCTTTGAATTTCAAAAATCCCCAAAATTTCCCCCAATTTCAACTCTTCAACACTCCTGAATTTGATTTCATCAAATTAACCGATCAAACTCTTCTAATTATTGAAATTGGAGTTGAAATTGAGTTCCTGTATGTTCATACGATTGTAAGAAACTTTGAATCGCAGATTTTAACGTCGGAACGAGCTCAAATGGAGCTTTTCCGGAAAACAGACTATAGAGAGAGAAAGCTTCGATTACTCACCGGTGAAGGCACGACAGTCTGAGCTTTCGATCTGGGCAGATAGGTCTCATCCTAAGGTTCATCCTAAAATCAAGAATTGTATCAATTGATGCGGAATTGGATTAGAATTTCATCATTGAAATTCGGTCGATTCTCTCTCTAGCACCGATCGAAAATTATAAAGGGGAGCCGAATTGGCTTACCTTTCGGTCCTAATTCGGCTGTGGAAAGGCTGAGGAAGTGTTGGGAGGGCTTGGTTTGGCCTAAGGAGGGCTTGAAATAGCCGATTCCAGCTTGGTCGAAATAGGGCAGCTTCGGTCCGCCAGAGTTGCTTCACTATTCCATCATGTCGGCACTTCTCCAACGATTCTCGGATTGACTGGAGTTTGCTATCAGATAGCTGTCTTCTCCCCTGTTCTAAAGAGCCCTACTTTTGTTCAAGTTGAAGCTCTGGTTCGAGCTTTACCGGGAAATGGAGCAGTAGAGAGAGAGAGAGAGAAGTGTTCAGGTGTGAGGAGAATGAAATGGGGATGACCTCTTTATATAGTTGTAAAACTCGTGTATTAAATGGCCGAGATTTATTACTAGTATTAATATTGCCATAAATTATTGGTATTAATTCCAATAATTTAATTTCGGTATTAATTCTAATAATTTAATTTCAGTATTAAATTATTTGTATTAATTCCAATAATTTAATTTAGGTTTGATAAAAAATTTTGACCGAAATTTTGGGTTACAAAAAATCATACTTCCCAAGAGGTTACCCATCCTCAAACTACTCTAAGGTAAGCACACTTAATTTTGAAGTTCTTATGGAATCTAGTTCACCTGAACCAATTTGGCTTTTATTTTCTAATTTGTCTTAAGTTTCTTTTCCAATATTTAATAAATCCTTTAGATCAACCGGAAGTTGTAAATTTTCATATTGCTTATTCCCAAATGTAAACTAGTTTTGTTTTCTTATTCGGTTTGACCGGTTCTTTTCCCAGTTTTTCTTAACTCAAATGTGTGGGGTTTACAAATGGTAACATGTCAAATCTCGTAGATAAGTTCTGATTTAAGAGCCTGATAAAAATTATCATAATTGATAATGTTTGCTTAAGTTACTAAGCCGAAGCCAGGTTGGAACATGTTGGGCTAGCAGCGCAAAAAGTAAGGTCTTAAATCAAAAGACATTGTTTGTGATTGCAATCGTGGGGAATCAAAGAGACGTGGTACAAGGTACTGTTGGTTCTAAGGGCTAGCAGATAACAAGGTTGGTACAAGGGGAGTTATGTTGTTTCAGTATGTCATGAAGCTCTAGAAGCTTCGTGCACATTGAGACCGAGAAAGAAGAGGGAGAGGTCTCATCCCTTAATAGCGGACAAAAGTATTGAAATGTTTGGAGGCTGGACAATGATGTTCACACAGATAATGTGGTAGAAGTTGTAACCTCTCACTAGAGTGGATTGTAAAGGCGCTTTGGGCAATTAGTAGAACAAATCAAGGTTATAGCCTCAGAGAGTTTGTCCTACAATTGTTTGATCCCTTTATTAGAAAAGGGTATTTTATTTGTTTATTTGTTTAATACAAATACATGGAAAGTTTACAATGACTAAATCGTGAAAAGTTCTTCCGCATTTGAAGGAACCACATTTTTAACTTGCGAGATATAAGCATGAAATCAACTAGAAAATTATGTGAAAGATTTTCAATAATAAACAAGTAGTAACTTGTTAAGTTGTCCTCCAACACATTGGGATAAAAGGAAAGATATTCCTTATGCATATTCAAATATGTGAGACATGCTTATCAAGTACAAGTAAAATATTAATACTTGTAATAAATTAACCTGATAATAGGTTCTTTTCTATGAAGTGAATAGATGACAAATTTGTAGAATATAATTTTATTTCTTTTAAAATTCTACAAGCTTACCTATAGTGAACCCTATTTTACCAAACCTCTTTGAAATCTTATTTGTTGTATATGTTGAATCGTGGACAAGACATCACAATGTTAGTAGAGTCCTCTCACTAATTTGTAAACTCACTCCCCTCCAAATACCCATTTTCAAGAATTAACGGTGATAAAAGGACATGGGTTTGATGGAAAAGTCATCCAAAGCCAAAAGTATGCCTTACATTCAATGCATGGTCCCGACATGATTTTTCGAAGTTTATTTTCCAAAATGTTCAACTTATTAATTTTGAAAAATAATTTGAGTTATTATGTTTTTGAGCATTGCACTATGTCGGGTTTAAGATGATAATGCACCCATTGCTGTAAAATCAGGAGAATGCAACGGTTGTCTGCAAGTCTAACTGAGGAAATCAAGTCGGGTGTGATAGTTACTGTGCGGATCGCTGGCACCGGTAGAGGAGAAGTTGGTGCAGGACACCGGTGTGGATGGAAATCCAACTTTCGCACTACACAATGACTCCAAGATAACCAACCTTGATAGTAAGAGGAAGGAGATTTTGTGCTCGAAAGTCTTGGTTGTTGGACATTCACTGAAAACTCTCTCTCTCAACTTTTAGAGCAAAATTTGAAATTCTAAGGAAATGAAAGTCTAATTACTCATATAAGGTGATAGATGAATGAATTGTGAATTCAATAACAATTTTTATTGCGTGGGGTTTTATCAAAATGAGGGTTTTCTAAGTAATTCACTTTCACATGTTGTAGGAAATTTTCTATTCATAAAGTGGTTAAAGGGGCGGTGAAATTGGATCGAAATTCATGCATGCACGCACACACAGTGTGTGCCTGATATGTCTATATCGAATTAGTTTTCAACAAATAAATACGCATATTCTACCAATTTTATCATTTTTTTGGTCGGTTCATTCCAACACGACCGGTTCTTAACCCAATTTATTTTTATAAAAATATTTATTTAATTACCTATAAATTAGTCTTAATAACATATATTTTTGGATTTATCTAACTATTAATGGATTTTGTTGCTTTAAGTTGATTCGATCGATTTTAGTTATTTTTTGGTCGATTTACATTCGATTTGATTTACTCTTGTTCCAAATCATTTTTATAAATATTCATTTTATAATTTTTTATTAATTGGGATCAATAATTTATATTTTCCAAATTGTATAAACCCTCTTAAAAATCGAGATTTTTATATCAAACTGATTTAATACCGATTCAAATTAGTTTTCATTTGAACTTTTCTCGATTCTTGATTTCTAAACAAGTGAGACTACTTAAGGATAATTTCTTAAATTTATTCTTTTTCTAAAATTACAACCCGAAAAAATTCATAATCCAGTTTAATTAACTTTCCTGGTTTAATTTTATTCCTTGTTCAACATTTGTTTTTTTAGTCTAATTGAGTTTAATTCTCAATTTCAAAAATTTCGTTATTATATTTCACTTACTGCGTTGAAGTACGTAACCATTCACACATGTGTACAGTACTACACCCCGAATATCACTCATTCGACCCTTCGCACATGTGTACAGTACTACACCCCCGAATATCACTCATTCCACCCTTCGGATGGACAATGAGTGGATAAATGCACATGTACATATACTCACAGTCTTATCTATGATGATTCCATTAATTATATATCATCAACTCCTATTCACACTTAAAATCTTATTACACTTCCCTTTATTAGCTATGTTTTCCAATACACTTTATTAGTTGGCACAAGCTCAAGTAGGTATCTCTCAATAATTGATCACACTTGTTAGCTAAAATTATAATAATAATTCAAGAAAATAAGAGATCGATTAGTTGACTTGAGCAAATTATTCACACAAGCATTTATGGATTGATAATCGACTTACTTTCTAACCATACTTTTCTACTGACATCACTACTAATATGTTATCTAAAGCCAAAATAAACTTCACAAATCTCATTTCCTTATAAATTTATCAGGTTGTGGCCCGTATTTAAAATCATATTGCTCTTTTATAAACTTTGATCCTTAACTCTTTTTAAAGCATTCATAAAATATATTAATAAAGTTTTGTGGTTAAATTATATTAAATTTGTCGAGACAATTTCTCTGGTGTTAGATTGAAGGTACTGTTACTCACATGTTTCTTTATTGATTAACTTACGGTTTCTTAGTTGGTATTTAATCAAGTACATAAATATTTTTAAAAAAATAAAGGAGAAGCCAGAATTCAATATATAATATGACAGAGAAAAATTGGAGTGGAAAAGAGAGAAAATGGGGCATAATAATTAATTATAATAATTTTTAATTGTCTAATATAATATTAGGGTAAATCAAACAATCCCCAAGTATCACTCGAGACCAGATGGCATCTGGATAAAATCCCATGGCATAGGTAGCCAAGATCTTGGTCTTGGACGTCCAAAACCAATAAAGAAGAGAAGCAAAACACTCTCCAAAGATGAGGGTGGAAATCAGAGGAACCTCCATAGTCCTCCCTCCCACCCCACCCTTCAATGAACCGCACGCCCTCCCTCTCTCCCACCTCGACTCCCACCCGAACCTCCGCGTCCCCTTCCGCTACGTCCGTGCCTTCTCCAGCCGCCGCGAGCACATCCTGCCTCCCGAGTCCGGCCACATCGACCCACTCGTCGCCATATCCAACGGCCTCTCCGCCGCCCTCATCCATTACTACCCTTTCGCGGCCACCCTCCGCCCTTGCCCCAATGACCCCCGCCGCCTCGAGCTCTTCTCCTCCCCCAGCGGTCAGGGCGTCCCCCTCATCCACGCGGCAGCCAACTGCACGCTGGAATCGGTCGAGTACCTCGATGGTTTGGAAGAGAGCACGGGCTTCGTGGAGCAGCTGGCCGCAGACCCGACCCTCGATCAGATGATGATCAACCCATGCATTCTGCAGGTTTTTTTAATAACAGGTGAAAAGTCCGTGTGTCGTATTAAAATTAGGATAAATTAATGCCAGTTCTCAATATTCATTAGGTGACGATATTCAAGTGCGGCGGTTTCACGCTCGGGGCGACCATAAACCACGCGATGTGCGATGGAGCCGGGGCGACTCAGTTCTTCTGGGCCATTTCTGAGCTTTCTCGTGGAGCTGGAAAGGTGTCGGTCGAACCGATTTGGGATCGAGCGGCTCTCCTTGGGCCCAGAGATCCACCGCGGGTTGTGGCTCCGATCGAAGAAGAGGTCAGGGGCCAGGCCATGGTCACTGGAGAAGGGGGCGCGGCGAAGGTGGTGGTTAGGGAGTGGGTCCACGTCGGAGACGATTTGGTGGAGATGTTGAAGGCTGGGTTGGTAGAGAAATGTGGCGTGAGATTCACCACGTTTGAAGCTCTGGGAGCATTCATTTGGCGGGCAAAGTAAGTTAGACTTCCAGCTAGTCTTTCCTTTTAAAATAGTTTTATGTTATTTTTAGTTTTTTTTAAATTATTTTATGTTTGTAAAAAAATTAACCAAAGGAAAAAAATTCGTTTTTTTCCATCTGTATAATTAACCCTTGTTATTTTTTTTATAAGTTTTAACCCTTGACTTTACACCGTGCTGCAGAGTGAGGGCATCAGGAATCCCCGTGGACGACAGGGTCACCTTCTCCTACTCGATCAACATAACGAAGATAGTGAAGCCGCCGCTGCCGGTGGGATATTGGGGCAACTGCTGCGTCCCTGTCTATGTCGACCTGATCGCATCGGAGCTTGTCAACGGACCCATCTGGCAAACCGCCAATCGGATCAGAGACAGCAAGACCCGAGTCACCGACGAGTACGTGAGGTCGTACATCGACCTCCACGAGCTCACCTCCCTCAAGGACGGTGGGGCCGCCGGTGCAACAAAAGGGAGGTCTGGGCACGTTAGCGGCTTCACGGACTGGCGCCACCTCGGCCACTCAAAGTTGGACTTCGGGTGGGGCGGGCCTGTGTCGGTGGTGCCGTTGACGAGGAACATACTGGGGAGTGAGGAGCCTTGCTTCTTCCTGCCCTACTCCGCCCCTTCCGGAGGTAAGGGAAGAAGGGGTGGGTTCAAGGTTCTGGTTAACTTGCCCGAGGGCTCGGTGACTAGATTTAGGGAAGAGATGGAGAAGCTCTTCAAACGAGGCTGTGGGTTATAGTCATGGCCCACGAGTGGGGGATGAAGGCCTTTATATTTGGCCATCGTAAACTATCATTGGATGTCATCAAACTCGTACTGCACCTTTTAATGGGTTTGTTTGGTCCCTCGTAGTTGGAATAACTGACAGGAGTCTACAAATGAACGACCAATCACTATGAGGTCAAACAAGAAAACAACCAATCACTATGAGGTCAAACAAAAAAACAACCAATCAATATGAGGTCAAACAAAAAAACAACCAATCACTCCCTCGGGAAGTTACAAGAGCGCATACTGAAGATAAAATCAAGATACTACCGAACCATGGGTGCCTAGGCATCAATATGCTCATAATGTTTACACGCTCGAGTTGAGTTAGTCCTGCTACAAATCAAACCTGCCTATGATATTCTCACCGTTCACATAACTGATGGAACTCGTGTTTATCCAGATTTGATGAAGTTTGAAGGGCTCACCAATATCCTCTTCCCCTTCCTCTTCCACCCCAACCCCTTCCTCTCCCTCTCACACCACCCCTTCCTCCTTGTGATAAGCCCTCGAGCGCCCTGTTAACAAGCTGATTTTGCATTCCACCAGCTCCACGACCCTTTTTAGATGCCGTTGCACCAGATCCGCTCACTGTGCTAGAAGGTCGTTTCTTACTGCACAGAAAGGTTTTGCAAGCACGGATATCGGTTTTAGAATAAAAAACAAAAAAAATGTCATCCAACTATTTGAACAAGACTCTTGATATTCTCCAATTTAACCCCACTCCCCCCCTCCAAAAAAAAAAAAAAGAAAACTTGCTGGATCTTTGAGGGGCTTACCCAGGCAGGTTAGCTGCAGCAGGTACGGAAGTTTGTGTGGCCTCCTTCCAGGACAAAGTGATACTCTTGTCTCCAATGAAAGATGGTGTCTTAGAATGCAAAGGCTGTACAAACATCACAATTTTAATAACTTAGTAATAACAGAACGAAATCTGCATAAATTTGCAAGGAAGAATTTTAGGCAACAGAAGCTGATTATGTCATCACCTTTGTCATAGCAAGAATATTGTTGCAAGTCCGCAATCCAGATGTGGTATTCTGCTTCTGAGTTTTCTGAACATGATGGAACAAATGTAAAAGATCCATTTGAATTTGAACTGTAAGAAGCGAAGATTAGAAACATACAACATCGTTCTTCTCATCCTCGCTCTTGGCAGCTGCCATGGCTTTGTTGTGTTCAGCCATTCCCTGAGTTAACTTCTTCATAGTGGCCCTGGTCAGCTCCTCAACTACATTTAACCTGCAGCATACAAGATATACAAGGAGACCCAAGATAGGATTTTATACCCTTTTTCAGCCAATAATAAAATTTTATACTTCAACCATAAATTTTTACAGCAAGATTGCAGTAACAAATCTTAAGTTCTTCCCATGCTGGATCAAAATCATAAGTTATTTGATTAACCAAGTCATACGATACTACAACTTGATACCATGAAAGATAAGTCTTGACTATATGATTTTAACTGTTATGAATATAGTTGATAGCTCAGGAGTAGTAACTTTCCTGTAGTTTCATTTCTAAGACCTGATATTTTTTAATCTCATTCAACATTACCAGTATCCAACAATGTATGTCATCAGAGACACCAAATAACACAAGAAATTGAATTAAATGAGGTGATCCTTGTACTGTAATAATAGAAAAATTCAAAGACAAATAAGCACCATTCTCTTAAGAGAAATACAAACAGAAATATAATATTGTCCGCATACATAAAAAATTTGTAAACACCACTAATACCTTTCAGTGAACTCCCTAAAATGCTCAGTGAAGTCCTCCCCAAGCCTGTCAGATGGCTGGCCAGTAACTATTTTGTAACCACACAGACTGTTTGTTGCATTAGGTACCTATTCACCAGATACTAGGTCATACATTTAGTACATCAACAACAATTTAAAAAAATTAAAATTCAGAAGAGCCAGAAACCTTGTGAGCCAAGTGATGAAATGTGTATAAGAGACACTCAACATATGTAAAGTTCATCTCTTCTCCAGTCTTCCTCCCAGGCATGTATTTCTGGAAAGAAAATTACTATTTATATTAAGTAAAAAATAGGTAACAATAGCAAGCATGACATGAAGGAGATGCATGCTACATGTTCATTTAATACATAAACATGCTCCATGCCAAAATAGCATATTAGTTTAGCATAATATGGGTCCAACACAACAAGATGTATGTATCATAAGAACCAATTATAACGTAAAATATACTTGCCTTAAGAAGCTGAACAATAGAAGAAAGAATTTGGCGTGAATCCTGTGGTGTTGTGTATGGCGAAATCTCAGCAATAGCTTTGAGCAAATCTAGCTTTCGCTCCTCAGGAAGCTGAAAGAAAGATACAAGTTCTAAAATTCTCTTTCAAGAAGCTTAAAAAATCCATATATATATATATCTTCATGAGGAGATCTAGAATACCCACCTTATCAATAACTGGTAATACATCTTTATTTAAGTAGTTGAGAAACTTGCTACTTGAAGCACCTCTCTGATAAAAGGTATTAAGCAAGCTTTAAGTTCAGCATAATCAATTTATATAGTGGAATAAATAAATATATTAAAACAGAGCATCTTACAATGAAAAACGGAATTGCCATAAACAAGCAAGATATCAACCGGTCAATATGATCTGCATCAGAGACCTGCAGTTTGTGATTCAACATTAGCATCAACTAAAGGTTCAGTAAGATACTTAAACCCATTGAAATGGTTGAAATCACTGCTCAATCATTAACAATAGTGAAGTTTTCCAAGGGATTTCACAACAAGTCACTACCACGGGCTACAGAGCATTTCCATTTTTAATCATCTACACTGGAAAAGGGTCCGAAAAATGTACACAACTTAATCAGTCACGGGAAATAAGACACTTAACAAGGTTAAAGTTGCCTAATATAAGATTTCCACATACCCACTAGAACAAGATACATTTAAAAAATTATCCCTCGCTATGGTACATCATCTAAAACTTAAGCCCCTAAACTGTTTGAGAGATCATATGGGTATATAACCACACTTCCATCCCAGGGCCAGTTTAAACAGAGCAGAATGAGAAGTGGGCAAACAGGGCTAGGTCCATTGATCAACCGGTTCAATTAGTAATTTTAGTCAGCCCTCGCAGAATACAAGAATGAATTGATCTCTCCACTCACTTGATGCTGATGCTTGACTTGATTTATGAAATAAACATTTATATATTTTACACAACCGTAAAATCAATCATCTATTTCTTCAATAGTTTCTTCGTGGTATACTCAATTGTGGAAATACAATTGTAGTAATGCTTAAAAACTTCTATGTTCTCATATCTACTTCTAAAACAAATAATCATCAAAATAGTCTTGCAATACTTTTCATTATACTCATTGAATTCACACTGAAAAATTGCCATTTCTTGGAGAACGCTCCTAATAAGTCATGGAGGTTAATCATAAGATAGAACTCATTTCTGATAACAGTATGTTAGAACATAGCATACAAAAATGATAATATCATATGTACTATATTAGGGGCTTACTGTGAACTGGGCATCCAAATCTGCCTGTGCCTCAATAAGTCCAACAAGCTCCTTCATGCGTTCAGGAGGTGCTTTATCACCAAATAAACTTAGACCCTTCAAGAAATCCATGAACATTCTAAATTCTGCTCCAGTTACATCTTCCAAGCTCTACAATGTAATGCAACCACGTTTTACATTACATATAGAAGTTCTCATCCAGACACAAAACCCAAATCCACAATAGCAAAATAAGAATTGAGATTACCTTTTTAATCAAGTCAGTTATATGTCTTTCCATCTCCTCCTGAGGTTTCAAAAGCTCAGCTTTTGCTGGGAAGACCTACAGTTGATATCACATTGATCAGATTCTAGCTAACCAGATTTGCTAACATGATAAAATAAGTGAAGCCCATGGCAGCCATTTAAACATATAAGTAATACCTTATCCCGAACAAAGCTCAAAATCTTCTCTCTTATTAATTCTTCAGTGCTAGGTTCATCCACATTTAAAATTCGACCAAAAAGGGTGGTCAAAGAGGCTGCACAAGCAATAAATCAGTTCACAAAAGAGTTTCTTCAAAGACAATAAAAATATTAGGCTTAATCAATAAAAGGTTTTTAGGTCATACAATATTGAGCTTGATATGTTTTAGCAAGAAGCAATGACAGAGATATGAACAAGGACAATAAAAACTCAAACAAAATCTAGGGAATACAATTCTACAAATTGAGCTTTATCATTCTTATAAATTTTAACTTGTATATTACAGTGTCCAAGATAAAAAATATGTCCCCTTTACAAAGTCCGCATATATGTTCAGAGAACATACCTTTCACATCCTGTCTCAGCAGTGACATAAGTGCCTTATTTACAGCATCACGCGCAACAAAATCCTCTACAAAGCAAGATAAAACATGGTTGACATCAGTTCACCCAACGTCTAGGATATCTCAAATTTTTTATCTTCAAATGCTTAGATAGATAAAGACACTTGCACGTAAATAATGAAAATCTAGTCTCAAGGAATAAATGTTCTCAAAGCCCCAAACAGACACATTCCCGCGCACGCACACACAAAGAGGATTTACCATCTGCAAGAAGCTGTACTAAAATGTCAACAATTTTAGAGACATTTTCCAGATTGTCCTTGCAAAATAGAGGAAGACCACGGATTGCTTGCACACGGACCTGCAATTTTGCATATGTTTAAGAAAGAAATACAGGAAATAATTAAAAAAAACAGCCTCAAGTTATAGTGATGGTGGTGGGGAGGGGATATGTTTATACAGAAAATAAGCCACCCATATCAGATATATAAAATAATAAAAAAAAAAAAACTAACCCCGAGATCTTCTTCCTCAAGTAGATCAAGGTGGCAGTCCAATGCAGGTCCCCAAAGGTCAGGGAAGAACTTGAAAAATCTTGGGATTAGTTGGGCAGCCAATTGCTTTGATTTGACACTTGAATTTGCCGCATCAATTATTCCCTGATAGTCCTTTGCGTTCTGCCACAAACAACATAGCAGGTTTAGTCACAAGGGAGAATAATGTCATGACTACAATGACGATAGTGAAGAACACTGCTCAACTTGCTTTCTGATTTGACAGTACTCCATTAAACCTTGGTAGGTTCTAAAAAGATATACAAACTAAAACCGAAGTTGTCAAATTTAAGAAAAAGATCTACCATTAGAAGAATAGATTGCATCCAGACATGATTAAGCTCAGTTACTGACATGGTCAATTAAGTCTACTTCGACCAACGATTTTCCAAAACAAAAGCCGCCACGTTCAATGTAACCCTAATCTAGGCGTGCAGGAGGAACGATGAACGTAGGCAGAGCTACTAGACACTAGAAGTCACCTGAGACTTATCCTTTGATTCATTAAGCCGCTCCCCGAACTCGTAGAGCTTCTCGATATGTTTGGCCTCGTCAGCGAAGTCCGCCATCGGCAGCGGCAGTAGTGACAGTAGCAGCAGCAACGATAACCAAGTCCGATGAAGCTTTCAGGAGGAAACCGGAAGAAGAGACAATTGAATATTACAATAAAGAACTGGATGCCCTTTGAGCTGAGGATAATCTAGAGCTCTGGAGCACCGCGACTTCAATGGCGGAATTACTTGGCTAGGGTTTTGGGCTCGCACAAGTGAATTGTTCCACAAGTGGGCTTTAACTCAGCACGGCACACTAAAGAAGAGAAGAAACTGGTCGCACTATCTGTTCGTTCCGTGATTTTAAGTTTCAGACTCGAGCACGAGATACTGTATTAGCAGTTTAGTCCACCAATATGTGAAATATTAATAATTTTGTCTATTAATAATATTTTATTAATAACTTACCCTTTCAATCTTTTATTTGTCAAATTAGGGATGACTGATTGGTAGCAATTAGTTCCAAGTCTAAAATTGGAGCCAATTACATTCCTACATCATGGGATGGAAAGGGGTTAATAAATAAGTGCACCTTTTTTTTTGCACAATACGTAAATCTACTACTTATGGGTCTTATTAAGGTTTCCAAGAAATTGTAGAGATCAAGCTTAGCTACATTAATAATGAATTCGCCATATTAATGGGAGAATTTTAAAGAGAGAGGTAATACTTTATATTATGTAGGCAAATAACACCATATATTATTATATTTATAATATACCTGATAATTAAAAATATTTATCAAATACATGTGGATTATATTAATCTCTTTACCACTCAATTTTTAAGAATTAACATTATATTAGATCTCATTTAATTTAATTATGGTTCTCCATCCATAATTAATATCAAGTAGTAAAAATTATTTATGAATATTGAAAATTTTTCATAGCAATTACATCTAATTCACCCATTAAAAAAACCTTTCCTATAGTTATAATGAAATATAACTTTACAACAAACCAAATAATACTCAACAGACATGTTAAATTACAACTTGATTTGGTCGAAATACTATAAATAATCCCCACTTTTCGCGGTATAAAATGATAATTTTCTCTAAAATATCATTAAAAGTCAAACATATCTTATTTATTTATGGTTTTCTAAAAACAAAATTATCAAAAATATTTCCAAATAAAGAATATATAGACGTTATACTTATCTGTTGAACTAACTTGTATTTTTTTCTCAACATTTTAAAAAGTTTCCTCCTGAAAAGAGGTAAAAGGAGTGAGTGAGTTATACAAGTCAAGTAGATGGTATAGGGAATAAGGATAAGGGATTTTCAATTTTCACATTATATCTCCATCCTCCTCGTTACTAGGTAACTTAACCCCCACATTCATTTTTATCATTAAAAAGGGAAATTCTAAATTTATACTTTATGTATTTGGTTTAACAATCAAGCACACACCCTTTACCATCAAAGTGATCATATATTTGTAAAGTAATATACGACTATTCTACTTGTGGTATGAAGCGACTTTACCGACCACCCTGGTAGAAGGTTACATGTAAACCTCGTTCTCTCGGACTAAGGAATCAGAAAAGGGAACCAAAAATTTAAGAGAAAAAATCGAGAAACTAAGAGAACTGAAAATGGTAAAAAAAAGCCAAAACTGGGAATTTGGAAATCCCATGTGGCCAAGAAATACTTAAACACCAGGAAAAGGAACTAGGAAGATATTAGAGATGAAAATCAGACCGGTTTAGGGTGCACCAGACCTGAACCAAATTAAACCATGAAGAACCAGTTCAATAATTTATTTTTCTAGGTGAATTGAAAATATCAAATTGGGAAATTGAAGCCACAATTAGATATAAAATGGATTTAGATTAATTTATAAAATTTGGAAAACCGATCGAATCGGGCATAAATCGACCGATTTTCATTTTCGAGTCTTTGAACCCAATCAGACTGGACTAGTCAACGGTCCAGTCAGTCAACAGACCACTACTAGGTCAACGTCTAGTCAGTAGGCACAACCAATCAACATGCAACACGTGGCAAAGCACACCTAGTTAGCCAATCAGAAGGCGACACATGTCATCTTTCAGCGGTCAAAGAAGGAGAATCCACGTCACCGACAACCGACCAATAGGAAAGTGACACGTGTCCCAGGTCAATGGTCAATGTAAAAAAGGCTCTATCAATAAGACTGACCAATGATGAGCTAACATGTGGCAAGGACGCCACATCACCATTCGACAAGGATGTTGGAGAAACAACTGACTAATAAGAGGTTGACATGTGGCATGCCACGTCGGATGGCTTCAGCTAATCAAAGACTGACACGTGGCAGTGACACTATGCGTTAGGTGGGAAAGCTGACATATTTAAATCAACCAATCAAAGGACACTATGTGTCACGGTCAACAATCACCAAAAATACGGTCAGTAGAAATGTGTGCACGAGTAGCCAATAGGAGGCTACCACATGTTCGATCAATGACTAACTAGGCTGTTGAGTAGGAAGCCACGTCAATAAAGCCAACCAATCATGGAGCACCACATGGCAAGTCTGCATGTGCAAAGCTCGCACGTGTGGAACAAGGTCATCTTCAACCTTCCATATGAGAGAAGATGAGGCCGACATCTGGCCACCGAAAATTCGACGACCAATAAATTCCTCCTATCACGACCGTAAATGAGAGGAATTAAGAGTGAGCATTGATGAATGGATAGACTTGTCTATAAACTCCGTCCTCTTAGAATAAGAAAATGGGGAAAAAGAACCAACCAATTTCATGAGAAAATTGAAAACCTAAGTGAACCGAAAATCATAAAGAAGGGTTAGAACCAAGAAATTTAAATCCCAAGTGGCCAAAAAACACCTAAAACACCATGGAAAGGAACCATGAAGAGATATGAAGTGAAAACCGGACTGGTTTAGGGTGAACCTGACATGAACTAGGTTAAACCACGAAAAACTAGTTCAATAATTCATTTTTCTAGGTGGCTTAAAAATATTAAATTGGGAAATCGAAGCCACCATTAGATAGAAAATAAATTTAGATTAATTTAGAAATTTTTAATTTTTGGAAAATTGTTCGAATCGGGCCAGAACTGACCGATTTACTATTTTGGGTCACCGAACCCAATCGTATCAAACTGGTCAATGGTTCAGCCGGTTAATGGATCGCTGCCAAGTCAGCACGTAACATGTGACGAAGCGTGCCCAGTCAACCGTGGAGTCAGCGCCTCAAAGTGCAGACCAATTAGAGCGTGACATGTGTACTTGGTCAACGATCAAAGAAGGAAACCCACGTCAGCAATGATCGACCAATAGGAGGGTGACACGTGTCACTATCAACGGTCAACAGAAATACGGTCAGCAGTCACATAGACACGAACAACCAATAGGAGACTGCAATGTGTTCGGTCAACGGGTTAAAGGCTGACTAGGTTACTGAGTAGGAAGCCGCGTCAACAAAGTCAACCAATCATGAGGCACTATGTGCACGTCCGCACGTGGGAAGCCACATGTGCAGAACATTGTCGTCTTCAACCTGGCATCTAAAAGGAGAGAGAAATGACAGGTTGGCCACTAGAAATCCGACGACCAATAAATGCTTCTGATCTCAGCCATAAATGGAGCAATTGAGGTCGAGTGATTGGTGAACGCATAAGTCTGTTAGTCCCCGAGCTCCCTATATAAAGAGCTCCTCTTCGTTCATCCTCATCATCCCTCAAACACTCGGAGAACAAGAAGTGCTCAGTTTTCCAACGAAACTCAAACCAGAGCTCCGACTTGGAAACTTTTCTCCACCTTAAAAAGTGAATTCGAGTTCTTTAGAATCATGAGGAAGTTAGCTAAATGACTACAACCTCCATTCAACTTGAGGATCATCGGAGAAGATCCAGCGAGCTCGCACAGTACTGTCACTCCATGGCAGTCAACAACCCAAGCTGCTTGAGCTCAATTTGAGCCATCCCCAAATCAATTCCAGCCAAACCAAGCTCCCTAAACCACCCCTAGAGGTGCCTCAACCTTCCCTGAGCTAAGTTGGCAAGTCCCCTCCGCCACCTGCCGCCGAAAAATACTGTTCACATTACATTTGTACTGAAATTTAAACTATGAAATTCGCACTGCTAAGGCCACTAATTGAGGCATGGTTTGATCTAGGAAGGATCACCAAGGAGAGAGCAATCCATTGGAATCGAGAGCTCCTATCACCGGCTCTTTACCAGTTTGTAATTGAAGCTTTCTCTCTCTAGAACTATTTTCCGAAGAAGCTTTGTTTGAGAATTTCTAAGCCAAATGAAGTGTTTTAAAGCTTGAAATGATGAGAGAGACATAGGGAATATGATTTTGATCATGAATGGGGACAATTTCCCAAGTTTGGGTGGTCGATTGAATGAAACAAGTTTTTAGGGTCAAATGGCAATTTTTGGAAAAATTGGGCAATTTGGGAAAAATTGGGGGTCGAAGTGTAATTTAAGGAAAACTAGGGGACTTTCATGAAATTAACTCCCAATTGAGATCCAATTGGCTAATTGGATGGAATTAAGGGCCAATTGGCAATTTTTGGAAATTTGGGACCAATTGGTAATTTTGGAAAAATTAAGGACCAATTGGTGATTTTGGAAAATTAAGGAACTAAGAGGGATTTTGGAAACCCTAGGGACTTAATTAAAAGTAATTGAGCATTAGGAACCTAAAGTCAAATATTATGATCTTTAGGAACCTAATTGCAATAACGCATAAATTAAGGGCCTTTTTGCCAAACTGTACTTATGGGAATACCTAGACCATGTAGGTTTTGGTTGCGCGAGTACTTGTGTAAAGGAACACATCCGAGACTTGGAAATTCGGATGGGACACAAATGTCACAACTATCGGGTGAGTGGGCTTACTAATGTCATACCCGGGTGGGGTGATGAGCGCATTTAAAATTGAAAATCCACTTATGATTGAGACTTTTTATGTCATGCCCCGACCCAGTTTAGTTGAGGTTTCGTGATCAACCTGCCACCCTTCCATGCATCATCCAAGTATCCCTACCCTAATGATACAGGAAAGCTCCCCGAGCTTCTCGACCTACTGGATGCCATACCGCCCTTATACACCTTAGGTCATCTAGCAGTCCTTGGGATCCATCACTACCTCATGTCAGGTGTTCTGATGGCACGAATCTCACATTGCATGCACAAATCAAGAGTCTTTTAAGTTATAGCCATTATCTTTGGCCCTCTAACGCAACGGTCTGTTGGCTTGGCTTTAACCCACGCATACTAGCCCAACAGGTTTGACAACTTGGCTTTGGCGAAGCAGCGGTTTGGCCCAACAAGCCCAACAACTCAGACTTGGCTCGGTGGGTATCACACACAATTTCCCATTAATTGGATCTTTTAGCATTACTCATCATATGCTAGTTCTAGACGGGTCCATACTCATGTCCATCGACCTTGGGCCCACTTGCATACCTAGCCTAAGCCTTGGAATTAGCTCTCAAATATTTTAAGCAAGGTCACCTAGTTAGGGGAGGCTAATTCCGAGAAAATTATTTTCAAAATCTAACCGTCATTCCAACCGTAATGGATGTTATAGCATTCCCACTCACCCGACAATTTTGGTAGGGTCATCCCAGCGGGGTTTGGCTTCGCGGGGTGCTTTCAGAAGTCGGCACTCGAGTAGTCTGCTCCTACACGGCATGAAGATTCATATCAGGGTGTGTCAACTGAGACGTCGCATAATTTCTAGTATTTGTGCAGAGGGTCTTGTATTTTGCCTTAATTGCACTTAGGTCCTCGATTGCCCCTTAGTCTCAATTAAGCCCTTGGGATTTCCAATCATCCTTCTTAGGTCCTTAACTCTTTTAAATTCACCTATTGGCCCTTAGTTTTTCCAAAATTGCCATTTAGTCCCTAATTTTCCAAAAAATGCAATTTGGTCCTCAACTTTTAAAAATTTTCCAATTTGCCCCTTAATTTGCCCAAATTGCCAAATTGGCCCTCAATCGGGAGTGAATTTCATGAAAATACCCCCAATTTCATCAATTTTCCATTCGACCCTCCAATTTTTGAAAAATGCACAAAAGTTTCAAAATCCCCAATTTTGCCCTCTTCTTCTTACCCAATTTGAGCATATGAACATCCGGATCTTACCTCGTCCAATCAATGACCTGTAAGTCCTTAATTTCTTCGTTTCTTGCTATAATTTGTCTCCTTCAACCTCCTCAATCTTCCTACACTTTGAATTTCCGAAGCTTCGTTAGAAAACTTAGAGAGAGAGAAAGCTTGCTTAT
Source organism: Trapa incisa (assembly GCA_030064435.1). Taxonomy (NCBI): domain Eukaryota; kingdom Viridiplantae; phylum Streptophyta; class Magnoliopsida; order Myrtales; family Lythraceae; genus Trapa; species Trapa incisa. The sequence goes on from CM057771.1 coordinate 17,285,407, forward strand.
CTTACCGACGGAGGGGCGATGGCCGAAGCTGAAGGTGGGTGGGGGGGGGGGGGGGGGGGGGGGGGAGGGAGGGGCAGCTAATGCTTGTCGATGGGAACCTACCAGGATGGAATCCTGCTACAATTCGTTGCTGCCTGCGAGAATTTGAAGAGAAAAGTTTCAGGGGGGGGGGGGGGGGGGTGCTGCTCCAAAACTTAGAAATTCCAATGAGGAGAGGCAAAATTGAGCTTACCATGGGTCTGAAAGGGGATGTAGAGGGTCTTAGGCAGTTAAAGGTGGCCAATGCTGGCCGTGGAAGGGCTAAGGGAGTCAGGGTTGGGTCGGTCAGGAGTTCATTCTTTCAAGCTCCGGAGTAACTTCACTGTGCTATAGTCTCTACACTTCTCTGGTTGTTCTTTGGTCGCTTTTGAGAGTGTCTTGAGCTAGAGCACTCTTCCCCAGTTCCAATGCCACCCATCAGAGCTTCTCTGGTTGTGAAAATGCTCATCGTTGAAGCCTTGATCGAAGTGTCATCAGAAAAGAAGCTGTTTGTCTTCAAAGAGTGCTTGAGAGGTGAGGAGGACTAATGGAAGGGTGTTCTTTATATTGGGAGCTCGACAACTGTTCAAGCTACTGGCTAGCGTGAGACTCAGCCATCGACGACCTGACCGGAGAAATTTCGACTCGCTGAAGACTCCAGCATTTTCAGCCTCTCTCTCTCTTCTCTGTCAGCAGTCTGAGGTTGAAGATAATGACGTGGTGGGCATGCCACATGGCATGTTGTGATTCGCCGGTTTTTCTAACATGGAGGTCCAACTCAACCGTCGTGTTAGCCATTGGCCGGTTAATCAGACATGTGGCAGCCTCTCATTGGCTGCTTGTGTTTGTGTGAAAGGCTGATGGGTCTCTCGCTGACCATTGACTGGACACATGGCAGCCTCCCATTGGTTGTTCGTGTCTGTGTGGCTGCAGACAGGGCACTTGACGTGTCTGGTCCGTTGACCGATTGGACCGTTGACTAGTCTGGTCTAACCAGGTTCACTGTCCTAAATTCGAAAATCGGCCGGTTCATACCCGATTCAACCGGTTCTCTGAAATTAAAAAATTACTAAATTCATTTTCTATTTAATGATGGCCTCAATTTCCCAAATTGATACTTTTAAGCCACCTATAAAAATAAATTATTGAACTGGTTCACTATAGTTCCTCCCGATTCAATCTGGTTCGGGTCTAGTTCACCCCAAACCGGTCCGGTTCTCTCATCAATTCCACTACCCAGTTCTTCCTCACAATTTTTGTGAATTTTTGGTTGCTGGGGATTTTCCAATTTCCCTTGTTAACCCTTATTTACTATTTTTTATGGATTAAATTGGCTCGGTTTTCAACAACAGTGTCGATTCTCTTTCCGGTTTCCCTAGTCCGAGGGGACGGGTTCCACAACTCTCCCCTCCTTTTACAAGTTTTGTCCTCAAAACTTAGTTGTTCCTCTTTTCTCCCAGAAGGGGATCCCAATGCAGACCCCTTAGGGTACAAGTCGATATCCTACCTATAAACCCCGTTCTTTAAAGACAAGAAAACCGGGAAAAGAACCGGTCAATTCAAAAGAGAAAACTAAGTTGGTTCATGAACCATAACCAATAAAGGAGGGATAAAATGGGAAATTGAAAAATCCCAAGTGACTCAAAGAGTCATAAAAATCATGGAAAAGAACCTTGGGACAAATGGGAAGAGAAAACCAGATCAGTTCTAGGTGAACTGAACATGAATGAGATTGAGCTAGTTTGAATCTTACTTGAACTAATTGTTAAATTCATTTTTCTATGTGGCTTAACATATTCAAATTAGGGAATTGAAGCCACCATTAGATAAAGAATGAATTTAGATAAATTTAGAAAATTTTAATTTTGAGTTAACTGGTCGAATCGGGCCTAAATCGACCGATTTTTGCATTGAACCTGGTCGGACCGGTCCGGTCCGGTTCAAAACAGTGTCATCTTCTTTCTAAGGATGACAACACTATTCATTAATGTAGAAAATGGATAATGCCGGTGAAGCTGAAATCGTTCCATTCAATCCCTTTTAGGGTGAGGATAAGCTCGGCCAAAATGGAATGTTGTAGGGTAGAGAGTCCCGAAGCTCCCTATATAAAAAGCTACTCTCCATTCATCCTCCTCACACCTCAAATCTCCATTTCTCTCAACTGCTCCATTTTTTTATGAAGCTCGAACCAAAGCTCTAATATAGGTCTTTTTCTTAGACTTAGAAGGCTAGGTCAGGTCCTATAGACCCCGGGAGAAGTCAACTACTTGACAACAACTTCCTTTCAACCCGAGGACCGCCGGAGAAGTGCCGGAGAAGCGCCGGCGGAATCAAACAGTGAAGTAACTCCAAAGGACCGAAGCTTCCATATTTTGGCCGAGTTGAATTTGACCAAATTCGGCCCTCTTCCAGCCAAACCAAGCCTCCTTGACACCTCCATGACCTTCATACGTCCACAACAGAACTGAAAGGTAAGCTAATTCGACCCTCCTCTGTCACTTCCGATCGGAGTTAGAGAGAAAATGTGCTAAAGCTTACTGATGAGATTCTCATTGATACCAATTATAGCAATTCTTGATCCTAGAATGAACTTTAGGATGAGAGCTACCTTTCCAAATAAAGAGCTCGGACTGCCGCACCTCCGACGATAAGTTTTTAAAACTTTCTCTTTCTACGAATGATTTTTCGGTGAAGCTCCTCTTGAGCTCGTTTTGGACTAAAATCATGCAATTCAAAGCTCAATTGAACAGTATGGAAGTGTAGGAACTGATTTATACCACCAATTGAAACATTAACCCCGATTGAATGGCCAATTTGAAGAAATCAAATTTGGTGAATTTGAAGGGGAGAAATTGGGGAAATTTTGGGTGAAAAAATTGAGAATTTTGGAAAATTGATGGATCTCTTTGCAATTTCCCAAAATTGAAGGCCAATTGGTCAATTTTTGGAAAACTTGGGGTCAAATTGCCATTTTTTGGAAAGTAGGGGCAAAATTGTAATTTTTTAAATTTTGGAGGGCCAAATTGGAAATTTGGAAAACTTGAGCCCCTTATGCAATTTTGAGTAAATTGAGGACTTAAAGAGAATTTTGGAAGTCTTTGGACTCAATTTGAGAAAAAGTTAGCATTAGGGACCTAAAGTCAATGAAAATGAACTTTTGGGACCTAAGTGCAATTAACTAACAATTTTGAGCTTAGTCACCCATACATGAGAAAACGAAGGCTACCATACCAAACCTTAATTGACAAAGATGCCTAAAACGTATAGAGACACGGGAGATGGAACGCTAGCAAGAAAAAGCTAGTGTAGACTCGAAAACCAACTAGAGACGAACACATCAGGGTCACCGGGTGAGTTGCCATATTTAACGTCATTCCATGATGAACTTCCTTGAAAAAAGGAAAAAAAACCCACTTACCGGTTATAAGCAGAGATATCATCACACCCATTTAGTGTGATGAGGATGAAAATAACTTTTTGTGAGAAGTGTTCTCCCCTCACTATGTGCCAAAGCTTAAAAGATTTGGGAGACCTTTTTAACAGGAGCTAGAACAACTCAGACAAGCTAGAGGCCTTGGATTTTTTAACTCATGGGGTAAATGCTCAGTTTTGGAAAATCACGTGTAGTGGGCCCAAGGCCAGTGGGCACGAGTAGGAGCTCATAAAAAAACTTGAGTAAAGGAAGCCATGAAAATGTCTAATGAAATTGTTATGTGATTTCGCCATGGTACTAAGTCAAGACCGACAATAATCGACGGACTGGTAGCAGTGCGTCAGGGCTAGGTTGACGGACCGACCTATACAAATAGTTGCATGTCGGGTCGAGGGTCGGAGTTGTTGGACCATTGATACCAAAGATAATGGCTATAAATGAAAAACTATTGTTTGTGCATGCACTTATGGTACATGACCATCAAGATGCCTAAGAGGGGTAGTGATGGGTCCTAAGGGCTACTGGATAACACAGTGGAGATAAGGGCAATTCGTTATGCTAGTTAGTCGGGAAGCTCGGAGTAACTTCTTGTGCATGAGATCGGAGTGGGGTCAAGATGAGATCTTTGTCCTCATACGGACACCGAGTGGCATTCAGATCTGAAGGTCGAATGTCGAGAACATCCACTCAGACCCAGGGTAGAAGTGGATGGGCTTCTATATTGATGGACGGTAAAGATGCTCTGATCCACAAGTGGGTGCAATGGATGGGTTGTACCTGCGAATGTGTGTACCCTTCCTAATGATTAGCGTGTGTTTGTTTGCTAAATGCCTCCTAAGGTAAGGGGATGGGCTAAAAAGAGCTAAACACACTTAATATGGGAAAGGAAGAAGGTTTTGAAAACTTAAATTGAGGAAAATATTTTTAAAGTGAATGATAACCTTGACATGTTTTAGATAAACTAAAACTATTTTTAAAGAAAACCCACTCCCAACACTCGCTCACTAAGTTGTAGAACTCACCCCCTCCCTTTTATCCCTTTTCAAGAATAAGGAGATATAATAAAGAAAACGTGAAGATGTATCCCCCATCAGGTATGCTTAAAATTTCTTTTAAACTTGCATTTGATTGATTTATGCTATTCTAGGGAACAAGGTTTGAAATTACGCATAGCTGCTCTTGATTAAAAGAAGGGGAAAACCCCTCTTAAACCAAGGGAGCGGCAAGTTGATCATGGGGACTTGACCAAACTGGGTCGAGGCGTGACATTACCGTTTTGGCTACTTCTTTAGCCTAAATTCCCTTACACTCTTGGATTTAGTTAGTTTGACTCGTCCTCCCCCCTCCTCCCCCCCCCCCCCCCCCCCCTCCTCGGTGTTCACAGAGTTCCTTAGGTCCAATACTCCCTACCGCTCAAGGTCAGACTTTTCCTTCCGAAGGGTTTTGTCTAGGATCGGTGTTCTAACGTGTCCAATCACACCTGGGTTTGCCTACTACCTTCTTCTTTAGGACTCCTTGGTTCGTAATCCTTTGGGCTTTTGTGTCTGCCCATCTCAGTGTTATTCCCCTTCCGTGGCCCATTAGTCTGTCCTTTCGTACCTAAGTTCCCTTTTTGTCGGTTGTTGGACCTATATGCCCGTGGTAGTAAGACTCATGCGTTTTGTTGCCCCACCGTAGGCCTGAAGCCCTGCTTGCCTTGCGATTGGGACTGCGTTATTTCCCTCTTTTCCTTAGAGCATACTCCTTCTTGTTCTTACTTTTGCATTATCTATGTTACTTCGTTACTCGACTCTCTTTAACCTTAGGTTCCAATTTCATGTGTTCCTTCCATGCTTCGATATCCCTAGAATGTAGATGTTAGACTCCTTGTGTGAGTTTGAGGTTCCCCGTGTTTATTCGTCCTACTCTATCACCTTGTTGAGTCTACCTGACTCTGACTGTCGGGTCTCTAGCCCCCTGCTAGTCCCATCAACCCATCGGGGTTCTCCTTCCTCAATCTGTTCTCAAGTCCACTGGCGTTCTCCGACTAGCGAGGGGTCCTTCCCTCCCCTTACTCCTCTCTTCTCTCTCTCTATTTGGGGCCATTATGCTTGCTGACCCATAGCAATCGTACTCCCTTGGGTTCATTCCTTTCCCTTGTTCCAAATGGAGAGACTTGGTGTAAACCCTATCCTTTAAAGATAAGAAAATTGGGAAAAGAACCGGTCAATTAAAAAGAGAAAACCGAGCTGGTTAATGAACCTTAATCAATAGAAAAAAGGGTAGAATGAGAAATTGACAAATCCCAAGTAACTAAAAGGGTCATAAAAATCATGGAAAAGAACCTTGGCACAAACGGGATGAGAAAATCATACTGGTTCAGAGCGAACCGGACCTAAACTAGATTGAACCATACTTGAACCGATTTCTAAATTTATTTTTCTAGGTAGCTTAAAATGATCAAATTGGAGAATTCAAGATACCATTAGATAGAGAATGAATATAGATGAATTTAGAAATTTTTAGTTTTGAGAAAACTAGTTAAATCGGGCATGAACTGGCCGATTTACGCATTGAACCCGGTCAGACCGGTCCGGTCTAGTTCGAAACAGTGTCATCTTCTTCTCATGATAACATCACTGTTCATTAATGCAGAAAATGGATAATGCCAGCGAAGCAGAAATCACTCCATTCAGACCATTTCAGGGCGAGGAAAAGCTCGACCAAAATGGAAAGTTGTTGGGAAGAGGGCCCCCAAACTCCCTATATAAAAAGCCCCTCCCCATTCATCCTCCACACACCTCAAATCTCCATTTCTCTCAACTGCTCCATTTTCTGGTGAAGCTCGAACCAGAGCTCCGACATAGGTCTTTTTCTCAGTCTTAGAAGGCTAGGTCAAGTTCTATAGACTCTGGGAGAAGTCAGCTACTTGACATCAAGTTCCTTTCGACCTGATGATCGTCGGAGAAGCACTGGCGGAATCAAACAGTGAAGCAGCTCCGAAGGATCGAAGCTGCCCTATTTTGGCCGAGTTGAATTTGACCAAATTCAGCCCTCCTCCGGCCAAACCAAGCCTCTCCGACACCTCCCCAACCCTCACATGTCCGCAATAGAGTTGAAAGGTAAGCCAATTCGACCATCCACTATCATTGCCGGTCAGAGTTAGAGAGAGAAAGTGCCAAGTTTACTGATGAAATTCTCCCTCGATTTGATACCAATTGTAGCAATTTTTTATCCTAGAATGAACTTTAGGACGAGAGCTACCTTCCTAGATAGAGAGCTCGGACCGTTGCACCTTCAATAGTAAGCTTTCGAAGCATTCTCTCTCTACGAATGATTTTTCAGCGAAGCTTCGTTTGAGCTCATTTCGGACTCAAATCATGCAATTCAAAGCTCAATTGATTCGTATGGAGGTGTAGGAAGTAATTTATACCTCCAATTAAAATAATTAACCTTGTGATTGGACAATTTGAAGAAATCAATTTCGGTCATTTTGAAGGTGAGAAATTGGGAAAATTTTTGGGGAAAAATTGGAAATTTTTGAAAATTGAGGGACATCTTTACAATTTCTCAAAATGGAAGTCTAATTAACCATAAGAAAGATATTTGGGGACAAATTGGTCAATTTTTGGAAAATTTGGGTTCAAATTGCAATTTTTGGAAAGTATGGGCAAAATTGTATTTTTTAAAAAGTTGGAGGATCAAATTGGAAATTTGGAAAACTTGAGCCCCTTATACACTTTTGCGTAAATTGAGTACTCAAAGAGAATTTTGGAAGTCTTGGTACTCAATTTGGGAAAAAGTTAGCAATATGGACCTAATGTCAAGGAAAATGAACTTTAGGGACCTTATAGCAATTAACTAACAATTTTGAGCTTAGTTGCTCATATGTGAGAAAACGAAGGCTGCCATGCCAAACCTTAATTGACAAAGATGCCCAAAATGTGTGGGGACACGTGAGATGGAACACCAACAAGTAAAAGCTAGGGTGAACTCAGAAACTGATTGGGGACGAACAAGTCACAGTCATCGGGTGAGTGGGCTAATTTACACTTCATACCCGGTTGAGATGATGAGGACATTTTGTAAATTGGAAGCCACCGTGAGTGGTATTAATTACATCATACCCAGTTGGGATGATGAGCTTACTTTTATGAAAATAAAACCTACTTATTGGTCGCAAGTAGAGATGATCATACCCAGTTGGTATGGCGAACTTCCTTGAGAAATGGAGAAACCCGCTTACCAGATGTAAGCGGAGATATCATCACATCCAATAGGTGTGATGAAGTTGAAAATGAACTTTTATCAGAAGTGTTCTCCTCTTCTTGTGTGCCAATGCTTAAAAGATTTGGTAGACCTTCTTAATAGGAGCTAGAACAACTTAGATAGGCCAGAGGTCTCGATTTTTGAAAATGCTTAAATGCTCAGTTTTGGAAAATCACGTACAGTGGGGCCAAGGCCAATGAGCAAGAGCAGAAGCTCATAAACATACTTGAGTTAAAGAAGCCATGAAAATTTCTAATGAAATTGTTGCGTGAATTCACCATGGTACCAAGTCAGGACCGACAGTACTCGATGGACTAGCGGCAATGTGTTAGGTCCAAGTCGACGGACTGACCTAGACAAACAACTACAGGTCAGGTTGAGGGTCAGGGCCATTGGACAATTGGCACCTAAGATAATGGCCATATGTGAAAATTATATTTTGTCCATGCACTTGTGGTACATGACCATCAAAATGCCCAATATGGTTAGTGATGGGTCATAAGGGCTACTAGACAACATGGTGGAGATAATGGCAGTTCATCGTGCCAGTCAGTTAGGAAGCTTGGAGTAGCTTCTTGTCCATGAGACCGGGGTGGGGTCAGGATGAGGTCTTTGTTCTCATATGGACATGGAGTGGCATTCGGGTCTGAGGGTCAGATGTTGAGAACATTTCACTCAGACCCAGGGTAGAAGTGGATAGACTTCTATATTGGTGGACGGTAAAGACACTCTAATCCACAAGTAGGTGCAGTGGACAGGCTACACCTGTGAATGTGTGTACCCTTCTTGGTGAATGGCATGTGTTTATTTGCTAAATGCCTCTCGAGGTAAGGGGATGGGCTAAAAGAGGTAAACACACCTAATGGAAATGGAAAAATTTTTAAAAACCGAACTTTGAGTAAACCTTCTTTTAAAGGAAATGATAACCCTGTCACGGGTTAAATGAAGCTATTTTTCTTAAAAACTCACTTCCAACACTCACTTACTGAGTTGTAGAACTCACCATCTCCCTTTTATCCCTTTTTAGGAATAAGGAGATATAATAAAAAAAAATGTGAAGATGTATCCCTCGTTAAGTATGCTTAAATTTTCTTTTTAAATTTGCATTTGATTGATTTATGCTATTATAGGGAACGAGGGCTGAAATTACGCCTAGCTCCTCTTGATTAAAAGAAGGGGAAACCCCTCTTAAACCAAGGAAGCGGCAGGTTGATCACAGGGATCCGACCAAACTAAATCGATGAGTGACAACTTGAGTGGTATCTAAGCCATGTTCACTTGAAAGCATTATCAATAATATGTCCTGACACTAACAAAAAACTTAACTACCCTATAGGAAGAAGAGTTCCTAGGAAGTTCACTGTGTGAACTAAAGCCACACACGAGATTCTGAAAAAGACACCTACCTCAAGAGAAGCAGTCATTCGAAGGTTGTTAGTGGTCGAAAAGAGAATACCCAAAGATATGGCCGAAGACTATAGAAAACTAGTTGGAGTATTACTAGAACCAAAATGCATAATGTATACTCCTTCAAGGCAGGAAAAACCTATCCCTCCTTTAAGGAGCCTGACACCCCCTTCAGTCCCGCAACAGCCAAAAAGGACTACAACTAAGAAGGAGGCCTAAGATAACTATTGGGATGCCCATGTAACCTTTATGAAAGTCCACCAAACACCCCCACCAGCTCAATACAACTTTAACCCTTCCCAATGGATGAGATGGACCTATGAGTGCGAGGCTGAGGTGCAAAGAAGGTACAAACTCGAGATATCCCATGAAGTCCATCCTATTAGGGAAGCCCAACGAGAGTATGGATGGAAGTCAACCAGTTCATCAGAGCCCTCGGACCATGAATCCTGAAACCATTCGGAGGCTAACTCTCGGCCTATGACTCCAAGAGACTAGGAAATAGTGAGAAAATTCCTATAATAAGCCGAGTACGGCAAGAAACTACCTCTTTAAATGAATAAAGCTCATTTTTCCTTAAGTAAAAGTTAGTCTCCCTAATAACAACAAGTACAACTAACATATTGGAGTATACCAATCATGACTGGAGTAATAAATGGAGAGAAGGCCACCTAAGGAGTAAGACTAACTATCACCTCTAGTTAACACTTACCCTAAGATAGCCAACCTAAATGATTCCCCCACAAGAACTAGGAAACATAGAGTAACAAGGCAACAAGACTAGGAAGGAAATTTCTAGAAAGGAACAAAGTGCTTGCCTAGAAAAGGAGTCATCAGAAATGATGTACCCTAATGAAGGATAGGAAAAAGGGAAAGAGTGTGCTCATAAGGGGTCCAATATAAGGAAAGGAGAGTCAAGGAATAGAATAACTCTAGGAAAAAGGGAAGGCAACATCAAAAGATGTAGGTGGAGTGGAAGGAAAGCCTAAGGACCCTAAGGGATTGAGCTAGCTCTCGTACAAGAGTTAAGAAACCCAAAGGGATAGAGTTGCCTCTAAGAAGAACCAATTGAATGAAAGACATTAAATAAGAGATGTAAGGTACAAGAACCCCCTCAAAAAGCGGAAAATGCGGAAAACCTCCTCCAACAACCCTAGGATAGGATGGAAAGAGTGAAGAGGAAAAGAAATGTGCTAGAACAGGGAACTGTCAAGGAATATATAGGACTAAGTACCCCTTAAAGGGACCATTGATAGACAGATGAGCATAATGTGGAGTGCAAGGAACCAACCCGTAAGCAAGAACTCCTCGAAGGGAGGATAAGGAACAAAAGGGAAATTTCCAAGCTAAGGAACCGACAAGTGGACCATAAGAGGCATAACCCAAAATAAGGGAATCTAAGAAGGGGCATAAGTAGTTAAGGGATGTCTCAAAATGACAGCTATGACTTGCTTTGGAAAAAGGAGAGTAGTCAAGTAGGAAACAACTAGAAACAACAGAATGATCAATGAAAATAAACGATGCTCTCTGGAGGACCGGAAAATAGTAGGGATTACACCCTAAAAAAAGATGATGGGATATGCATTAAGGACGAGTAAACTCAAAGGACAAATGTTCCAAGACAAGTGAACCAGGAGAATAGTGGGGATGAGGTAGTTAACGAACTGACCCTCGAGAAGACCATAAATTTAAACTCTAGCAAGGAAGGGAAAGGTGTAAAGGTCAAAATATTATAAAGGAAGAATGAAGAAATCCTTGAAGGAATAAAGGGTCGAGAACGAATCGACGACCAAACCCAAGCCACGGAAGGGAAGAAGTAAGCTCTCAAAAGGAGATTAAGAAACACCGAAAGGAAAAAGATCGAAAACCCTTCCCTAATAGAAATAAAATTTTAGTGAGTACAAGTTGGAATAAATACAAGGTACAAGGGATGTGCTAGTAAGATTCCTCGAAGTAAGGGAAAATAGGAAAGGATGACATCAAAGGATGTCAAGAAGTTGACGCAAAGATAGATACCCAAGAAAAATGAAGAAAGAGGAAATCAAGGAAAAAGAGGAGGAAGCCGACCAAGGAAGGGAGCCCTGAAGAGGCATACATATTCCAATGGAGAAGTAATGAACCCAACTAAAGTGGAATTTATGGTAAAATTTCAAATGGAATGCAAATTGGGAATAAAGGATCGGTTACAAGGGATGTTTACCTAGAGCCCAAGAAGTAAGTTAAACCCAAGAAACAAGTAGATGGGCAGATAACATCGAAAGATGCCACATAAATAAGAAAGGGGTTGATTGCCCATAATAAGGATATAGAGGAAATACTACCTAAGAAACCTTGGAGAAGTAAGCCCTCCAATTAAGAAATGGATACTGGAAACGGTCACTAACATCAAGACTTGACGTGGTCCACACTCACTTAAGGGAGCCTAAAGGATGATGGTTGAGCATAGTGTGGAATACATGAAATCAGACCTGGAAATCAGAATTTCATTAGGAAATAAGGGACAAAATGGGAACTTTAAGACAACGGGGAATTAAAAGCTGGCAAATGTCCCAAAATAAAGAGAGTATCGGGAGGTAAAGGGAAGGAACTTTCTAGGAATACTAAGAAAATCAAAGGTATAACCCTAAAATGGAAGTCTCTACTTTGAAAGACATGGTAGAGAATGAAAACAATAAAGGGGAGACCCACAAACAAGGAATCGATACGTAAACCAAAAAAGGGTCAACTTGGAATGAGGAATGGTGAATGGTCACAAGCAAGCAAGAAAGGATGGAGGAAAGGAAAGTCTTGAGTAAAAGACGCTAATGTAAATGAGGAAGGACATAAGTGAGAAAGGATCTAAATGTGTTGATAAGCTATCAGGAAAACCGATGGTTGGAACTAGGGGAAACCCATAGAAAAGTTCGTAAAGAATGAGTAGATAAAGGGAACCAACATGATTCTGATATTAGGAATTTTAAAGGATAATTGGACAACATAAAAGGTAGTTGGGAAACACTATCGGGTAGTAGGAAGGAACAAAGCCATACAACTCCTGAACGGATGGAAAGGCATAAACTATTATCAAGGATACACATTCTGAAACCATAATGGGCAAAGATAATTCCAGAACTGATCATGTTGTAAGGAACACGTAGTGCCAACAGTTCCAAGAAAGGTGACGCAAGTAAGACTGAGTCCATTGATCAAGCTTAAGAAATGGAACTAGAATCGTGGTAAACTAAAAATGGAGGAAGGAATAAAATAAGATAAGGAAGAAATTATATCAAAACCCAAGGGGTTAAGGAAAAAAGTCCTAAGGCATGCTAAACTAAGAGCATCAATAATCTAGGAAATGATGGGGAACATGGACGATTGGATGTATATGGAACGTCCAACCTAATGACATGAATAAGAATCCCTAAGAAGAAAAGTTTCATCCTGAGTAAGAAGTAGACCTAAGGAGGTACCTTGGGATGGGTAGTTTGGACATGACTAATCGTGATACACTCCATGGTGTGAGTGGAAAATAGAAAGGAAGAAAGACTTCTCAAGTACGTGGCTAACAGACTAAGTGAAAGGAATAGCCAAAGCGATAACATACCGAGCAAACTCAAGAGGACGTCAAGGAAAGTCACTCCCAATGCAAATGATTGCTGACTTAGTTTTGGGGACAAAACCCCTCAAAGGAGAGTAGAGTTGTAAACCCCGTCCTTTAAAAATAAGAAAACTGGGAAAAGAACCGGTTAATTCAAAAGAGAAATCCGAGCCAGTTCATGAACCTTAACCAATAAAGAAAGGGTAAAATGGGAAATCCAAAAAATCCCAAGTGATTAAAAGGGTCATAAAAATCATGGAAAAGAACCTTGGGACAAATAGGAAGAGAAAATTAGACCGGTTTAGGGCGAACCGGACCAGAATCAGATTGAACTGGTTTGAACCATACTTGATCCGGTTTTTAAATTCATTTTTCTTAGTTGCTTAAAATGAACAAATTGGGGAACTAAAGCCACCATTAGATAGAGAATGAATTTAGATAAATTTAGAAATTTTTAGTTTGAGAAAATCGGTCGAATCGGGCCTAAACCGGTCAATTTACGCATTGAACCTGGTCGGATCAGTACGGTCCGGTTTGGAACAGTGTCATCTTCTTCCTCAGGATGACAACACTGTTCATTAATATAGAAAATGAATTACACTAGAAAAATTGAAATTGCTCCGTTCATACCATTTCAGGGAAAGTATAAGCTTGACCAAAATGGAAAATTGTCGAGCAGAGGGCCACCGATCTCCCTATATAAAGAGCTCCTCCCCATTCATCCTCCCACACCTCAAATCTCCATTTTCTCTCAATTGCTCCATTTTCCGGCGAAGCTCAAACTAGAGCTCTGACATAGGCCTTTTTCTTAGCCTTATAAGGCAAGGTCAGGTTCTATAGACTCCGGGGGAAGTTAGCTACCTAACTGCAACTTCCTTTCAACCCGAGGACCTCTCATGAAGCACCGGTGGAATCAAACAGTGAAGTAGCTTTGAAGGACCGAAGCTGCCCTATTTTGGCTGAGCTGAATTCAGCTAAATTCAGCCCTCCTCCATCCAAACCAAGCCTCTCCCATAGCCCCATGACCCTCACATGGCCGCAATAGTGATAAAAGGTAAGCCAATTTGGCCCTTTTCTATCATTCCCAGACGGAGTTAGAGAGAGAAAGTGTTAAAATTTACTAATGAAATTATCTCTCGATTTGATACCAATTGTAGAAATTCTTGTAACTAGAAGGAACTTTAGGATGAGAGCTACCTTTTGAGATAGAGCTCAGATCGCCGCACCCCAATAGTAAATTTTCGAATCTTCCTCTTTTTACGAATGATTTTCCGGCGAAGCTCTGTTTGAGCTCATTTCGAACTCAAATCATGCGATTCAAAGCTTAATTGAAGTGTAGGAATTGAGTTATACCTCAAATTGAAACAATTAACCTAGATTGAATGGCCAGTTTGAAGAAATCAATTTCGGTTAGTTTGAATGGGAGAAATTGGGGAAATTTTTGGGAAAATTTTTGGAATTTTACAAAATTGAGGGAAATGTTTGCAATTTCCCAAAATTGAAGTCCAATTGGCCATAAGAAAGATATTGGAGGACCAATTGGTCAATTTTTGGAAAATTTGGGGTAAATTTGCCATTTTTGGAAAGTAGGGGTAAATTTGTACTTTTTGAAAAGTTGGAGGACCAAATTGGAAATTGGGAAAACTTGAGCCCCTTATACAATTTTGAGTAAATTGAGGACTCAAAGAGAATTTTGGAAGTTTTGGGACTCAATTTGGGAAAAAGTTAGCATTAGGGACCTAAAGTCAAGGAAAATGAACTTTAGGGACCTAAGTGCAATTAACTAATAATTTTGAGCTTATTCACTCATACGTGAGAAAATGAAGGCTGCCATGCCAAAACATAATTGACAAAGATGCCCAAAACCTGTAGGGACATGAGAGACGGAATGACTAGGGTCGAACACGTCACGGTTATCGGGTGAGTGGGCTAATTTACACTTCATACCCAGTTGGGATGATAAGCACATTTTCTAAATTTGAAGCCACTGGGAGGAGGCTTAATTACATCATACCCAGTTGAGAAGATGAGCTTACTTTTATGAAAAGAAATCTACTTATTGGTCGTAAGTAGAGATGATCATACCCAGTTGGTATGATGAACTTCTTTGAGGAAAGGAGAAACCCGCTTGCCAGTTATACTCGAAGATATCATCACACCCAGTTGGTGTGATGAAGTTGAAAACAAACCTTTTGTCAGAAGTGTTCTCCCCTGACTGTGTGCCATTGCTTAAAAGATTTGCGAGACCTTCTTGACGGGAGTTAGAACTGCTTAAATAGGCTAGAGGCCTTGGTTTTTGAACTCATGTAGCTAAATGCCAGGTTTAGGAAAATAATGTACAGTGGGCCCAAGGCTAGTGGGCACGAGCAGGAGCTCGTACACAAAATTGAGTTAAGGAAGCCATGAAAATTGCTAATGAAATTGTCATGTGAATTCGCCATGGTACCAAGTCAGGACCAACATTACTCGATGGATTAGCGGCAGTGCGTCAGGGCCAAGTCGACAGACTGGCCTAAACAAACAGCTACATGTCGGGTTGAAGGTCGGAGCCATTGAACCATTGGTTCCAAAGATAATGGCCATATGTGAAAATTATTGTTTGTGCCTACACTTGCAGTATAGGACCATCATTACGCCAAAGAGGGATAGTGATGGGTCCTAAGGGCTACTGGACGACATGGTGGAGATAAGGGCATATCACCGTGCAAGTCAGTCGGGAAGCTCGGAGTAGCTTCTTGCGCATGTGACTGGGGTGGGGTTGGGATGAGGTCTTTGTCCTCATACGGACACGGAGTGGCATTCGGGTTTGAGGATCGAATGTTAAGAACATTCCACTCAAACCCAGGGTAGAAGTGGACAAACTTCTATCTTGGTGGATGGTAAAAACGTTCTGATCCACAAGTTGGTGCAGTGGAAGGGTTGCACCTGCGAATGTGTGCACCTTTTCTGATGAAGAGTGTGTGTTTGTTTGCTAAATGCCTCCAGATGCAAGGGGATGGGCTAAAAGAGCTAATCACACCTAATGGAAATGGAAAAAGTTTTAAAAATCGAACTTTGAAGATACCTTCTTTTAAAGGAAACGATAACCCTAGCATACATTGAATGAAGCTATGTTTCTTAAAAACTCACTCTCAACACTCACTCACTGAGTTGTAGATCTCACTCTCTCACTTTTATCCCTTTTCAGGAATAAGGAGATATAATAAAAAAACATGAAGATGTATCCCCCATCACCTATGCTTAAAATTCCTTTTTAAGCTTGCATTTGATTGATTTAGCTATTCTAGGGAACGAGGGTTGAAATTACTCATGGCTCTTCTTGATTAAAAGAAGGGTAAACCACTCTTAAACCAAGGGAGCGGTGGGTTGATCAAGGGGATCCGACCAAACCAGGTCAGGGTGTGACACTTGGTGTCTACGATTGCCTTCTTATCTCGTTTCTATCGAAGTCCCCCCCCCTCCCCCGGGGGGACTTCTCCTCTCTCTCCCAACGTTTACTTACCTCGTGGGACTTGTGAGGGTTTCCGGAGGTTTTTCTATTTGTTTTAGGATACGGTCCTAGGTCCCATCCTTCAACAGCTTGGAGTGGGTTTCTCTCTTTTTATCCTCATTCGCTCTTTTAGGTCTTTGTTCCTTCTTGTTCATTGAGTCCATCCACCCCTCACTTGATTTTTGTCATACTTGGATGGGCAACCTTTCCTTCCCTGGGTTGTACTCTCCTTTGGGCTCGGGTCCATGTATCCCTAGTGGTTTGAAGTGTTCCAGACCCGCTCTTGCTTCCTTGGATATTTCCCTCAAAACCCGCTAATTCCTTTGAATTTTTGGGCTCCGCCCTTTGTTATAGCTTAATAGCATTTCTTTACTACCTTGGGTCCACCTAGTTATTTATCGCATACACCCCTGGCTTAATCACTTCTCCCTAACCCTGTAGGTATATGTTCCCCTCTAGTTCTAGTAGAGTGTGTCCTCCCACGCTTTCCTCCTTACAGGGTAAGATACCCTTCCGACCTTGTGTTCCCCTCGAGTATCGAGTTTCTCATTATGTTTTCCTTATGTAGCCTTTTAACCGACTCTATAGTATCCATGCTTGTCCGCCCATCCTCTTTGCTGTATTTTTCCTTTCCTGCTCCCTGGTGTCAGGGTTTCCTATCCCTTTGTTGTCGACTTGTCTCTCACTCTTCCATTAATGGGATACTTTGTCGAATCCTCCGATCACCTTGGCTGTCACCCACCGTGGTTCCTCCAAGGCAATTAGGCCTTCCTTTGATTCGCCCTACAGAGGGATCCTTGATATGTTCTCCCTTTTTATTTGTGTCACTAGTCTCATACTTCCCCTTTTATGATCGGCTTTTGTCCTGATGCTATCCTTGGCCAATGTCCTTGTCACGCCCCGACCCAGTTGGTCAGATCCCCGTGATCAACCTGTCACTCACTTGGTTTAAGAGGGATTTCCCCTTCTTTATTCAAGAGGAGCCAGACATAAATTCAAACCTCGTTCCCTAGAATAGCATATATCAAACTAAAGCAAGCTCAATGAAACTTTAAGCATACCTGACGGAGGGTACATATTCACACTCTCTTTTACTTCATTTCCTTACTCCTGAAAAGGGGTAAAGGGAGGGGGTGAGTTCTACAACTCAGTGAGTGGGTGTTGGGAGTGAGTTTTCAAAATAATTTTGGTTTATAAAAACCATGCAAGGTTATCATTTTCCTTTTAAATAGATTTTCCTCCCATTCAGGTTTTCAAAACCTTTTCCATTTCCAAATTAGGTGTGTTTAGCTCTCTTAGCCTATCACCTTGCATCGGGGGGCATTTAGCAAACAAACATATGCCCTTCATCAGGAAGGGTACACACATTCACAGGTGCAGCCTGTCCACTGCACCCACTTGTCGATCAAAGCGTATTTACCATCCACCAAGATAGCAACCCGTCCACTTATACCTTGGGTCTGAGTGGACATCCTGGACGTCCGACCCTTAGACCCGAATGCCACTTCATGTCTATATGAGGACGGAGACCTCATCTCGACCCCACCCCAGTCTCATGCGCAAGAAACTCCCAGAGCTTCAAGACTAATTGGCACGATGAACTGCCCTTATCTTCCATTGCTTACTCATTTCATGGAGCTTATCCTAGCTAAGCATGTCTTACCTGTGAGTTCAAGGGTATATCATTAGGTTCACATCTTCCTTTTCTTAGGGCAAGATTCTTCCCCTTGAGGTTCTTACTCAGGATTTCAAGATTAGGAGTTCCAAGATGCCCAATCATTCATGTGTCTAGTCATTCTCTTTATCATTAAAACCCTTAGCTCGGTGTCCATTCGAGTGCTACGTACTTGTTTTCATAATTTTCGGTATTAGCTCATTTTTGTATGTTTTTTACCCTTCTTATGTCCTTCCTCATTTTCAATGGCGTCCTTTCCTCAAGGACTTTCTTTTTTCTTAATCCATTCTTACTCTCTCGTGATCATTTCACGATTCTTTATTCCGAGTTAATCCCTTCGGTCTATGTGTCGATTTTTTTGTTTGGGGAAGTTCCCTTCTTACGATTTTGTTCTCTACTATGTCCCTCACAGTAGAGACTTTCACCTTAGGAGCTACATGTTCAACCTTCTTACCATTCCTTGAAGGTTTCTTTCCTTCCTTTCTTCATACCCCTTTCTATATTAGGGCATTTGCCCACTTTGAATCTTTCTCTAACTGAAATTTCAGTTTCATCCCTTATTCTTTTACTTGAGACACTTCCGATTCTCGGTTTTATTCCGTATACTCCATACTATGTCCAGTCATTCTCTCTTTAGGCTCCATCAATTGAGCTAAGACCACCACCAGTCTTAATGTCAGTGATCATTTACTTTAATCACTTCTTAACTATAGGGTTTACTTTTCCAAGGGTTCTTTGATGTGCTTTCCTTAGTTTTATTTTTATGGGCAGTCCACCCTTTTCTTACTCGTATGGCATCTTTTGATGTTGTTTTCCTACTTACTCGTTACTTGAATTTAACTTACTCCTTGGGTCCTCCTGAGTACTTTTCCTTTGTACTTGATCTTTCCATCTCAACAAGCATATCTTTGATGAGCTTATCTCCTTTCCACTTCTGTTGGTCCCATTACCTCTTAATTGGGACACTTATGTCCTCCCAAGGTTTCCTTCCTTGGTAGTTTATACTCTTTTCTCCCAGGGTTCTCTTTTAGTTTTACCATTGAGGACATCTAGCCTTAAATGGCATTCTTGGATGCCATCCTCTCTTGCTTACCTTTACTCTTGAAAACTTATATGTACTTCTTTTATACCTCATCTTGATTCTCACTTGTTCCTAGTACCTATCTATTTCTTTTAGGTGGAATTCACATCCTCTTTGTTTCAAGATCTCTTGATCGTCCTGCAGTAGGCTTGCTTAACCTTCTCATGGCTTTTTGGTCGTATTTCCAGTCTCATCCATTGATCTATTTAAGTCTTTCCTTCATCCTTATTTCCCAAATATTTTTTGCCTTTCCACCTCTCCCTTCTTTATTAGAGTTTTGACCTTCATAAGGGTCAGTTCGTTCACTACCTCGATCCTATTATCCTCCTTGTTTAATTATTTTGAGACAGTTGTCTCTCGAGTCTTCTTATCCTTAATGTCCATCCCATTGTCCTATTTAGGGTGTAATCCTTACTACTTTCTGATCCTTTTTAGGGTGTAGTCTATTCTCATTAACTATCCTATTGTTATTAGTTATTTCCTTTGCTAGGTTCATTTGAAATCCCTATTTAACTTCTCTGCTCTTCCAGAGTAGGTCACACCTGGCCATCCAGGTACATCCTTAACCACACATGTCCTTTAATGAGGTTCCTTATTTTAGTTCAAGCCTCTTATGGTTCATTTGTCGATTACTTAGCTTGAGAATTTCTCTTTCCATGGCCCCAACTCCTACATTTATCCTTCTTCGAGAAGCTCCTAATTGTCAGTGAATTCCTAATAGTTGTGTCATGCATATCATTAACTCTTTCAAGGGTACTTGTATTATTCCTCCAAGTTCTCTTCCTATCATACTTCTTTCCTCTTCCCTCTCTCCTTGTCTTATCCTAAAGTGACTTATCATCTTCCACACTCCTACTTCTTCCTTACTTTCCTCTTGGTCAGCCTCCATTCCATTGGTTTTCCTTGGGGCGGCCTAATTCTTCTTGGTTTCCTAATTTTTATATACATAGGGGCTCTTCCTTACTCCTTATGGTACTTAGGCTTTTACTACTTTTGCACCCTTTGATGCTTAGTTCCATTACACCGGACTTCACACTCATCTTTTTCATCCCCTTAGTTAGGGTATGTCCTTCTTGGTGAACTCTAGGCAGACTCTTCTAGAATTCCTTTCCAAGTCTTGTTGTCTTGTTTCTCCATTTTCTGGGTAGGGGAAACTTATTTGGCTATCTTTAAGATTTGGGTTAACTAGAGGTGACTCATAGTCTTCTTCTTTAGATAATATTTTCTCTATCTACTCCCCAATCATTATTGGTATACTTTCATTTTTGTTAGTTGTACTTGTCATTATCAAGGAGATTAAATTTTAATTAAGAAAAACTGAACTTTCATTTATTCAGGAGATAGTTTCTCGCCGTACTCAGCTTATTTTCTTTAATCAAGAGGAGTCGAACATAATTTAACCCTGTTCCCTAGAATAACATAAATCAATAAAAATACAAGCTTAAAAATACTTTTAAGCATACCTAACAAAGGGTAGATCCAGGTGTTATCCTTATTCATTTTCTCTACTCTTGAAAAGGGATATAAAAAATGGGTGAGTTTCTACAACTCAGTGAATGGGTGTTGAAAGTGAGTTTTTCATAAATAAAACGACTTTTAATCGGAGTGTATCAGACTCCTTATTTCCTTTAAAAATATTATTTCTTCAATTTTCAGTTTTCAAAACTCTTTTTCCTTATTTTCCACATTAGGTGTGTTTAACAATCAACATATGCCCTTCATCAAGAAGGGATCACACATTCGTAG
This sequence comes from Trapa incisa, assembly GCA_030064435.1. Taxonomy (NCBI): domain Eukaryota; kingdom Viridiplantae; phylum Streptophyta; class Magnoliopsida; order Myrtales; family Lythraceae; genus Trapa; species Trapa incisa. Next base: position 17,306,082 of record CM057771.1, read on the forward strand.
GGCAGCCCGTCCACTACATCCACTTGTGGCGTCGGAGTGAATTTACCAGCCACTAAGATAGAAGCCCGTCCACTACACCCACTTGTGGCGTCGGAGTAAATTTACCAACCACCAAGATAGAAGCCCATCCACTTCTACCCTAGGTCTGAGTAGATATTTGCAACATCCAACCCTCAAATCCGAAATCAACTCTGTGTCCGTATGAGGACTGAGACCTCATCCTGACCCTACCCCGATCTCATGCGCATGAAACTACGTCAAGCTTCCCTGACTGCTGGCACAACAAACTGCCCTTATCTCCACCATGTCGTCCAGTAGTCCTTAGGATGCATCACTACCCCTCTTGGGCGTCTTGATGGTCCCGAACCTCAACTGCATGCACAAACAATAATTTCTCCACAAAACTATTTATCTTTGGTGCCACTGGTCCAACGTCCCTGACCTTCAACTCGACATGTAGTTGTTTGTCTAGGTCAGTCCGTCAACCTGGCCCTGACGCACTGCCGCCAGTCCATCGAGTATGTTGGTACTGTCTTGGTACCATGGAAAAATCACATAATCCATTCATTAGGAATTTTCATGGCTTTAATATATCATGTTTGTTTACAAGCTCCCGCTCGTGCCAACTGGCCTTGGGCCTACTATACATAATTTTCCAAACTTGGGTATTTAGCCCCACAAGTTCCAAAACTGAGGCATCTAGCCTATCTGAGTTGTTCTAGCTCCCATCAAGGTCTCCCAAAAATTTTAAGCATTGGCGAATAGTTAAGGGAGAACACTTCTGACAAAATTATTTTTTAATTCATCACTTCAACTATGTGTAATGTTAAAATCCCACATATAAGTGGTTTTTCATTTACGAGGTTCTCATCATCCCAACAGGGTATGACGTGAATAAACCCACTCACCTGATAAATTAAGTGTATTTTTCTCCGATCGGTTTCCACTTCCACACTAGCTTATCCTTACTGGCATTCTGGTCCTTCGTGTTCCTAAATGATTTGAACATCCCTATAAATTAATATTTGGCATAATAGCCTTCGTTTCTCACGTATGAATAATTAGGCACAAAATTTTCAATTAATTACACTTAGGTCCCTAAAGTTCATTTTTCCTTGACTTTAGGTCCCTAATGCTAACTTTTCCTCAATTAAGTCCCGAAACTTCCAAAAATTTACTTTGGGTCCTCAATTTACTCATAATTGTTTTAAGGGGCTCAAGTTTTCCAAATTTCCAATTTGGTTCCCAACTTTTCAAAAATTACCATTTTACCCCTACTTTCCAAAAATGGCAATTTGACCTAAAGTATTTTCAAATTTTGACCAATTGGTCCTCCAACATCCTTTTCATGGCCAATTGGCCCTCAATTTTGGGAAATTACAATTTGGTCCCTCAAGTTTACGAAATCCCCAATTTTTCCCTTTTCAAACTGGCTAAATTTAATTTCATCAAATTGACCATTCAATTGGGGTTAATTGTTGAAATTGGAGGTATAATTCAGTTCCTACACATCCATACGATTCAATTGAGCTTTGAATCACATGAATTGAGGCCAAAACGAGCTCAAACGGAGCTTCGCTAGAAAACTTTGCATAGAGAGAGAAAGCTTCAAAAGCTTACCGTCGGAGGTGCGGCGGTCCGAGCTTTCTATCTGTCCAGGTAGTTCTCGTCCTAAGGTTTCTCCTAGGATCAAGAATCGTAATAATTCATTTTGAATTGAGGGAGAATTCGGTCAGTGAAGTTTTCATAGTTTCTCTCTCTACTGCCGATCGGAAATGACAAAGGGGGCGAATTGGCTTGTCTTTCAATTCTATTACGGTTGTGTGAGGGTTGTGGGAGTGTCAGGAGGGCCTGGTTTGGCTTGATAAGGGCTGAATTTGGCCGATTTCAGCTCAACCAAAATAGGACAACTTCAGTCCGTCAGAGCTGCTTCACTGTTTGATTCTGCCAGCGCTTCTCTGGCGATCCTCGGATCAAACAGTGATTGTCGTCAGGTAGTTGACTTCTCCTAGAATTTAAAGAACCAAACCTTACCTTTTATGGCTCAGAAAAACCCCAATGTCGGACCTCTGGTTCGAGCTTTGCCAAAAAACCGAGCAATTGAGAGAGAATGAAGTTTTCAGGTGTGAGGAGTATGAATGGAGAGTAGCTCTTTATATATGGAGCTTAGGGACTCTCTACCCGACAGTTTTGCACCTTATTGGTGCTCATTCATGACCTGAAACACCCTGGACAAAGGCATTTCATCTTTGCCAGTGCCGTCCGTTCTTCCATTGGATGAACAATGCCGTCATCTGAAAGAAGAAGACGACATTGTTCTAAACTGGACCGGACTGGTCCAAATCAGGTTCAATGCTTAAACCAACCGGTTTTGGCCCGATTCAACCAAATTTTTCAAAATTAAAAATTTTTAAATTCATTCCCTACCCAATGGTGGCTTCAATTCTCCAATTTGAATATTTTAAGCCACCTAGAAAAATGAATTTAGCAACCAGTTCATATTCGGTTCAGGTGAACTGGTCTGGTTTCCTCTTCAAATTCATCCCAAAGTCCCTTTCCATGGTTTTTATGACTATTTAGGTCACTCGGGATTTGTAAATTTCCCAATTTCCCTTTCTCTAACGGTTGAGATTCGTGAACCGGATTGATTTTCTCACTTGGGTTGATCAGTTTTTTTCCCGATTTCCTTATCTTAAAGGGATGGGGTTTATACTACCAGAATTGCTCCAATCGGTCTTGATCAGAAGCATGTACATTTATCAACACAAGTTGGGTCAAAGTCAGGAACTCATTGGAGGTGGCACGTCGGTCATTGAAGCTAATGAGGTTGGATAGCTAACTCTCTTAGGAGTTTGTAGCTTAATTAGCTCAAATGGTGGTTTGTAACTCTTGCAATTAGCATTTTAGTCATATTGATCCCTTAACCCATGATTTGGAACTTGGATGATTTAATTTATCCTTAATTCTTACTCAAATCAGGTAAGGTTGGAGGCTATGGAAAAATGGTAGCACAAGAAATCACCCATTTTTTTCAGCTCGTGAGGGTTGTGGCCATCAAAGTTGGCATCTAAAACAACTATTATGTTTTGGGTCGTCAAAGATTAGTTATTGTGTGATCTCCTCGGCATCAGTAGAGGCAGAGTTAAGTATCGAGAGAGGTGGTAATGAAAAAATGAGGTTTTCATCTTTTCAGGGGTACCTGAATGTAGCAAGGTCGCCGGATGGTGATTGTAAGAGAATTCTGAGCAAATTTAGATGAGTAAGCAAACCCAATTTATATGGATATGGTCTAGAATTGTATGAATATCTATCAATATTCTTGTTTTATTAATTTATACCATGTTGTATTGGTAGTTAATTAATTTAACCAAACAGTGGAATCCATAGGTTAACAATACGTTTTTGGGTTGAAACATGATATTTGAGTTTCAACACACCTGTGTCGCACGTGTACTCAAAATCTCAACCAAACAATTATTTAATATAGCAAATCGATTTCCAACAAATTTATCATTTTATTTAATGATTTTTTTTACCTGTATCCAATTTACAACCTATTCTTAAAAAAATAAAAATAATTAAAAATTTTATATTTAATATACTCAATAAATGCAATATTTGAATTTATTTTAATCATTTAAAAATTCAAAAAATTTTATAACTATACCCAAATCGAAATTGTTTCAAATTGATTATCTCCTATTTTTCTTATTATTTATTATCCGTTTCACAATACCACCCTAATGTTTTCTAATGAGTATTTTTAAGTTCAATCTAAATTATAGAAGTAATCGATTTAACTATACAGTTTCTAAAGTTGGGATTTCCTTTTATAACGTTTATATATATCTATACCCAAATCAAAATTGTTTCAAATTAATTATCTCCTATTTTTCTTATTATTTATTATCCGTTTCACAATACCACCCTAATGTTTTCTAATGAGTATTTCTAAGTTCAATCTAAATATAACTATACCGTTTCTAAAGTTGGGATTTCCTTTTATAACGTTATATATATAATATAATTTATTATATATAACATAATTACATTATAATTATAAATATATTTAAGAATATATTATTATTTAAATAATATTTTAATTAATTAAAAAAATAACATTTATTTATACTTAATTATATTAAGATATTTTTATTAATTTTTTGTAATCCCTTACCTAATAAGTAATACCGTCAAATCCCTTCATCTGAACTGTCCCTGGCGAATTTAACACGCGTATTATTGTGTAAAAAAAAATTAACACGTGTATTGATTTCTCTACAGGTGCTGGCATCTAATCCTTACTGAATTGGGATCTTCATCCATATATGCACCGCTCCATAGACAAAACCCCTATAGTCCGATTTCAACAACATGACGGACAGCAGAAACCCCACCGCCGGCGCCTCTTCCGAGCCCCACTCTCCATCTCCTTCACCTTCTTCCTCCTCTAGGCCGCCTCTTGAGATCCATTCTAATGGAGGTGGAGGGTCCCAATCGAGCGCCCCTTTCTCGGGCCACAATTTCCGCTACCCGAATCCGCGTGAAGTGACGAACCCGGACCCGGTGACTCTCCGGGAGCAGTGGAGGTTTGTTACCCGTCAGTACGCCCGGTGGTATTCCCACGCTTGGGGAACCGCCATCCTCGCCGGCGCTACCTTTTTCGCCCTGGGTTGGATCGTCAAGGGTGGCAACCCTCTGCCATCTTTCCAGGAGAAGCCCCCAGAACCCGCAGCCCAGTCCCCCCCTCATGAGAAAAAAAATGAATTCGGGTAGCTCAGAGATGATCTGAGTGAAGTTGCCATGGCTGCAAGTGAGATCTCTTACTGATAATGACGCATCCTTTTCTCTTCCCTAGACGAAAATTAGTACTCCCAGTTCAGTTGCAATCGATTGGTTCAGAAGTCACTTCTATTGGATAGTTCAATATGGAAACAAACAACTTGCTTTTTCTATACTTTCGAAATAATATATCAGCGTTTTTCTTATCCGAAAGATCGGAATTTTTTTATATTATTGGCTTAGTGTTGGGTTATCTGGAATCTATAGGGAGGTACATCTATGAAATGTTAAACTGCTTTGAAATTGATAGAAGTGATTTCCTTTACAGAGCTGAGGTTGAATGCTCTGTTTGTCAGAGGTTTTGCGGATTGAAAACTGCTCTGGGGAAGTTTCTACATTGCAATGTTTTGTTTTGTTTAACATCATAGTATCTTATACTGATTCAGGACATAAGCATGCGGAAATTATAAGGAAGTGATTGTTGAATCATTCATCATGCTGTATCATTAGTTGCTGTTAAAATGTATATCTACTGATCTAGACCATAATCAAAGACACTGGTGATAGATTTGTGTAAAGGGGTACTTAGTTCTCCAATGATTTGCTGGAAAGCAATTGAGTACATGCATTCCAATTCCCTTGGTCTTTTTTCTGGTTTTCCATTTGACAGAAAAACCTGAAGAAAGGAAATCAAGGCAACAGGTTTGACGGAATGATATGAGGACAGCAAATAGAAATAAGAAAGAAAATGAACGCTTAATGAAGTCTTGCAAAATATGTGCTAGCTTTGTGTTTAAAGATCTGCTAATATTGAGCAAACGGTGGTTTTCTTGCTACACAAGAAGTCGTCATGGACCATTGCTTGTTAAGTTATTGCATTGTTTGTGTATCCTCCAATTAAACATGTGGATTTGTAGCATAGGAAAAGAGCATGAACAAGATGCATCATTCTTGGGTTGAAGTCTGTCCTTCACGAGTCTTTTGCTTTGGTTCGTTCCTGACATTGCAGCCAAAGCACAGCTCAGGCGGCAAATGGGGCTTCACAATGTTACCCGAATGCAGTGCAGCTTAAAACCGGTCCTGCAGCATGTTCTTGGTGTAATATGAGAACCTTTTGATGAAGCATATGTTTTTGTCGGTGGTATACTGTTGTTGAGTTTTGTACTGAGTTGGCTTATGATGTACATATTACCCGCACCCCGCTATATCTTTTTTGGTAGAGAATGAATATGCTTACATATATGTTCATGCAACTAAACTAAAAGATCCAGAGTGCCACTGCGAACTTACTGTTTACTTGCGAAATTTGTTGCTAAATTTATTTTATTCATTATCTTCAAATTCAATAATTAATTTTTATTATAATAGTTTAGCTTTTGAGCAATTATCAACTCACTACGGGTAGTGCACTTACTCCCTTAACCATACATAGGCAAATTGAACAAGACTTATCTTCTATCATGTCCAATCTTAGTTGAGTGGAATTGCTTCCTGATCTCATCCTTGGAACAGATTTCCACTCGATTGGATTGATGTTTGATAGTTGAGTCCAAAGTCAGACAAAAATTCATGCGAATCCCAACAACCTAAATCATTAGGCACAACCGTTTTTCCTTCCATCCTATTGAGACAAACGAAATCGTCATTTTCTGATCCTGCCAGTGATCCTTTGTAAGGCTGAAGATGAAGAGAAAAGTCGAAATTCATCTACGGATTCGCCCTTCATCCTATTCTACGGATGCTCTTTCCTACATGGGATGGGACGCCCATGGACAAACTTGTTAATGAATTCAGGTTTGTGGGTGATAGATATAATCATGAGTTTACTAGCTCAGTGAGCATAATCTTCCTCTTTTGTCTTACTTGTGCTTTTCGCTTTGCCTTCACCAACTACAAGTTTCACCAACCCTTTTCTCTAACTATATAGAGTGTTTTAATGCTGAAGGAATCCTTGGAAAAATTAACCATATGTGTATATATATCAAATACACCTTCAAAAGGTTGGTTTGTACTAGCTAGCATTTGCTTTCTAATAGTAGACAAGCTAGAGGGGTTGGAAAATGGGATCTAGACTCACCAAACTGAATGAAATTAGTTTTGAACAAAACTTATTCAAGATCCAAAACAATAATATTATCTTACTGACATTTCCTATTGACATTAATCTCTTTGAGGTGTCTCCTTGCACTTGAAGGAAATGAAATTTGAAGGGGGGAGGGAGCCCAAAAGGAAAGCACAAAAAGAACAAAAAAAAACGTACATATTATAATAGATAAGTTGCAACAGATGGTTGGTGAAGTAAGCTTTTATTGGGTGCTGGTCAAGTCTATCCATGATTCCTTCATCTTCAATCCCCCTCATACTCCATAATCAATATAGCACTCAATATGTGGAGGATGCCCATATGTTTGTATATATAAACATCGTTTTAAATGCAGTCAGTGTTCGTCTAAGATTAGTCACACAACAGATATCAAGAAGAGGTGCAAGACGAGATAAGACCAGAATGAGTACAGCGAGGTTCATCAAATGCGTCACGGTTGGGGACGGAGCGGTCGGGAAGACCTGCATGCTCATTTCATATACGAGCAACACCTTTCCAACGGTAAACAGATAGCTTGATTCTTTCGACGGTTTCTGAATTTCTACTGTCTGTCATTGTTGTTCATGTCTTGTTTTTTTGAAGGACTACGTTCCCACGGTTTTCGACAATTTCAGTGCTAATGTGGTGGTGGATGGAAGCAGTGTGAATCTCGGCCTATGGGATACTGCAGGTATGCTCTGATTCCGACAACAACGAGGGATCATGCAGAAGGGCAAGTGACAATCATCTAGAAAATGTTCAGTGAATTATTGGGGGTTGTTGTTTGTGGTCTCAGAGCATGCATTTGAAAGATGAGACACTCTCATGCATCTCTTATTGAAATATGTTCATCATATGGGTGAACTTAGGGATCAATTAAGCTAATATAAAAACAACACAGAAAAGTCCAATTTCACAGGACCTGTCCCTACATCTCATACACTAACAATAGATAGAACAACTTGAAGCCTATATGGGATTTGCCTGTTTGCGGTATTGCAGGACAAGAAGACTACAACAGATTGAGGCCTCTGAGCTACAGAGGAGCTGATGTTTTCCTGCTGGCTTTCTCCCTTATCAGCAAAGCCAGCTATGAGAACATCTCTAAAAAGGTTAGATGCCATGGAAATAGAGCATCGGAAATAAGATTTGGACCAACCAATAACACATATTCAATGGATTGATTCAGTTATTTATGATTGAGTATTGTCAATGTTTCTTGATTTCTCTAAGCCCGGTAAAATGACCCATGTCCAGAAAGAACATTTTATGACATAACCACTACTTTTACAGTGGATTCCGGAGCTGAGACACTATGCTCAGAATGTTCCGATCGTGCTAGTCGGGACAAAGCTGGGTAAAGAGAGCCTCTTGTTCATGATGATATTATGCCTGTCCTGTCCTGATTCCCAGGAATTGAACTTGACAATGTCAATATCAAACTTGCAGATCTGAGGGAAGACACGCATTTTCTGGCGGACCATCCCGGAATAAACCCCATTACAACTTCTCAGGCACGTATTCCTTTTACCCCCAAAAAGATGTAAATGAAGCTGGTCACGAGTTGTGCTTTATATGTACTCTTGCAGGGTGAGGAACTGAGGAAGATGGTTGGTGCTGTGACTTATATAGAGTGTAGCTCCAAGACTCAACAGGTCCTTGCAACCACTATCGATGTGAAAGTTTTTTAAAGGGTGATGGGCTCGTGAACTAATACAGGTCATATTCTATGTGCTCCACAGAATGTAAAGGCTGTATTTGACGCGGCAATAAGGGTCGCCCTTAGGCCGCCGAAAGTGAAGAAGAGACCGGCCAAGCAGAGGAATTGCACGTTCCTGTAAAGGCTCCAAGACGAAGTCGGCAGTTCCGTCATGCGTTTGATCGGAATATTATCTCGGGCAACTCGTAATGTATCTTGTCTTCCTTCTTGGGAGGGTGCAAGCAAAAGCATGTTATCCTTGGTAGTGAAGATTTTATGCTTATACCTCCAGTTGTATTGTACCTATGGGAGTGGGAGTTAAGACGCTAACTCCTCAGCAATACATTGATATTTTCTCCAAACAATTTGTGGGGTCTTTTGCAAGTTCCTCCATAATAGGATCTTCATATAGAATAATTTACCAATAAATTAGTTTGCCCATTAAAGCTTCATCAATTTCGCTTATTTTAAGGCGAGGACTGAGAAAATTTGCTTAATACTTCATTTGAATAAATATATGATGATTAAACTTATATTTTAATATAAAATCTCACATAAACTTATCTGTTTGGATCATCAATTTGGAAAATATAACTAAAATTATACGGATTAGTCCATTAGGCAACAAATAGAACTGAAGGAGCATATACATTTTTGGGTCATAGCTGATAGAAAAGAGGGCAATAGGTGAAATGGGATGGGGAGAACTTTCTTGTACAGAATAAATGTTAAAATCAAAGTTGGGGTCAAAAGTGAAAATGCTGCTACAAGCATAAATTATATAAATTGGTTAATCAAGACAAGTATCTTCAATCAATTCATACCCATTAATTACCATATCACCAAGTAGGGACCATTAGGGTGCAAGTACAACAATCAAGATATCATGTCCATCATCTTCCCAAGTATGCAAGCATCCAAAGGGAGCCAATCCATGACTTCAACAGGGTAAAGGAATCAAAAGTCTAATTATTCATTAGGGCATACAGTGCAGCGCTTAGAGTCCTTGATCAATGAGGTAGTCGCCCAGCCTCTCAACAATCATGTTGCATTGACCTGGAGACATGGGTTCATCATAGACCCCAATTATCAATGCCGCACCAGTCTTTTTGACTGTGACACCACCAGGACCCTGGAATAATCTCAAGAACAGTCAGGGAAAGAACATATTACTGACAAGATCCCAAAAATGGAATCAAGCACTATTGAAATTCTTTTGCATACTTTAATGATTTTGCGCCTGAGGATCAACCAAAGTAAATGAATAGATAGGCCTATTTCATTCAGGAATAAAGTAATGGACAAACATATTCCAAGGGAAATCAATGAAATGATCATTTGTGGCAGATATTTTGTGCACTTAATGATTTTGGCTAAATACCAGCAGTAAATTTTTTCTAATTAACATCTCAATTGTGTTGGCTTCAGCTGAATAGGATGAAAACAGAAAGAGTTGCAGCTATGAATAGTCTCCAGGGTCAGAAAGCTGAAGTTCTCATGATACAGAATTTTCACAGTAACAAAGAGCTAACATTAAGTGCTCCTGGAGAGTACATGATTGAACCAGGAATTGAGACCTTAGCAGACTTGAATAAGAAAATTTGCAGTAGCATAGTGAGGGTTTACAACATTTAGCAGTACCAGCTTGAATTTGATCAAGCCTTAAGAAATTGTTTTTATGATATTTCTGAAATCTGGTAGTGTGAGTGTACTAAAATTATTAAGAGTAAAGAATAGATCATGGCCAAAACAATAGGCGTCTGAAATAAAAGAGGATCTTTTCTAACATCCTGATGATGAATACACAATTATATGCCCACTTTACCTTCATACCCAGCATGCTTTGTTTTCATTGGTGGAAATCATGTAAATATAAATAAAACATGAGAATACTCTTCTGCAGTGCAAGTCCAAAGAGATGTAAACGCAAGAAAGATAACAGAATATAGAACTGTTTACCTTCTTCCCACGAATTACTGCACCTGGCTCCCCTTGGATGACCATGTACTTAGCACCTCCAAGGTAAAGTCCAGTTGGAGCAAGATAACCCGGTTCCTCAAAATCTTTCATGATAGCAGTTATCTCCTCAGGCTTGAACTGAAAGATCCAACAAAGATGAAAATGGACTTATTTAGGAAGCAATAAAAATTGACCAAAATGAAGAAAAAAATGAATAAGGCCAAAGGCAGTCCCCGCAGAATGTAGGGAACTGAGCTTCTTTGCGTCAAAATGACAAGAACAAATAAATGAATCGTGAAGAAATCAAATCAAACTCGATACACATATCTTAAAATAACATAGATAAATTACCAGGAACCAATCTAAAAATCGAGTACAATAGAAACATCCAGATTTGCACGGAATCGGATGTACATGATGCAAAACGCACTCCCAAGATCGGATGGACTTCATGCAAATCTAAGAAAGCGGAAAAGACCCAGAAGCAAACGCGCAAAGAAAACCAACACCGACATCTCGAGAGACGGAGAAATATATCATAGTTGGTAAAATCAGGATTCATAAACGTAAATGAGGCTCTACGGAGAGAAGATTGAACCGCAGGGAAGGTGGAGCTCTGGGCCCAGACGCTGCCGTCCTGGCCGATGATGGCGGCGGAGGACAGATGGTTGCCCTCGATTTCGCACATCAGATGCTCGTCAACGTACGTCTGCCACGACATCTTATCCTTCTCTTAGGGCGTTTCCCCTCTCTGGATTGCAGGTTTTGGTGAATTGGGAACTGCGATTCCCCTTAGCGACTCTCTGCTTTGGTCTGTTCTTAAGAAGACTACTAGGACATCGCTGCTGCCCAGTCAGCTCAGCTGGCACTTCATAAATTATTATACTCTCCTCTATTTTATTTCCTATTATTCATTTTTTACTTTTTTTCTTACTTAAATAATTTGTCGGCAGTTAGTAATTTTACTTTAATAATTGGATTTCGGGAAAAAAAAAATCGTAAATCGAGGGCTGTAAAAAGCGAAGGATAAGTAAGGAATAGGATTGCCGATTGTGTTCTAAAGTCAATAACAAAAATTGGAGAAATTTCTGTAATCTAGAAATATCACTCCAATAATAATTGTAATTAGGCTAAATTACTCAAAAGACATTAATTTTACTTGCCATTTAACATAAAATTCAACTGCAATTTTTTTAATAATCTGGAAAGTTTATGATACAAGATTTTAATAAAATAAACGACGTAGTTTATCATATTCCGTGCATCACTTATAACATTTATATTGTAATAAATGATTATTTTTCAAATAAAATGTATAATTAAAAATTAAGTGATAATTAGGACAATTAACAAATCTACTAAATTTAAGAAATTAAGTAAAAATGGTATCTTCATAAGTAATTACCTTTATAAATATTGTCTATTGAAATTGTTGTATTATGTCGTCCCGTTTGTTTTGTAATATTGAAGTGTTGCCTTCCTTTTAATTCCATAAGCATTGCTTTGCAAAGAATTGGGCCTTGATTTTAGAATCGAAATTATATAATATATGGTTTAGTAAATTAATCAATTACATATATAACAAAATACTATCAATATAATATATGGTTTAATAACTTAATCAATTATAATTCTATCTTTACTTATATGACATGAGGGACCTCAACTACAAAAACCTCTTTAATTTTAATCATTTCACCATGTGTTGTCTCCCTTTCTTAATTTATTTAAAAAAATATTTATTCTATATAAAAATTATATTAAATTGATATTTATAATAAATTATAATAAATACATTATATAAAATTCAAAAGTTTTAATTATAATAAAGTATTTACCATACATAAATTAATAGTTATACATTAATATAGTAAAAATTATAATTTATTATTTATAAAAAATATTTATTTTATTATAAGTTGATATATTATATATAATTATTTAATTTATATAAATTAATTTTATTCTACGTGACAATTATACATAAAATTAAATAGTTTTAATTATACTGAATTATTTCTTATACATAAATTAATATTTTTTTAATATAAATTGTATATAAAATTAAAAAATTTTAATTATAGAAAATATTTTTCATAAATAAGTTGATAAATTATAGTATTATACATAATTATTCTAAATTATTTGATTTAAAATTACTATTGTATATACAATTAAAATATTTTAATTATAGTAAATTATTTTTAATATATAAATTAGTATTATTCTACATCTTGTACATAAAATTATAATTTTGTACAATTTACATAAATTAATTTTACCGCACATAAATAACTATTGAACATAAAATTAAAACGTTTTAATTATACTAAATTATTGTTTATTGTAAATTAAATAGTTTTTACAAAAAGTTCACAATTTTTAATTATATAAAATATTTACTTTATATAAATTAATACATAACAGTATTATACATAAAATAATTATTTAATTGCTTATAATTATATTAAATTATTTTATTTAATAATTATTTATATAATTACAATTATGGTACATAAAATTGGAATGTCACAAAATTAGTAAATTATTTGTTGTACATAAATTGATATTAGTGTATATAAAATGACTATTTATTAAAATTATACATAAAAATAATAAAATTTAATAATAAAATTTATTGATTATATAATTTATAAAATTATATTTACAAAAATATATGATCAATTATAAATTTTAAGTTGTGTGTCTAAAGCAACCTAGACCAGTAAAGGGTACTGGGGAGGGAGTAATATGACCTGACTTATTAAGAAGTCAATATGGATGTGAAAGAAGCCCATTGTGCAACTCAGAACTTTAACTAAGGTTAGGTTCTTCCTTTATTAAGCGAGCGAGGGATGGACACCTATATATAAGAAAACTATTGGGTGAAAACTTCGATGAGACAATAATGTACTTTGAGAAGGAACAAAGTATCATTTAGTACAAGAACGATTGAATTAGTTTGGATGGAAAGGACCTAAGTCGTAATGAATCCAAATGACCCCTAAATATAAGGAGGGTACCAAAGTGAGTGCATGATTGGACCAAGTAGGCACTCAAAGCATATATGCCACATGCCTCTAGTATGACTCCTAACTCTTAGTAAGTCTTAGTACCCTAAGGGTAGAGGCTTACCACCTCACAAGTAATAGTGTAATATCAAAAAATTTTGAATCTAAGAATTCGATGATGAACTGTGAAGGAGGACTCGAGAATCGAGAATTAAACTTGAAACATATTGGGGATTAGTTTAAACTCTAAATTTAGATAATGTAAAAGAAAATAAAAGTATCCCCTAGAAACCCTTGATCGGAAATCAAGGATTGGGAGAAGTTTAGGTGAAAATTGGTTCAAATCGAAATTGAACCGATTTAAGGTAAAATCCCCCAATTTTTAAGAGTGACAATATAAATTAGAAAATGGTGGTTCTTATGACCAAATGATAGGAAATTAGATGAAGATGTTTTAGAAAAATCAAATGGACTAAGAACCTGCCGAATTGGAGGTGAACTAGCCAAGAAAAGGTTAAAATTGGTCGAATCGACCAATTAATTTGCCGAAAATTGGTTCGATATAGGGTAAACTGGGCAGCGCGAGGCACATAGATGTGCGCACATCCATGCGTTTGTCGTCTTTTTTGTCCCACTTAGGATTCGAATACCCGACCCAAACCCAAAAATAACTTGGCTATCATTGAAATTTTCTGCATTTACTCCCCAAAGAAAATTAAATAAAAATAAGGGGCTAGAGAGTCTCATCTTATTTGTTATGGACATGGTGTAATAGAGAACTTGTCCCCTAAGCCATCTATATAACTATCGACACTCCTCTCGTCAGAGGATCACTAGAATTCTCTCTTGAACTCAAACATCTCCATTTTTTAATGACCATTGAACTAGATATTCCCATTTACTCTTCTAGCCACCAAGCTTGGTCCAATATGTGTCATTATAATTGGGAGAGAGTCAACTTTCAAACCACACCCTCTCGGCTATTGACGTGCCTTCTACCGACAAAAAATTGACAGAATAGTAACACTACTCCATCAGCCAAAAACAAAGTAGAGGTTTTTGGGGATCATCCGCAACTCTCAAATGGCCAACTATGACCAAATCTTTTTATAGAGAATCCTCTCAATTCCCTCTTGCTAACCACTGTAGTCTCTTGGACAGTAAGCCTCCGGATCACGAAAAATCTGAGAAGCTCCATTAGCTCTCCACTGTTAACACCTCTCTTTAAATCAAATCTTAAAGGAAACTCGGGCCACCGCAGAATTAGATCTAGGTGTCCACGAACTTGTGTGAGAATCAGATACACAACCAATTGCCCTCGACCATTGCGACTTCCTCACCAGTGAGTTTCCGACCAAAACCCTATTTTGTGTTTATGTTACAAAGAGCAGACGATCGAGGCCCAAAACATCAATGTTCTAACCAAGGCTAGCTAGAGACTGACCATGGGGACCAGGAAGATGATGAGGGACCTAGATAGGATTTTTAAGAGTCATTAGAGTCGTTTTGAAATAGATAAAAGTTTAGGGACCAAAATGTAATTTTAGAAAGTTTAGGGACCTAACTAGACTTTTCATAAAAATAGGGACTCGAATGAGGTTTAGTAGAAGTATAGGGACCTAAAGGAAAGTTGAAAAAGTTTAGAGATCTGAAATGATAGCTTAAGATATGCCAAGGTCCCAAGTGTAACTTTTGGAAAAGTTTAAGGGACTAAAGTGAAAATTTGAAGAGTTAGATGACTAAAATGAAATATGTGAGAATTTAGGAACCATTTATGAAGCCAAGAAATGTTACGGAACAAAGGAAAAGAGGTTTTATTGAAATCGAAGTTCAAAAAGAGTAAAGAGAAAGTAATAGTACTGAAATAATATTTTGGAAAAGTTAGAGACTAATATGCAATAAATAGAAAGTATGAGGACCTTAATGAAAAAGGTGGAAACGACTTAAGGCCATAGGAAGAAAGTGGCCTAGAAATAAGTGGATAACATTGGGGTCTTATGATCCATGAGCGAGAGTCGGATAAATGAGTTTCAAACATGAGATTTAAGCAAACCCGACCCAAAGGGAAAAATCGTAAATTTGGGAAATAACTGGATGGTATCATGAAATATTGTTTAGAATCGAACCTGACCGTGTGTTATTTACTTATGAAATTGTAGCTCATACCACTGCACTTGGTTACATGGAAGACATCAAAACACTTGAAACTAGATTAGAATGTACACGTATCCATATACACGGGTGAGTGGGTTTATAGATGACGAGTCCCATTAGACCGATCGTTGTTTCATACTAAGTTTTCTTAAGATAATAATAATAATAGAAGAGCATGATAGGTTTTATAAGTGGAACATGAAAATGATGAGCATGAGATCACATGAATAGAAATAAGAATTGCAATGGAAATATATGAAATAATCGGGATTTTATCTTCTAAATATGAGAATATGACTAGATCTCACGAGTAGGGCGAGATAACCGGAATTGGATATGTGGGCCTAATTCCAAAGCCATGAATTCTAAATGGATACTTGCATGATATAAATTCTAAATGTGAAAACAAGTAATGAGGGTTGATCTACTAATATACCGAACCCCAAGAGATATTAAGAAGGATTATTACTTGTTATGTTAATATGTACTTTCTAAATAAAATGACTAGTGGGGTCGGTCAGATAGCATACCGTATGTCCAAGTAAGAATGAATTTTCTATTGTAAGATCATATATGTATTATGATTTGGGCGGACATGTTAAGATCATATGTGTGTTAATATATGTTTCATCTTGTTTGCAATGGTTAAAGTCCTTACAACATACTTATCAACTTTCTCGTCCTCTTTTATGCAAAGAACTTTGAACTCCTTTCGAAAAGCTTGTAGTTATATGTGCTTCACTTTGTTGGAGCCTTAAAATATTTACTTTATTGAATTACAAATGACCTTTGAATATCTATATTGAGCATTATCGAATATATGCTTCATCTTGTTTGCAATGGTTAAAGTCCTTACAACATACTTATCAACTTTCTCGCCCTCTTTCATGCAAAGAACTTTGAACTCCATTTGAAAAGTTTGTAGTTATATGTGCTTCACTTTGTTGGAGCATTGAAACTTTTACTTTATTGAATTACAAATGACCTTCGAATATCTATATTGAGCATTGTCACACCTTGACCCAATTTCCTGGTCGAGCTTGCAAGTAACATGCCACATTCTTTTAATACTCTAATAGCGGGCACTACACCACTATAGGATCGACATGATGCAAGTCTTAGATTATAAAATATCATTATAATATTTTACAAAATGTCAACTTCAGAAAATATGGAAAACCATTCACAAACAATAGCAAAAAATATATGTATTATATCTTCATAAATAAAAAGGTTAGTACCTTTAACTATTTGGTATCGACTTCCCTTTTGTTGTCATTCTTCTTCTACACATTGATTTCTTGAAAGGGATATTGGAGGGGGTGAGATTTAGAGCCTAGTGAGTAGGATCAATTGACACTGAGATGTAATGTAACATTGAAACTTCCAGAACCGGAGTTTAAGCCCAATTGGATCAGAATCCGATGTTGAACTAGGAATGAAATCCTAAACCGGGAATGGAATCCCAAACCGAAATTAGAAATTGAACTGGATCCGAAACTAAGGTTGAAAGCGGGAATAAGAACCCGAGCCAGAAATATAGATCCAATCAGATTAGGGATTTGTTTCTTCATGAAGAAAATTGAGATTTTTAGAAAAAGTTAGTTTTCAACCGATCGAGATTGAGATTTTGGGTTAAATTACTGAGGGGACATGAGAATGGAAAAACATTAATTTAATTAAATAAAACAAATGTGAAGAAAGGAAGTTGCATTGTCTGGATCTGAGTGGGATTGACACAACTCTTCCAAAACCACTTACGCCCATCTTGCCCTATGGATTTCTTCAATCCCTCCCAATGGATGAAGTGGTCCTATGAGTATGAGGTCGAGGTACTAAGGTGACACAGACTGGAGGCCATACATGAGGTTTGCCCTATAAGGGAATATGAGTGGATCCTAACTAGTTCCTCAGAGCTTTCTGATCAAGAATCCCACAACCGCTCTAGGGCTAACTCTCAGCCTATGACCCCAAGGGATTAGGGGGTAGAAAATTTGTAATAAGTCAAGTATGGTAAGAAACTTGAATGAATGAAGTGAGATTTTTTTTTTTTGATAAAATTTCTGAGTTCCTTGATGAATTCAAACAATAAGTGTATGCTAATCAACATAGAAGGATAGAGAATCACCTAAGAAGAAAAATGGGTTATTTCTAGTTAATCTTAACCTTTAAAAACAAATAGACTATTCCAAAGGAAAACCAAAGGGATGGAAATCGATCAGAAAGAAAGGAAAGCATAGAAGATGTTAAGACAAGTAAGACAAGACAAGGAAAAGAGAAGAGAAAAGAAGTACGATAGAAAGAAAACTCCGGGAATAATATCAACACTAGGAAAGAGCTAGGATACAAACCCTTAGGAACCCAATAGTAATAAATGACTTGTTTGGAAATAAGGATGGGAAACAAAAAGGAATAGAAGATAGGGGAGAAAGTCAGAGTGAACTACCGTGCAAAGGTCGAGAAGCATAAAAAAGAATGAAGAGAGAAATTTCAAGGAGTAGTAAGGGAAAATGAGCGTGAAAATCCCAATATGGAAGTCCCTAAAAGAGGAATGAAGATAGGAAGTGGAATCGTAGAAAAAGTTCAATCAACAGATGAGATATCATAAACTGGGACATGAATCAGGACCTCATTAAAGGACATAGGTGGCCAACTAAATACTTGGAAGGCCAAGCATGATTTGATTGTAGGAAAGCAAGGAACCAAATGGGAATTTAGACGGATCCGATTGAAGGAAATAACTCCTATTGATCAAATCGTCCAGAAGAATAAACTAAGCTCTAATAAGAACTGGGGAGTAGTAAGGATTACACCCTAAATGAGGCAAAGGGAGGAATACCAAGTACACGAAGATACGAGAGATTTTGACACAAAGAGGGATGTGAAATTCACCTCAAAGGAATAAACGAGTATTGGGAGCAAGTGAGAATGAGGTGAGATGGACGAAAAGTACTCGTAGGATCTCAAGAGTAAAGGTAAGCAGGAGAAGATAGCGTCAAGGAAGGACATTCAAGGTTAAATATTCACAATGGTAAAACTAGAAGGAAATTCTGGGAGAAAAGTAGTGTAAAACTTACCAATGAAGGGAACCCTAGAAGGACACATGTATACCAATTAAGAGGAAATGGAATATATGAAATTGAGAAGAAGATAAGCTCCTTAAAGACAAGCTGCTAGAGATGAAATAATCAAGTGCAAATGAAAAGTAACCGTGAAGGTCCAAGGGATAAGTTAAACCCAAGTAACAGGTAAGTAGGAAGACAACGTCAAAAGATGTCGTACGGGTAAGGAAGGAACTAAGTCAAAAAGGAGAATCGTGAAATGGTCATGAGTGAGTAAGAATGGAGTTAGAAAGAGAAGAGACCTAAAAGGAAAGGACGACAGTGGGAATGAGGAATGACATATGAAAGGAAGAGTTTTAGCATGTTAGAAAGCTATCAGGAAACTCACAGATTCAAAAGTTGAATGACCTAATAAAGGAGTTTAAAAAAGACGAGTAAGCGAGGAAACCAATACGGTCATAAAGATGTGAAGTTAAAGACAAGTTCCAAAGCATGTCGTGCAATAAAGGATATGTAAGCCCAACTATCCTAGGGAAATATGAATTAGGAAAAGAAGAGTATATGATTTGAGAATGACAAGGTCATACATTAAATGTGGAACGAAGTTGTAATAATCAACGAATGAGTGAAGGATCAATATAGGAGGAAAAAGGATGACAACATCAATACCTATGGAAGTAGGTATGTGGTGCTTGAATGGACGCTGAGTTAGGGAAATCAACAATAAAGAGAATAACCGAAAAAAACCAGACCGGTTCAGGTGAACCGGATCCGAGCCGGAGTGTACCGATTATTTCCAAAGAGAAAACCGAGTCGGTTTATGAACCAGAACCAATAGAGAAAGGACAAACTGGGAAATTTATGGATCCCGAGTGACCTAAAGAGTCACAAAAGTCATGAAAAAGGACTTTAGGATGAATTGAAGATGAAAACCAAATCGGTTCAGGTGAACCATATCGAACTGGTTTGGACCTATTTGAACCATTGAAACAGATGCTAAATTCATTTTTATAGGTGGCTTAAAAAATTCAAATTGGAGAATTGATGCCACCATTGGATAGAGAATGAATTTAGAAAATTTTAATTTTGAAAACCTCGGTCAAATCAGGGTTGAACTGGTCGGTTTAAGCTTTGAACCCGGTTCGGACCAGTTTGGTCCAGTTCGGAATAGTGTCATCTTCTTCCTTCAGATAACAACATTGTTCACTCGCCAAAAAATCGAACCAGTGCCGACAAAGAGGAAACACTTTCATTTAGTATGTTTCAGGCCATCAATGATTGTCATAAAGGTGCCAAATAGACGGTCGACGAGTCCCCAAGCTCCTTATATAAAGAGCCACTCTCCATTCATCCTCTCCACACCTAAAAACCTCACTCGCCCCTCTCCATTCATCCTCTCCATACCTAAAAACCTCACTCTCTCTCAGCTACTCAGTTTTTCGGTGAAGCTCAAACCATAGCTCCGATATAGGGTCTTTTCTAAGCCAAAGAAGGTGAGGTCAGGTTCCTTAGACTCGGGGAGAAGTCAGCTACACGGTGGTAGTTTTCAATTGCTCCAAGAGTCGCCAAAGAAGTGCTGACTTGATCAAACAATGAAGCAGCTCCGACGAACCGAAGCTACCCTATTTTCTATTGAGCAAAAATGAGCTAGTTCAAGCCCTCTTCAGGCCAAACCAAGCTCTCCCAACACCTTCTCAGCCTTCCTACAATCGAATTAGTACGGAAAGGTAAACCAATTTGGCTCCCCTCTATGAATTCCAATCGGTGCTAGAGAGAGAACCGACATATTTTTATTAACTAAATTCTCCCTCAATTCGACATGATTTGAGGTGATTCTTGATTCTTGAAAGGATCTCAAAATAAGAGCCATCTGCCCATATTGAAAGCTCTCGTGCCTCGATGGTAAGGTGTCGAAGCTTGCACCGTGCTCATTCCAATTTCAAATCGTGCGATTCAAAGTTCTATTAAATAGTATGAAGGTGTAGGAAGTTTAATCTAACTTTAATTTCGACAATTACACTTATTTGATTGGTCAATTTGATGAAATCAAATTCGACTGAGTTAGAAAGTTGAAATTGGGGAAATTTTGGGGATTTCAATAATTCAAGGGACTAAAGTGCAATTTCATATAATTAAGGGCCAATTGAGTATAATAAAGATGTTGGAGGATCAATTGAGCATTTTTTATAATTTTTAGGGCAAAACTTAGGAGTACAAAAAAGTCAAGGTGCATAGGGATGACTTGCAAGCTTGAGTGGGTGGGACATCTATACAATGTGGCTTGTACCTCTTGTATTATTTTTAAAACATTTTGGTAGTCTTTATATTTATATAGGTAAACAAATATATAGATGTATATAATAGCCATGTTGACTAATGTGAGTGTCAATGTACAAGAATAAAAATCTACAAGGTTGTTATTGCTTTGAATGGTCAAACCTTATGTTTGCTGAATATTTTGTACTTTTTGCCACTGTATGGTGTCATAGCTTTTAACCTTATAATCACAATCTAGAGTCTAGGGACTTGCCTAGGTCCAGGCTAGGAAACTCACCCTTATACTTCTTATGGAGTTATTATAGTTGCATTTGGATCATCTTAATAAGTGGAAAGATGACATAGGGTTGCTTTCTTGATATGGACTTATACCTACCAGCAACTTTCAATACATAAACAATTCAATTCATATCCATCTTCATAACCCAAAGATTAATATATTTAAGTCAACTTCCAATGGCCCATTAGCAACACAAGTAGGGACATTAGAGGGCAAATAAAAGCAAGAGACCATGTCCATAACCTTCCCAAGTATGCAAGCATACAGAGCCAAAACCACAATACTTCAATTTACCTTTTAAGTATTGCTTCAATAGAGAAACGGAATCAAAATCCAATATTGAAAAGTGCAGACAGTGCTTAGAGACCTTGATCAATGAGGTAGTCTCCAAGCCTCTCAACAATCATGTTGCATTGACCTGGAGCCATAGGTTCATCATAAACTCCAATGATCAATGCCGCACCAGTCTTTTTGACTGTGACACCTCCAGGACCCTGGAATAATCTCAACAGTCAAAGAAAGAACTTACTTCAGACAAGATCCCAAGAATGGAATCCAACAATTATGAAATTATTTTGCAGAGTTAGCCAGAAGATCAAAAGCTAACAAAATGAAGATCCAATGGGTCGATTTCATCAATGAATAAAATTAATGGGCAAGCATATTCAAGGGAAATTCTATGAAAGGAACCTCTGAGGCAGATGTTATATACGATTTACATATTTCACCTAAAAACTAGCAGTCGACCTTTTCCCATTAACATCTCAAAAGATTAGGTTCAGCTGAATAGGGTGAAAACAGAGACATGCAGCTATGAACAGTCTCCTTGTTGTGGAGGCATAAGTCTCTTAATAATAAGAAGAGATGTGGCTGTCATGATTCAGGAAATATACCCACAAAGCTGAAGTTATATGATACAAAATTTTCACAGAAAGAAAAAGCTAACATTAAGTGGTCCTGGTGAGTACAAGGCTGAACCCAGAAATGAGATCTTTGTGAACTCCGGTCAATCAAATGTGCAGTAGCACAGTACGAGTTAAGAACAGTGAGCAAATACCTGCTTGAATTTTATCAAACCATAATTTCTATTATCTTTCGGAAACCTGGTGATGTGTGTTCTAAATGTATTAAGAGTGAAAAATAGATCATAACCAAGACGATAGGTGTGTGAGATAGTAGAGAAGAGATCTTCCAACATGCAGATGAAAACACAATCATATGCCAAATTTACCATGACATCCAGCAGGCTTTGCTTTTTCTTAGTCGCAACCACATAAATACAAATAAAATCTGAAGAATATTCTCTGCAATATGCATCTAAATAGAGAAGTAAATGTAAGAAAGATAAAAGAATATAGAATTGTTTACCTTCTTCCCGCGAATGACAGCACCAGGCTCCCCTTGGATGACCATGTACTTAGTACCTCCAAGGTAGAGTCCAGTTGGAGCAAGAGAACCCGGTTCCTCAAAATCTTTCATGATCGCAGTGATCTCCTCAGGCTTGAACTGAATGATTCAATAAAGATGAAAAAGGGACTTACTCAAGACGCAATAAAATTTGGGCAAAGTGAACAGGAAATAAAAAAGGGCCAAAGGCTATCACTGAAGATTTAGCAAAGTGAGCTTCTTTTCTTCAAAATGACAGAGAACGGCTAAATGGATCGTGAAGAAATCAGATAAAACTGGATCGGGATATCCCCGAGTAGCATAGACAAATTGCCAAGAACCCATCTGAAAATACAGTGCAACAGAAACGACCAGATTTGCACGGAATTGGGTATACAAAAAGCAGAACACTCTCTCAGGATCGGATGGACTTCATGCAAATCTAAGGAAACGGAAGAAGCCCAGAAGCAAACGCAAAGAGTACCAACACCAAGATCTCAAAAATAAATATATCCCTAGAATCAGGACAAGAACATTAATGGGGCTAAGGGGAGAAGAATAAACCGCAGGGAAGGTGGAGCTCTGGGCCCAAACGCTGCCGTCCTGGCCGATGATAGCGGCGGAGGTAAGGTGGTTGCCCTCGATTTCGCACATAAGGTGCTCGTCAACGTAGGTCTGCCACGACATCTTCCCTTCTTCTCTTAGAGCGCTTCCTCTCTCTGGACGTCAATTGAGTGCTGCGATTCCCCTAGAGAAGTTCTGCTTTGGTCCGTTCTTAAGAATATTACTCGGCAATTGGTGCTGCCCAGCTGGCCCTTCATAAATTATTAGATTCCTCTTTTATTGTTTTCTATTAATCATTTTTCCTTTTTTCCCTTAAATAATACGTCACTCGTAAATAATTTTGCTTTAATAATTGAATTTGATAAAAGAATAGGCTGTAAAAGGAAGGATAAGGAATTGTCAATTCTGACCGCATGACCCCCATAACAAAAAAAAATGGTGGGAAATTTTCCAGATTCTACGCTCTTATATGCGGTAAAAAATCACTAATTAAGATTAAAAAAATTCAATTAATTGTTTTTATAAAAAAAATTTAAAAATTATTTTGATACAAAAAGTGAGGACTAAATTACATTTTTATTACCATATAAAATAATTTTACAAATATCATTGAATATTTCATAAAATAAGGTAATTTAATGATGATAATAAATTGTAATTCTAATATTAAATGAATATATTTTATTAAATATTTGATATTTAAAATATTATTTCTACAAAATTCAATATCAAAAATATTTTTACAAAATTTAATACTATACTATTTTTTATAAAAATTTGGTGCCCTAAGTAAAATTTAGCTAAAATATTGTCGAATTTATTTATAATGGGGTCACATACTTTTCCTTGCTCATATGAAATGAGCTGTGCCTGCATTGCATTTGCCACCTCAACTAGCAAAAAGCCTCTTTAATTGTAATCATTTTGGCATCTCTGTTATCCCTCTTTTATTATATCTTTTAAAATTTTTAAGTGAATATATATTTTTTATTATATTTACTAAAAAAAATCCTAAAAAAACCGACAGCATAACCTTGTCACAAACTCCATCCTATCCGCACCCAAAACCATATATAAATTAAATTCATGGCCAAATAAATTTTCAAAATCAAACTATTCAATTTGTTATTTTCCTATTGTAAACAGATTTCTATTTTATTTAATTTGGATTATATGAGTGAGATGGATGTAAGAAAGTAAAATACTTGATTTGGATAATTATAATAATAAAATATACATTTTAGTGCAAAAACTATTTTTTTTATCTCCTGCAAACCAATCATATTTTTCAGAAATTGGATAAATCAACCTCTCCAAAATCCATTTAAAATTTTGAATTTTTCAAAGCATTTCCGGAGAAAAAAAATTGGTCATATTATTCCTAGCAGAAAAATATGTCTCGGAAATCAACCATATTTCTACGGATTTTAAAGAAAAATGATCGGTCAAAAATCTCTATAGGATTTAGGGACTATGTATTTCATGGCAAATTGGAAACTAATCCAGGACTATGAATGCAGTCATACCATCCTGAATATGCTAATAGGAAATCTATAATATGAAAATATCTAATAACAATAGAAATAGCAACTACAATTTAATGAGACGCAACAATCAATTTACATTAGATAACATCCATATATGGATCTCAACTTACTTAGAAACTGAGCCACATATAACAAAAGATCTCGCATTAGAGGCTACTGTAAATGGTAAGTAACTTTTTCATTCAAAACAATTATTTCTCTTCGTGACTGACTTCCTAGTGAAGGAATCAAGAGATGGTAATTGCATTGTTCCCTTAAAAGACAAATCTGTTCATAATGAAGAAGAAAATACATTCCCAGCTCTGTATTTGTATTTCTAAGCAAGTAAATAAATGGTCGTGACGGACCGGACCGACCCTAGTTGGCTGGTTGGCTCCAAAACTTTTTTTGTGGTACTTCTTCATCTACTGAGATAGAGATAGAGAGATCAATCGATCTCCCCAAAAGGGAATGATAAATAAAACTCTCCTATGTATCTTCCTTTTCGAGTTACAAATAGAACATCCCCATGCTCCTTCCACCCTCTGTAGTTCGCCCTCAAGTTTCTTCCCCCAACGAGTATTGCTGGTTCACCTAGGCGGATCCACAAAGAAAAAAAAATGAGGGATGAAATTGACATGGGGCTGGTGTGAGACTGGGAATTCCTTCTACCCGTCAATGCCTTCAACTGGTGAGGCTGCTAGATCAAGACGCCTTGTATGCGTCCTCTTATTTCATCCCATGTTTTCACTGATCACACAAGTAGTGTTATCCGGTGAAATGATCGCTCAATTGGAAAATTCTCCATCTCTCTCAATTGGAAAATGTTTGACCTTGAGGATATTAGATAAATCTTTCCTACCCCACCGACCTTCATTAACGCTCCCATACGCCAACAAATGGATAATCCTTCCGTTGATTATGTACAAGTTTGTTCTTCGTGCAAATTGGTTCAAAAATTATGGAAATAGATTGGTTGGAGATGGATAAATCGAGTAGTGGTGAAAAATAAATAAAATGATCTTTTTATGAATTTTGAGGATTAATTTGAATAAAATGAAGAGTTTAGGAATTGATTTTAAAAATCAAGAAAATTAATAGCCGGATTTCAATATTTGAAAAATTAGAGAGAATAATTTTTAAATGACAATTGATAATGGTACGTGAAAGTGTAAAGTTATACTAATTTGTAAAAATACGAATTAAGGAATGATTTACTACTGTCCTAAAACATTAAATAACTAAATCATGTCAAAAGAAAAAATATGAATATATTATGAAGCTTATATAAGCGAGCACTTTATATATGTATAATATGTGGAATAGGTTGAGCAAGTAAAATAACCAATTTAGTGTGGCACGTCGGTATCACTAGGGTTATCTCTCGAGATTTTCCGATAAAATTATTTTTTGTGGCTCAGAAATGATACTTAGATTGATTGGTATTTTCCACCTTCTCCTTATGGCTACTTGACTATCAGAAATGTGCAACCTTGTACTAGAGTTCTAGTTGGCTACAGGGGCACGCTATAGGGGCACTCCATGACACAATACTAGTAGTCAAGATTGTCGGCTTCTATTAGCAAGATAAGCACCCTCCATTTTCTCTGCCACTCTATACTCGACTCCATTCATTTTTCCCAATTTAAGGTCATTGACTGTCATCTTTCTCTTCATTTACTATTTAATCGACCATCACTTGATCGTGCTTGGCTTTAACATTTGATGTTGTGTCCATATGATTCTGTCCAAAATCTTGAGCGCCCTAGGGTTGCAATATCTAGATACTTGATTATTGCTTCTTACTTCTAGTAATTAATTAACCTTCATTTCCCTCTATTTTCTCTCCCACTCTATACTCGACTCCATTCATTTTTCCTAATTTAAGGTCATTGACTGTCATCTTTCTCTTCATTTACAATTTAATCGACCATCGCTTGATCGTGCTTGGCTCTAACATTTGATGTTGTGTCCATGTGATTCTGTCCAAAATCTTGAGCACCCTAGGGTCGCAATATCTAGATACTTGATTATTGCTTCTTACTTCTAGTAATCAATTAACCTTCATTTTGGTTTTGCCTCTAGTAATCGGTTAACCTTCATTCTGATTTTTCAATTAAATCCTTAATATTCATTTTCTTTCCATTTGCATTGCAAACCTTGGTTAGACGACATATCAAGGAGGACGTGTGCATTGTCAATTGCCAAAGGACCTAAGTATGTACCAGACAACAATGAGCGAATGTCACACGTACTAAATTTAGACATTATGTCTAATTGCCCTAGAGGGAATGCTGTGCTATTAGGAAGAGTAGTAGTTGAGTGGAAAGTAAAATGGGGATGATTAATGGAGTTTTGAAATGGTCTTAGGGAGATGTTGGTATGCTAAAAGTATAAATGATATTGGATAATGTCTTTAGTTTTACTTTTGAAAACACTTGTGTGGCTGCTTGCATCCTAGCTAATAGCCCCTAGTTAGTGGATGGTTATAGCCTAATTCTATGTGTCTCGGAAAGGGATTGAAGTGTTGATCAAGTGGATCTAGCTTGGCTACCAACTGAGTTCAGATCCATGGGCTTTCTTGAAACTAAGTAGTAGTTAGTAATTGATGAAAAATTGGAAGAACTATTGGGAAATTCCTCCATGTTGATGTCCTTCTAGCTCTAGGGGCACTTCATTGTTTATTCTACTATGAGTTAAAATCTCAGTTGATGAGCCTTTACAAAGTGGGGTTTAGAGAGTCGACCTCAAATAGAAAGATATTTTACTACAATTTAAGTATGAGCAGTTATCTTCATTTTGCTTAAGATGTTACAGGATGAATTATACCATAAAGAGGAGTAAGGTGACTTTAACTAATATGACCCATGGCTGGAGCTAAATCTCATAAAATTGTGGTGATCAATAGCAGAAGAAAAATGTGATATTCATAACACTTGACCGAGACAGAATTGTGAGTTGCAGGGAGATCCCAATACTATGGAAGGATAGAAAACCCCAAATGTAGAGGAGATCCCTATTAGCTCAGATATAAGGAATGAGAATCTAATATGGGATCAACCTCATATTAAAAATATTGGAAAGACCAAGGTATGTGATTCTAAAGTTATGGAAACTTTATGTAAACTCCATTTTCTCCAAACAAGAAACCCTAAATTGAGAATCGAAAAATGTTGAAAAAAAATCAAGATTCCAATTGAACTGAAATTGGTGTAAATAAATAAAAATAGGAGTTTGAAAAATCTCAAGTGATCAATGAATATCCAAAAATAGAGAAAAAAGATCATATTAGAAATTGGATGGAAGAACCTGTCATGCCCAACCCAGTTTAGTCGGATCCCCGTGATCAACCCGCCACTCTCTCGATTTATTAAGGGTTGTCCCTTGTTTATAAATCGTGAAGAGTAAGGCATCTTTTAAACCTACACCTTTCCTGGAATAACATAAATAAAAACTATATAAAATTTTAAACTAATTATACTTGTCTTACAGGCGCATTAGCTGGTGGTCTTTAGGGTAGGCTTTTTGGGGTTACCTGAAAGGGATATAAGGGAGGGGGTGAGTACAACGACTGTCACTACCCGACCCAATTTGGTCGGATCTCCGTGATCAACTCACCACTCTCCCGATTTACTAAGGGTTGCCCCTTGTTTAATAACCGTGAAGAATAAAGTATCCTTTAAACATGCACCTTTCCTGGAATATATAAATCAAAACTGCATAAAATTTTAAATTAATCATACCTATCTTGCAAGTGTGACTAATATGGGGTCTTTGGGTAGGTTTCCCTTTGTTACCTGAAAAAGGATATAAGGGAGAGGGTGAGTACAACTACTCAATGAATAGGTTTTCAAAATTTATCTTTTAGAAAAAAAAATTGTATTGAAGTGTGCCAGACTCTTTATTTTCTTTTAAAATATTATTTTTTCAAATTCTAGTTTTCAACACCTTTTCCAAAGGTTTTCCAATTATTTTTACAAGGATTCTCAAATCCTTTCCAAAGTTTTCATAACCTATTTCCCATTTCCATATTCAGTGTGTTTCACAAATCACACACCCTTCATGATGAAGGGATCACACACACATTCGCGAGATGCAGTTACACCAATTGTACCCACTTGTGGATCGGAGCGTCTTTACCATCCACACTGATAGAAGTCCTTGACTTCTACCCGAAATCTAAGTGAACGTCCCTAATATTCTACCCTTAGACCAAAAATACTTTGTGTCCGTATGAGCATAGAGACCTCATCTTGACCCCACCCCGATATCGTGCGCAATGAAGCTACATCGAGCTTCGCAAGGTCACCTAGTCCGACGAACTGCTCACAACGTGTAAGTAGTTTTTCCGAATCATTTTCACATCACTCTTCTATGTTGTGATGTTTAAAATAACACTAAGTAGTGGTTTTTCATTTCGAGGTACTTATCATCCCCAACTAGATATGATATAAAATCTCACTCACAACCGGTAAGTGGTTTTTAACTTTAAACTATGCTCATCATCCCAACCAGGTATGATGTTAGTAAGCCCACTCACCCGTTAATGCAGTGAATTCCACTCGACAAGTTCTTTGTGTTCATGCGAGCTTGTCCTTGTTGGCGATTAGGTCCCTAAAATTATTTGCAATTAGATCCCTAAAATTATTTTTCTTTAACTTTAAGTCCCTAATGCTGATTTTTCCTCAAATTAAGTCCCAAAACTTTTAAAATTTATCTTAATACCTCAATTAATTCAAATTCACAAAAAGGGGTTTAATTTCCCAAATTTCCAATTTGGTCCCCCAACTTTTCCAAAATTACCATTTTGCCCTTCCTTTACAGAAATGGTAACTTTCAATCCAAAAATTCTAAAATTCCTTAATTGGCCCTCTAACATTCTTATCATGCTCAATTGATCCTCAATTTTATAAAATTGCATATTGGTCCTTCGAATTTTTGAAAATCCCTAATTTTTGCCCAATTTCAACTTCTTAATACAGCTGAATTTGATTTCATCAAATTGACAGATTAAACACTTCTAATTGTTGAAATTGAAGTTAAAATTGAGTCCCTACATCTTCATACAATTCAATAGTACTTTGAATCGCAAGTTTTGACATCGGAACAAGCTTAAATGAAGATTCGCTTTGAAAAATAGACTATAGAGAGAGAAAGCTTCAATTACTCATCGTCGGGGGTACGGTGGTCTTAGCTTTCGATCTAAGCAAATATCTCTCATCCTAAGGTTCATCCTAGAATCAAGAATTGCATCAATTGATGCCGAATTGAGTTATAATTTCATCATCGAAATTCTACTTGTTCACTCACTAGCATCGATTGGAAATTGTAGAGGGAAGTCGAATTGGCTTAACTTTCAGTCCTAATTCGGCCATTGGAGGGTTGAGGAAGTGTTGGGAGGGCTTGGTTTGGCCTGAGGAGGGCTCAAATTGGCTGATTTCAGCTCGGCCGAAGCTGCTTCACTGTTCCATCACGCTGGCGCTTCTCCGACGACCCTCGGAGCAAATGGAGACTACAAGCGTGTAGCTGACTTCTCCCTAGTTCTAAAGAATCCGACCTCACCTTGTTTGGCTCAAAAAAGTGCCCAAGTTGGAGCTCTGGTTCGAGCTTCACTAGAAAATGGAGCAGTTGAGAGAGAATGGAGTTTTTAGGTGTGGAGAGGATGAATGGGGAGGGGCTCTTTATATAGGAAGCTCGGGGACATCTTGGCTGTTCGATTAGCGCCTTGTCTGAAACTCCATAACCAAAGACTTTTCAACTTCGTTGGTGTTGCACGATTTTCCGGCGAGTGAACAGTGTTGTCATCTGAAGGAAGAAGATGACACTATTCTGAACTGGACCGGACCGGTTTGAACTGTGTTCAAAGCTTAAACTGGCCAGTTCACCCCCCATTCGACTGAATTTTTCAAATCCAAAAATTTCTAAATTCATTTTCTATCTAATGGTGGCCTCAAATCTTAAATTTGAATTTTTTAAGCTACCTAGAAAAATGAATTTAGAATCCAGTTCAATAGTGGTTCAAACCGATTCAATCCGGTTCGCCTAAATCGGTTTGGTTTTAATCTCTAATGCATTCTCAAGTCTATTTCCATGAATTTTGGGACTCTTTGGATCATTGAGGATCCATAAATTTCTCGGTTTGCCCTTTCTCTATCGGTTTCGGTTCATTAACCGACTCGGTTTATAAACCAGTTCAATCCAGTTGGATCCGGTTCATCTTAACCGGTCTAGTTTTTCTCTTCCAATTTGTCCTAAGGTTCTTTTTCAAGGTTTTATGAACCCTTTGGATCACCCGAGAGTTCTAAATTCATAAATTGTCCATTCCCAAATGATCGGGTTTATGAACTGGTTCGATTTTTCTTACTCGGTTTGACCGGTTCTTTTCCCAGTTTTCCTTAACTTAAAAGGGCAGGGTTTACAACTTATTAGTGAATGGGTTTTCAAAATTTAACTTTTAGGAAAAATGTTTGATTTGGAGTGTGTGAGACTCCGTTTTCTCTTTTAAAAACCTTTTATTTCAAATTTCAGTTTTTATCATTATTTCTTATTACCACGGTGTGTCATCACCCAACACACATCCTTCATCATGGAGGTCAAACACACAATCGTAGGCCAACCCATCCACTGAACCCACTTGTGGTGTCGGAGCGACTTTATCGGCCACCTAGATAGAAGTACGTCCACTTCTACCCTGAGAATGAGTGGATGTTCGCGACATTCGACCCTCAATCCCGTAACAATTCTCAGTATTCGTATAAGGACAGAGATCTCATCCTGAACCCACCCTAGTCTCATTCTCTTGAAGCTATGTCGAGCTTCACAAGGCTTTTGGCACAACTAACTGCCCTTATATCTACTAGGTCGTCTAGGGCCATAGGACGCATCACTACATCTCTCGGGTGTCTTGAAGGTTCCGTAAACACAATGCATGCACAATCAACATTTTTCTCATGATGCCATATAATCTATGGTGCTACTGGTCCAACGGCCCCGACCCTCAACTCGACCTGCAACTGTTTGTCTTGACTAGTCTGGAGACCTATCATATCGCACTACCACTAGTTGACTGAGTATGTTGGTCCTGTCTTGGTACCATGGCCAAACAATTCATTTACTTAAGTTTTCATGGCATATAAATCATGTTTGTTTATGAGCTCCTGCTCGTGCCAACTGGCCTAGGGCCTAGTGTTCGAGATTTTTAAAATTGGGCATACGACTCAATGAATGGGTTTTCAAAATTTAAATTTTAGAAAAATGTTTGATTTGGAGTGTGCATGTCTCCTTATTCTCTTTTAAAAACCTTTCATTTCAAATTTTAGTTTTTATCATAATTTTTTATTACCATGGTGTGTCATCACCCAACACATATCCTTCATCATGAAGGTCACCAATCGTAGGCCAGCCCGTCCACTGAACCCACTTGTGGCGTCGGAGCGACTTTACCAACCACCTAAATAGAAGTACGTCCACTTCTACCTTGAGAATGAGTGGATGTTCATGACATCCGACCCTCAATCATGTAACAATTCTTCGTGTTCGTATGAGGACAGAGACCTCATCCTGACCCCACCTCGGTCTCATGCGCTTGAAGCTACGTCGAGCTTCGCAAGGCTTCTGGTACGACTAATTGCCCTTATATCGATCAGGTCGTCCAGGGCCCTGGGATGCATCACTACCTATCTTGGGTGTCTTGAAAGTCACGTAAACATAGTGCATGCACAATTAACATTTTTCTCATGATGCCATATAATCTATGGTACCACTGGTCTAACGGCCCCGACCCTCAACTCGACCTGCAGCTATTTGTCTTGACTAGTCCGGAGACCTATCATGTTGCACTGCCGCTAGTTGACTGAGTATGTTGGTCATGTCTTGGTACCATGGCCAAACAATTCATTTACTTAAGTTTTCATGGCATGTAAATTATGTTTATTTACGAGCTCCTGCTCGTGCCAACTGGCCTAGGGCCCACTGTTCGAGATTTTTAAAATTGTGCATATTAGCCTCCAAGTTCCAAAACCAAGGCCTCCAGCCTAACAAAACTATTCAAGCTCCCGTCAAAAAGGTCTCCCAAATTGTTTAAGTAGTGGTACACATTCAGGGGAGAGCACTTCCTACAAAATATATTTTCAACTATCCATCATACCAACCGAGTATGAGGACATCTCCGCTCATAATCGATGAACGGGTTTTCCACTTCCTTCGAGAAAGTTTCATCATACCAACCAAGTATGATCTACTTACAACCGGTAAGTAGTTTTTCCACATGATTTTTACATCACTCCTCTCAGGTGTGATATTTAAAATACCACTTAGCAGTTGATTTTTATTTTTGAGGTACTTATCATCCCAACCGGGTATGATATAAAAATCCCACTCACCCGATAGTGTTGTGAAATTCCTCTTAAACTGGCTTATTGTACTCAAACTCGTCTTAGCTAGCATTCTTGGTACTTCATGTTCCTACACGATATGAACATTCTTATTCTTTATTTTTTAGCCTAACCGCACTCATTCATCCCAAATGAATGACAAAACCATACTTTTCCTTTATATGCAATTAGATCCCTAAAGTTATTTTTCTTTAACTTTAAGTCCCTAATTCTGATTTTTCCTCAAATTGAGTCCTGAAACTTTTAAAAATTATCTTAGAACCTCAATTTATTCAAATTCTCAAAAAGGGGTTAAATTTCCCAAATTTCCTCAATTTAAACTTTTAAATCGACTCAGTTCATAAACCGCTTCAATCCTCTAGGATCTGGTTCATCTGAACCGGTCTAGTTTTTCTCTTCCAATTTGTTCTAAGGTTCTTGTCCAAGGTTTTATGAATCCTTTCGGTTACTCAGGAGTTGAAATTTCCCAAATTTCCCGTTCTCTAATGATCGGTTTGTGAACCGGTTTGGTTTTCTCACTCTATTTGACTAGTTCTTTTTCCCGATTTTCCTTAACTCCAAGGAGCAGGGTTTATAGAACCAGATCGGTTCAGGGCGAACTGGAGCTAAACTAGATTAAATCGAATTGAATCAGTTTAAAGATTCATTTTTAGAGGTGGCTTAAAAATGTCAAATTGGAAAATTGAAGTCACCACTATGTAGACAATGAATTTTTAAAATTTAAAATTTTAGAAAATCAGTCAAATCGGCCGTAAACTGACTGATTTTTGAATTCAGATCACCGAACCCAGTCCAACCGAACTGGTCAACGATCTATCCAATCAATGGACTGCCTGCAAGGTCAGCGCCCCATTAGCGTGCACGAGATATGGCACAGTACGCCTTGTCAGTTGTTAGGTCAGTGTCTGAGAGCGTTGACCAATTAGAGTGTGACATGTGTCCTCGGTTAACGATCAAATGAGGAAAAATCCATGTCACTAAGGACCAACTAATAGGAGCATGAAACATGTCCTCAATCAACGGTTAACTAAGGAAAATCCCCATTAGTAGGGCTGACCAATGAGAGACTGGTATGTGGCAAAGTTGACATGGCAATGATTGACTAGGATGTCCGAGAAAGGTCTACCAATCCGGAGTCGACACGTGGCAAGGCCACATAGGATGGTCATAACCAATCAGAGGAGGACACATGGCAATGACATAGTGCGCTAGGTAGTAAATTGACGAGTTTAAATTGATGAATCAAAGGATGCCATGTGGCACGGTCATTGGACGAACATATTCAATCAATTGCCATGTAAGATAAAGTGACCAATGCGAGGTCACCACGTGACTAGTCAATGAGTCAACGGATGACTTAGACGCTTAGTAAGATGTTATGTTAGTGATGCTAGCCAATCATAACACGCCACGTTACAGCTCACACGTGCAAAGCTCGCACGCGCATGCATAATGTCCTCTTCTTCCTTCAAACAACTAAATAGGGGAGGAGACCAAAGGTTGCCATAACTCCGGTGACCATTAAGCCTCTCCGACAAGGGAGTAAATCTAGAAGTTAATAGCCAACCGATGGATGAATGAATAGACATGTCAGTCCTCGAGCTTCCTATATAAAGAGCTCCCCTCAATTCATCCTCTCCATCCCTCTAAAGCTCAAAAAAGACAAGCTACTCCTTTTTTCGATCACCCTAGAACCAAAGCTCTAACTTGGGCACTTTTCTTCACCATTGGATCGATGTGGACTTACTCTATCATGCCTCGACCCGGTTTGGTTGGATCCCCGTGATCAACCTGCCACTCTCACAATTTATTTAAGGGTTTCCCCTTATCGTAAATCATAAAGAGTAAGGCGTCCTTTAACTTGCACCTTTTTCCTAGAATAGCATAATCAAAACTGTATGAAATTTAAAACTTTACATACCTGTCTTACAGGCATCTTAGTTGATAGTCTTTAAGGAGAGGCTTTCCGGTATTTCCTGAAAGGGATATAAGGGAGGGGGTGAGTACGACTACTCAGTGAATGGGTTTTTAAAAGCTTTTGACTTTTAAGAAAAATATTTATATGGAGTGTGCCAGACTCCTTTATTTTCAAAAATTCCATCATTTAAAAATTTTGATTTTTCCATTATTTCTTAGTTACCACGGTGTGTCATCACCCAACACACATCCTTCATCATGAATGTTACACACATTCGCAAGTCAATATCACCACTGAACCCGCTAGTGGCTTCGGAGCGACTTTTCCTGCCACTCGGATAGAAGTACGACTACTTTTACCCTAGGAATGAGTGGATGTACGTGACATCCTACCCACAATCCTGAAATCACTTCTTCATGTCTGTATGAGGACAGAGACGTCATCCTATCCCCACCCCGGTCTCATGCGCTTCGTGCTACTCCAGATTTCGCACAGACACTTGGAACGACAAACTGCCCTTATAGCCACCAGGTCGTCCAGTGCCCTTAGGACGCATCACTACCCCTCATAGGCGTCTTGATGATCTCATACTCACAGTGCATGCACAAATAATGTTTTCTTATATTGCCATGCAATCTGTGGTGCCACTAGTCCAATGGCCCCGACTCTCAACTCAACCCACAGCTGTTTGTCTTGACTAGTCCGTCGACCTGTCATGTCGCACTGCCACTAGTTGACTGAGTATGTCGGTCCTATCTTGGTACCATGGCCAAACAATTCACTTATGAAGTTTTATGGAACATATATCATTTTCGTTTACGAGCTCCTGCTCGTGCCAACTGGCCTTCGGCCCAC
This sequence comes from Trapa incisa, assembly GCA_030064435.1. Taxonomy (NCBI): domain Eukaryota; kingdom Viridiplantae; phylum Streptophyta; class Magnoliopsida; order Myrtales; family Lythraceae; genus Trapa; species Trapa incisa. The sequence goes on from CM057771.1 coordinate 17,342,031, forward strand.
TGTACGGGATTTTCAAAATCGGGCATTTAGCCCCCAAGTTCCAAAACCGAGGCCCCTGGCCTATTAGAGCTATTCGAGCTCCCGTCGAGAAGGTCTCCCAAATAGTTTAAGCATTAGCACACAGTTAGGGGAGAACACTTCTGACAAAATAGGTTTTCACTGTCCATTATACCAACCGGTATAAGGACATCTCCGTTCATAACCGATGAACAGGTTTTCAACTTCCTTCGAGGAAGTCTCATCATACCAACCGGGTATGATCTACTTACAACCGGTAAGTAGTTTTTTTTTCGCATAATTTTCACATCACTTTCTCTAAGTGGTGATGATTAAAATAATATTTAAGTTGTGCTCATCATCCCAACCGGGTATGATGTTAGTTAACCCACTCACAACCGGTAAGTGGTTTTTAACTTTAAACTATGCTCATCATCCCAACTGGGTATGATGTGAATAACCCACTCACCCGTTAATGCCGTGAATTCCACTAGACTGGTTCTTTGTATTCACGCGAGCTTGTCCTTGCTGGCGTTCCCGGTATTTAACATTCCTACACGATATGAACAACCTTGTTCATTATTACTCGGCATAACAGCCTTCATTCATTAATGAATGAGAAAACCCAAACTTTTAGTTATTTGTAATTAGGTCCCTAAAGTTATTTCTCTTTAACTTTAAGTCCCTAATATCGGTTTTCCCTCAAATTGAGTCCCATAACTTTTAAAATTTATCGTGGGACCTCAATTTATTCAATTTCACCAAAAAGGGGTTTAATTTTCCAAATTTCCAATTTGGTTCCCCAATTTTTCCAAAATTACCATTTTGCCCTTCTTTCACAAAAATGGTAAGTTTTTCCCCAAAATTTCCAAAATTCCTCAATTGGTCCTCCAACATTATTTTCATGCCCAATTGACCCTCAATTTCATAAAATTGTATTTTGGCCCCTTTGAATTTCGAAAATCCCCAAATTTTCCCCAAATTTCAACTCTTCAACACTACCGAATTTGATTTTATCAAATTAACGAGCCTACACGCGCTAGCAAGAAAAGAATCCGCGCGCTCCGGCTTTCTATCTCAAGCCTACGCTTGCCAAAGAGCAAGCCTACGGTCCTTCCTCCCTGGAGCTTGCTCTTTGGCGCGCTTCATCCTTCGGACCCAGAGCTTGCTCTTTGGCGCGCTCCGGCTTTCAGCACCTACGCTTGCTGGCTCGAAAGCCAGAGCAGCAAGCAATGCGGACTCTATACGCGTGCACTAGCGCGCTCTTTCGAGCCTCCGCTTGCTCTTTGGCGCGCTTCAGGTCGATCAAACACTTCTAATTATTGGAGTTGAAATTAAGTTCCTGTATGTTCATGCGATTCTAAGAAACTTTGAATCGCAGATTTTAACGTCGGAACGAGCTCAAATGGAGCTTTGCTGGAAAACAGACTGTAGAGAGAGAAAGCTTCGATTACTCACCGGTGAAGGTACGACAGTCCGAGCTTTCGATCTAGGCGGATAGGTCTCGTCCTGAGGTTCAACCTAAAATCAAGTATTGTATCAATTGATGCAGAATTGGATTAGAATTTCGTCATTGAAATTCGGTCGACTCTCTCTCTAGCACCGATCAAAAATTATAAAGGGGAGCCGAATTGGCTTACCTTTCAGTCCTAATTCGGTCGTGGAAAGGCTGAGGAAGTGTTGGGAGGGCTTGGTTTGGCCTGAGGAGGGCTTGAAATGGCCGATTTCAGCTTGGCCGAAATAGGGCAGCTTCGGTCCGTCGGAGTTGCTTCACTATTCCATCATGTCGGCGCTTCTCCAATGATTCTCGGATTGATTGGAGTTTGCTATCAGATAGCTGTCTTCTCCCCGGTTCTAAAGAGCCCGACCTTTGTTCAAGTCGAAGCTCTAGTTCGAGCTTTACCAGGAAATGGAGTAGTAGAGAGAGAGAGAGGAGTGTTCAGGTGTGAGGAGAATGAAATGGGGATGATCTCTTTATATAGTCGTAAAACTCGTGTATTAAATGGGCGAGATTTATTACTAGTATTAATATTGCCATAAATTATTGGTATTAATTTCAATAATTTAATTTCGGTATTAAATTATTTGTATTAATTACAATAATTTAATTTTGACCAAAATTTCGGGTTACAAAAAAATCATACTTCACAGGAGGTCACCCATCCTCACACTACTCTCAAGTAAGCATGCTTAACTTTGAAGTTCTTATGGAATCTAGTTCACCTGAATCAATTTGGTTTTTGTTTTCTAGTTTATCTTAAGTTTCTTTTCCAATGTTTAATAAATCCTTTGGATCAACCGAAAGTTGTAAATTTTCATATTGCTTATTTCCAAATGTAAACCGGTTTGGTTTTCTTATTCGGTTTGACCAGTTCTTTTCCCGGTTTTCCTTAACTCAAATGTGTGGGGTTTACATACTCACATTTATATAAAATCATGTTGTGAATATATTAGAAAATGTATTTTTCGAAAGCCCATAAAAGTCGACACCTAGATGTCCATAGGAAACAAAGACATAACCCGATCAGTTCTAGGAAGAATGAACCAAGAACTGTAGGTGGATTACAATCGGGAAGGAATCATGGGTTAAGGAGTAATGAGATCCTGACCCTTATGTTACCATATGTAAAAAGGGATTCATAGTCTTCATAACTCTAGGAGGCGACCTTTAGTGAAAATGGATTTAGGACTTAACTCAGAAAAAGAGACAAGGCTCGTGTTCAGGAAATGAGCCAAGACTCATGCTTAGAAAAAGGACCATGGATCCACAAGTCGACTAAGGGAGTGTGATGCTTGCCACATCTAAGAGATTGCCAACTTAGGGGATCAATTGAAGCCCCCCGATAACATAAAGCTTAATGACCTAAGACCAATAGTTCGGACTTTGCTGATGGGGCTTGTTCGACATTAACCGTTGACTGAGACATGTGTCACTCCCCTATTGGTCGGTCATCGTGGATTTTCCTCACGTTGATCGAGGACACATGTCACTTGTTGATTGGCTAGAGCTTCCAGATGCTGACTGAGTGACTAACTAGGCACGCTTCGCCATGTGTCACGCACTGATTAGTCACACCTATTGATTGGGCGCTGACCTGGCAGTGATCCTTTTACTGGTTGGACCGTTGAACAGTCCGGTCCGACCGGGTCCAATGACCTGAAATCGTAAATCGGTCGGTTTAGGCCCGATTCGACTGGTTTTCCGAAAATTAAAATTTTCTAAATTTATCTAAATTCATTTTCTACCTAATGGTGGCTTAAATTTTCCAATTTGATTTTTTTAAGCCACCTAGAAAAATGAATCTTTGAATGGGTTCTTCACATTTCAACCCAATTCACTCCGATTCACCGTGAACCAGTCCGGTTTTCACATCCTATCCACTTCACATTTCTCCTTCATGACTTTTGTGATTTATTGATCACTTGGGATGTCAAAATCAGGCTTAAACCTTTATTTTACCCCCTTTTTGGTCCTGATAGACACCCGGTTTTCTTTTGGAATGTTTGGGGGTATTTCCCCTATTTAGTTCTTTATTTCGATGGGACAGGGTTTACAAATCTCCCCATCTTTTAGAAGTTTTGTACTAAAAAATTTTACACATTAAATAGTCGAGGGTATCTATTCCTCATGACCAACTCCGTCTCCCATGTCTCCTCTTCTACTTGGCTGTTTCACTGAAGGATCTTCACCATGGGAATCCTCTTGTTCCTTTGGTTTTTCTCTCGTTGATCGAGGATTTATATTGGCTCCACGTCATAAACCAAATCTTCCTCTAGCTTGGGTTGCGGCTAATCCAATACATGTCTGTGGTCATACTCATATTTTCATAGTACTGATACGTAGAATACGTCGTGTATTCTCTACAGATACGGAGGAAACTCTAGCTTGTAAGCCACCGGTCCAATCCTCTAAACTATAACGTACAGACCAATGTATCTTGGTTTCAACTTTCCTTGCCATTGAAACATAAGTATCCCTCTCCACGGTGATACATTGAGGAAACTCAGTCTCCTAACTCAAATTCTAGGTCCTTCCTTCGGTGGTTGACATAGCTTTTTTGTCGATCATGGGCTGCCTTAAGTCGACTCCTTATTATTTGGATCTTCTCTGTTGCATCCTCTATCAACTCGAACTTCTCGAGTTTTCTCTCTCCTGCCTCCTCCTAAAATAGGGGCGTACGATAGGGTCACCCGTAGAGGGCCTCGTATGGTGCCATCTGTATATTGGCTTGATATTTGTTATTGTAGGTGAACTCCATGAGGCACAGATAGTCATTCCAGCCCTTGTTCATTGTTAGGACACATGCTTGAAGCATATCCTCCAAGGTTTGGATTGTTCGCTCGGACTACCAATCCATTTGAGGATGGAAGGCGGTGCTCATGTGAAGTTTGGTCCCTAGGGCATCTTGCAGGCTAGGCCAAAACCGAGAGGTGAACCTTGGATCCCGATCTGATACTATGCTTATTGGGACCCCATGGAGCCTAACAATTCCCCCTACATACAAGGCGACCAACTTTTCTACGGGGTCTATTACCTTTATGGGTAGGAAATAGGCGGACTTGGTTAATGTCACGCCCTGACCTGGTTTGGTCGAGGTTTCATGATCAACCTGACACCCTTCCGTGCATCATCCAAGTATCCCTACCCTAATGATACAGGAAAGGTAAAGGCATGCCTACGTTCAAACCCTTACTATAAGTTGGAGGTAGGAAACATACCTTGAGGGCCTGAGCTTGTCTGGGAACTGTTCTTCATTGTCCTAGACCTGAAAGGGGTGAGAGGAGGGGAATGAGTATATGGATACATATACTTAGTGAGAGAAATTACTATAACAGTAAATTTATTATTTCACCCATTAGTTATTCGTTTGTCATTTTTCACACAATCAACCACCTTCCTATCATAGGAGGGATCACACGTTCACAGAACGGTCCCCAACCATTCCACTTGTGGACTAGAGCACCTTTACCGTCCACCCTAATAAAGGTTAACTACCTCTACTCGGAGTTTGAATGTACATCAATAGTCCAACCCTCAAACCCTGATCAATTTATAATGTCTGCTTTGTGGGACGAGACCTCTTTCCCCCTATTGCCTCAGTCTTAGTGCACAAGAAGCTCCCTGAACTTCTCGACCTACTGGACGCCATACCACCCTTATGCACCCTTAGGTCACCCAATAGTTCTTGGGATCCATCACCTCATGCCATGTGTCCTGATGGCCCGAATCACACAGTGCATGCACAATCAAGAGTCTTTTAAGTAATAGCCATTATCTTTGGCCCTCCAGCTCAATGGTTTGTTGGCTTGGCTTTGGCCCATGCATACTGGCCCAATAGGTTCGACGACCTGGCTTCGGCAGTACAACAGTTTGGCCTAACAACTTAGACTTGGCTCGGTGGGTATCACACACAATTTTCTGTTAATTGGGTTTTTTAGCATTACTCATCACATGCTAGTTTTGGACGGGTCCATACCGGTGTCCATTGGTCTTAGGACCACTTGCATACCGAGCCTAAACCCCAGAATTAGCACTCAAATATTTTAAGCAGAGTCACCCAATCAGGGGAGGCTAATTCCAAGAAAATCATTTTCAAAATTCAACCATCATTCCAATCGGAATGAACATTATAGTAATTCCGACTCACCTAGTAATTTTGACAAGGTTGTCCCAACGAGATCTGGCTTCGCTTGGCACTTTCGAAAGCCGGCGCTCGAGCAGTCTGCTCCTACATGACACGAATATTCATGTCAGGGCGCGTCGATTGAGATGTCGCATATTTTCTAGTATTTACGCATAGGGCCTCGCATTTTGCCCTAATTGCATTTAGGTCCTTGATTGCCCCTTAGTCTCAATTAAGCCCCTGAGATTTCCAATCATCTTTCTTGGGTCCTTAACGCTTTTAAATTCACCCATTGGCCCTCAATTATCCAAAATTGTCATTTAGTCTCTAATTTTCCAAAAATTACAATTTGGTCCTCAATTTTTCAAAATTTCCAATTTGCCACTTAATTTTCTCAAATTGCCCAATTGGCCCTCAATTGAGAGTGAATTACATGAAAACACCCTCAATTTCGTCAATTTACCATTCAACCATCTAATTTTTGAAAATTGCACAAAAGCCACAAAATCCCCAATTTTTCCCTTTTCTTCTTCCCAATTTGAGCATATGAACATTCAGATCTTACCTCATCCAATTTGCAGCCTATAAGTCTTTGATTTCTTTGTTTCTTGATACAATTCATCTCTTCCAATCCCCTCGATCGTCCTACACTTCAAATTTCTAAATTTGGTTGAGTTTTGAGCCCCGTCGGAGCTTCGTCGAAAAAATTATAGTAGAGAGAGAAAGCTTGCTTATCTTATCGACGGAGGGGCGGTGGCCGGAGCTTGAGGTGAGGACAGCTAGTGCTCATAGAGGGGAACCTACTAGGATTAGATCTCGCTGCAATTCGCCGTTGCCCTGTGGGAATTTAAAGAAAGAAGTTTCAGGGGGTGCAGTCCTGAAACTCCGAAATTCTGACGAGGAGAGGCGAAATTGAGCTTACTAGGGGTCTGTGAGGGGTTGTAGAGGGTCTTAGGCAGTTAGAGGTGGCCAATGCTAGCGGTGAAAGGGCTAAGGGAGTCGAGGTTGGGTCGGTCAAGAGCTCGCTATTTCGAGCTCTAGAGTAGCTTCGATGTGCTATCGTCTCTACACTTCTTTGGTCGTTCTTTGGTCGCTTTGAGAGTGTCTCGAGCTAGAGCACTCTTCCCCAATCCCAATGCCACCCTTAGGAGCTCTCTAATTGCGAAATTGCCTGCTGTCGGATCCTTGATTGGAGTGTCGTAAAAAAAGAAGTTGTTTGTCTTCAGAGAATGCCTAAGAGGTGAGGAGGACAAATGAGATGGTGCTCTTTATGTAGGGAGCTCGACAACTATTCAGGCTACTGACCAACGTGAGACTTAACCTTCAACTCGACCATCGGTGACCTGACCGGAGAGATTTTTGAGTCACTGGAGACTTTAGCTTTTTTGGCCTCTCTCTCTTCTCTATTAGCAGACTTAGGTTGAAGATGATGACTTGGCAGGCATGCCACGTGACGCGCTGTGATTGGCCAATTTTTTCTAACGTGGAGGTTTAACTTAGTCGCTGCGTCAACCGTTGACTGAACACGTGGTAGCCACTCATTTTTTTTTTTACTTGTGTTTGCAGGATAGGCTAATGGGTCGCCCGATGACAATTGATCGGATATGTGGCAACCTCCCATTAGGTGTTCGTGTCTATGTAGCTGTTGACAGGTGTCGTTGACCATTGACCGGTCTAGTCCGTTGACCGGTTGGACCATTGACCGGTTGAACCGTTGACTGGTCTAGTCTGATCTTACTAGGTTCATTGTCTCGAATTTCAAAATTGGCCAGTTTAGGCCCAATTCGACCGGTTTTATGAAATTTAAAATTTTCTAAATTTATTTTCTATATAATGTGGCCTCAATTTCCCAAATTAACATTTTAAGCCACCAAGAAAAATGAATCATTAAATCGGTTCACTGTGGTTCATCCCAGCTCAGTCATGTTCAAGTTTGGTTCACCCTAAACAGATCCGGTTCTTTCATCAAAACCACTTCCCGGTTCTTCCTCACAAAATTTGTGAAATTTTGGTCACTTGAGATTTTCCAATTTCCCTTGTCAACCCTTCTTTTCTATTTTCTATTAATTAAATTGGCCTAGTTTTCAACCATAGTGTCAGTTCTCCTCCTGGTTTCCTTGGTTTGAGGGGACGAGTTCCATAGTTAACATGTCTACGATGACCCATATCGTGTCTTGTCCCATTTTTGTCATGGGTAGTCTGGTCACTAAATCCATAGTAATGTGTTCCCACTTCCATTCAAGGATTAATAGGGGCTGCAATAGTTTTTTTTTTTTTGGCCTTAATTTGTGGGCACAACAAGCATCTCTGGCCCCTATCCAGGTTGAGGTTTACCCTCAAGCTACACAACTACCTTAGTAAGGGTAAGTAGTCGGTCCTTATCGAGGCTACTCCCATGTGATACTTGTGGCTAAGTGCATCCGCTACCACGTTAGCCTTGCCAGGGTTGTATTCTATCGTTAGATCGTAATCCTTTACTAAATCTAGCCACCTCCTCTGCGGTAGATTGAGCTTATTCTGTGTGAAGAAGTACTTGAGGCTCCTATGGTCTGTGTATATGTGACACCTAACTCCATACAAGTAGTGACACCAAATTTTGAGGGTGAACACTATTGTTGCCAACTCGAGATCATAGGTGGGGTAATTCCTCTCATGTGTTTTCATTTGTCAAGAGGTATATGCGATGACCCTTCCTTGCTACATCAGAAAGCATCCCAATCCTTGTCCATATGCATTACTGTATACCATATACTCCCCTACATTCAAGTCGGGTAATGCTAGCACCAGGGCCATCGTTAAACATGACTTAATCTCCTGGAAGGACTTCTCACACTTAGCATCCCACTTGTATTCAACCCCCTTCCTAGTGAGGTGGGTTAATGGAGCTGTTATTTTGGAAAATTCCTCTATGAACTTCAGCATCCTACAAGTCTAGGAAGCTACGTATCTTAGTTGGGCTGGTGGGTGTCTTCTAGTTGAATATTTTTTCTATCTTTGCTGGGTCCACCTTTACTCTGTCCTTTGACACAATATGCGCTAAGAAGCCCAACTCTTGTAGACAAAACTCGCATTTTGAGAATTTGGCATAGAGTTGATTTTCCCTTAATGTGCCCAGTGTGGTTTCTAAGTGTGCCTTGTGCTCCTCTTCCGTTTGGTAGTATATGAGGATATTGTTTATAAAGATTATCATGAATTTATCTAGGTAAGGCTGGAACATCCAGTTCATTAGGTCCATAAAGGTCGCGGGTGCATTTGTAAGCCCGAAGGGTATCACCCTAAACTCGTAGTGTCCATATCATGATTGTAATGTAGTTTTCTGTATATTCTCCTCTTAGATGTTTAACTGGTGATACCCCGATCAAAGGTCAATCTTGGAGAAGTATGCGGCTCCCCATAGTTGATCAAACAAATCATCTATCCTTAGAGAGGGTACTTCTTCTTGATGGTTACTTGGTTCAGTTTTCGGTAGTCGATGTAGAGCCTCATACTTCCATCCTTTTTCTTGACGAACAAGACCGGTGCACCCTACGGGGATTGGCTTGGGCATATGAATCCTCTTTCTAGTAGCTAGTCCAACTATTCCTTAAGCTCCTTTAGTTATGCGAGTGTCATATGGTAGGGGGCTTATGATATGGGGTGTGTCCCTGGTACTACCTCAATTATGAACTCTAGTTAGCAATCTGGGGTAGTCCTAGTAACTCTTCAGGGAATAAGTTCGGGTAGCGGTTCACTATCGGGATCTCTTCCAGTCCTTTCCCCTTTGAATTCTTGCGAGAGATTTGTGTGAAAAACAACTTACATCCCTTTCTCAACATGCCATGTGCCTCCATGTAAGACACTAGGTGCACTCCCGCTCTTCCCTTGTCCCCTTCGAATAACGCCCCTTCCTTCCTTGGAGCGTAGAATGTTATTTGCGTATTCTCGTATTCTACTTTTGCCTAGTGCATCCTTAGCCAGTCCATTCCTAGGATGACTTTCACTTCCCTTAGCGGTAGGGGAATTAGATCTGCTTCCAAGGTTACTCCACCTATTTAGATTTTACATGCCTCGTGGAGTTCGTGTCGGGCTAGCTCCTCTCCTAACGGTGTAAGGATGTTGAGGGGTGGTGTGAGAGGTGTGAGCTTCCAAGGAAGGATTGGAACCAGGGTCTCCTTGATGAAGGATCACTCGACCCCTAAGTTGAAGAGGGCGTACATATCCTTTTCGAATATTTGTATGTGACCTGAGTGAGATTTAATAGAATTTCTTGAGAGAACGAACTTTATTGATTCAAGAATAGGGACTAAATGACTCGGGACTACAAACGCATCTTAAGGGAGTGGTTGGGACGTACCAGCTACTACATTGGGGTCCTTCCAAGCTTCCTCCTGAGTGAGGTTATATACTCTAGCCAGGACTCGGGTGGGTGCCTCCCTCCCCCTGTTGGGTGTCCTCTGATTTCCGGGTTGTGGTTGTGGGGCATTTTCGCTAGGCATTGCCTCGAAGTTCCAGGTAGTTCCTCACATAGTCACAAAGTTGTCCGCACCCAAAACACGTTAGGCACGCCCCTTTATGGGTCCTCTAGCACCAAGGGCAGTAGAGGCCCTTCCTCTAAGAGGGTGTGTTCACCTCCCTGTAGGTTTGATAACCCTCCCCTCTTCTCCAGAAGCTTGTCTTGATCCCCCACCGCAATCCACCTTGCTCTCTCCGACCTCCCTTACTACTCTGGTCCCTCTCCTCCCTTCACCCAGTCTACTCCATCTGGTGGCGTCTCGTTTGTACTAGACGCTCACACTCGTGGGCTATGCTGATGATGGTGGCCAGATCTATGGGGAGTCCCAATACCCCCATCTGGTCTCTCATGTTCATAGTGAGTCCGTCTATGAACTTTTGGCAGATGTCTGTTGGTTTGGCCAAGTCGGGGGCGAAGGGCCTTAGCTCGTTAAACTTGATCTCGTACTTCGAGACCTTACTCGCTCCTTGTCATAGCCGGAACAAGGTTTAAATTGCGTCTGACTTCTCTTTAATTAAAAATAGGGGAAACCCCTCTTGAGCCAATGGAGCTGTAAACCCCACACTTTTGAGTTAAGGAAAACTGGGAAAAAAATCGGTCAAACTGAGTAAGAAAACCTAGCCGGTTTACATTTGGGAACAAGCAATATGGAAATTTACAACTTCTGGGTGATCCAAAGGGTTCATTAAACCTTGAAAAAGAAATTTAAGAAAAATTAGAAGACAAAAATCAAATTGGTTTAGGTGAACAAGATTTCATAAGAACTTTGAAATTAAGCGTGCTTGCCTGATAGTAGTGTGAGGATAGGTGACATTTTGGGAAGTATGAATTTTTTAGTAACTCGAAATTTCGGTCAAAATTTTTTATGCGAACATACGCTTTATCATAAATAACCATAAATTAATATATATTTAATTATTATAATTAATACCAATAATTTAATACCTAAATTAAATTATTGAAATTAATACTGAAATTAAATTATTGGAGTTAATATCGAACTTAAATTATTGGAATTAATACCAATAATTTATGGAAATATTAATACTAGTAATAAATCTCTCTCATTTAATAAATGGATTTTACACCTATATAAAGAGGTCATCCTCATTCATTCTCTTCACACCCGAACACTTCTCTCTCTCTACTGCTCCATTTACCGATGAAACTTAAACCAGAGCTTTGACTTCAACATTTTTCTTAACCTCGAAAGGAGAGGTCGAGGTCTTTAGAACTGGGGAGAAGACAACTATCTGATAGCAAACTCTAATCAATCCGAGAATCGTTGGAGAAGCGCCTGCATGATAGAATAGTGAAGCATCTCCGGCGGATCGAAGCTACCCTATTTCGGCCAAGCTAAAATTGGCATTTCAAGCCCTCCACGGCCGAATTAGGACCGAAAGGTAAGCCAATTCGACTCCCCTTTACAATTTTTGATCGGTGCTAGAGAGAGAGTCAACCGAATTTCAATGACAAAATTCTAATCCAATTCCACATCAATGGATGCAATTCTTGATTTTAGGATGAACCTTAGGACCGTCGAAAGCTCGGACCGTCGTGTCTTCATCGGTGAGTAATCGAAGCTTTCTCTCTTTATAGTTCATTTTCCGGCGAAGCTCCATTTGAGCACGTTTCGACGTTAAAATCTACAATTCAAAGTTTCTTAGAATCGTATGAACATGTAGGAACTCAATTTCAACTCCAATTTCAACAATTAGAAGTGTTTGATTGGTCAATTTGATAAAATCAAATTCGTAGTGTTGAAGAGTTGAAATTGGGGGGAAAATGGGGGATTTTCGAAATTGAAAGGGCCAAAATATAATTTTATGAAATTGAGGGTCAATTGGGCATGAAAATAATGTTAGAGGACCAATTGAGGAATTTTAGAATTTTTGGGGCAAAACTTACCATTTTTATAAAGGAAGGGCAAAATGGTAATTTTGGAAAAATTGAGCGACCAAATTGGAAATTTGGGAAATTAAACCCCTTCTGGTGAAATTGAATAAATTGAGGTTCCAATATAAATTTTAAAGGTTATGGGACTCAATTTGAGGAAAAAAATGACATTTGGGACTTAAAGTTAAAGAAAAATAACTTTAGGGACCTAATTGCAAATAACTAAAAGTTTGAGTTTTCTCATTCATTGGAAATGAATGAAGGCTGTTATGCCGAGTAATAATGAACAATGATGTTCATATCGTATACCGAGAACGCTAGCATGGACGAGCTCGCGTGAATACAAAGAACAGGTCAAGTGAAATTCACTATGTTAACGGGTGAGTGGGTTTACTAACATCATACCCGGTTGGGATGATGAGCACAACTTAAATATAAAAACCACTTACCGGTTGTGGGTGGAAATTTTATATCATACCCGGTAGGGGATAAAAAGTACCTCGGTATAAAAACCCACTATTTAGTTGTATTTTTACCATCACCACTTAGAGAAAGTGATGTGAAAATTATGCGAAAAAACTTATTATCGGTTGTAAGTAGATCATACCCGGTTGGTATGATGAGACTTTCTCGAAGGAAGTTGAAAACCCGTACATCGATTATGAACGGAGATGTCCTTATACCGGTTGGTATAATGGACAGTAAAAACCTATTTTGTCGGAAGTGTTCTCCCCTGACTGTGTGTCAATACTTAAACTATTTGGGAGACCTTCTTGACGGGAGCTCAAATAGCTCTTATAGGTCGGTGGCCTCAATTTTGGAACTTGAGGGCTAGAATGCCCAGATTTTTGAAAATCTCGTACAGTGGGCCCAAGGCCAGTTGGCACGAGTAGGAGCTCGTAAATGAACATGATATATGTGCCATAAAACTTAATAAGTGAATTGTTTGGCCATGGTACCAAGATAGGATCAACATGCTCAGTCAACTAGTGGCAGTGCGACATTATAGGTCGACAGACCAGTCAAGACAAACATCTACAAGTTGAGTTGAGAGTTAGGGCCGTTGGACTAGTGGCACCACATATTACATGGCTTGATAAGAAAACATTGTTTGTGCATGCACTATGAGTACGGGATCATCAAGACGCCCATGAGGGGTAGTGTTGTGTCCTAAGGGCCCTAGACGACCCGGTGAGTATAAGGGCAGATCGTCATTCCAGGTGTCTGTGCGAAATTTGGAGTAGCATCAAGTGCATGAGATTGGGGTGGGGACGAGATGAGGTCTCTGTCCTCATACGGACATGAAGAAGTTATTTCATGATTGTGGGTCGGTTGTTGCGTACATCCACTCATTCCCAGGGTAGAAGTGGTCGTACTTCTATCCGGGTGGTAGAAAAAGTCGCTCTGAAGCCACTAGCGGTTTCAGTAGTGATACTGACTTGCGAATGTGTTTGACCTTCATGATGGAGGATGTGTGTTGGGTGATGACACACCGGTAACTAAGAAATAATGGAAAAACCCCAATTTTTTAAATGAAGGGATTTTTTTAAAAGAAAGGAGTCTGGCACACTCCATATAAATGTTTTTCTTAAAAGTTAAAAGTAGACCTTGAAATACCCATTCACTGAGTAGTCGTACTCACCCCCTCCCTTATATCCCTTTCAGGAAATCCCGGAAAGCCTACCCTGAAAGACCATCAACTAAGATGCCTGTAAGACAGGTATGTCAAGTTTAAAACTTCATGCAGTTTTGATTATGCTATTCCTGGAAATGGTGGAGGTTTAAAGAACACCTTACTCTTTAATGAACTAGGAGAGTGGCGGGTTGTTCACGGGGATTCGACCAAACCGGGTTGGGGCATGACATAAGGAAACCGGTTAAGTCGAGTGAAAAAGCCGAACCAGTTCACGAACCCCAACCATTAGCGAACAGGAAAAATGGGAAATTTACACATTTCGAGTGACCCAAAGAGTTATAAAATCCATGGAAAGAGACTTTAGGACAATTTGGGAGAGAAAACTAGACCGGTTCAGGTGAACTAGATCTGAACCGGATTGAACCATCATTGAACCAAATTTATTTTTCTAGGTGGCTTAAAATATTTAAATTGGAGAATTGAAACCACCATTGGATAGAGAATGAATTTAGAAATTTTTAATATTGAAAAACTTGGGCGAGTCGGGCCTGAACCGGCCGATTTAAGCATTGAACCCAGTTCGGACAAGTCCATTCCGATTTAGAATAGTGTCATCTTCTTCCTATAGATGACAACAGTGTTCACTCGCTGGAAAATCGAACAGCGTTGATGAAGGTGAAAAGTCTCCGTTCAATGAGTTCCAGGCCATGAATGAGCACCATAAAGGCACCAATCGAACGGCCAAGGAGTCCCCGAGCTTCCTATATAATGAGCTCCTCTCCTTTCCTTCTCCTCACACCTGAAAACTCCTTTCTCTCTCTCTACTGCTCCATTTTTTTGGTGAAGCTCAAAATAGAGCTCCGACTTGGGCATTTTTCTGAGCCATAGAAGGCAAGGTCAAATTCCTTAGATTAAGGGAGAAGTCAACTACCCGACGGTAGTCTTCATTTGCTCCGAGGATTGCCGGAGAAGCGTCGGCGTAATCAAATAGTGAAGCAGCTTCGGTGGATTGAAGCTGCCTTATTTTGGCCAAGCTCAAAATGGCTAAATTGAGCCCTACTCTAGCTAAACCAAGCTCTCCCAACACTTCCACAACCCTCATATGACAAAATTAGAGCTAAAAGGTAAGACAATTTGACTCCCCTTTGTAAATTTCGATCAGCATTAGAGAGAGAAATGACAAAACTTCACTAACCAAATTTTGATTCAATTCGACATGAATTGTTGCAATTCTTGATTCTAGGCAGATACTTAGGACGAGAGCTACCTGCCCTGATCGAAAGCTCAGACAGCCGCACCCCCAACGATATGCTTTCGAAGCTTTCTCTCTTCAAGTTCAGTTTTCCAACAAAGTTCCATTTGAGCTCCATTTGAACCCAAATGACGCGATTCAAAGCTCAAATGAATCATATGAAAGTGTGGGAACTGATCCATACCTTCAATTAGATCAATTAACCTCGATTGAATGGTCAATTGGATGAAATCAAATTCGACCAGTTTGAAAGGGGGGAAATTTTTGGGGAAATTTGGGAATTTCATAAAATTGAGGGACCAAATTGCAATTTCCCAAAATTAAGGGTCAACTAGCCATGAAAAGGATGTTGAAGGACCAATTGGTCAATTTTTTAAAATAATTGGGGTCAAATTGCCATTTTTGTAAAGTAGGGGCAAAATGGTAATTTTTGAAAAGTTGGGGACCAAATTAGAAATTTGGGAAACTTGAACCCCTTAAGTGATTTTGAATAAATTGAGGACCCAAAGTGAATTTTAGAAGTTTCGGGATTCAATTTGGGGAAAAGTTATCATTAGGGACCTAAAATCAAGGAAAAAGAACTTTAGGGACCTAAATGCAAATAACTAAAAAGTTTGGGCATTTTGTTCATACGTGAGGAATGAAGGCTATTATGCCAAATTTTAATAAATAAAGATGTCCAAATCATGTAGGAACACAAAGGACCGGAACACCAGCAAAAATAAGCTCGCGTGGAGACAAAAAGCTGATTAAGAAGGAATACACTACGAATATCGGGTGAGTGAGATTATTCACATCATACCCGGTTGGGATGATGAGCACATCGAAAATGAAACACCACTGCTATGTAGAATTTTAACATCACACCTGGTTGGAGTGATGTGAGAACTACGCAGAAAAACTACTTACCGATTATAAGAAGATCATACCCGGTTGGTATGATGGTCTTCTTGGAAGGAAGTAGAAAACCCACTTACTGGTTGTAAGCGGAGATGTCGTCACAGCCGATTGGTGTGATGGATGGAAAATTTTATTTTTCCACAAGTGTCATCCCCTGACTGTGAGCCAATGCTTAAAACTTTTGGGATACCTTATTGACGAGAGCTAGAATAACTCAGATAGGCGAGAGGCCTCAGTTTTGGAACTTGGTGGCTGAAATGCCTGGTTTTGGAAAATTACGTACAGTGGGCCCAAGGCCAATTGGCACGAACAGTAGCTCATAAACAAACATGATGATAAGCCATAAAAATTCTTAATGAATGATTTATGTAATTTGGCCATGGTACCAAGATAGGACCGAAATACTCGATGGACTGGTGGCAGTGCGATAGGACTAGGTCGACGGACCAGTCTAGAAAAATAGTTGTAGGTATAGTTGAGGGTCAGGGTCGTTGGACCAGTGGCACCAAAGATTAATGGCTTTATGGAAAACTTTTGTTTGTGCCAGCACTTGAGGTTTTGGACCATCAAGATGGAGATATGGGCAGTTTGTCGTGATAGTAGTCAGGGAAGCTCGACATAGCTTGCGCATGAGACCTGGGTGGGGTCGGGATAAGGTCTCTGTACTCATACAGACACGGAGTTGATTTCAGGTTTAAGGGTCGGATGTCGCGAACATCCACTTATTCCCAAGGTAGAAGTAGATGAGTTTCTATCTAGGTGGCCGGTAAAGTCGCTCCAACGCCACAAGTGGATGCATTGGATGGGCTGCCCTATGAATGTGTGATCCTTTCATGATGAAGGGCGTGTGTTAATTGTTAAACACACTGATTGTGGATAATGAGGAAAGTGTTTGAAAACCAAAATTTGAGGAAGGAATAATATTAATGGAAATAAAGAGTTTGGCACACTCCAATTAAAAACTATTTTATAAGAACTCTTTTTCAAACTCCCCATTCACTAAGTTATAGAAACTCTCCCACCTTTTCTATCCCTTTTTAGGATTTAAGAAAAATGACTAAGGATAACACCCGTACCTACCTTTTGTGAGGTATTCTTAAAAGCTTATTTTTAAGCTTGCATTATTATTAATTTATGTTATTAACAATATTGAAATTACGCCTGGCAGGAATCTTAAACTAAGGGAGCAGCGGGTTGATTACGGGGATCCGACTAAACTAGGTCGGGGCGTGATACATGTACTCTTCCACAATCAATGCCCCTTGGGCTCGTCACTCGCTGGGATGTCTTTGCATTCCCTAGGGTCGCGACTAACATTCCTACTATCAACCTTGCTTATGCCCGCTTTTACATGTGATTTAATCTTGCCTTCGCCTCATCGCAATGATGTAACTGGGACGGTACTTGCATATCAATTAGGTAACTGGAATTGTCATGCCAACAATTAGGGAAGCTCGACGTTGCTTCATACGCATGAGACCGAGGTGGGGTCGAGATGAGGTCTCCGTCCTCATATGAACACAAAGCATTTTGGGTATGAGGGTTGAATGTTGGAGATGTTCACTCAAACTTCGGGTAGAAGTCAAAGACTTTTATCAGGGTGGATGGTAAAGACGCTCTAATACATAAGTTGGTGCAGTCAGCGTAATTGCATCTTACGAATGTGTGTATACCATTCCTGAAGGGCGTGTATTTTTTGTGAAATACATTTAATATGGAAATGGGAAAGAGGTTTGAAAACCTTGGAAAGTATATGAGAATCCTTGGAAAGAATTGGTAAACATGGAAAAAGGTTTTAAAAACCAGAACTTTAGTAAATAATATTTTTTAAAAAAAATAAGGAGTTTAACATACTCCGATTAAAGTTATTTTTTGTGAAAACTCGCACCTAATACTCATCCACTGAGTTGTCGAACTCACCTCCTCCACCCCTACCCCTTTTTAGGAAATCAAGGGAAACCAATATTAAAGATTTGTTTGTAGCTAAAACTTAAGATAGGTACGTAAAATTCATATTCAATTTTGATTAATTTTATTCCAATAAAGGTATATGTGAAAAGGATGTCTTACTGTTCACGGTTTAGAGAAGGGGAAAACCTTTTATAAAACGGGAGAGTGGCGAGTTGTTCACGGGGATCTAACCAAACTGGGTCGTACGTGACATATTCAATATTGCTTAAAGTCACAACCTATTTTAGTTACCTTTTCATAATTGTTAAAATTATCTTATTTACCACCTAGTGGCCTTACTTTTCTCAATTTACCTTTTGGTCCCTAAGTCGAGCAAAATTACAATTTGTCCTTACATTAAATTTTTATTGTTTTTGACTTAGGACTTTTCCAAGTCCTTCACTTGAGTACTCAAGTTCTCTTAGGCTCAATTCAGGTCTTCCAAATACCTTAAAACCCTTCCTTAGCCATATTTTCTACTGTCTACATGGTGGTCCCTCATTTTGGGCAAAATTACTATTTTGCCCCTATTCTTTAAATCCATCTTTTTGGGACCCTAGTTTCTCAAAATTCCCAATTGGGTCCCTATACATCCTTTAACCATATATAGGTCCTTAGATTTCCTAGAATTCACTTCTATGCATGCAAACTCTTTTGTTTGCACTTTAGCCCTTATACTTTCCTTTATTTATATTTTAGATCCTTAGCATTTCTACCTTGCTAACCAGAAACCAAAACTTCATCAATATTTCCCAATGGTCCCAAAACCTCCTTTAGACCCTTAAGAAATCCCCACAAAAAAACTTATTCACAAAGCAATCCCCTTACTTTTACTTGTTTACATTATAGTCCCCAAGCTTTTCTTCCTAACAAAATGGCCCCCAAGAATTCAAAAACTCATGTACGGGGTCTCCTTGGCCTTCCCCAAGGCCATCGTGGTCTATGTTCGGTCGAGCTTGTTTGGAATAGTAACAAACCGGTTCTTCCTCGTGTTTTTCTCTTTCCTTAACTTCTGCTCTCGAGATGCCTCCTAAGCCTCTTTTGACTTCCATTAACAACATGTGCCCCATTTCTGAGCCAAGCTCTCAACTCGATCCTTGTTTGTCAATTCTTGATTTGTGCTTCCTTTTTAGGTTTGGTCTTATTTTTTAGTTTGGGAGTCTCAATTTGACACACCCCTCCCCTAACTCTTTTTAGGGGCATACAAGGAGCATGGAGATCGTGCATCAATCTCGACTCCTACACATATGCACCCAAGATACAACACTCAAAAAACTTGCACAAAGATTATATTTGCTTATCATTTGCTTAACCCCGAGAAAACAATTGTAATTTATTTGGGCTTACTACATGCTTTTAAAAATTTTCAAATTTTCATTGAAATTTGTGTTTTATTCTAATGTCTTTTGTCCTATCGATCCTAATTTAGTGAAAGTATCCACCTTAGTAGTATCGAGGGGATGTGGCGGGTTGTCATCATCCTCCAGCCTAGGAGATCTAATTCAGGCGTGATAGGCATTGTCACGCTCCAACCCAGTTTGGTTGGATCCCCATGAACAACCCACCGCTCTCCCAGTTCAAGAGGAGTTTCCCCCTTCTCTTACTCGAGATGAGCCAATCATATGTTCGACCTTGTTCCCTAGAAAGACATATATCAAATAAAATGTAAGCTTAAGAGAAATTAAGCATACCTGACAGAGGGTAAGACTCGATGTTAGTACCAGTCATTTTCTCTTTTCCTAAAAAGGGATAGAAAAGAGGGGTGAGTTTCTACAACTTAGTGAATGGGTGTTTCAAAAATAAAGTTTTAAAAATATTGTTTTCAAGTTTGGAGTGTGCCAGACTACTTAATTTCATTCAAAGAACATCCTTCATCATGAAGGTCCATCACACGGTCGCAAACCAGTACATCCACTGAACCCACTTATGGCATCGGGGCGACTTTATCGGCCACCTAGATAGAAGTACATCCACTTCTACCCTGAGAATAAATGGATGTACGTGACATCCAACCCTCAAATCCCATAACAATTATCTGTGTCCGTATGAAGACAGAGACCTCATCTCGTCCCCACCCCGGTATCGTGCGCTTGAAGCTACTCCGAGCTTCGCAAGGTCACCTGGTCCGACAAACTGCCCTTATACCTACCAGGTCGTCCAGGGCCCTAGGACACATCACTACCCCTCTTAGGCATCTTAAAGGTCCCATAAACACAGTGCATGCACAATCAGTATTTTTACATCATGTCATATAATATGTGGTGTCATTGGTCCAACGACTCTGTCTCTCAACTCAACCTGCAACTGTTTGTCTTGACTAGTCCAGAGACCTGTCATGTCACACTGCCACTAATTGACTGAATATGTCGGTCCTGTCTTGGTACCATGGCCAAACAATTTATTTATTTAAAGTTTTATGGCATATAATGCATGTTTGTTTACAAGCTCCCGCTCGTGCCAACTAGACTATATGGCCCATTGTTTGAGATTTTCAAAATATGGCATATTAGCCCCAAAGTTGCAAAACTGAGGCCTCCGGCCTTTCACAGCTATTCAAGCTCTCATAGAGAAGGTCTCCAAAATCGTTTAAGCAGTGGCACACAGTTAAGGGAGAGCACTTACAACAAAATTATATTTTCAACTATCCATCATACCAATTGATTATGAGGATATCTCCGCTCATAACCGATGAATGGGTTTTCCACTTCCTCCGAGAAAGTTTCATCATACCAACCAAGTATGATTTACTTACAATTAGTAAGTAGTTTTTTTGTGTCATTTTCACATCACTCCTCTAAGTTGTGATTTTAAAATACCACTACATAGTGGGTTTTTAATTCTGAGGTACTTATTATCCCAACCGGGTATGATATATAAATCTCACTCACCCGATTGTGTAGTGAAATTCCTCTTAGCCGGCTTGTGGTCCTTACTTGAACTTGTCTCAGCTAACGTTCTTGATACTTCATGTTCCTACACGATATTAACATTCTTATTCAATATTATTTGGCCTAACAGCCCTGATTCATCCCAATTGAATGAGAAAATAAAATAATTCCTTTATTTGCAATTTTGTCCCTAAAGTTACTTTTCTTTAACTTTAAGTTCCAAATGTCGATTTTTCCTCAAATTGAGTCCCAAAACCTTTAAAATTCCTCTTGTGACTTCAATTTACCCAATTTCATAAAAAGGGGTTCAAGTTTTCCAAATTCCCAATTTTGGCCCCAAATTTTCCAAAATTACTATTTTGACCTTCCTTTACAAAAATGGGAAGTTTCACCCCAAAAATTCTAAAATTTCTCAATTGGCCCTCTAACATTCTTATCATGCTCAATTGACCCTCAATTTTATAAAAATTTCATTTTGGTCCCTCGAATTCTTGAAAATTCTCAATTTCCCCAAAATTTCCCCCAATTTCAACTCCCTAACACAGTTGAATTTGATTTCATCAAATTGACCGATCAAACACTTCTAATTGTTGAAATTGAGTTTCTACATCTTCATACAATTTCATAGCACTTTGAATCGTAAGTTTTAACGCTGGAACAGGCTCAAATGGAACTTCGCCAGAAAATAGACGGTAGAGAGAGAAAGCTTCAATTGCTCACCGGTGAGGGCACGACGGTCTGAGCTTTCTATCGAGGTAGGTAGCTCTACTCCTAAGGTTCCTCCTATGATCAAGAATGGCATCAATTGATGCCAAATTGAGTTAGAATTCTGTCATTGAAATTCTATCGGCTCTCTCTCTAAAATCGGTCGGAAATTGCAAAGGAGAGTCGAATTGGCTTACCTTTCAGTCCTAATTCGGCTGTGTGAGAAAGTATTGTGAGAACTTTGTTTGGTCTGAGGAGGTCTTGAATCGGCCAATTTCAGCTCAGCCAAAATAGGGCAGCTTCAGTCCGTCGAAGCTACTTCACTATTCAATTACGCTAGCGCTTCTCTAGTGATGCTAAGAACGAATGGATGCCACCACAGTGTAGTTGACTTCTCCCCGGTTCCAAGGAACCTGACCTCGCCTTCTTTGGCTCAAAAATGACCTTATATCAAAGCTCTGGTTCGAGTTTCGCCGGAAAACTAAGCAGTTGAGAGAGAGTGAACTTTTCAGGTGTGGAGAGGATGAAAGGAGGAGGCTCTTTATATAAGGAGCTCTAAGACTCGTCGGTCGTCCGTTTGGCACCTTTATAACATACATTGATAGCATGAAATATATTGAATGGAAATGTTTCTTCTTCATCATCGCTGCTTTGATTTTTCGGCGAATGAATAGTGTTGTCATCTGAAGGAAGAAAACGACACTGTTCCGAACCAATTTCAAAGCTTAAACCGGCTGGTTCACCCCCAATTCTACAAAAAATTTTAAATATAAAAATTTCTAAATTTATCTAAATTCATGTTCTATCCAATGGTGGCCTCAAATCTCATATTAAAAATTTTTAAGCAACTAGAAAAATGAATTTAGCATCCGATTCAATAGTGGTTCAAACTTTCATCTCCAATTCATCCTAAAGTCCTTTTTCATAACTTTTATGACTTCTTAGGTCATTTAGGGTCCCTAAATTTCTCGATTTGCACTCTCTTTATGGGTTTTAGTTTATAAACAGGCTCAATTCTTAAACCGGTTCAATCTGATTCACCCAAATCGATCCGTCCTAAAGTGTTTTTCCCAGGTTTATGAACCCTTTTGAGTCCCTTGGGAGTTGAAATTCCTTCAATTTGTATGTTCCCCAATAAATGGGTTTATGAACCGGTTCGATTTTTCTCACTCAGTTTGACCGGTTCTTTCACGGATTTCCTTAACTCCAAGGAGCGGGTTTATAGGCATACCATTTATTATTGATTGGATGGACTCATTATGGTGATTGACAAGACACATATGATAAGAGTTTGTATCAATGTCCAATGTAGAATGAAATTAGTGAAATAATTGGGGAGATTATAGCTTCTAGATCATCTATGAACCTGATGTAGATATACGATGGAGTCCAAGTATACTTATGGTCGGGAGCTGGTAGAATATGATAATAGTATATGGATGTTCGATGGAACGACATCGATATCACTGTGAGGGGGACAATACTTGTGTAGAGTCGTGTAACTTACACATAAATCTCGATTGATTAATTGAGCGATATTCAAGTATATGGTGAGTACATTGTGATTATTTGAATTGATGTGTTGTATTGGTTTATTTGTGTTTTAATTTAGGTTTTATAATAAAATTGATGATGCCAAGTTTTTAAATAATGACTTGAAAAAATGTATAAGTTATAATTGTTGAAAACTCTCATTAGAGAGTATTGACTTTTAAAATGATCTTAAAAGATGTAAAATAAAATTTTATAAACTAAATATTAACTATTTTGAGTGGGGACACTATTGAGGGAATGAACAATCCCATTATCGATTTTCACACTTATTAAGTATTACTAACCCACTACTCAAATATATTTTCTAGTAAGTAGATAAAAAATAAATGAATGAAATAAGATCACAGATTTCGAATTATATCTTCGATTGAGATTCAGATCAAGATACATATTTGATAACAAAACTCAAAAACTTTTTATTTAATATTAAATAATTTCTATATAATTTCAAATATTTTGTAAATTTATATATTAGATTTATAAAAAGTTTAATATTTTTAAAAATTATATATATTTAATATTTTGAATTTTACGTATTTTTAATTCTATAATAATAAATTTATTCAATATTTTTGTATTAGGAGAATTTAACAAATTATTATAAAATTATAATATGAAAAATGGGGTGGAAGTTGATATTAATATTAATTTAATAATCATCACTAAATATATAGAAATTATTTTAAGGGGATAATATCATTATAGTAAATTTTGCTTATACATTTGTGTGTTTGATAGTAATAATAAAATTACACTAAATAGAAGGCGATGAAATCTCATAATAATTGTGGAATTGTTGGATAATTAAGAAGTATAATACTAAGGAAAATAATAACCCAAAAATTGTTCTAACACTCTTCTTGTGCGAGCTAATAAATTATGTGGTGTCATGCTAACTTTGTGCCTATAAGTTGCTTTTAAATACAAAACATGCGAGTATGGCTTATCTGGTGGGATAACAACTAGTTCGTCCATTTGGAATGAAAGAAACATAATATAATTTACTAGAACACATTTAACTCATACAACAGAAATCCCATAATAGTATGTCAACAACCTCTCTCCCTTATCATCAAAATCAATTACAATGAATTTTTAGTCTCATTCCCCATAGATATGTTGTGTTACAATGAGACCAATTAGAAAATGAGTTCAATTGGAGGTAGCCCTTGGCAAATTTTATCATAACTCCAATAATTTATTTAGCAAAACAATTTAGCACAATTCAAATTAGTCTAACGAATAAAATAATAAATTTAGGCACAATACACAAATATATGTAATATTATAACTCAATTAATATGTTTATTACTATATCTTTTTCATAGATTTTGATAAGCATAAATGAAGCTCGTATATGCTCGGGACCGAGAACATTTGTACTATGTCAATTTGATTATGGGGTGAGTTGTTTCTTTCTGCAAAAAAAAAATAATAATAAATAAGATGGAATACGTCAAAATTAGGGATTCATATTAAGATTTAGGTTAAATGGTAAATCAGCGGTAAATATTTCGGCAATAGAAAATAATTGAGATGAAGTGAAAAAATAGAAAATAATTAATGTCTGGCGTATAAGAAAACGACGGCCTTCCACGGAATCCATGTCCTTCCTTCATCTCACCTAAACTCGTCTTCTGCCTTAACGGAGAGAGACGAGACAAGAGGGAAGCAATTCCAATCTGACCTGATTTTCCTGGAAACCAATGGAGTCTCGTCGATTTCTTTTCTCGGTACTGCTCCTCGTTGGCCTCCGTTGCGGTGCTGCCTCCCGATCCGTCATCAGACTCTACGATGACCAGAGCCAGAAGTTCCTCCGGCTCGATGATAACCTCTACTGCGAGAGCTGGAGGTTCTCCGTCGAGACCAACGACGCCGGAAAATGGGAGTCCATCCCCTCGAGATGCCAGCGGTTCGTCGAGGATTACATGACAGGGGGAAGGTACCTGTCAGATTCGACCATCGTCGCCGATTACGCACTAGAGTTTGCGCGGGGCGTCCAGATCGCCGCCGACGGCCGTGACGCATGGGTCTTCGACATCGACGAGACGCTTCTCTCCAACCTCCCGTACTACGAGTCTCACGGGTTCGGGTACGTGACTAGATAATATCCTGACCGTCAGATCTTATCACTTTGTGGAACCTGTGAGCTATCGTTGTCTGAGAAGCTGGTGCTGATGCCTTAAATGACACCCACTAGCAGTATGACACGTGTCGAAATTGAAGATTCCGCAATCTGTATTTTTTAGATCAGAGGAATTCAACGAGAACTTGTTCGATGCTTGGGTGGATTCGGCCGAGGCCCCTTCTCTGCTGGCTAGCGCAGCGCTGTACAAGGAGCTTCAGCAGCAAGGGTTTAAGATTTTTCTTTTAACTGGGCGCAGCGAGCACCAGAGGAACGCCACCGAGACAAACCTTAAGATGGCCGGATTCAGCAACTGGGAAAAGCTTATCTTGAGGTAAGTAAACTACATCAAAAGTTTCATTCACATAGCGATTCTCGATGTCGATTGCATCAAATCTCGAAGCTTTGTGGCCTGCAAATTTGGGGTATGAAAAGGTACGTTATGAATAGCTTAGGTTGAGAGTTAATATGTCTGCTTTATAAAACAGGTCTTCTGCGGATCAAGGCAAGCATGCAGTTATATACAAGTCGGAGAAGAGATTGGAGTTGACAAAAGAAGGCTACAGGCTACATGGAAACTCGGGAGATCAGTGGAGCGATCTGTGGGGCTTTGCAGAGGCCGAACGGTCGTTCAAGCTCCCGAATCCCATGTATTATATTGCTTAATCAAATCATACAATTCCAGAAACTTTGTATTACCCTGCTCTCCATTTGATCATTGATTATGAACTCATCCGTTTCTCAGTCTGTCTCATCCATCTTGGGCTTGCACTTGACGATCATTATCTGAATACGGTCATAATTACTGATATTCAAATTAATTTTAATCGGTGAATTTCAGATGACTTGCTTATCTTGGCTGGATGGTACAAATGAACGCTGTGGTGAATTACAGCAAAAGTATGACTGTATTCTGCAGAAAATGCAGATGAACTTGTCAAAGAAGCAAGACTCTAGATCAGGATAGGAGATCGTTTGTTTATTACCTAGTTCGTTTGGCTACGTGATTCTTCAGGTTTTATTTTCTTGATGGACTGGCCAACAGTATTGGGAACAACTACTCCTGTTTCTTGGAAGGTAAGCAATTTTAAAGACGGTGTGGTGTGCTCCAAAAAGGTTGTAAAGCTGCGTTTATGTATGGTGGGTAGGGTTGTCAAAGGGACAAAGAGAGCCTCGGGTTCGGATCCGATGATTGGAGCCGGATACCGTCGAAAATGCGGGTTCGGGTCCATCCAACAGTACCGAGCTTCGGGTCCGGGTCCATATAGGTGGACCCGAAGTTCGAATCCAAGACCAGTCTTTATAATTTTTTTGGCATTCTATACGGATTCGTCTATTTGCAATGGAGCGTAAAAGGTGAGTTTTTTTTCCAGTCACCTTCTAATTTCGACTGGCGATGCGAAAATCTACCTGGATGATACATTAAGGTATTATGATAAATTTTAAAAGTTTTGTAACTCAATTTGAGTATAAACCGACATTAAAGACTTAAAGAGAAATAACTTTAGTGGTCTAATTGCAAATAAATAAAAGTTTAATTTTTAAATTCATTTGTAATTAATGAAGGCTATTAGGGGCTATTAGGGTGAAGGATAATAAATCGAGATGTTCATATTGTATAGTAACACGAAGTACCGGGAACGCCAGTAAGGACAAGCTCGCGTGAATACAAAGAACCGGTTTAGTGAAATTTACTGTATTAACGAGTGAGTGGGACTTTTAACATTATACCCAGTTGGGGTGATGAGCAAATTAAGCTAAAAATCACTTACTGGTTGTGAGTGGGATTTTATATCATACCTAGTTGTGGATGATAAGTGCCTCGAAATGAAAACGCACTACCAAGCGGTATTTTAAACATCACAACTTAGAGAAATGATGTGAAAACCATGAGAAAAAACTACTTAATAGTTGTAAGTAGATCATACCTGGTTGGTATGATTAAACATACTCGAAGGAAGTTGAAAACCCGTTCATCGGTTATGAGCGGAGATGTCCTTATACCCGACCGGTATAATGGACAGTTAAAAA
Organism: Trapa incisa; assembly: GCA_030064435.1. Classification (NCBI taxonomy): domain Eukaryota; kingdom Viridiplantae; phylum Streptophyta; class Magnoliopsida; order Myrtales; family Lythraceae; genus Trapa; species Trapa incisa. The sequence goes on from CM057771.1 coordinate 17,369,081, forward strand.
TATATTTTTGTTGGAAGTGCTCTCCATTAACTATGTGTCAATGCTTAAACGATTTGATTCTCAAATAGCTCTTATAAGTTGGGGGCCTCGGTTTGGAACTTGGGGGCTATTATGCCCAGTATTGAAAATCTCGTACAGTGGGCCCAAGGCCAGTTAGCACAAGCAGGAGCTTGTAAACAAACATGGGTTTTATGCCATAAAACTTTAAATAAAGGAATTGTTTGTCCATGGTACCAAGGCAGGACCGACATACTCAGTCAACTAGCTGTAGTGCGACATGACAGGTTGATGGACCAGTCAAGACAAGCAATTACGAGTTGAGTTGAGGGTCGGTGCCATTGTACCAGTGGAACCACAGATTATATGGCATAATAAGAAAATACTGATTGTGCATGCACTGTGATTACGGGACCATCAAGACGCCCAAGAGAGGTAGTGATGCATCCTAAGGGCACTGGACGACCTGCTAGGTATAAGAGCAGTTTGTCGTACTAGGTGACCATGTAAAATTTGGAGTAGCACCAAGCGCATGAGACCGGGGTGGGGACGGGATGAGGTCTCTGTCCTCATACGGACATGGAGAATTGATTTTGAGATTGAGGGTCAGATGTCACGTACACCCACTCATTCTTAGAGTAGAAGTGGACGTACTTCTATCTAGGTGGCTGGTAAAGTCGCTCCGACGCCACAAGTGGGTTTAATGGACGTATTGGCCTGCAAATGTGTGTTTGACCTTCATGATAAAGGATGTGTGTTAGGTGATGACACACCGTGGTTAATAATAAGAAATGGTGGTAAAAATCGAGATTTAAAATGAAATGATTTTTGAAAGAAATGAGTCTGGCACACTCCAATACAATTCTTTTTCCTAAAAGATAAAAGTGTTGAAAACCAATTCATTAAGTAGTCGTACTCACCCCCTCCCATATATCCCTTTCAGTAAATTTCAGAAAGCCTACCCTTAAAGACCATCAACTAAGACGCCTGTGAGACAGGTATGATGAAGTTAAAATATTATGCAATTTTGTTTATTTTATTCCTGGAAAAGGTGCAGGTTTAAAGGACGTCTTACTCTTTACGATCTATAATAAGGGGAAACCCTTTAATAAACCGGAAGAGTGGCCAGTTGATCACGGGGATCCGACCAAACTAGGTCGGGGCGTAACAAGATAAATTTAGAAATTTTCAATTTTGAAAAACTTGGTTGAATCAGGTCTGAATTGGTCAGTTGAAGCATTAAACCCAGTTCGGATTGGTCCAGTCCAATTCAGAACAGTTCGTCTTCTTCCTTTAGATGACAGCATTGTTCACTAGCTGAAAAAATGAACAGCACCGGTGAAGGTGAAAAGTTTCTGGTTAGGGCATTACAGGCCATAAATGAGCACCATAAAGGCACCAATCGGATGGCCAGAGAGTCCCTAAACTCCTATATAAAGAGCTCATCTTCATTTCTCCTCCTCACACTTGAAAACTCCTCTCTCTCTCTCCCTACTACTCTAATTTCCGGTGAAGTTCAAACCAGAGCTCTGACTTGGGTATTTTTCTGAGCCTTAGAAGGCGAGGTTAGGATCCTTATATTTGGGGAGAAGTTAGCTACCCGACGGTAGTCTCCATTTGATCCAAGGACCACCAGAGAAGTGCTCGCATAATTAAATATTGAAGCAGCTTCGGCTGAATTCAGCACTACTCTATCCAAACCAAGCTCTTCCAACATTCCCTTAGACAACCTCAATTGAGCTAAAAGGTAAGCCAATTCGGCACTTTTCAGTCATTGCAGGTCGGAGTTAAAGAAAGAAACTATAGAATTTCATTGACAAAATTCTCCCTCAATTCGAAGTCAATTGTAGGAATTCTTGATCTTAGAAGATACCTCATGAAAAGAGCTATCTTCCCCGATAGAGAGATCAGACGCCCGCACCCCAGTAGATAAACTTTCGAAGCTTTCTCTATCTAAATTTAGTTTTTCGGCGAAGCTCCGTTTGAACTCAATTCGGACCCAAATGACGCAGTTCAAAGCTCAATTGAATTGTATGGAAGTATAGAAAATGATCTATACCTTCAATTGGAATAACTAACCTCGATTGAATGGTCAATTTGATAAAATCAAATTCGGCTAGTTTGAAAGGGGGAAATTGGGGAAATTTGGGGATTTCGTAAAATTGAGGGACCAAATTGAAATTTCCCAAAATTGAGGGTCAATTGGCTATGAAAAGGATGTTGGAGGACCAATTGGTCGATTTTTGAAAATAATTGGGGTCAAATTGCCATTTTTGTAAAGTAGGGGCAAAATGGTAATTTTTGAAAAGTTGGGGACCAAATTGGAAAATTTGGAAACTTGAACCCCTAAATTGAGTAAATTGAGGACCCAAATTGAATTTTGGAAGTTTCGGGACTCAATTTAAAGTTAGCATTATGGACTAAAAGTCAAGGAAAAAGAATTTTAGGGACCTAAATGTAATTAATTGAAAATTTTTTACTTAGTTATTCATAAATGAGGAACGAAGGCTGTTATGCCAAATATTAATAGATAAGAATGTCCAAATTGTGTAGGAGCACGAGGGACGAGAACGCCAGCAAGAGAAGCTCACGTCGACTTAGAAAACCAACCGAGGACGAACACATTACAGTTAACGGGTGAGTGAATCACATCATACCCGGTTGGGATGATGAACACTTCAGAAATGAAAAACCACTTTTATGTGGAATTTTAACATCACACATAGTTGCAGTGATGTGAGAACTACATGAAAAAACTACTTACTAGTTGTAAGTAGATCATACCCAATTGGTATGATGGACTTTCTAGAAGGAAGTAGAAAACCCGCTTATCGGTTGTAAGCGGAGATGTCATCACACCTGATTGGTGTGATGGATGGAAAGTTTATTTTGTTAGAAGTGTTATCCACTAATTGTGTGTCAATACTTAAAAATTTTAGGAGACCTTGACGAGAGCTAGAATAGCTCAAATAGGCCAAGGCCTCAGTTTTGGAACATGAGGGCTAAAATGCCCGATCTTGGAAAATCACGTACAGTGGGCCCAAGGCCAGTTGGCACGAGTAAAAGCTCATAAACAAACATAATTTTTAAGCCATGAAAATTCTTAATGAATGAATTATGTGATTCTATCATGGTACCAAGATAAGACTAACATACTTGATGGACTAGCGGTAGTGTGACAGGACCAGGTTGACAAACTAGTCTAGACAAACAGCTGGAGGTCGAGTTGAGGGAGGGGCCATTGGACCAATGGTACCAAAGATAAATGGCTTTGTAGAAAACTTTTGTTTGTGCATGCACTTGAGGTTCAAGACCATCAAGATGCCCAAGAGGGGTAGTGATGCGTCCTAGGGGCTATTGGACGACATGGTGGAGATAAGGGCAGTTTGTCGTGCCAAAAGTTAGGGAAGCTCAACGTAGCTTCATGCGCATGAGACCGTAGTAGGGTCAGAATTAGGTCTTTGTCCTCATACGAAAATGAAGTTGATTTCGGGTTTGAGGGTCAAATGTCGTGAACATCGACTTCTATCTAGGTGGTCGGTAAAGTCGCTCTGATGCCACAAGTAAGTATAGTGAACGAGTTACCCTATGAATGTGTGATTCCCTTTATGATAAAGAGTATGTGTTGATTGTTAAACACACCTAATATGGAAATTCAGAAAATTGGTTTGATAAACCGAGAATTTAATGAAAGAATATTTTTAAAAGAAATAAGGGGTCTGGCACACTCCTATTAAATATGTTTTGAATACCATCTCCCAACACCCATTCACTGAGTTGTCGAACTCACCCCCTCCTTTTACCCTTTTTCAAGTAACCAAGGGAAACCCACTTAAAGACCTTCCGATAGCTAAACTTGCAAGACAGGTATGTAAGATTAATATATTCAGTTTTGATTAATTTTATTCCGGGAAAGATACATGTAAAAAGAGTGACTTACTCCTTGCGGTTTAAAAAAGGGAGAAACCCTTCATGAACCAAAGGGGGTGGTGGGTTGCTCACGGGAATCTGACCAAATTGGGTCGGGACGTGACATAAGTGGTATTAGAGCAAAAGATTTTCGAACTTGGTTTTTAGAAGAAAATTTATTTTTAAAAATCTAGAATCTTATGAAAAAGGAATCTTGAACAAATGTCGGAAATAACTGCTGCATAAATTTTGTAAAGTTCCAAACTAATAGGAAAACTAATCATGTAGGAGAATCCCAAAAAGGAATAGAACTCAACCAAAATCAGTGGAGGATGAGATACCTCCACCAAAATGGAGAAATTAACCTGACTTGGTGATGGAAACTCCTAATCTGACACTCACTCAATAGGAGGCTGAGAATAGTTCTAGAAAGCTTACGCCAATTACGTGGGCACATTTAAGAGACCTCCACCATTACAGACCAACCAAGAGTCTGGGCATGCAACTCTCCTAAAACAAGCTTAAAAGTGTGAAGCTATAGTATTGAGGAGATATGGAGTCTTGGTGTCAAGGAAAGCCAAATTTCGAAAATCTCGGAGTCAAACACTTCCTCGGAATATGAATAGCCCAACATGAATTGATGTAGCCAGATATCATGGAGGCTTGTGTTTCCCAATGAAACCAACACTAACTTCCGAACCTTTAGAGAAAGGATTTCGCCATCTACTAGTAGTCAACTTAAAATTAGTTAACAAGTGTAAATAAGAGTGAGAGATAGGAATAATATTTGGTGTAACTACTTAACTTTGTAATAAGCCATAATTATGGCTAATGAAAATGATAAAATAAAATTTTATGTTCCAAAGTTTTATAACTGTGTACCTAAACTGAAAATCTCATCAATTTGGGCAAACAAAAAAAACTTTTAGTAAAAAGTTATGAAGGTCAAAACATTAAGATATAAATGATTAACGAAATCTTTAAGGCCATTAAAAGCCAAAAGAGTGAATACCCTAAATAGTAATACCAAAGTATCAAGGATAAAATTTAAAACTTAGATTGAGATTTTAAAATATATCAAACTACAAGTTTAAAACTTGAAAAGGAATAAGTAAAATATTATTTATAAGTCAGAAAATAAGAAAAAAATATCTAAAAATTTTTCCTTAAAAAGTAAATTATAAATCGAATAGAAGTGAAGAAAAAAATTGAGTACTAAGGAAAACAAAGTATACTTATAAAATTTCAATAATAAAGTAAAATATAAAGAATTAGTAAACTAAAAAAAAATATCAAAAATATCATGAAAACTCTCGATGGAATAGGAGGGAGTAAGGAAGAAACTCACGTATACTTGGAATAGGACGTATAAAGGAAAGCAAAACTGGTGAAATAAGTCCCAACAAATATTTTCTATAAATAGAAATTTATAATTTTATATACAATAATATTAATTTATATGGGAAATAAATTATTATAGTTAAAAAATTTTAATTTTACATGTCATTATTATTAATTGATATAAATTAAATAATTTAGAATGATTATTTAATATGAATTTATATACAATAAATATTTGTATAAATAAAAAAATTCTAATTATATCTACAATCTATTTTATATACAATAATATCAATTTATTTATAGTAAATAATTTACTATAATTATTTTTTAATTTTAAATAAATAAGAATTTTATTTATAATAAAATTAATTTATATAAATTAAAGAATTTAATATAATTATGTATAATACTATCATGTATCAAAATACAATATATTAAATATTTTATAGAAAATTTTAATTTCATTTACAATTATATATATATATATTAATTATTTACCTTAAATAATTTGATATACTTGATTTTTTTATTCTATCCACATTATAATTATTTAAAAATATAATTTTTGACATTTTCTTCGCTTTAACATCATTCTTAAAATTTCTAGATAAAAAAGTATATTAAATTGGAAGGATAAACCCTCCCACCGGCTCCCATGTACGTGGCGTGTACCCACACTTTGAGGGTTTCGGGTCCTGGTAGGAGGGCTTTTCTGCCACCCTTGTTATAGCATTCAAATCAGGTAGGATCAGCCATGGGTTTCTAATGGTGCGTGCTCCAGCCCACTCCTCATGTGTCTCCTAATAATGACAACTGTTATACACCCAAGTAATCCGATATCAGAGATGCCCATATACTCCCCTTACCTCCAAGTTAATCATATACAGAGTGTTTTTTGCTTATATTCTTCAACTTTACATGTTGCCATCAGATAATCATACTGTCCCAACGTCACTTGGCTCAACATACTCCTCCTAAGTGAATTTGCATTGCATCCGTATTTTTTCTAGTTTATCTTTTTTTTGGTCTTCATATAATTATATCCGATTTATTTATCCCAATGAAGTACCGAAGTGCTCTACTGGTCAAGGCCAACTACCATGATACAAATAAGTGGTTCTGATTCTCAATATCATGCAAACTTGTGTTATTCTCTGCTGTATAAGCTTTTATTTTCCCCTACCTCTCCATTGAGCCTGCAACACTTCCTTGTGGGAGTTCTTCACTTTCCGGATCTTCTTCAGTGTTTGCTTGTTGCAAAACCTCAGTTTTTTTCCCTTTAGATGTCAGTCACAATTGCTTGGTAACATGTGCTCTGAGCCATGTCCTATACTTCAGCTCATCCCTCCAGGGTCCTTCTTGTAGTGTTTAGTAGTAATTTTATTTTCCATTGGCTTCTTTGTCGAGTCCGTCCTTCCATGTTGTTAATATTTCATCCTACAAGTTACACATAGCCCTATGGGTCCCTACAATACAACGCAACCAGACAACACAAGTAGAATGATTGAACTCTTATTGCCAATGACAGAAAATGAGACAATAGCGATTTATTTGTGCTACACTAACCTGGGAACAACGCTGTAGAAATAAATTGCAAGGCAGCAGCCACTTGGGAATCGCAATAGGAGGGCAAGCCGCCTTGGATGTGCCACAAGGGGATCAAAATAATTTAGCAAGCGATTTTTGTCGGGTTTCAGCCAATAGTCAAGCAAATTGTATCGGGGAAGGCGGTTACAAAGACTCGATGCATATAAAGATGGCAAAGTTATCCCATAAATTAGAGAATGTGTTGGAGATACAAAATTGATGTTCGGAGCATTCACCGACCTACTGGCAGGATTGTTGACTCTCCGATCTCGAAACTGTCAGGTCAGGGGTTGTAATGGCGAACGGTCGTTAGGTCAACTCTCTGGGAGTTCAAACGAGAGAGAAAGAAAACGGTTCAAGGGTTAGATGAACCGGGAATTACAATATATGATCTTACTTGTGTTATTAAATAAGTACTTCTTCAAATACTTATGTAAATGTTAAAATTTATTTGAATTGAAGAATTTAGATGTGTAAAGATTTAGAAGAATTTATAGTGAAGGTAAAAGGGGAACGTTTAAAAGAATTCCATACTCTTTGTACTGAGAGCAAGAGTTGTAAATGAAATTTTTTAAAAATTCATTTATTTTTTAATTAAAATTAATATTTTATTAAATAATCCATATAATTATATTACTATATAATATAATGAAATATTAACATAAAATAAACATATGTGTAATAAAATATAATTTTAAATAAATATATATAATTATATAAAATAAATTATATTTATTACATTTTATTATATAATACAATTAATTTATTATTATAATTAAAAAATTGACATATAATAAACTATATTATATAAATTTACATAAAATATTATTAATATATAAATTTATTAAAAATATATATAAATAAAATAAAAATAACACAACTATATGAAAATATTATAATAATTTAAACTAAAAAATTACATGTAGACACCAATTTAGGCTTGTTAAAATTTCGTTTGGAGGTTTTGACTGATCAGATCTGAATACGGGTCTAATGGACCTTCACCCGAATTATTAGTCTATTTGAACAGATATATACCGGATCTGAGGTTTGGATTTGTTGAACCCAAACCCGAAGGGACCCAAATCTGAGATTATTCCTAAAAGTACTTGACTCGAGTCGTTCTATTTCCCATTCCAAACGAAGCAGCCTTCCAAAATGAAACGGAGTCGTTTTATTTTTTATAACTCTTTAAATAAAACTACTTGTTCTAGGTTTGCCTAAGTTTGTTTGTTTTGGCTATGTACTGAAGTTTCCTTTTCAATGTTATCCGATTTATGTTGATAATATTTTCAGAGATGTGATGAAAATAATAGAGTCAGAACGTAGAGCTAATTCTCAAGCTAATGCGCTGAGGAATATTTTGTAGGAACATATGCAAATGGAGAATCATATCTCTACATGTGATGATCAATTTGATTCTTAATCAACGGACAATTGATCAAGCCTAGGAAGATATGCAAATGCAGAATCAACATCTATTGCAGCAAATGACTGAGCAGGGTGACTACAAATAGAATACGCAAGATAGTTTGTGAAAAGGATCATCATCTTCTATATCATTATTTATTTTCCGTATCACAAAATTAGTAAACTATAGCAGTGCTAGAATTTAATTTCCCAAATTTCTAATTTGATCTCCCAATTTTTTCAAAATTACCATTTTACTTTTCCTTTACAAAAATGATAAATTTTATCCCAAAAATTATAAAATTCTTCAATTAGCCCTCTAACATTTTTATCATGTCCAATTGACCATCAATTTTAAGAAATTACATTTCGGTCCTTCGAATTTTTGAAAATCCCCAATTTTCCCCCAATTCCAACTTCTTAACATAGTTCAATTTGATTTTATCAAATTGACCGATCAAATACTTCCAATTGTTGAAATTGAGTTTATACATGTTTATACGATTTTCTAGCAATTTGAATCGTAAGTTTTAACGTTAGAACGAGCTCAAACGGAGCTTAGTTGAAAAATGGAGTATAGAGAGAGAAATCTTCAATTACTCACCGGTGAGGGTGCGGCGGTCTGAGCTTTCTATATGGTCAGGTAGTTCTCATCCTAAGGTTCATCCTATAATAAAAAATCGCATCAATTGATGCCAAATTGAATTAGAATTTCATCATCAAAATTCTATCGGTTCTCTCTCTAGCACCGATCAGAAATTGTAGAAGTGAGCCAAATTAGCTTACCTTTCAGTCCTAATTTGGCCATGGGAGGGCTGAGGAAGTGTTGGGAAGGCTTGGTTTGACTTGTGGAGGGGTCAAAATGGTCGATTTCAACTCGGCCAAAATAGGGCAGCTTCGGTCTGCCGAAGCTGCTTCACTGTTCCATCACACCGATGCTTCTTCGGCGACCCTCAGAGCAAACGGAGACTACAGGTGTGTAGTTGACTTCTCCCCGATTCTAAAGAACCCGACCTCACCTCCTTTGGTACAGAAATGACCCTATATCAGAGCTCTAATTTGAGCTTCATTGGAAAACTAAGCAACTGAGAGAGAGTGAGCTTTTCAGGTGTGGAGAGGATAAATGGAGAGGGGGTCTTTATATAGGAAGCTCGGGGACTCCTTGGTTGTCCGATTGTCGCCTTTATGACATGCATTGATGGCCGAAAATGTATTTAACGAAGATGTTTCTTCTTCACTGGCTTCGATTTTCCGGTGAGTGAACAGTGCTGTCATCTCAAGGAAGAAGACGACATTGTTCCGAACCGAACCGGACCGGTCCGAACTAGGTTCAAAGCTTAAACCGGCCGGTTCACCCCCATTCAACCGAATTTTTTAAATCTAAAAATTTCTAAATTTATCTAAATTCATTTTCTATCCAATGGTGGCCTCAAATCTCAAATTTGAATTTTTTAAGCCACCTAGAAAAATGAATTTAGAATCTAATTCAATAGTGGTTCAAATCGGTCCAAACTTGTTTGGATCCAGTTCACCTGAACCAGTTTGGTTTTCATCTCCAATTTACCCTAAATTCCTTTTTCATGACTTTTAGGACTCTTTAGGTCACTCGGGATCCATAAAATTCCCGGTTTACCACCTCTCTATCGGTTCTAGTTCATAAACTGACTCGGTTCTTAAATAGTTCAATCTGGTTCGAGTCTGGTTCACCCGAACTGGTCTGGTTTTTCTCTTCCACTTTGTTCTAAGTTTCCTTCCCAAGGTTTATAAATCTCTTTGGGTCACAAGAGAGTTGAAATTTTTCTAATTTGCCATTCCCCAATAAACGGATTTGTGAACCAATTCGGTTTTCTTACTCAGTTTCACCGATTCTTTTCCCGATTTTTCTTAACTCGAAAGGGTGGGGTTTACAACTCTCCACTCATTTTAGTAGTTTTGTCCCCAAAACTTAATTAGCACCCTTGCATGAGGAACCATTTCCTTTGATGTCCTTTTAGTGTTTGCTTAACATGTAAACTCTTCTCTTGTTCCTTCAATTAGCCCTTTTTACATCCTTCACTTAAGGAATTTCTTTTCCTTTATATTATTTACTCCCTCCATGGAGTTTATCATAACTAGACATACCATACTTCTGGGTATATTCTTAGATTCATATCTTCTTTTTGCTTAGAGCAACATTCTTCCCTTTGAGGTCCTATACTCAGGATTGAGAGTTCCAAGATACCTAGCCATTCCCGTGTCTAGTTAACTTCCTGGTCGTTGAAACCCTTCGCTCGACAATCTTTAGAGCATTACATACCTGTCTTCACAGATTTCCTTGTCATCACCTTTTCGTCCTATTTCGACTCTTCCTTCATCCGTTGCTCATTACAATTTAGTCCAAATTTTATGTTTGACATTGTCATTTTTACTAACTGACTCTTCCTTATTTTGAGTCATGTTTTCCTCAAGACTATTGGGTTTACCTGCCCCTTACAGCATTACGTTTTCTAGATCTTGTCTCTATGTCCATTAGATTTCCAGAACACCTCCTTTAGGATTATTCCCAACTTTCTAATCTCTCAGGAATTGTATAACTTTATCCATATTTTCTTTTGGTAGTATTCCTCGACTACCTTTATCGTTGTCCACATCAACTTACAAAACTGTGTCGTTTCTCCTTACCCACTCGTCCTTTTTCAACTTCCTTATTGAGTCTTTCCGATTCCAATTATTTGATTTCCAGATGTTTTACTAACATGTTGGGATTCATCCTTTCTTAGGTTCATCCTCATTCCCAATAACATCCTTTACTCAAGGATTTTCTTTGGCCTTAATCCACACTTACTTGTTCGTAATCATTTCATAGTTCATTATTCCCATTTGACCCTTTTTAGTCTATTGTTTTGTTCGGGGAGTTCCCTTTTTACGATTTCATTCTCTAACATGTCCCTCAAGGGTTTTGTTCAAAATTGGCAGTTCTAGTGTCACACCCCGACCCGATTTGGTCGTGAACAACCCACTACTCTCCCGGTTTATTAAAGGGTTTCCCCTTTTCTAAACTGTAAAGAGTAAGGCATTCTTTGCACCATCTTCCAGGAATAACATAAATCAAAACTACGTAGAAATTTAAAATAATCATACCTATCTCACAGGCGTTTAAAGTTGTAGGTCTTTAAGGACAGGCTTTCCGGGATTACCTAAAAGGGGTATAAGAGAGGGGGTGAGTACGACTACTTAGTGAATGAGTTTCAAATCTTTTGACTTTCATGAAAAATATTTATATTGGAGTGTGCTAGACTCCTTACTTTTCAAAAAAAAAAAATCAGTTCATTTAAAATCTCGGGTTTTTCCACATTTCTTCTTATCACGTTGTGTCATCACCCAACACACATCCTTCATCATGAAAGTTACACACATTCATAGGCCAGCATGACTACTGAACCCACTTATGGCTTCAGACCGACTTTACCGGCCACCCAAATAGAAGTACGTCCACTTCTACCCTAAGAATGAGTGGATGTTCACGACATCCATCTCTCATTCCCGAAATAGATTCTTCGTATCCATATGAGGACTAAGACCTCATCCTGTCTCCACCTTGGTCTAATGCACTTGGTGCTACTCCAAATTTCGTATGGTCACCTGGAACGATGAACCCTTATACTCACCGGGTCGTCCAGGGCCCATAGGACGCATCACTACCCCTCATGGGCGTCTTGATCATCTCGTACTCATAGTGCATGCACAAACAATATTTTCTTATTATGCCATATAATCTGTGGTGTCATTAGTCTAACGGTTCCAACTTTCAACTCAACCTGCAGTTGTTTGTCTTGACTGCTCCGAAGACCGGTCATGTCGTACTGCTGCTAGTTGATTGAGAATGTCGGATCAGCCTTTGTACCATGACCATACAATTTACTTTTTAAAGTTTTATGGCACATATATTATGTTCGTTTACGCACTTCTGCTCGTGCCTATTGGCCTATGGCCCACTGTTCGAGATTTTCAAAAAAATCGGGCATATTAAATTCCACAAAAAGGGTTTAAATTCCCAAATTTTCAATTTAGTCCCTTAATTTTCCCAAAATTACCATTATGCCCTTCCTTTACGAAAATGGTGAATTTTGCCCCCAAAATTCTAAAATTTCTCAATTAGCCCTCTAATATTCTTATCATGACCAATTGACCCTCAATTTTATAAAATTACATTTTGGTCCTTCGAATTTTCAAAAATCTCCAAAATTTCCCCTAATTTCAACTCTATAACACAACCAAATTTGATTTCATCAAATTGACCGATCAAACACCTCTATTCATTGAAATTGAGCTTATACATGTTCACACGATTCTAATGAACTTTGAATCATAGGTTTTAACATTGGAACGAGCTCAAACGAAGCTTTGCCGGAAAATAGACTGTAGAGAGAGAAAGCTTCGATTTCTCACTGGTGAGGGCACGACAGTCCAAGCTTTCTATCTGGGCAGGTAGCTCTCCTCCAGAGGTTCTTCCTAGGATTAAGAATGAGATCAATTGATGTCAAATTGGATTAGAATTTCGTCATTGAAATTTGGCCGACTCTCTCTCTAACACTGATCGGAAATTGTAAAGGGGAGCCAAGTTGGCTTACCTTTCAGTCCTAATTCAGTCGTGGAAGGGCTGAGGAGGTGTCACGAGAGCTTGGTTTGGCCTGAGGAGGGCTCAAATTGGCCAATTTTAACTTGGCCAAAATAGGGCAGCTTCGGTCCGCCGGAGCTGCTTCACTGTTCGATTATGCCAGCGCTTCTCCGGCGACTCTCAGAATAAACGGATGTCACCACCATGTAGCTGACTTCTCCCCAGTTCTAATGAACCCGACCTCATCTTCTTTGGCTCAAAATTGACCCTATATCGGAGCTCTGGTTTGAGCTTCGCCAGAAAACTAAGCAATTGAGAGAGAATGAGCTTTTCAGGTGTAGAGAGAACAAATGGAGAGGGGCTCTTTATATAGGGAGCTCGAGGATCCGTTGGCCGTCTGTTTGGCATCTTTATGACAGGCATTGAAGACCTGAAACGTACCAAATGGAAGCATTTCTTTTTCACCTGCACTACTTCAATTTTCCGGCGAGTGAACATTGATGTCATCATAATGAAGAAGATGGCATTGTTCCGAACTAGACCGGACCGGTCCAAACCAGGCTCAAAGCTTAAACCGGCCAGTTCACCCCTCATTCGACTGAGTTTTTAAAATATAAAAATTTCTAAATTCATCTAAATTCATTCTCTATTCAATGGTGGCCTCAAAATCTCCAATTTCAATTATTTAAGCCACCTAAAAAATGAATTTAGGATTCGGTTCAATAGTGATTCAAACCGGTCCAAACTAGTTCAGATCCGGTTCACCTGAACTGGTTTAGTTTTCATCCCCAATTCCTTCACAAGTCCATTTCCATGTCCTTGGTGACTCCTTGGGTCACTTAGGGTCCATATAATTCCTAGTTTACCATCTCTTAATCGATTTCAGTTCATAAGCCGGCTCGATTCTTAAACCAGTTTAATCCGGTTCGGGTTTGGTTCACTCGAACTAATCTGGTTTTTCTCTCCCACATTGTTCTTAGGTTCCTTCCCAAGGATTATAAATCACAAGGAATCCATAAGCTTCTTGGTTAACTCATTCTCTATCGGTTCTGGTTCATGAATCAACTTGGTTCATAAATAGGTTCTATCCGGTTCGGACCCGGTTCTCTTGAACTGCATCGGTCTTTCCACTTTATTTTGTGCTAGGATCCTTTTCCTAAGTTTATGAACCTTTTTGAGTCACATGGGAGTTAGAGTTTTTCAATTTTGCTCATCCCCTAACAAACGAGCTTATAGAACAATTCAGTTTAAAGATTCAAATTTACCAGTTCTTTCCCCGGTTTTCTCATTACTAAAGGACGGGGTTTACATCTAGAATGTCCAACGTCATCGGGTCTATTTGTTTCCTTAGCTTGGTATCTGTTTGAGCATTTCGTGCTCGCATTCCTGGGTTTCAGTGTTATCCCCTCCTTGTCCTATGTTGATGCTTTATTATGTTCTTTTGTCCCTTTCTGGTTTGGTTTCTTAGTTTCCACTTATCGAGTTTCTCATCCACTCCTCTACTTACTGACATCCTTGTGTGTTTCTTCATTTCAGTCCTCACATCCAATGGTGTCCTTACTCAAGGACTTCTTTTTTTTTCTCTGACCCACCCTTACCTGCTCGTGACCATTTCACAGTTCTTTTATTCCAAATTAATCTCTTATGACTTACTTTTCCATTCCTTGATTTCACTCAAAGGTGTTCCATTCGTTGGTTTTATCTCCTACTCTTGTACCTTGAAGTCAAGATTTCTTTCAATCCTTTGTGTCACACGTTCATCCTTCTCATCCTTTCTTGAAGGTTTCCCTTAATCACCTTTAGTTGAAGGACACATTTTCTAAGGTCTCTCGGGTATCCTTCCCTAGGTTTCTTCATTATGGGTATTCCACCCATCCCCACTTGTTACGTCATCATCTGAGGTTATCTTTCTACTACTTGTTCCTTTGGCTTTACTTTGCTTTTTGGGCTTTGGGTACACTCTCTTCAGCATCCATACTTGGGGTATCAGACCCTTAATCAATTTTGTGACATCTTTTGATGTCGTCCTTTTCTTCTTACTCTTCCTTTGTACCCTTTATTTATTCCTACTTGGCTTCTCTACTTTTCCAAAGTAGGTTATGCTTGGCCATCTTGAACTTCATGTTTCTACCTAAGGAACTTCTAGTTCTCGTCCTCGTCTTGCGCAGTCATGATTATGCCTCATCGTATGATCCTAGGTTTCCAGTAGGTGGGGTTAGAGACTAGTCTTAAGGTTCATCGTTCATTAGTTAGTGGGCGTACATCTTCCAAGGTTCCTCTCCCCTCGAAATTTCCTTCCCTTGTTTCCTGGTTATGGTCACCTCACCTATCCCAAATGGGGTTGTCATCTCCTCGATTGTTGTCTCCTCGTTCGCCCATTCTTTGGGGTTTAGCTCTATGCATGGTCCTCTTACCTATGCTTGCCTCTTTTAAAGGCATTATTTGTCCTTATTTGACTGGACTCATTATGAGTTGGGGCACGAGATTTTGATTGGACTCATTATGAGTTGGGGCAACAAAATTTTATGGGAATTTGAAATCTCATTTGGGGACCTTGGGGACCTCTTCCTTCTAAGGGAGATGGTTAAAAGAAAGGTCAGGAAGCTCTATGCTAGAATGTTAAGGAACTCTCTCCAGGGTGGGTTTGAAATCCACATTAGATGTTGTGGCTTCGGAGGCAGCCTCCGGTCTTCCACCCTCTCAGATTCCGGGAGTCAGGGAGGTATTCCTCTTGGGAGCTATTGCCATCCATCCTTGAGGGGTGGGACATCTCCTTGCCATGTGTCCTACTCCTCCATACCTATAGCAGGTTATCTCGACACCAGTTCCTACGTGGCTCCTTTAGTATTTACATGGTGGAGAGGCTTCCTCTGTCCTCTTTTCCTTCCTTCATGTCCTTCCCCACTTGTGTAGGTAGGGTTTTTAGGAGGGGGTACCACATTCCTTAGTGGTATTGGCCATTTCCATGTATAGTGTCCCCTCTGTCCATAATTGTAGCAAGTTACTTCCTTGCATGGACCTTTATAGCTTCTTCTCCATCTCGGGCTTTGGGAAGTTTTTCTCGATGCTCGCTGCGGGCCTCCACATTTCACCATCCTCAGATGCGCGCTTCCTATGGAACGGTCCCAGTTCCTAAGTGCGAAGCAAGGTTTGCCAAATACCTTGACAAATTCTTCGTAAAGTCTCATTGGCTCAAGAGACACCCTTGATCCCATGGGTGGGGTCCCCCTAGACTCTTGAGCCTCCAAGCCAATTTTCTTGCGCGGGGGAGGATTCCTTCCTGATCCTGGTGTGGCTGAGACAATGTGGGTTTGTTTAGTTTCTCTAAGAGCGGTCATATCTGTTTGACAGTAGTTTATCATGGGTTAGGGTTCTAGGGCTTTTAGTTTTGAAACTTTGTTTGGAAAACCCTTGCTCTAATACCACTTAAGTTTTCACGCCCTGACCCAGTTTGGTCGAAGTCCTATGATCAACCCGCCACCCTTTCTTGTACTAATTTAGTATTCCTACCAATTAGACTGAGGGAGGTAAAGGCATTGAAGTGCACCTGTTTTTCATAACAAAGTTTACAAAACAACTAACAAATAGTTTACCTGGTTGCAGTACCCTTGACTTTTCTCCTAGATTCTGCTATTCTTGGTGGGGTGTTTCTCTTGAAAAAGGTTTGATGGGAGGGGGTGAGTTTCTACAACTTAGTGAGTGGGTGTTGGCAAGTGAGTTTTCAAACAAACAATTTGATCAAAACATCTTTATACTTTTAGTTTATTGTAATATAAGTTCATTTCTTCTTTAATATTCCCCCCTTGCTCAGGAGGTGCCTTAGCAAATAATCACATGCCCTTTTTATCATAGAAAGGGATCACACATTCGCAGAATAGTCCCTAACTGTTCCACTTGTGGTTCGATGCATCTTTACTATCCACCCAAATAGAGGTGCACTGCCTCTACCATGAGTTTGAGTGGACATCAATAGTCTAACCCTCAAACCCTTATCATGTCCGCTTGGTGGGACCATACCTCATTTCCCCTCTGGCATCGGTCTCAAGACCTGCTTTCCCCTCCGGCCTTGGTTTTAGGACTTCATCATGTTTGCTTTGTGGGATGAGAACTCATTTCCCCTTCGGCCTCTGTTTGCTTTGATCGACCCGTCGACCTGGTCTAGGCGCACTACCACTAGCCCATCGAGCATTGATGATCCTGTCTTGGTCCCATGGTAAATCACACAATAATTCCAGTTTTTATGAGAGTTTTCACGGTTCTTATAATTCACGTTTGTCTACGGGTTCAACCCGTGCACACTAGCCTTGGGCCCACTTCACAAGTTTTCCAAACCTGGGCCTTCAACCCTATAATTTTCAAATTTGAGGCTCTGAGCCTATTAGAGCGATTACAACCCCCATCAGAAATGTCTCCCAAAATGCTTAAGCAGTTCCATGCCTTGAGAGGAGACCATTCCTGGAAAAATAATTTTTCAAACTTTAAAACGGTTCTTATCACCCCCAACCGGATATGATGCTGAAAATCCCACTCACCCGACAATAATGATGTGGTCGTCCTAAGGAGATCTTGATCTGGGGTGCGCTTCCTTGCACCGGTACTAGAACAATCAACTCCTGCATGGTTCGAATTCCCTTACCAGGAGAATCGACATAAGGGACTTCATAGTTTCGGGTATTTGCACATAGGTCATTACACTATGCCTTAATTATAGTTAGGTCCCTTAAAGTTTATAATTTTACATTTTAGTCCCTAATCTTCATTAATCTCAGTTAAGTCCCTAAGACTTCCATTTTTTTGGGTCCTTAACATTTCCCAAATGTCTAATTGGTACTCAATTTTTCCAAAATTGCCAATTGGTCCTTAATTTCCCAAAAATTACCAATTGGTCCTTGAACTTTCAAAAATTGCCAATTGGCCCTCCATTTCATCCAATTTCCCAATTGGGCCCAATTGGAAGTTAATTTCATGAAAATGAGCCTAATTTCTTTAAATTGCAATTCGTACCCCAATTTTTCAAAAATCCATAAATTTTCCAATTTCTCAAAAATTGCAATTTGGTCCTCAAATCACAATTTCGTTCAATTGACCCCCAAAACTTGGTTAGTTGCCCTCATTATTAATTGAATCATCTTCTCTATGTTTTTCTCGTCATTTCAAGCTTTGAATCGCTTGATTTGGCTCGGAAATGAGCTCAAACGGAGCTTCATTAGAAAATTCAATCTAGAGAGAGAAATCTTTGATACCTTACCAGTGAGGGTCTGGCGACCGGAGCTCTTGCTTTCTCTAAATTACTCTAATCCCGAGGATCCTCTCTGGATCAAACAGTGCCTCAATTGGTTGTCTGAGCAGTGTGAATTTTTTAGTTTTAATTCTTATAGAAATGCGCCATGAATAGTATTTTTCGGCGAAGGGGCGGCGGAAGGACTTATAGTGCTAGCTTAGGGGAAGGTCGGGGTAGCTCTAGGTGGTGTTTGGGGGGTTTGGTTTGGCCAGAAATGGCATAGGGATAACTCAAGTTGAGATTGAGCAGCTCAGCCTGTTGACAGTCGAGGAGCAACGTTACTATTTGAACTTCCTTGTTCTTCTTTGGTGGCTCTCGGGCGAAATGGAGGGTGCAACTGTGTAGATAACTTCCTCCCGGTTCTAATGGTACTGAATGTAGCTTCAGAGGTGGAGAAAAGCCCCGATGTCGGAGCTCTAGTTTGTTGCTCGTTGAAAAACTGAGCACCTCTCCTTCTTCGATCGATTGTGAGATGCTAAGGATGAATGAAGGGTTGCTCTATATATAGGGAGCTCGACAACTTTTTAGGTTACCTATCGACGTAAGACTCAACCGCTGGTGATCTGATCAGAGAGATTTTCGAGTCGCCGGAGACTCTAGCTTTTCTGGCCTCTCTCTACTCTCTTCTCTCTATAAGCAGTTGGAGGTTGAAGACGATGATGTGGCAATGTGTGCCACGTGGCGCACTGTGATTGGCCAATTTTTTTGGTGTGGTGGTCCAACTTAGCCACCACATCAGTCGTTGACTGAACACGTGGTAGCCTCCCATTGGCTGTCCGTGTTTGCGTGGCATGCTGACTGGTCATCCGTTGACCATTAATCGGACATGTGCCAGCCTCCCATTGGTTGTTCGTGCTTGCGTGGCTACTGACTCGGTGTCGTTGAGCGTTGACAAGTTCATTGACTGGTCGGACCGTTGACCAGTCCGATTCGTCCAGCTTCGGTGACCCGAATTCAAAATTTGGCTAATTCAAACCAGAATTCAACCAGTTTTCTAAAATTTAAAATTTTTTAAATTTATCTAAATTCATTTTATATCTAATGATGGCTTTAATTTCCCAAATTGACATTTTTAAGCCACTCGGAAAAATAAATTATTGAACGGGTTCACTATGGTTTATCCTGGTTCAGGTCTAGTTCACCCCGAATCGGTTCGAGTCTGGTTCACCTCGAACGGGTTCAGTTCTCTCATCAATTCCACTTCCAAGTTCTTCCTCGTGATTTTTATGAATTTTTTGTCATTTGGGATTTTCCAATTTTCCATTTCAGCCCTTCTTTATAATTTTTTGTTCCTTTTTTGGCTCAATTTTCTCAAAACCTATGGGCATGGACCACCAGAATACCACTGTGAGTGGGAAATTTTATACAT
Source organism: Trapa incisa (assembly GCA_030064435.1). Taxonomy (NCBI): domain Eukaryota; kingdom Viridiplantae; phylum Streptophyta; class Magnoliopsida; order Myrtales; family Lythraceae; genus Trapa; species Trapa incisa. The sequence continues at coordinate 17,388,575 of CM057771.1, forward strand.
CATACCCGGTCGGGGTGGTGAACATAATTTTGAAATGGAAAACCACTTACCTGGTTGGTATGATGAAGACATTTGAGTGAAAAATCATTTTGTCGAAAATGATCTCCCCTTAGTGTGTGCTAATACTTAAAATATTTGGGAGACTTTTCTGACGAGAGCTGAGATAGCTCCAACATATCAGAGGCCTCATTTTTTGAACTTATAGGGCTTAAGGCCTAGTTTTGAAAAACTCGTGAAGTGGACCCAAGGCTAGTGGGCACGAGCTAGAGCCTATAGATAAATATGAGTAAAAGAAGCCATGAAAACTCTCATTAAATGGAAAATTCTGTGTGATTTACCATGGTACCAAGGCAGGATTGACAAGGCTCAATGGGCTAGTGGCAGTGCGCTAGGACTAGGTCGATGGATTGGTTAGGCAAATAACTACAGGCCAAGTCGAGTGTGACGGTCATTGGACCATTGGCACCAAAGATTGTGGCTATTATGTGAAAACTATTTTTTGTGCATGCACTCTAATTCAGGACCATCGAGATGCCCATGAGGGGTAGTGATGGGCTCCAAGGGCTGTTGGACAACTTGGTGCCAATAAGGGCAAGTTTGTCGTACCACTTAATCATGAAGCTGGTTGGAGCTCCTTGCTCATGAGACTGGGGTGTGGATAGGATGAGCTCCTTGCTCACAAACACGATCAATTGTGAATGGGCAATTTAGGAATACAACTCCCAGGTGATCCAAAGGGTTCATTAAATCTTGAAAAATAAACTTAAGATAAATTAGAAGAGAAAAACCAAATTGGTTCGGGTGAACAAGATTCCATAAGAACTTTGAATCGTAATTAATACCAATTAGATGGAGGAACTCCATTTGAGCTCAATTTTATGGCTATTTATGAATTGTAATAATATGGAGGAACTCAATTTTAACTTCAATTTCAACAATTAGATGTGTTTGATCGGTCAATTTGATGAAATTAAATTTGATTGTGCTAAGGAGTTGAAATTGGGGGAAAATTTGGGAAAAATTGGGGATTTTTGAAATTCAAAGGACCAAAATGCAATTTTATGAAATTGAGGGTCAATTTGGTATGAAAATAATGTTGGAGGACCAATTGAAGAATTTTGGAATTTTTGGGGCAAAACTTACTCTTTTTGTAAAGGAAGGGCAAAATGGTAATTTTGGAAAAATTGGAGGACCATATTGGAAATTTGGGAAATTAATCCCCTTTTTGGTGAAATTGAATAAATTGAGGTCCCAAGATAAATTTTAAAAGTTACGGGACTCAATTTAAGGGAAAACCGACATTAGGGACTTAAAGTTAAAGAGAAATCACTTTAGGGACCTAATTGTAAATAATTAAAAGTTTGGGTTTTCTCATTCATTGGAAATGAATGAAGGCTGTTATGATGAGTAATAATGAACAAGAATGTTCATATCGTGTAGGAACGTGAAATACCAGCAATGCCAGCATAGAAGAGCTCGAGTGAATACAAACAACTGGTCTAATGGAATTCATTGCGTTAACGGGTGAATGGGTTTACTAACATCATACACAATTAGGAGGATGAGCTCAACTTAAAATTAAAAACCACTTACTGGTTGTGAGTGAAAATTTTATATCATACCCGGTTAGGAATGATAAGTACCTCGGTATGAAAACCCACTATTAAGTGGTATTTTAAACATCACTACTTAGAGGAAGTGATGTGAAAATCATGCGGAAAAACTACTTACCGGTTGTAAGTAGATCATACCCGGTTGGTATGATGAGACTTCCTCTAAGGAAGTTGAAAACCCGTTCATCGGTTATGAACGAAGGTGTCCTTATACTCGGGTGGTATAATTGATAGAGAAAACATATGTTTTGTCGGAAGTGCTCTCCCCTAACTGTGTGCCAATGCTTAAACAATTTGGGAGACTTTCTCGACGGGACCTCGAATAGCTCTGATAGGCTGGGGGCCTCAATTTTAGAACTTGGGGGCTAAATGCCCAATTTTGAAAATCTCGTACAGTGGGCCCAAGGCCAGTTGGCACGAGCAGGAGCTCATAAATGAACATGATATATGTGCCATAAAACTTAATAAGTGAATTGTTTGGCCATGGTACCAAGATAGGATCGACATGCTCAATCCACTAGTGGCAATGCGACATGACAGATTGACGGACCAGTCAAGACAAACAACTACGAGTTGAATTGAGAGTCGGGGCCAATTGACCAGTGGCACCATAGATTATGTGACAATATGAGAAAACATTGTTTGTGCATGCACTATGAGTACGGGATCATCAAGACGCCCATGAGGGGTAGTGATGCGTCCTAAGGCCCCTGGATGACCCGGTGAGTATAAGGGCAAATCGTTGTTCCAAGTATCTGTGCGAAATTTGGAGTAGCATCAAGCGCATGAGACCAGGGTGGAGACGGGATGAGGTCTCTGTCCTCATACGGACACGAAGAAGTGATTTTGAGATTGTGGGTCGGATGTCGCGTACATCCACTCATTCACAGGGTAGAAGTGGTCGTATTTCTATCCGGGTGGTAGGAAAAGTCGCTACGAAGCCACTAGCGGGTTGAGTAGTGATACTGACTTGCAAATGTGTGTAACCTTTATGATGAAGGATGTGTGTTGGTTGATGACACACCGATAACTAAGAAATAATGGAAAAACCCAAATTTTTAAATGAAGGGATTTTTGAAAAGAAAGGAGTCTGGCACACTCCATATAAATATTTTTCTTGAAAGTCAAAAGATTTGAATCTCATTCACTGAGTAGTTGTATTCACCCCCTCCCTTATACCCCTTTCAAGAAGTCTTGGAAAGCTGAACCTTAAAAGGCTTGTGCAATTAAACACCTGCAAGACAGGTATGATTAATTTAAATTACCATGTAGTTTTGATTTATAATATTCCTGGAAAAAAGGTGCAGATCTAAAGAACGCCTTACTCTTTACGGTTTATAATATAAGGGGAAACCCTTTACTAAATCAGGACAGTGACGGATTGATCACAGGGATCCGACCAAACTAGGTCGGGGCCCGACAACGTGTGTCAAGTTTTAAGCTATTGAGTTTTATATAATGCTATTCCAGGGAACAAGGACATAAATTGCGCCTGACTCCTCGTGGTCTTTGGAAGTGGGGACTCTTCTAAGATGAGTGGAAGGTTGTTCATGGGATTCCAACCAAACTGCATTAGGGCGTGATACGTACCCCATAGTATCAAATCGAAGCAAATCACATGTTAACAGTAAGGGAAATCATTCACTATGTACAAGATGCATAACTAGTTTTGGGGACAAAACTCCTAAAAGGTGGGGAGAGTTGTAAACCTCGTCCTCTCAAACCAAGGAACTAGGAAAGGGAATCGAAAAGTTTTGAGAGAAAAATCGAGGATCTAAGTGAACCAAAATTGGTAGAGAAGGGTCAAAATGGGGATTTGGAAAAATCACATGTGGACAATAAATAACAAAAATCATGGAGAAAAACCACGAAGTATATTGGATGTGCAAATCAGACCAGTTCACGATAAATCGGACCTGAACAGAAATGAACCGGGTTGAATAGTTAAGAACCGGTTTAAAGATTCATTTTTCTAGGTGGCTTAAAAAAATTAAATTGGAAAATTGAAGCCGCCATTAAATAAAAAATAAATTTAGAAGAATTTAAAACTTTTTAATATTTGGAAAATTGGTCGAATCGGGCCTAAACCATCTAATTTTCATTTTTGGATCACTAAACTCAGTCGAACCGGACCGGTCAAGAGTCCAACCGGTCAATAGACTATTGTCAGGTTAGTGTCGAGTCAGCAGGCATGACCAACAATGTGCGACATGTGGTGAAGCGTGCTCAATCAACTACTCAGTCATCACTTGGAAGCGTTGGCCAATTAGAAGCTGACACGTGTCTTCAGTCAATAGGAGGAAAATCCACGTTTGTGATGACCGACCAATAAGAGAGTGACATGTGTCTCGGTCAACAGTCAATGTTGAAAAGGCCCTGTCAACAAGGATGACCAATGACGAGTTGACACGTGACAAGGATGCCGGAGAAATGATCGACCAATCAGAGGTTAACACATGGCAGCGCCACGTCGGATGACCCCAACCAATTAGGGACTGACATGTGGTAGTAACACTATGCGTTAGGAGGGAAATCTTACGTATTTAAATATGTCAACAAGAGAACACCAAGTCTAACAATCAATGGTTGACTAAACACGGTCAACAACCACGTTGGAACAAACGGGCAATAGGAGGCCACCACGTGTCCGGTGTATAGGTCAAAAGCTGACTAGGATATTGAGTAGGAAGTTGTGTTAGCAAAGCCAACCAATCACAAAGTGCCATGTGGCAAGTCCACATGTGTGAAGCTCACACAAACGGCACAGTATTTTCAGCTCAAACCAGAGCTCCGACTTGGCCACTTTTCTCCACCTCTGAAGGCAAATTTTCTCAGGAATTTTGAAGAAGTCAGCTACGTGACGACAACCTTCATTTAGCTCGAGGATCGTTAGAGAATTGTTGACAAGCTTGCACAGTACCGTCGCTCCTCGACAGTCTACAACCCGAACTAGTCAAGCTCATTCTGAGCTACTCTTGGACCAATTCCAGCCAAACCAAGCTCCCTAGATCACCCCTAGAGGTGCCACAACCTTCCCTGAGCTACATTGGTAAGTCCCCTACATCGCCCTTCACCAAAAATTACTATTAATAGTCGATTTTGCTTGAAAACTAAAATGTGAAATTCGCACTACTCAGGCCACCAATTAAGGCAAGGTTTGATCCAGAAGGATTCCCAAGGAGAGAGCAACTTAGAGGAAGCAAGAGCTTCGATCATCGGATCCTCACCGGTAAGAAATCGAAGCTTTCTCTCTCTCTAGAACAATTTTTCCGATGAAGCTCCATTCGATATTATTTTTAAACCATTTTCGGCATGCTAAAGCTTAAAATGACAAGGGAGACATAGGGAAGATGATTCAAATCATGAAAGGGGAAAATTACCCAAGTTTAAGGGGTGAATTGAATGAAATGAGATTTGGGGGTCAAATTGCAATTTTTGTGAAACTGAGCAATTTTAGGATTTTGAAAAATTGGGGCTCGAATTGTAATTAAAGGAAAATTAGGAGATTTTCATGAAATTAACTCCCAATTAAGAGCCAATTGGCAATTTGAATGAAATTGGGGGCCAATTGGTGACTTTTGAAAAATTAAGAACCAATTGGTAATTTAAAAAAAATTAAGAACCTAAGAGTGATATTGGAAACCTTAGGGACCTAATTAAAAATAAGTTGAGCATTAGGGACCTACAGTCAACATTATTAACTTTAGGGACCTAGTTGCAATAAGGCATAAATTAAGGGCCTATATGCAAATACTTGGAAGTAAAGAAGTCATTATGCTAAACCTTCCTTATGTGAATACTCGAACTATGTAGGAACTGGTTGTGTGAGTACGTGTGCAGAGAAGCACATTCGTGATTGGAATTTAGTTGGGATGAACACGTTACAGTACTTGGTGAGTGGAATTTCCAACATCATACCCGGTTGGGATCATGAGCATCGTTTTCAAATTTTGAAAACCGTTTTCCAGGAATGGTCTCCCTTGACTGCGTGAAACTACTTAAATGTTTTTGGAGATGTTTTTGAGAGCTGAAATTGCTCTAGTAGGCCTAAGGCCTTGGTTTTGAAAATAATAGGGTTTAAGGCCAATGGGCACAGGTCGAACCCCATAGATAAGTAAGCTTATGAGCTATGAAAATCTTTTATAACCGATTAATTGTGTGAACTGCCACTATGCCAAAACTAGGCCGTCGAACTTGATGGGTTAGTGGTTGTTGAGCCGAAGCTAGGTCGTCATACTTGTTGGGCCAGCAGTTATGGAGTCGAAGCCGAGTTGTCAGACTTGTTGGGCCAGTAATACCAAAGATGATGGATATAATTCCTAAAACTATTGTTTGTGCATGCCATGAGTTCAAAACCATCAAGGCGACCGATATGGGGAATGTTGGTTCCAAGGGCAGTTGGATGACCTAGGGAGTATAAGGAAATCATGTCATCCAGCATGTCGAGAAGCTCCGGTAGCTTCATGCACATTGAGACCGAGGTTGGAGAGGGAGAGGTCTCGTCCCACTACAACGAACACGGATGATATTAAGGTCTGAGGGATGGGCGGAAAGGCTCACTTAGACTTGTGGTAGGAGGTGCAACCTTCTACAAGGTGGTTAGTAAAGACACTCTGGGCCACAAGTGAAGTAGTCGGGGACTACTCTTCGAACGTGTGATCCTTCTTTTATAAAAGAACATGTGTGGTTGTATGATAAACCAAATCCGAGAAAAGGGAAATATTGAAGTATTTTTTTTTCTAAGAAAGATAAAATTTCTTTAAAACTCACCCACTCACTGAGTTGTAGAACTCAACCCCTCCCTTAACCCTTTTCAGGGAAAATATACACACCGCAAGGGAGAAGAGCTACAGGGAGGAAGAATTAACTCTTTAAGGTACAAACTTACCCTTAAGTTATTTTGATTACTTTGCTTTGGAAAAATCAGCTAACAGTACACCTTTACTTTTTTTATCCCAACCTGGTTGAAATCACTGGGTGGTATGAGAAGAGGTGGCGGGTTGCTCATGGGGTTCCAACCAAACCAGGACAGGGCGTGACATGACATCTGTGAGAAATTTGTGAATGGTCTCCACTTGGACATAAGGGACCGGATGGGAGTGCTCGGGAGACCCACCGATTTAGCGGCCATTATTAACATGGCACACGAGTGTGAATGATTGGTACAAGCAAGATGTCAGAAAGAGGTGAACATCGGTAAGAAGGAAGAACGAGGCAACCACCTTTGTAAGGAAAGGGAAATCTTCCAACCTCATAATGAACCTCCCTAAGGAAAAGGAATAAGGAAGGAAGGGAGGACATGATCTAATAAACCTGATGAAGAAAAGAAGAATTTCTAATGTCCTTAATGCCAAAAGAATCAAATAGGAGCATATATTAGAAGAACTTGTTATAGGTGCGGACAAGTAGGACATGTTGTGAGAGACTGTCCCACGCCCTGAGGATTTATGGAAACACCTTCTACGAACAACACCTCCTCAACTACAAGAGTCCGAAGGGATAGGAGGTAAGAAGCCGCCACAAGAGTTTAAAACCTCACCTAAGGGGAAACTCAACAAGATCCTAGTATGATGGCAAGCACTTCTCAAACTCCTGTGTAACTATCTCTTTGTAGTTTGGACAAAAACCCATAATGTATTGTACTCCTTTCTGATAATGAATAAATACCCAAGTTTCAAGAACTTTTGTTTCTTAATCGTTATACGTTCAATCATATAGAAAAGGAAGGACGAAAGAAATCCTTAAGGCAGCTAAAGGTCGGGATAGACAAATAACAAAATGGTAATTGGCTTGTTGTTAAGTAAGGAAAGATAAGTAAAGCCTTTTGATACTCTCAACAAAAAGATAGGGAATCTCGCAGCAAAATACAAAGACTTCCCTTATTAAGGTAAAGGGAATGCAGGTTAAGGCAAAGGGTCCTGTCAAGGAGGAAGTGTACTCATGAGGACTCAATAATTGAAAATTCCTCTGATAGGTGATAAAGTTCAAAATGGAAGTCTCTACTTCGAAGGGCAAGAGTAGGGAATAGGATCAATGAAAGGAACTTCTAAGATAAGTCCAAGTGATCAACACGTATGATGTAAAGGACCAAATGGGAGTGAAGGGAGAGGGACCATGAAATGGTTACAAACGTGTAAGGAGGGACTAAGGAACGAAAATCCTTAAGTAAGGACGCCATCGAATATGAGGAAGGGCATACAAAAGGAAAATCCCGAGCATGTTGGTAAGTCAAGAGGTGATCAGAAAACCCGATGGTTAGAATTGTGAATGCCCAATAAGGAAGTTAGTGAAGGACAAGTAAATAAGGAAAACCAAAACAATCATGAAAAGTGTGACGTCTAAGTATAGGAATAGTTATCGAGGGAATGCTCTAGAAGTATAATGTACAAAGACAGTTCTAGAACAAGTCATGCTATAAGGGACATGTAGGCCTAGCAATTCCAAGAAAGTGTGTCTCAAGTAAGGAAGAGTCATTATTTAAGCATGGTGAGGTCAAATAAAAGAATTTGAGTGGACTTGAGTTATAATCAAGAAGGAATGGACCAATATAAGACAAAAAAGGGATAACACCAAAACCAACGAAGATAAGAATGAAAAGCTAGAAAGGACGCCAAGTTGAAGATTTTCAATGACCAAAGGGAATAACCAGACACAGAACGGTCAGAAATTTTTGGAACTCCCAATCTTGTGATCTGGATTAACGTTGGACAAAAACCTCAAGAGGAAGAGTCTTACCCCTAAGCGACATAAGAATTGGACCGAAGAGAATACCTTTGGGCCAGTGGATAAGATAAGTCGATCATAATAGTTCCATGGAATAGATGGATGTTTGAGGAGAAGAGAAATCCCTTAAGGGCATTATCTAAATGACTAAGTAACCATGGTGACATATTGCCCAAGGAAAGGTCGTATGAGCAAGGGAACACTTAAGGAAAAGGAAGTGGGTAGCTAGGTCGCTACGAGATCTTCTTCTCAAGTGGAAATATTAAATCACGTTGTTAAGGGTGAAGGAAAAATAGTTGATAAAACAATAGACACCCCAAGACATGGGAATGAAAGATGCCTAAAGGAAGGAGAAGCACGAAGGATGCCCCAAAGGGGATGCAATCAGGACAGGGATGTGTCCCATGGTATCATATCGGATCGAATCACAAGTTACATGAAAGGAAATTTAAGCTCCAACTAAATTCAACTAGTAAGGACATGCTAACTGGATGGCCGGAATGGGAAAGGAATGGAGGAAAAGGGAAGGGGAAATTACTCACTATTTAAGGGACGCATAACAAGTTTTGGGGATAAAACTCCTAAAATGTGGAGAGAGTTGTGAACCCCATTCTCTCATAATAAGGAGCTGAAAGGGGGAACCAAAATTTTTTTAGAGAAAACCGAGTATCTAAATGAACCGGAATTGGTAAAGAATGGTTAGAAATGGGATTTGAAAATTCCCAAGTGGCCTAGAAACTCCTAAACATCATGGAAAAGAATAATGAAGTGGATTAGATGTGAAAACCAAACCGGTTTAGGGTGAACCAAACATAAACCGGATTAAACTAAATTGAAAAGTAAAGAACCAATTAATATATTTATTTTTCTAGGTGGCTTAAAAATATCAAATTGGATCATTGAAGTCACCATTAGATATAAAATGAATTTAGAAGAATTTAAAATTTTTTAATTTTTTGAAAACTAGATGAATTGGGTCAAAACCGACCGATTTTTTATTTCGAGTCACCAAACCCAGTTGGACCGGGCTGGTCAACAGTCCAATGAGTCAACAGACTGCTGCCAGGTTAGCGCACAGTCAACAGGCATGACCAATCAGTACGCGACATGTGGCGAAGCATGCCTGGAAGTGATGACCAATCAGAATGTGACACGTGTCCTCGATCAATAGTTAAAGGAGGAAAATCCACCTCAGCGAAGATCGACCAATGAGGAGATGACGCATGAAAAGGATGCCACGTTAGCATCCGACCAGGATGTCAGAGAAACGACCGACTAATCAAATGTCGACACGTGGCAGAGCCACGTAGGATGGTGTTAGCAAATCACGTACTGACACATGGCTGTGACATTGTGCATTAGGAGGGAAATTTGATGCATTTAAAATAGTCAATCAAAAGATTCCACATGTCACAATCAAAGGCCGACCAAGCATAGACAACAGCCACGTTCGAAGGAGCGGCCAATAGGAGGCCGCCACCTGTATGGTTAGTGAGTCAAAGGCTGACTAGGCTGCTGAGTAGGAAGTCGCGTCAGCAAGGCTAGCCAATCATGAAGTGCCACGTGGCAAGTTCGCATGTGCGAAGCTCGCACACGGGGCACAATGCCATCTTCCTCAAGATGACTAACAGAGGGGAAGGAGGAAGAAAGGGAGGTCAGCCTCCGATGACAAGGGAAAAAGTCCGGTATGACTATCGCCGACCGAGTCCTATGTTGACTAGTAGCCTAGACAGTTGCTAAGCTTCCTATATAAAGAGCACCCCTCTCCTCAATTTCCTCATCCCACAACCAAGCAAAGAAGGGGAAGTGGAGAAGTCCTCCCGGTACAACCAAGCATTTGGCGTCTCTGGAACTGGGAGGAATTTCTCCACTCATTTGTACCCTTCATTTGGCCTGAGAACCACTAGAGAAGCGTCAGTGAGCTCGCACAATAACCTCGCTCCCTCGGCGGTCTATAACCCAAACTGGTCTAGCTTAATTCGAGCCACCCTTAGACCAACCACGGCCAAACCAAGCTCCCCATACCACCTTAGATGACCATGACCTTCCCTATGCTGTGTTGGAAAGTCCCCTCCTCCGCCTTCGCCAAAATTCACTATTCACAGTCAGTTTTGCCTGAAAAAACAAATTATGAAATTCATACTACTTAGGCCACTAATTGAGGTACTTTTTGATATAGGGAGAATTTCGAGGAAGAGAGCAACTCAGAGGAAGTAAGAGTTCTGATCGCTAGATCCTCACCCGTAAGTAATCAAAGTTTTCTCACTGTAAGGCGATTTTCCAGCGAAGCTCCGTTCGAGCTCGTTTTTAAGCCGTTTTCGACGTGCCAAAGCTTAAAATGACAAGGGAGACAAAGGGAAGACAATTAAGATCATGACAGGGGGAAATTAACTAAGTTTGGGTGGTCAAATTGATGAAACATCAAAATGCAAAAATTTGAGGAAATTGGGTGAAATTAGGGATTTTTGGAAAATTGGGGGTTGAATTGTAATTAAACGAAAATTGGGAGACTTTTGTGAAATTAAATTCCAATTGAGGACTAATTGGAAAATTTAAAGAAATTAAGGACCAATTGATAATTTTAGGAAAATTAAGGACCTAAGAGGGAAATTGGAAACCTTAGGGACTTTATTAAAGATAAATTGGGCATTAGGGACCTACATGCAAAATTATGAACTTTAGGGACCTAATTGTAATTGAGGCATAATTAAGGACCTAGGTGCCCATACATGCAAGTATGAGGTTCTTCGTTTCAATTTTCGGATGTGGACACTCAGACCATGTAGGACAAGCAATTCTAGGACTCGTGCACGAGCAAATAGACGACCGAGATTCCACCGGAAACGAGCCACGTTGTACCAGGTGAGTGGGATTTTTGATATCATGCACAGTTGGAACGATGAGCAAATTTCAAAAAAAAAATATTTTTCAGAAATGATCTCTTGTGATTGTGTGAATCAGCTTAAACATTTTGGGAGACGTTTCTACTATGGGCATGGATCATGCTAGGATAGAGCTAGATTGTTCAAGTGGGCTCAAGGACGTGGTTTTGAAAAATAAAGAGGGTCCAAGGCCGTATTTTAAAAACTTGTACAATAGGCCTAAGGCCAATGGGAATGGGCTTCAGCCTATAGACAAATTTAAACCTATATATGCTTATGAGACTACCATAACCAGTTGATTGTGAAACTTAGCTACTAAGCCGAATCCGGGTCGTCGAACTCGTAGTGTTAGTAGCTATTGATCCAAAGTCGGGTCGTCGAACTCGTTGGGCCAATAGTTGTAGAGTCAAAGTTAGGTTGTCAGGCTTGTTGGGCTAGTAGTATCAAAGATAAGGATCGTAATTAAAAAGATTATTGCTTGTGATTTGCAAATTGTACGAATTCAAGAAGATATCCGTTACAGGTGTAGTAGTACTGATTCTAAGGGTTGATGGGTGACCCAAGGAGCATAAGGGAAGCTTTGTCATCCAGTAAGTCTTGAAGCTTGGAGAAGCTTCATGCACATTGAGTCTTAGGTCGGAGGGGGAGAGATCTCGTCCCATATTACGGACATGGAGTATTATTCGGGTCGGGCAATTGATATCCACTCAAACTTTGGGTAGAAGTTGCGGAGACTACTCTACGAAGCAGGGTAGACGATAAAGGCACTTCAGTCCATAAGTGAAGTAGTAGGAGACTGCTCTACGAATGTGTGAACCCTTTTTGGTAAAGGGTGTGTGTGATTTTATGTTAAACTAAACTCAAGCAAGGGGAGAATGTGAAACTTGGTTCTAATGAACAGTTAAAACCACTAAATCTATAAGCAAAAAAAAAAGAACATAATTATAAACCTCTTTTTGTCTTTATGAACACTCACCTTAACTCGAGCTCATTGAGTTGTAGAACTTACCCCGTCCCCTAAACCCTTTTTCAGTAAAAACCTCCTGTCAAGAAAAGTAGGGAGCAAGGGGAGAAAATCAGAGGTATCATGAACAGGCAAACTGATATTTAGTTGTTTTGTAAATTTTGTTATGGAAAACAGGTGTACTTCTACACCTTTACCTTCCCCAATCAAATTGGTAGAAATACTAATTTAGTACGGGGAAGGGTGGCGAGTTGATCATGGGGTTCCAACCAAACCAGGTTGGGTCATGATAGTGAGTCTACAACTCAGTAATTAGGGTTTACAAATACCATGACTTTCTGTCCACGATTTAACTCATACTCTAAAATAAACAAGTATTTCATTTCCATCGTAAACCAAGGGTTATGGTTAACCAGATTGAAACAAGCTATGACTGTTTAATCAATAAAAACTTTTTTCATATTTTTTAAATGGATTTATCACCTTGTATCCAAAGTGTAAAATACTTTTCTTCTTGCTTGGAAGAACATTTTAAGGTTTATAGAGCTTCCCATGGGTTTGTATCTGACAAACCTAATTCACCTTTTCTTGGTAAAAGTATTTTCACAGCTTGTGTCTCACAAGCCAAAATAAGTTCCTTCTTACCTGGAAGAATTTTTCCTTTTCTTTAATCAAAAAGGGATTTATATAATCTAATAAACAAGCTATGACTTATCTTATATTTTAAGAAAAGGATTCTTAGTTTAGTTTTACTACTTGTTCCCACAAGCTAAAGGTAGGTTTCTTCCTATTTGAAAGAATTTTCATAATTTATTTATGGTAGACCTACCACGGTTTGTATCATACAAACACACAAACACCCTTTCTCATTAAAGGGATCAAACAGTCGCAAAACAGACTCTTAGAGGCTACAACCTTGATATGTTTCACTAGTGGCCCAGAACGTATTTACCGTCCACCATGGTGAGAGGTCACAAACCTCCACCACATTGTCTATGTGAGAACCATTGTCCAACACCCAAACATCATCACTTCTTTACTACACCATTGAGGGACAAGATATTTTCCCCTTCGTCCTTGATCTCAATGCGCACGAAGCTCCCAGAACTTCAAGACATACTGGATCAACATAACTGCCCTTGTGCCAACCTTGCTGTCCAGCAACCCTTAGAACCAAAACTACCATGTACTGGGTGCCTCTTCGTTTCCGCATGATTGATATCACATACAATAGTTTTTTTATTTAATACCTTTATCTTTGCATTGCTAGCCCAATAGGCTGCGACCTAGCTTCAGCATACCAACTTCAGTAACATTATTAAATTGTGATAATTTTAACAGACTCTTAAATTAGGACTTATTTACGGAGTTGGACCTATTTTCCATTGGCCTTGGGCCCACTTGAACGATTTTTCAAAACATTGCCTTGGGGCCACTTCACTTTCCAAAACCGTAGACTTGGGCCCACTTACATATAACTAGATCTAGCCCACCATTTTCGACCATAGGCCTCGCTCATTTCCTACATCGACGGTCGATCTAGACCATATCACTTGAAGTGTATTCATACACTGACAAAGGTTGTCCTATAAACATACTTCATGTTTTCTTAAAAAATATAATCTCAAAAGGTTTAAGCGGTTTCACACAATAATAGGATTATATTTCTGGAAATTTGTTTTCAAGATAAAGTATGCTTCTAAGTATACGTCATCGGTCCAATCGGACTTGATGTCAATAATCCCACTCACCCGAGATCTGTAATTTGTTCATCCCAGACAAAATTCCAATAACTCGGGTTGGATTCTCGATTGTAGGTCAGGGTCTTCCTTTCGTACCTACATGATCATGGATAACTCATCCATTAATTATCCAATATTTACACTTAGGTCCCTATGTTTTCTTTAATTACACATAAGTCCTTAAGTATATTTTCTTCACAAATAATTTCCCAAAATATTTCCCATAATTTCTTCAATTTACTATATTTGTAATTTTACCCTCAAATAATTTTATTTAATATAAAATTATTTAAAATTACAAATAAAACATTTTATTTACTTTTAATTACAATTAAATTCCCCAAAATCATTTTAATTGCAATTGAGCCTCCAAATTCATTTAATTCCTCAATTGACCCCAATTTATGTCAATTGCACAAAAATTCCAAAATTTCCAAAAATCCCCAAATTGCTCAATTTCTCCAAATTTTTAATTTGACCTCTGAAATCTCATTTCATCAAATTGACCACTTAAACTCGACCAATTGCCTCCTATCATGCTGCTAATAATCTCTCCTGCCTCTCCACGATCATTTCAAGCTTTGAATCAATCATTTTGGCCTAGAATTGAGCTTAAACGAAGCTTTGTCGGAAAATATTTCTAGAGAGAGAAAGTTTTGAATTTTTATCGGCAAAGATAGTTTCTAGAGCTCTTGATTTGGAGAGCTAGCTCTCATCGAGAGTATTCTGATGGGATCAAATTTCACCTCAATTGGTGCCATGAATATAGAGAATTCGATCAGCAAAGTTTAAGCACTTCTCTCTCTATAATTTAACTATTTTGGCGAAGGGCAGTGGCAATCGCTTACCTCGAAGGCACAAGGAGGACTAAACTCAGTCATGGAGAATCATGGGAGGGTCGACCTAGCCTTAGGAGGTCCGAGTGGCTAGAATTCAGCTAAAACATTTCTGCTCAAAGTCGACCACTAGAGCAATTGTACTATGCAGACTCACTGGCGCTTCTCCGGTGATCCTTGAGCTGAAGGGAGTATGCAGTAAGGTAGAGGACTTCTTCTCGGTTCTAGGGAGCCCGAATTCACGTTTAGAGGTATAGAAAAGGGTCGATGTCAGAGCTCTTATTCAGGGATGGAGAGGATGAATGGAGGGGGGCTCTTTATATAGGGAGCTTGGGGACTTATGTTCCTATCCATCCATCCATGGGTTAGCCATTAACTATACGATTTACTCCCTTGTCAGAGAGATTTATTGGCAACCGAATTTAAGGCAACTTTTGGCCTCCCTCACTGCTCAGCTGTCTGAAGGAAGAAGATGACATTGTGTGCGCGTGTGCGACCTTCGCACATGCGAGATGCCACGTGGCACTTTGTGATTGGCTGGCTTCACTGACGCGGCATCTTACTCATCGTTTGAGTCATTTGTTAACTCGTTGACCGGCCACATGGCGACCTCCCATTTGTCACTCACTCATATGCACTCATTGAATCTAACCTTCAATTGACCGTGACACGTGGCGTCCTCTAATTGGTTGGTTTAAAATTTTCAGTTTTCCCACCTAACGCGCTATGTCATTGTCATGTGTCAGCCTCTGATTGGTTGTAGCCATTTGACGTGGCTTTGCCTTGTGTCGACCTCTAATTGGTCGACCATTCTCCGACATCTTAGTCGGCTTCTGACAAAGCACCTTTGCCCCATGTGAAATTTTCATTGGTTAGTCCTACTAACGAGGTTTCTAATTAGTTGACCATTGATTGAGTACACATGTCGCTCCCTCATTGGCCAGTCTTCGGTGACGTGGATTTTCTTCGTCTAACCGTTGATCGAGGACATGTATCACACTATGATTGGTTAGCGCTTCCAGATGTTGACCGAGCAATTGACTGAGCATGATTCACCAAGTGTCACATGTTAATTGGTTGTGTGCATTGATTAGGCATTGACCTCGCAGGGGGTCTATTGACCGATTGGACCGTTGACCAGTTCAGTCGGACCGTGTTTGATGACCTGTTATAGAAAATCAGTCACTGTAGGCCCAATTAGACCGGCTTTCTAAAATTTAAAATTTTATAAATTTATTTAAATTCATTTTCTACACATTGGTGACTTCAATTTCCCAAATTGATATTTTTAAGTCAATTAGAAAAATAAATCTTTAAATTTGTTCAACCTAATTCAGGTCCGGTTCACCTTGATCTGGCCCGGTTCTCACATCCAATTTGGTTTATGATCCATTTCCATCATTTTTAGATCTTTATTGAACACTTGAGATTTTTAAATTTCCTATTTTGGCTTCTATTTACCAATTCTGGTTCACTTTGAACCTCAGTTTTCTCTCGAAATTTGATAGTTTTCTTACTATGAGAGAACATGATTTATAGTTATTATTTGATCACATCGACGATACTCTGGCCACCATCGAACCTCAATAAGACATGGTTGTGTAGAGGACTGTTGTTGGGTTCTAGTGAACAAAAATTAACTCCTTTGGTAACCAAAATGTCCGATGTTGGAGCACTTTAACACTTCTCAGCATAAAATGGAGCTACATTTGTTTCAGGGAGGATTGTGGTGTGAGGAGATGAAAGGGATGGGAGGTCTTTATATAGGCAGCTCTGGAGGTCCTAGGGGAGTCTACTCATGAATTTTTCGAGATAATTTCAGCGGGGAAGACTACTTCACTAGTATTTTTCCCTAGCTTGAAAATATATCCATGGAACACTCATTCTTTCTCTCTCTTCCCCTTGTAGCTACAATGGCATTTGCACAACGTTTAAGATGATATTGTGCACAATTGCCTTCATGCTAATGCTATGATTTGGTAGACCTATTAGCATAGCCATCTAACTAAGCTTGGGTCTCCGCTGACCGATTGTTCTACCACGTGGTGTGTTGTTATTGGTTGTGACCATCTAATTATGATTAGTTATTGATGAATGGAAAATATTGCCACATGGCATGCATCGATTGGTTGCATCTGTTTATTTGGCTTATTCTCTATTGTATGTTATCATTGACACGATGTGTGCAGGGATTGGTCACATATGTTGACATGGCCTATCTAACCTGACGTCACTCGCTGAGCCTTGATCGTTCACCAACACAATTTGAATTAGTTTTCGATGATATTTTGAACTAGTTTGACCAATTTTGGCATTCCTTTGGTAGATTCACCATTAATTCAACCAGTTCTTAACCTAATTATTTTCTAAAGTTTTTGTACTCTTTTATTGATTTTAGGATCAAGAATTACATATTTACCCTTCTCAAAATTCTTCAAAAAATACATCATGTTTCTAGTCCCACTAGGTTCAATCTAGTTCTCATCCTGAGGTTTTCCCGAACCTTGATGTTTGATCCATGGAATCCTTTTAAATTGGTTTCAAGTTGAGATGATTGATTTTCCATAGTCTTGGTTTAAATCGAATTTCAACCTAACTTAATTTATTTCTAATATTTAGTCCTATTTACCGGTTTAACTTTAATATCTAGTCTAATTGATTATATTCATATTCCTAAAATTAGGTGATGTTACATATAATCATACCAATGAGAGATAAGATACTCAATAGGATATATGGATCCATAACCAATTTGAGTAGGTTTATTGAGTTTTTCTTCTCAAAATAGTTGATAACTATTTTATTTAACTTATAATTTTATATGGTTCTTTGTGTGAATGGGTGAATTATTTGACTATGATGGTTGTATGAAAGCTTTGAGTATAAATTGAAATAATTTTTTTCTCAGAGTAACCGAACTAGTAGTGATGCCACAATTTCACCACATTTCTCTATATAACTTCACATATAAACTTATATCCAAAATATTGATTAACCATTTAAAATCATTTATGTCTAATATTATTTCCTAGTGATATGGTGCATTTGTACTAGGAACGGTGATATAGGATAACATAGGGTAGCTCACAAATATTTTCAATTGTTACAAATTAAAAGGAGAGAAAAGAAGGAGCACTATAAGATAAAAATGTGTATGATGAAGACTTATGATGAAATAGTATGAAACATTCTCAAACAATTTTTAAATAGAATGTGGTTTGATCGCATGTTCATTAAATAGATTATGTTATGTATATTTTAGTGTCTTATAAGAATATTATAAATAAGGTTATTTTAAATGGATGAAAGATGGAAAGCATCCAACCCACTACATTTGTTATATTTTTATTTTGATGGTTGAAGTATTATCAAAAGTATTATAGGAAGGTTATTATAAAAAAGAGTTATTATCACTCAAAATGGAAAAATATGCTCTAACTATATCATATTTATTTTTTAAGAGTAATGCTTTATTTGTTATTAATGACTCTAATAGAAATGTAACTAGACTTTATATATTGGATATATAATTTTTGGTTTTTAGATATAGAAATACAATGGAGGCACTAGAAATAGAGATGGAGAGATGGAGAATGTAGGTAAAAGTACATGAGTCTCTATCTAATAGAGACATAATAAAAATAATACAATGCAAATCATCTCATATAAAATTGAGAATAAATTTCAAGGATGAAATTTTCATTTATTCATTTAAAGTAGTATGGAAGTATTAATTAAATTTACTATTAACTCTATACATAATTATATTATTAGTTGTTTATTATTATTTTAGGAATAGTATTAAGATATCAATTCACTCCTTTTAAATTTATGATGGGACAAAGAGATCAGGCTAGGAAAACTTACTAGGTTAAGTTGACAACTTATTGGACAATCGCTCAAGTTAACAAAACTTACTGAACAATAGGACAGATGGAAAATGAGTTTCAAGGATACGAACTTTTTCAATAAAAAAATACTAATTAAGATCATGGTGTCTCCCTATAAATAATCTAGGTGTTTTGGATGTTGAATTGAGCTCATATTCCTCTTGGCTTTGGTGTAGCATCAATTGAGTTAAATAATTATTAAATATTAGTTTAGTGTGTCACCTTAGAAAAATTGAGTATATGTGAAAGAGTGATAAATTTAGTTGCTCAAATCTAAGAAACTCATGTTATCAATATAAATAAGAGTTTAATCACTAATTAATTACCATATATCTAAATGTAAACTCTCAATTTTCTAGTAAACTTACTTATTTTGTTACATGATTTCAAAACACATATCATCAATTAGATTACAACTAATTGTTCTACATAGAAATAAGGTAGCTTACTATAAGTTCTTAGTTTATATAAGTTTAATATTTGTACATCCTTCCCTTTAGTGATAATTTTTAAAATACTTAACTTATGTTGTTGAATTCCCAATGGGTTAGACAGATTTTATTTGAATTTTGTGAACTAAGAATTGATCATTTATGTGATATGAACTTTGCAAAATGGCTAGAACACTCCATAAATATACTAAACAAGATAAGTGGTGATAAATTTGTAAGTAAGGTTGCTTATATGCAGTATGGCATGAAACACTTCCAATTATATCCCAATTAATATAGAGGGTAAGATGAGTAAGATGGATTGGAGCATTTGCAAGTAAGGAAATATGAAAAAAAAAAGCATGGGGACGGTGGAAAACTTAAATAGAGGCCATGGAAAAGAACCCTAGTTGGTAATATAAAGATTAATTATTAAAAATTTTATAATATTGTTATATGTGACATAAGTGTAATAGCTATAAATGGTAAATGTGAGTTTCTAATTGGAGGAGGAGCCCAAATAAAGTGTCAAAGCTCAATATAGGTGGAAGTTTTAGCAATAATGGATGGTTTGAAGGTATATTTAACTGGATGGACATGATAATTGAGGTTAATGCCAAAATCATACCAAATGTAATAAGTAAGCATACATAAATAATCATATGGGAAATATAACCACATCTTGAAAAGTTTGTAGAGTAAATAGACAACTCAATAGGATTTTGTCCCAAAGTTAGGCTTAGTGGTTGGGCTCGGGTTCGACCAAATAGAGATGGGCAATTTTTTTCCTCTAAAATAATAAAAGTATATATTTTTTAAGATTGACAGCAAAACAATATAAAAATAATATTTATGATAAATTATATTATATATAAAATTAAAAAATAATTGTAATAAATTATTTTTTTATAAATAAAATGGTATTTAGTAAATAGCTTCCCCTATATGTGCCTTCTATCACATAATGTTTTAAACCGATCCATGTACAAAGGTCAATAGCATAGTCGATATTAAAGTTTTAGTTCCATTAGAATGTTAATTCTATTTATCAAACTACTGCCAAATTATGATGCCATTCTAAGGTCAATAGTAGTTGTATACAGTGTTGATGTACGGCTACATGTGGATTGTGGGGTTATTGTCACATCAACTGACCATATCTTCAAATTATGATGCCATATTCTCATACAACATTAGTTTATTTCTCACCCAATGTATAGTACCTGCATGTGTATTGACGCTTGCAATATAAGAATAAGGAGAGTAAGTTTGATTCCCGTTGGATGCACTTGTAACCCTCTACTCAATCTTTGCTCACGTATTTGACTCATCCACTCAAAGATCCCTTCCACCCTCAAATCCTTGTAACCCTCCTTACCAAAGGATCACCCGCTCCAATGGGCTCCAAGGAAGGTTTCATTTTTTTCACTTTGTGGTTAGAGGTAAATCCCAAAGTTCTAACTTTTTTTTTTTGCAAGCACCAAAAGTCCTAACTCAAACGGATCTTAATTCAGAACTTCCCATAGCTGAACGGCTCCACAAGTGCATACGGTGAAGTGCAGAGGAGCATATAACATTGGATTCCTTGAATGTTGGGTAGCTTCGCTGAATAATATTAGGGTTTTTTAGACACAAAAGGAAGATATATATTATATATATACACATATTATAAGGATTAAAGAATAAAAGTAGCAAAAAGTCCTTGATTCCCTCGCCAATACCAATAATTGGAGGGGAAAATACCATCCCTCTTAATGACAGCCAAAAACTGAATGAAACGAATTAAACCTAGGACAACAATATAATTCTATCTAATGAAATGGAAGACAAGTAGTTGTGTATGTTTTCAATCTAATAAATTTATAACGTTTTTTTTATTTTATTTAATTTAAGATTTTATTTTTAACATTCGTACTCAAGTGAAAACGTTAAAATTAATACGTACAATTTTCAACATTTCTAAATATCTACCTTTAACAAGTGTTTACTAGTCAAGTATTACCCTTTCAGTCTAGCAGTAGTGGGGACAATAGCCTCTAGTTTGATATTTTTTTCTAGATATTGGATAAACCTCTCGTAATTCTCGTTGGGGTTTATATCTCTTTACTTGTACAAACTAATTTTTTGTAATCTTTTAGCAATGCTCGTTGGTACTTGTGTATCTTGTACGTACTCATTTCTTATGTTTTTTTGATAATACTCGTTTATGCAGAGTTATATTTTGTAATCTCTTAATAATACCAGTTGAAAATTGTTTATCTTAACTTGCCGATACACTCTACTTTCAATATAATTTATTGTATATTATAGTAGGTAAATGCGAAAAGGTAAATGCTGATCATCAAAATTATACAATGTACAGTATGATGGATTTTGCAGGGGTAAAACGAACTAAAGAAGGGTTGACTGATCAGGCAAAAGTTACCCGAGCAACGGAGTCGCCCACCCCAAGACACCACCAAAATATAGTGTGATGAATCATTCCCAGAAGATAAGGTGCCAGCAGTAGTTATAGGAGTGATTGCCAAGACTCAATATCATGGAAAGGAACATGGACTTCAAAACATAATTTTGGTGACATAAATATAATATCATATTTGAGGAACTAATCATTAGAGACCAAGTGAGGGTCAATGGCATATACATGTTTTACCACTAATCATGTCTATATTAGTAGTTTGATAGCTAATGACAATGAGGAATCACAACAACTCTGGGTGGAAAATATCCTACAATCCTATGCACCATGTTATTGAATAAAAATTTAAGTTTTTTCCCAGCAAAAAACTGTTAATATTGTGATAATAATTTAATTTAACTAAAAATGATAAATGTTGTAATTTTATATGAAGATGGGTATTAACATTTATTGTGAGCTCAATTATTTATTGGCACGTATTATTTTCTCACATGTTTGGAAATATAAAAATTATTTATTAATTTCACCCTAGTTGGGAGTGTGTTTACATACACTTATTTAGAGTTTACTCAAGGTTATATTTAAAAAATAAGCATATAATTCACATCATATCTTGTGGGAGTTCAAATTCTGTCAAAAAAATAAACTCTAATCTTATGGAGTTTATCTAAAATTATTAACATTCTTATTATTTCTCTTCATTCTCTTTTTGAATGATTTTTTTAAATTTTGTATGATTACATTAATTTATTTTTTATAATTAAAGTTTAGTAACTTTAAATAATAAATATAATTGATTCTTCTATCTCATGTTTGATAAAAAAAAGCAGAAAAATATGAAAATAAATCAAATTATTATGTATTTTATGATAATTATATATATATATTAAATATTAATAATATGCATTATATCAAACCTATTTAGAAATTTAAAATTAGTTTCAAGTATCGACTTAAATTTGAGTTTATATAAAATTTGTTTTATGGAAGAGAGTTTGCGTGTGCATGTTAAGTATATTCATTTTGTATATTTGAATTATTACTTCCACCAATATATGTTATATAAAATGCTCCCACACTCCTTTTAAAATAAACAGAAGTCATTTATTACTTTCATGGAAGAATCCGAAAAAGGTGAAGTTTGGCCATGCTGTCATATTCCTCTGCGATAATATGCTTGCCTGGTTCTTTTCTTATGCCAACATCTTTATGGGACCAAAGAAAGAGACAGGAGACCTTCCTTTATTAATAAAAAATACGTATGCATATTTTGCTCCCAAACCCTAACAAATAACAAAGCCTAAAAAAGGAAAGGAAAAGCAAAGGGCAAAAGGACAAAGCCTTGGCATCCTGTACAAAAATCTAGC
Organism: Trapa incisa; assembly: GCA_030064435.1. Taxonomy (NCBI): domain Eukaryota; kingdom Viridiplantae; phylum Streptophyta; class Magnoliopsida; order Myrtales; family Lythraceae; genus Trapa; species Trapa incisa. The sequence goes on from CM057771.1 coordinate 17,411,442, forward strand.
ATTAGATAGGAAGAATTTCTTTTTTTTTTCGAGGGTGAACGTGACATTCATTTCTGTTTTTTTTTCCTCTTCCACTGCATGTGGAAAGAGACACTTGCATTGTTTTGCCTATAATCTATGTATCCCTCTATACCTTATCTTCTTTTATGTCATCATCTCCTCCATATTCTCCAAGTGTTGAGAATTTATAGACACCATGATGGCAAAAAAAAAAAAAAAACAGCATCCTCTCAGGCATATGAAAGACTCTCCCTCTAACATACTCATTTTCCTATACTCTAAGGTAGTTAATAGCACTCGTCCTCGAGTCAAACAGCAAAGCATTTCAGGTTTAACAATTTTCTTCAAAGAAATAGGAGATTCTCTTTCTTCATTATTCATTTATTTCTCTTATAATGGTCTGTTCTATGACATTTTCGACACATACGCAGCATTGAGTTTCCATGCGAAGCCCCGCAGGAGGTGGCGGCCATTTTCATAGATACTTGAGGGTATAAAAGTAATGTTATCCAAAACAAGACACGAAAAAAAGATTTGATCCTCTCTGCCGGAATTTATTCCCAAGCTTTATTCACTTGAAACTACGATGAAGCTGTGTTTCTCTCTTGTCAGCATATTTTATATCAGCTTTTCTTTTATATAGATAACTCGAAAAATCCATGTATGCATCAATCTCATGCACTCGAAAAATCCATGTATAGAGAGAGAGCCTCAAACCAAGGGATGAACCACTACACTAGCTTGCATTGTGACTAATGACCTGCCGCACACTCTGGCTGTCGGAGTTACTAGGAATGATTCATTGATTATCAAGCATTTACAGGGATGAAATCCGCATGAAATAAAGCACTTACAAGTATCGCATTTCCAACAGTCTCATCTGAAAGAGTAAGAGAAAATAATATGTCGAAATCATACTATCCACACTTCCATGCATGAGCACTGCTACTGCATAAGTTAGCATTCAAGCACTTTACCATAAAACCTATGATAGGAAATAAACAAAGCTTCTCATTTAGTTAGAAGAGCAAAGGTAGAACAAAATGAGATGCCAAAATAAAGTGTTGTTTAAGAAAAATAAAATAAAATAATGACGGATAAACAACTCAATGGAAAAAAGACACATGATACGGGCAATCATGGTGGTGATGATTTTCATGCACTTGACTGTTTTTTTTCTTTATGAGCTGTTGGTGGGTTCTCTTCTATTGTCATTAGTGTGTAGACTGTAGAAAGAGAGAGAGTAGCTTTCTTTGGTATCCCATTGAATTTTTCCTTTTCCTTATCTTTCCCTTTTGCTGCTTTCCAACATGGACAATTCTAGCATAGTTTCGACGTGCCAAAGGGCCACTCTACCATGGGCAAGAAAACATTTGCCTCGGTTTCAGTGAGGAGACTGCGCAATAGATTAATCATACGAGAAAACAAAACTACTTCCAAGGGATATAAAGAATAATAATTTTTCAAAAAAAAAGTACATACTGGTGGGAGAGGGATGAATGGGAGGAGAAGTGGTCTCTGTCTTCTGTTTGGGTTGTGAAAAGAGCACTCGATGATTTTGAAGACAATGATTATCATGCTGTCGTCTGTGTGTGTGTGTCTGTATCAGTGTGGAAGTGAGTGAGGCTTCTTTTCTGCTTCTTCTCGGTCTTCTTCACCCCACCTTTTTTCTCTCTTCTCTCTGGGTTTATTCTCTTTTCCTTTTGCCTCTATTTTATTTTATTTTGGCTTTGCTTCTACCCATGATGATCCGGGTTGTCAGGGTCGGACCAAAAGGAGTACTTCAACCAGTCCGGCTCTGGTGGGTTGGGCATTGATGTCCCCTGCCATAAGAGAAGAAGAAGAAATAGAGTAAGAAATCCGATATTCATGCAATGTTATGGTCCTCAATCAAAGAGTTGCGATGATATTTCTGGTTACGTTCCTTTGAATCATGTACATACAATAAGTTCATCGAGCATGTCTGAACGTATAGTATATTGTACAATCTTAGTTCTCCAGATTTTGTAGGCGCCCATGTAGTATTGCGGGAAAGAGCGGTGCACATGGGAAGGACAAAGTTTTAGGAAGTGTGCAAGGCATAAGGGGTTTTCTTTCCTTTTTTTAAGAAGAAACATAAGAGTACAAAGGACGAAGAAGCTGCATTCTTTGTCCCTTTATAATTGCATGTGTTTGCTTCTCATGTTGTTGTCCTAGTCTTGGTGAAGAAAGTAGTAAAATGGCATTATTACTAGGAAAGAAAGCTCGCCTAGTCCCCAAGTCTCCTCCCATCTTTGTTCTCTTACCTTGTTAGCTCGACAGTTAATAGATCAAGAGGAAAGAGAGAAAAAGCTTGAAAGATAGTCTAAGAAGGGCTTCTTTCCTCATTCCTTCTTACTATAAATAGAGTAAAACAAAGAAAAGAAGATTTAATGCAATATCATGTCTCTTGACGACCAACTTTTGAACTTGGATGATACATGTTTGAAATAAAATGCCAATTAAGATATTATAGCTAATCTGGATTAAAGTTAACCTTTTGCTTATATTAATTTTCAATATTTATTATGTATAAAATTCGATACCAAATTTTATTAATGTAATGAGGATGAAATTTGAAAAGAAATTAATAAAAGTGGAATTAACTCTATTTAGTGATAAATACACTTCAAATTATATTTGATTCAATTTCTCTCGTTCTTTGATACCAAAAGCAGAAAATCAAGAGGGGAGTCTATTTTTTTCTCTATTTAGCATAAAATAATATTATATATTTTTTACATATTATAAAAATATATTAGTTTTCAATTTTATGCAGTTATCTTTTTTATAATCGAATTATACATACTTCAAATTGACTTTTTGGATTTTGATGTTTGAATTATACCATCTTTAATTATAATTTAATTGATTCTAATTAGTCACAAGATCAAATATATAGGAGGGGGAAAAAGGTAGAGAGGAGAGAGGAGCTATAGTGTACTAAGAACTCACTTCTTTGGCATCAGTGGAAGAACAACCCATGATGAGTTCCTCCAACCCTGATACACTCCGACCTCCCATCTTATGATTATGGTGTTGCTGTTCCTGGTGATGTTGCTGCTGATGGTGCTATATTTCATTTATTATTCAAGGAAAACCAAATAAAAGATTAGGTCGATCAACCAATGCTCATTATCCTAACGGTTTAACATTTTAAAATATAATTAATTTCATCTAATTGTAAAAAATTAATAAGGAATGCAGCACCTAGGGATATAAGTTACCTCGAATTCATTTTGGAGCATCATCCGAGAGACATGGTAAGAATCATGGTGGTTGAGGATGATGGAAGTGTGGTGAAGAGGAGGCGGATCCATAATGGCGGAGATGGGGTTGGAAGGCCGGTTGATATGGAAGGCGGCGGTGGCGGTGGAGCCCGCAATCTGGGGGTGTGGCGGCAGAGGCATAGCCGGCTGGTGGGTGGCCATTGCATGGGACGTCCTCACATATGGATCGCCCTCGCACGTCCCCGTGGATGACGGGGCTTCCCTTGCAGTAGGGACCTCCCCTATCCCCACCTGTCCAAATATAATTGTTTTTGAAAAAAAAAAAAGAAAGAGGAAAATATAATTCTAGAGGAAGAAGAAAACAAAACTTAAAAATGCAAATGAATGGATAAATGAACATTGAACGTGATTAGCTAGCAAAGTTTCCATCCCTCACGGATTCTACTTGGGTTTCTCGGTCGTTTCTTATCCCTTTTCACGTTCAATCTCTTACTACTGACTTACTGCCTTTTGCCCAAAGCAAATCAAACCTCTGTTTTAATTTTTGCCTCCCGGTTCCCATTCGACATAAAGAATCTGATTCTACCTTCAATAGGCCCCAACGTCCTTAGCCGGGTTAATTACTCATCAAGGATTTAGGTTAAATTTTCCCTAAGAACCTTAGCAATTCATGAAAAATCTATATAGATATGTTCTGAGATTTTAAATAATACGTACCTCGAAGGACTTTTTGAAGGGGGTGAATCCGAAGTGCTCCGATTTGATCTGCTGAATATCCATGGCGCCTGATCCGATCCCGGCCATATTGCCGGTGCTGGCAGCAGAAATTTCATCCCTCTGCGGCATGGTCTCCTTAGCAGAAGCGGCGGCCAGATAGCCCATATGATGACTACTTGAAGAGCTGCCGCCACCGCCGCTTGCCCTCCTTCCGAAGCTGTGTTCGCCGGTGCCGCTCCCCTCGGCGGCAGAGCTACCGGCGCTCCGGTCCGACCAGTTGCACTGTCTCGGCTGTGTCTGGTAGAAAATCTTCGAGACCACGAGCTCGCCTTCCTTCTCCTCCTCGTGCTGGCCGAGGTGGTACTGGTGCATGACCCAGTTGGTCTTCTCGGGCTTCCTGTTCTTGCCAAAGTTGGTGTAGAGTACGAGTATCTTCTTGCAGCCCTTCTGCCGGCCGTTCAACATGACGGGTCGGGTCTTTCCGGTCTTGTGCCATCGGGTCTCGCCACCTTGGAGATCACATTCGGTCTGGATCTTCCTCCTCTTTCTTGTCCCAGTGGTGTAAGCCTTGGAGGGCCGGTGGAAGAAGTGCCTGCTCAATCCATCTCTGGTCACTCCTAAAACATGGGGAAAAAAGGAAGATTTGCACAAGGAGAAGGGATGATAAGAAAAGGAAAAGGAAATCAAAGTTAGGTCGACTTAGGTGCAACCAAACCAACAATGAGCAGAATTTTGTGCATAACCCATTAACGCTAAAAGTCATAACAAACAAGGTGAAGCACTCGCTCATTCACTTAATTTAACCTCAGAAAATGCTCTTTTTCGGTGAAAGTAGCTAGCTAGCTAGCTATCGAAGGTGATGAAAAGTAAAACAAAACTCGAAGTTGGGGGAAAATTATGATGAACAGTTAAACCATGTACATCAACTTTGTCTAGGACTTGGAATCAGACATTTCCAACCGTCTAGTTAGACCGAGAAAAAAGGGTTTTTCGAGAGGCTCTACCAGGGAGCTTTTCCGGGTGGGTGTAGCAGATCCCGTCTTCTCCTTCGATGGTCGGGATAAACTCGTCTATCAAAGGATGAGATTTCATATTGTCCTTACCCACTTCAACCTTGGCTTCCAGGTGCTCTATCAGCTCCTGGTCCGTTGGGTCAAACTTGACTCCTGCTGGTAGACCTAACCAATCCTACAACCAAATATATACCCAAACATCAGAGAAGTTCGTTCAAAGTTAAAAACGAAATGCGACCACATAATATATGTAAATATATATATATATATATATTCATAGATAAAAAGGAACTATAGTGGAAAACAATAGAGCTAGAATAAATGGTCGAGGAAGGTTCGTGTAGAACTAGAGAAGAGAAGTTATCGATCCTCTATTACTATTGAATCAAAAGGGAAAAAAGAAGATCGAAAGCTTCAGTATAAGTATATCCAGTTTGATTAAATTCAGCAACAAGGAAAAAATATAGAAGCATGCTGTGTCCAAAGAATCTGCCCAGTAAAATCGCAGAAGATAAGTTGATAAGAAAAAAAATCAACTATTGGATTCGGGGTATGCATATGTAAGAACAAATAGGGTTTTCTTCTTCTTCTTTTTTATTTCCTTTATGCATACCGGCTTTCCTTCCAGTTTGTGGCCGCAACTGGGGCACAACTTTGATCCACAGACCTGATGATGCTCTTCTAGGTTCATCTGATCGGAGCTGCTGCCGGTGACCATGCTCGAGCCTGGGTTGCTGGTGGAATTTCTGCCGCTGTTCATGGCTGTCTAACTATTCTCTTATCAAGTAACAGAACCTTTGTTCGTCTCGCTTTTGTCTTCGCGATGGTATACTATGAAGACGATAATCTTCTATTATCAAGCAGAAACTTCTTACAGTCGGCGATCTTCATACCAGCCTGTCGATTGGATCAGCCTCCGCCTACTCCTCCTCTCGATTTGACAAGATCCAGAGAGAGAGAGAGGAGGAGGAGGAGAGATAGAGAAGAGGGATCAGATAATAACACTAATTACTGAAAAAGTTGGACAGACTGTTCATAAAAACCTAGAGAGGAAAAACTTATGTCTAGGGTGAAGGGAGTATGGGGAAGAAGAAACACTAAAGCAAGGGAGAGAAGAGACTGTACAAGAGATGGAATAGAGAGAAATTACTGGCGGTGAGAGAGGGAGGAGGAGATGGGGGGAATGGAAGCCCAGAATCCACTGTCTACTTTAACCGAAACTTCAAAGGTTCAAGAGAGGGAGAGACAGAGAGAGATTAGAAGAGGAGAAAACGAAAAGGGGGTCTCTTGTATAAATGAAAACCGATTATATGCAGATACATTACATGTATATGAAAATACACATACATGACCTTTGCTGGTCTATAAAGGCTGAGCGCTGAGAGCACCTAGCAGAAAATGGACCTTGTTTGAATGTTTCTAGAGAGAGAGAGGATAAGAGGAATCGAGGATGAGCAAGGATGAGGGCTTGACTGGTAAAGCAAAAGGCAAGGGAAATGACCCTTAACAGCTGGTCTTAAGCATATCAAGATGGTGGTACATTTTCTTTATCTTCTTCTAAAATAAATAATAATAATATTATTATTTTATTTTTATTATTTACCGAATGAAATATATGTAGGGAAGAAGGAGTTTGATGCTTAAAGTGTGAAAATATATTGGGAAGATGTGGTTAGGAAGGAAGAGTGAAAGGTTGATGGTCAGGGTGAGGAAACTCACATGGGGAGTTGTGGGGGTGATGGTAATGATTCTTTTGGGTCAACTGGAAATGTCTTTTAGAGAAAGAGAGAGAGGGATTAGTTGCTTCAGTTGCAAGGCAATTGAGCAGTGTACTTGATGGGCCACCCATTCTCATCTGCTCCGCTTGTTGTGTTAAATTGATAATTATTATTTTTTCCTCTGGTTTAATTATATAAAAGTATGTATTTCAGTATTAAGAATATATAAATTATTATAAAAATAAATTTCTCTCTTTAATAGATTTATTAAAGTTAGTTTATATAGACAGAAATCACCAAATTCTTATTTGATAGGATGCTGATATGCTAAGAAAATTCTAATGAACAATCCCATTTTAGGTATTATATCAAATTTAGCTCTGAATTTTGGTGGTTGATTTAAATGTATATCAAATTTTATATACCAATGAACTTATTATTAATATTTATTTAAGCACACAATTTCGTCATTATATTTAATTTAATATGATTTTTTATATATCTTAAACAAGGCCTAATATTACTATGTTTATCAAATTTTGTATATGTGACTTCTTTTTAAAATTGGATTTGCCACACATTAAAAACTCCTTTATGTTAAATATTAAGTGACATAATATTTACTTGAAATAAAAATATTAAATTAATTGAATATTATCATTATTTTTGTGGGAGGAAAACTTATAATATATCAAATAATTTAATGTTATTATAACAAAATTTATTTTATTTGTTATCAAATAAGTGTAATATTACTTTGCACCTTATGGTTACTATTTCTTTACGTGCATTGTATGTAACATTGATGAAAACATGATATCAGGCTAAATTTGATCAAATATTTGGAATTTATGTATGTTTAAATTAAACAACAAAATCCGTGTTAGGTTCTTAAATTATTAATTTAAATAAATAGAATGTCGACATATATATTATTGGCAAAATGAGCTTCACTCAATATCTTCATCTGCTAAGCACGCCCTAGCACGCCCTCATCACCTGTCAATTCAATACATCATAAATAAATAGTATGTATTCGAATTTGAAAGATAATAGATGTATTTTTAAACTAGGTTAAAATTTCAGTATAATTTTTTATTTACCTAATTGTTCAATTTAAGTGAAAATGTCTTATTTAATTTATGCACAAAAAATTATTAATAATTAATAACCCAAATAAGAGTTAAGATGATATCCTCCATACAACTACCCACAATATCTTTACATTCATACAATAAGTGCACCAAATTCGAGTATTCAATTTATTATCTTGAAAATATCTCCTTTTTCTATAATTAAGAGCTGATCATCTTATTGTAATTTCTATAAAAATAATAGTACAATACACAAATAATTTATTGAAGGAAGGAGTCAAGTAATTAGTGTAACAAGCTCTATTTCGACATTTTGTTCCTATTCAATTTCTGCACTTTCATAGTATTAGAGTATTGAAAGATAACTTCAATTCTTCGATCATGTCTATTAGTGCTCTTTTTAAAATTACACTGTGTTTGGCCTCAACATGGAAGACCTTAATGTTTATTAATCTAATTCTTTCTCATTAATAATTGTTTTATTATTGATTCTCTAAATGTATCTCTTTTCAAATTTTCCTTAAGCATTATAGATTAATAAACCAGCAATAAAATGATCATCACACAATTGCCAACTAGCTTCATGTCCCTCTTAATTAAATTAGATGAAAGAAAATTTTTACCTCCAATGATATAATCACTTTTCTGGATGCCTATGACTTCCTAAGCTATGCTGATTACACCATTCCAACTCCTCCCACCACCGCCTCTTTAGCTGAGGATGATTGACTTCTACATACTAAATCTAATCATGCTTATGGTCATTCCACCACCTCTTTAGCTGAGAATAATTCACTTCTACACACTAAATCTAATCATGCTTATGATCAATGACGCTATTTTGATCGCTTTTGTCTAACTACAATACTTGCATCTTTCTCAACATCTATAAATATGTAAATTATCTGAGTCTATTATGCAATAGTATCATGTTAAACACAACATCTTTTTCTCAAATTCGTGCCAAAAGAGATATATTAAAGAACAAGCTGTATGGTTTGATTAAAGGTGATTGTGATATATGAACACTTACTTCATTGAGCTTGCTGTTATGGCCATCGAGTTCTCCCAAATTGGCCATCGTAAGCTAGATTGTGAAATGAAAGACTAGATTCTTGTTGGATTAAATGATGATTAGGACCCCATTGTCTTTTCATCTCTCATACAATTGATTCAATTTTAATCGATGCACTCAAATGTTTACTTTTGAATATAGAAGTCAAACGACAATATAAAAAAAGTGGACTTACTATCACACCCCGATCCGGTTTGGTTAAAATCCTATGAACAACCCGCCATTCTTCCCGGTATTTAAAAAATAATCACCACTATTGTATCGGAAAGAGTCGAGCATAAACTGAAAATATTTCAAAATAAATTTAAGAAAATATATTTCCATAAAACATAATGAAATATATGTTACAGTACACAATATTTTTAAAAGGCTGATTACATACCATGTTAGTAATTTATTTTCTAACATACTTTGCGCTATTTTAGATAGGACCTGAAAAGGGTAAGGGAGAGTGAATGAGTTCAACAACTCAGTGAGTATGATTTACATGACATCATGACTTATTTATCCATCATTTAGTATGCACTTAAGCAAAATTTCTTTCTTAAAAATGTGATAAACAAGCCACTACTTATCTTATTTTTCATAAAGAAGCTTTTTTTACAAATGTCATAGCTTATTTCATCAAGCTTAGGGTAAGTTTCTTCATAGTTGGAGGAATTTAATTTAATAAATCTATCAGGGTTTGTTTCATACAACCACACAAACACTTTTTATCTATAAAGGGGTCAAACAATTGTAAAACATACCATAAGAGGCAAAAACCTCGATCTGTTCCACTAGTAGACTGGAGCAACTTTATTGTCCACCCAAGTAAGAGGCCACAACCTCCACCACATAATTTGTGTGAGTATCATTACCTAACCCCCAGACCTCATTGCTTCTTTTGTCTGCTATTGAGGGATGAAATCTCTACCCCTTTTTACTCGGTCTTAATGTGCATGAAGCTCCCAGAGCTCTTTGACATACTGGAAAATCATTTATTCCATTGCTGTCGAGCAGCCCTTAGAACCAACACTATCTCGTACCAAGCGTCACTTTAGTTGCGCATGATTGCAATTGCATACAAGTGTCTTTTAATTTAAGACCTTTATCTTTGCGCTACTAGCCCAACAGATCGCAATCTGACTTCGACATAGTGCTTCAACAAGCATTATTCAATTGTGATAATTTTTTACAGACTCTTAAATAAAACTTATTTATGGGATTGGGCCCACTTGTACGAATTTTCAAAATAGGGCCTTAGACACACTTCACTTTAAAAACAATGGCCTTGGGCCTAGTTGCACAAAACTAGATCTAGCCTACCATTGTCAACCATGGGCCTCACCTATTTCCTGTGTCGACGGTCGGCCTAAACCATACCACTTGAGGTGTATCCATACATCGTTCATCGGTTGTCCTAATAGCATACCTCATACTTTCTTCAAAAATATAATCCCAAAAATTTTAAGCATTTTCATATAGTTAGGGGATTATATTTATGGAAATCTAATTTCAAAATAAAGCATGATCTTACGTATACTTATAATCGGTCCAATCGGTCCCAATGTAAGAAATCCCACTCACTCGTATTCCTATACTTGTTTATTTCGGGGATTTCCGAGCATGGCATGCCTTTCCTTTACATGATCTTGTAGGTGATTCGTTTCTATAATAGATTGAGTAATTAAGTCTCAAGTAATAAGATAATTATACTTAATACCCATAACTTTCAAATAATTACAATTTGACCCTTAAGTTATACTTTAATTCCAATTAGGTCACTAAGATTTTCAAATCTTCCATTTGGGTCCCTAATTTTCTCAAATTTCCAATTGGGTACAATATTTCTTAATAATTACAGAAAATCCTTAATTTTTCAAAAATTGCAATTTAGCCCTCCAACTTGAATTTCATCAATTTGACCTTAATTCTTCTCAATTGAGTCCTAACATGATTCTAATCATCTTACCTATGCATTTGCATCATTTCAATCTTTAAAACACTAAATTTAACTTAGAAATGAGCTTAAATGGAGCTTTGTCGAAAAATTATCCTAGAGAGAGAAAGCTTCGATTACTCATCGGTGAGGGTCTAGTGATCGGAGCTTTCACTTCCATTGGGTTGCTCTCTTCTTAGGGATCCTTCCTAGATCAAATCGAGCCTCAATTGGTCGCCTGAACTATCACGCCCCGACCTAGTTTGGTGAGATTCTCGTGAGCAACCTACTGCACCCTTGGTTCAAGAGGGGTTTCCCTTTCTTTTAGACAAGAGGAGCCTGGCGAAATTTCAAATCCTATTCCCTAGAATAGCATTAATCAAATTAAAGCAAGCTTAAAAAAAACTTTAAGCGTACCTAACTTAGGGTTCATCTTCTCAAGCTCTTTGGTTGATCTCCTTTTTTCCCGAAAAAGGAATAAAGGGAGGGGGTGAGTTCCTACAACTTAGTGAGTGGGTGTTGGGAGTGAGTTTTAGGAAAATGATACTTAATTTATTAAAACCATTTTTTTATAATCTTTCTTAACTCCTTGGTGTGTCTAGCTCTATTAACACATCCCCTTGCCTTGGGAAGTGTTTAGAAAATAAACATATGTCCATTATTATAAAGGGTACAAACGTTCATAGGGTAGTCCCAGACTGCACCCACTTGGGGATCAATGCGACTTTGCCGTCCACCTTGATAGAAGTCCCAAACTTCTACCGTGAGTCTGAGTGGACATCCCAAATGTTTGACCCTTAGACCCAAAATCCACTTTGTGTTCGTATGAGGACAGAGACCTCATCCTAACCCCACCCCGGTCTCATGCGCAAGAAGCTCCCAGAGCTTCATGACTAATTGGCATGATGAACTGCCCTTATCTCCACCATGTCATCCAACAGACCTTGGAACCCATCACTACCCCATATGGCGTCTTGATGGTCCCAAATCCATGAGTGCATGCACAAACAATAATTTTTCATAATTAGCCGTTTTCTTTGGTGTTGACGGTCCAACGACCCTAACACTCAACCCAACCTGCAGCTGTTTGTCTAAGCCGGTCCATCGACCTGGCCCTAACGCAGTGCCGCTAGCCCATCGAGCATTATCGGTCCTGACTTGGTACCGTGGCAAATCACACAATTGATTCCATTTTAAATGAAACTTTTCATGGCTCTTCTTAATTGTGTTTGTTTATGGGTTTTAGCCCGTGCCCACTGGCCTTAGGCCCATTGCATGTGTTTTTCAAAACTAGGCCTTAAGCTTTATAAGTTCAAAAGCTGAGGCCCTTGGCCTATTAGAGCTGTTCTAGCTCTCATCAAGAAAGTCTCCCAAATCTTTTAAGTAGTGACACACAGTTAGGGGAGAACACTTCTGATAAAATCATTCTTTTAACTCATCACACCAACCGGGTGTGATGATAAGCCCGCTTACAACCAGTATGTGGGTTTTTTCTTTCCATAAGAAAGCTCATCATACCAACTGGGTATTATGTTTAAATGATCCTACTGTCAATCGGTAAGTAGGTTTTTAACTTTTAAAATGGGCTCATCATCCTAACTGAGTATGGAGTATAAAGTTCCCACTCACTTGGAGACTGACGCATTCGTCTCTAGCCGGTTCTCCAAGTCTCAGTTTGGCTCCTCGTTAGTGTTCCAGTCTCAAGAGTCCCTACATGGTTTGACCACTCTTATACATTAGGGTTTGGCATAAAAGCTTTCTAGCTTTTCAGTATTGGTTACTAGGCCCAATTTTCGGGTTTATTGCACTCAGGTCCCTAAAGTTCATGTTTCTTAACTTTAGGTCCCTAATGCTAAATTTTCCCCAAATCAAGTCCCAAGGCTTCTAATATTTTCCTTGGGTCCTCAATTTAGTTAAAATTGTGTAAGGGGCTCAAGTTTTCCAAATTCCCAATTTGGTCCCCAATTTTCCAAAAATTACCGTTTGCCCCTACTTTCCAAAAATAGTCAATTGACCCCAATTCTTTCAAAAATTGACCAATTGGTCCTTCAACATCTTTCTCATTACCAATTGACCTTCAATTTTGAGAAATTGCATGGAGGTCCCTCAATATTTTTGAAATCCTCAAAATTTCCCCCAATTTCTACCCCATTTACTGACTGAATTTGATTTTTTCAAATTGGCCATTCAATTGGGGTTATTTCCTCAAATTGATGATAGGAATTGGTTTCTACACTTCCATACAATTCAATTGCATTTTGGATTGCAGGATTTGGGTCCGAAACGAGCTCAAATGAAGCTTTAACGAAAAATTGGACATAGAGAGAGAAAGCTTTGAAAGCTTACCGTTGGATGCACGACGATTCGAGTTCTTGATTGGGGTAGACAGCTCTTATCCCCAGGGTCCTCCTTGGATCAAGAATTTGAGCAATTGCTGTCAAGATTAGCGGAAATTCGATCGAAGAATTATGTCACTTCGTCTCTCTAAAACCGAACTATAAAACCCATTCCTTTATATACAAGAAAACTAGGAAAAAAACCGGTCATTCCAAAAGAGAAAATTGAGCTGGTTCACGAACCACAACCGATAAGGAAAGGGTAAATTGAGAAATTTCAAACCTCAAGTGACTCAAATAGTAATAAAAGTCATGGAAAAGGGCTTTGGGACAAATTGGAAGAGAAAACTAGACAAATTTAGGTGAACCGGATCTCAACTGGATTGAACCGATTTGAATCAGTTTCTAAATTCATCTTTCTAGGTGGCTTAAAATATTTAAATTGGAGATTTGAAGCCACCATTGGATAAAGAATAAATTTAGAAATTTTTAATTTTGAGAAAACTGGTCGAATCGAGCATGAACCGACCGATTTACGCATTGAACCGGTCAGACAGGTCCGGTCCAGTTCGGAACAGTGGCGTCTTCTTCCTTCAGATGACAACACTGTTCATTCAATGCATGAACGGACAAAGCCGACAAAGAGGAATTGTCTCCGTTCAGGCCATTTTCGGGTGAGGATAAGCCTGACCAAGAGGTGAAATGGTCGGGCAGAGAGTGCTTGAGCTCCCTATATAAAGAGCTCCTCTCCATTCATCCTTCTCACACCTAAAATCTCCATTCTCTCTCAACTGCTCCATTTTTTGGTGAAGCTCAAACCAGTCTTCGACTTGGGTAGTTTTCTCAACCTTAGAAGGTGAGGTCGGGTTCTTTAAACTTCGGAGGAAGTCAGCTATATGACAGCAACCTCTGTTCGATCCGAGGATTGTCGGAGAAGCACCAGCGAAATCAAATAGTGAAGCAGGTCCAAAGGACTGAAGCTACCCTATTTTGGCCAAGCTGAAACTGGCCAAATTCAGCCCTACTATGGCCAAACCAAGATCTCCCAACATCCCCATAACCCTCATACGACCTCAACTGAGCTGAAAGGTAAGCCAATTCAGCCTTCCTCAATCACTGCAGGTTGAAGTTAGAGAGAGAAACTATGGAATTTCACTAACAAATTTCTCCCTCGATTCGAAGTCAATTGTAGGAATTCTTGATCCTAGAAGGTAACTCAAGAAAAGAGCTACCTTCCTCGATAGAGAGCTCAGACCGCCGCACCTCTGACGGTAAGCTTTTAAAGCTTTCTCTCTCTACGCATAGTTTTCTGACAAAGCTCTATTTTAGCTCAATTCATACCCAAATGACACGGTTTAAAGTCAATTGAATCGTATGGAAGTGTAGGAATTGATCCATACCTTCAATTTGAGCAATTAACCTCGATTGAATGGTCAATTTGAAGAAATCAAATTCAGTTAGTTTGAAGGGGAGAAATTGGAGGAAATTTTTTTGTGGAAATTTTGGGATTTCGTAAAATTGAGGGACCTATTTGCAATTTCCCAAAATTGAGGGTCAATTAGCTATGAAAAAGATGTTGGGGGACCAATTGGTCAATTTTTGGAACAATTGGAGTCAAATTGTCATTTTTGAAAAGTAGGGGCAAAATGGTAATTTTTGAAAAGGTGGGAACCAAATTAGAAATTTGGAAAACTTGAGCCCCTTATACGATTTTGAGTAAAAAGATGACTCAAAGGAATTCTTGGAAACCTTGGGACTCAAATAGGGGAAAAGTTGGTATTAGGGACCTAAAGTTAAGAAAAAAAAACTTTAGAGACCTAAGTGCAACTTATAGATAAATTGTGAGCCTAGGCTTTTATGCCAAGGCATCTTTGATAAGGTTGTCCAAAACGTGTAGGGACAAGTGTGACCGAAACACCAGCAAGATAAAGCTTGCGTAAACTTAGAAACCGATCGAGGACGAACACGTCACGGTTATCGAGTGAGTAGGTTTATTTACATCATACCCGGTTGGGATGGTGAGCACCTTAGAAAAGAAAAAACTGCTTATAAGTGGAAATTTTGACATCATACCTGGTTGAGGTGATGGGCAAACAAAGTTAAAACTTACTTACTAGTTGTAAGTAGAGGAAATCATAGATGGTTGGTATGATGAACTTCCTTGAAGGAAGAAGAAACCTGCTTGCCGGTTGTAAGCAGAGATATCATCACACCTGGCTAGTGTGATGAAGTGAAACATATTTTGTTAGAAGTATTCTCCCATGACTTGTGTGCTAATGCTTAAACTTTTTGGGAGACCTTCTTGACAAGAGCTAGAACAGCTCGGATAGGCCACAGGCCTCGATTTTTGAACTTGTGGGGGCTAGATGCATAATTTTGGAAAATCACGTACAGTGGGCCCAAGTCTAGTGGGCACGAGCAGGAGCTCATAAATAAACATTAGTTATGAAAGCCATAAAAACTCCTAATGAAATTATTATGTGATTTCACCATGGTACCAAGTCAGGACCGACAACACTCGATGGACTGGCGTCAGGGCTAGGTTGACGGACCTAGACAAATAACTTTAGGTCGGGTTGAGGGTCGGGGCCGTTGGACCAGTGAAATCAAAGATAAATGGCAATGTGAAAACTTTGTTTGTGCATGCACTTGAGGTACAAGATCATCAAGACGCCTAAGAGGGGTAGTGATACGTCCTAAGGGCTACTAGAGGACATGATGGAGATAAATGCAGTTTGTCGTGCCAACAGTCAGAAAGCTCGACGTGGCTTCTTGCGCATGAGACTGGGGTGGGGTCGGGATGAGGACTCTATCCTCATACGGACATGGAGTTGATTTTAGGCTTGAGGGTCAAATGTTGTGAACATTCACTCATACCAAGGGTAGAAGTGGACGGACATCGATCTTGGTGGCTAGTAAAGATGCTCCGAGCCACAAGTTGGTGCAGTTCATGGGTTGCCCTGCAAATGTGTGATCCTTTCCTGATGAAGGGCGTGTGTTCACTATTAAACACACCTAATTTGGAAAATGAGGAAAAAGGGTTTTAAAAACTAAAATTTGAGGAAAAATCATCCTTAAAGGAAATGAGAATTTTTTGCATACTTTAATTAAAGCTATTTATGAAAATACACTCCCAACACCCATTCACTGAGTTGTAGAAATTACCCTATCCCTTTACCCCTTTTCAGGTAACCAAGGGAAACTAACCTTAAAGACCTTTCTATAGTCAAACCTTAAGACAGGTATGTAATATTTAGTATATTTATTTTTGTATCATACTATTCCTGGAAAAAAAGATGCCTTACTCATCGCGGTTTAGAAAAGGGTGAAACTCTTCATAAACCAAATGGAGTGGCGGGTTGCTTAAGGGGATCCGACCAAACTGGGTTGAGGCATGACACAAACTGTAACGATGGAGAAGGGCCGAATTGGCTTACCTTTCACCTCTATAGAGGTTGTGTGGTGGCAGAGGGGACTATGGGATTGTTCGATTCGACCGTAGGAGGTCGAAACTTGGCCGGAAAAGGAAAGAAATTCTTTACTTGATGAACAGTATCATCAGATAGAGGAGGAAGATGACATTGTTCTGCTCGTGCGAGCTTTGCACTTGCGGTCTGGCCATGTTGCTGCACGTGATTAGTCGGTCTTGCTGACATGACGATCCGACTCAGCCACCACGTTAGTTGTTGACCGGTTGATCGGACACGTGGCAACCTCTCATTAGTTGGTCGTGTATGTGTGGCTGCTGTCTGGGCACCCGTTGACCGGCTGATAGAGCACACCTTGCCATGCGTTGTGCTCTGATTGGTCATGCACATGCTGACTGGGCGTTGACCAGTTGGACCGTTGATCGGTCCGGTCCGACCTGGTCCAATGACCAGAATGTGAAAATTGGCTAGTTTAGCTTCAATTTGACCGGTTCACTTGAAATTAAAATTTTCTAAATTTGTCTAAATTCATTTTCTATTCAATGGTGGCCTCAATTTCCCAAATTGATCATTTTAAGCCACAAAGAAAAACGAATTTAGAGACCGATTCATGTATAGTTCAAACCGGTTCAGTCTGATTCACCCCAAACTGGTCCAGTTTTCTCATCAAATATTCTTCATAATCCTTCCTCATGATTTATGTGACATCTTGGTCACTTGGGATTTTTTAATTTCCCATTTCAACCCTTCTTTATTGTTCTCAATTCATTAAGGGGTTCAGTTTTCTTCTCAATTTGATTGGTTCTTTCCCGATTTCCTTGACTCATGGTGACAGGTTTCACAACTCTCCCATTCCTTATTAGTGTTAGGTCATAGTCTTTATAATGATTTCAAGGAGACACGGCTCTAAAACCACTCAAGTTATCACATCCCAACCAAGTTTGGTCAGATCCCCGTGAGCAATCCACCGCTTCCTTGGTTCAAGAGGAGTTTCCCCTTCTTTAAGATAAGAGGAGCCATACGAAATTTCAAATCTTATTCCCTTGAATAGCATTCATCAAACTAAAGCAAGCCTAAAAAAAATTTAATTGTACTTGACTTAGGGTTCATCTTCTCAAGCTCCATGGTTGATCTCCTTTTTCCTAAAAAAGAGATAAAGGGAGGGGGCGAGTTTCTATAACTCACTGATCAGGTGTTAGAAGTGAGTTTTAGGAAAACGATACTTAGTTTATTAAAACCCCTTTTTTATAATCTTTCTTAACTACTTGGTGTGTCTAGCTCTATTGAAGCATCCCTTTGCTTCGGGAAGTGTTTAGCAAATAAACACACGCCCTTTATCATAAAGGGCACAAACGTTCGTAGGGCAGTCTCAGATTGCAACACCTTAGGGATCAGTGCGACTCTGTCATCCACCTTGAGTGGACTTCCCAAACGTCTGACCCTCAGACCTGAATTCCACTTCGTGTCTGTATGAGGACGGAGACCTCATCCTGAACCCACGTCGGTCTCATGTGTAAGAAGCTCCCGGAGCTTCATGACTAACTGGTATGACAAACTGCCCTTATCTCCACCATGTCTTCTAGTAGCCCTTAAATCCCATCACTACCCTCTAGCACGTCTTGATGGTCTCTTACCATGAGTGCATGCATAAACAATAGTTTTTCATGATTAAGTCATTCTCTTTGGTGCCGACGGTCCAACAACCCCAACACTTAATTCGATATGCAACTGTTTGTCTAGGCCGGTCCGTCAACTTGGCCCTTACGCACTACCACCAGCCCATCGAGCATTGTCGGTCCTGACTCGATACCATGGAAAATCACACAATAATTTTCCATTTTAAATAGTAGTTTTCATGGCTCTTCCTAATCGAGTTTGTTTACGGACTTCAGCCCCTACCCACTGGCCTTGGGCCCACTGCACGTGTTTTTCCAAAACTAGGCCTTCAACCCTATGAGTTCAAAAACTAAGGCCTTAGCCTATTAGAGTTGCTCTAGCTCCAATCAAGAAGGTCTCCCTAATTGTTTAAGCAGTTGTCACACAGTCAGGGGAGAACACTTCTAACAAAAATCACTTTTAATTCATCACACCAACAGGGTGTGATGATAAATCCACTTACAACCGGTATGCGAGTTTCACCATTCCTTAAGGAAGCTCATCATACCAACCAGGTATGATGTTTGTTTAATCCTACTCAAAACTGGTAAGTAGGTTTTAGCTTTTAAACTAGTGCTTATCATCCCAATCGGTATAATGTATAAGAGTCCCACTCACTAGTGACTCTGACACGCTCGTCCCTTATCAATTCTCCAAGTATGAGTCTGGCTCTCCTGTTAGTGTTCTAGTCTCAAGAGTCTCTACAAGGTTTGACCACTATTATATGTTAGGCCCACATTTCTGGTTTATTACACTTAGTTCCTTAAATTTCATACCTTTTGACTTTAGGTCCCCAGTGTTAAATTTTCCCCAAATTAGCTCCCGAGAACTTCTAATATCCTCTTTGGGTCGTTAATTTACTTAAAATTGTGTAAGGGGCTCAAGTTTTCCAAATTCTCAATTTGGTCCCTAATTTTTCAAAAATTACGGTTTTGCCCCTACTTCTAAAAATAGCAATTTCGCCCCAAATATTTCAAAATTTGACCAATTGGTCTCTAATCATCTTTCTCATTGCCAATTGACCTTTCATTTTGAGAAATTGCATGGAGGTCCCTCAATTTTTCAAAATCTCCAATTTCCCTCAATTTCTACTCCCTTTTTTGACCGAATTTGATTTTTTCAAATTGGCCATTCAATCAGGGTTATTTATTCAAATTGACGATATGCATCAATATCTACACATCCATACAATTCAATTGCACTTTGAATTGTAGGATTTGAGTCCAAAACAAGCTCAAACAGAGCTTCGTTGGAAAACTAGATATAGAGAGAGAAAGCTTTGAAAGCTTACCATTGGGGGTGCGACAATCCGAGTTCTTAGTCGGGGTAGACAACTCTTATCCTCACGGTCCTCCTATGATCAAGAATTGGGACAATTTCTGTAAAGATTAGTGGAATTCTATTGAAGAATTCCATCACATTCTCTCTAGAACCGAATTGTGACGATGGAGAAGGGCCGAATTGGCTTACTTTTTGCCTTTATTGAGGTTGTGCGGTGGTCGTGGGGGCTATGGGAGGGCTCGATTCAGCCATAGGAGGTTGGAATTGGCTGAATTCCGATTGGCCAAAATAGAGCAGCTTCGGACCTGTAAACCCCACACATTTGAGTTAAGGAAAACCGGGAAAAGAACCGGTCAAACCGAATAAGAAAACAAAACCGGTTTACATTTGGGAATAAGCAATATGAAAATTTACAACTTTCGGTTGATCCAAAGGATTTATTAAATATTGGAAAAGAAACTTAAGACAAATTAGAAAACAGAAACCACATTGGTTCAGGTGAACCAGATTCCATAAGAACTTCAAAGTTAAGTGTGCTTACCTTAGAGTAGTTTGAGGATGGAATTAATACAAATAATTTAATACCGAAATTAAATTATTAGAATTAATACTGAAATTAAATTATTAGAATTAATACCGAAATTAAATTATTGGAATTAATACCGAAATTAAATTATTGGAATTAATATTGATAATTTATGGCAATATTAATACTAGTAATAAATCTCGCCCATTTAATACACGGGTTTTACGACTATATAAAGAGGTTATCCCCATTTCATTCTCCTCGCACCTGAACACTTCTCTCTCTCTCTACTGTTACATTTCCCAGTAAAGCTTGAACCAGAGCTTCGACTTGAATAAAAGTCAGGCTCTTTAGAACCGGGGAGAAGACAGCTATCTGATAGCAAACTACAGTCAATCCGAGAATCGTTGGAGAAGCACCGACATGATGGAATAGTGAAGCAACTCCGGCGGACCGAAGCTGCCCTATTTTGGCCAAGCTGGAATCAGCCATTTCAAGCCCTCATCAGGCCAAACCAAGCCCTCCTAACACTTTCTCAGCCTTTCCACAGTCGAATTAGGACCGAAAGGTAAGCCAATTCGGCTCCCCTTTATAATTTTCGATCGGTGCTAGAGAGAGAATCGATCGAATTTCAATGATGAAATTCTAATCCAATTCCGCATCAATTGATACAATACTTGATTTTAGGATGAACCTCAGGACGAGACCTATCTGCCCAGATCGAAAGCTCGGACTGTCATGCCTTCACCAGTGAGTAATCGAAGCTTTCTCTCTCTATAGTCTATTTTCCAGAAGAGCTCCGTTTGAGCTCGTTCCGACATTAAAATCTGCGATTCAAAGTTTTTTAGAATCATATGAACATACAGGAACTCAATTTCAACTCCAATTTCAATAATTAGAAGTGTTTGATCGGTTAATTTGATGAAATCTAATTTGGGAGTGTTGAAGAGTTGAAATTGGGGGAAAATTTGGGGATTTTTGAAATTCAATGGGGGACAAAATACAATTTTATGAAATTGAGGGTCAATTGGGCATGAAAATAATGTTGGAGGACCAATTGAGGAATTTTGCAAAATTTAGGGGAAAACTTACCATTTTTGTGAAAGAAGGGCAAAATGGCAATTTTGGAAAAATTGGGGAACCAAATTGGAAATTTGAAAAAATTAAACCCCTTTTTGGTGAAATTGAATAAATTGAGGTCCCACGATAAATTTTAAAAGTTACGGGACTAAATTTGAGGAAAAATCGACATTAGGGACTTAAAGTTAAAGAGAAATAACTTTAGGGACCTAATTGCAAATAACTAAAAGTTTGAGTTTTCTCATTCATTAATGAATGAAGGCTATTATGCCGAGTAATAATGAA
The DNA here is from genome assembly GCA_030064435.1 of Trapa incisa. Classification (NCBI taxonomy): domain Eukaryota; kingdom Viridiplantae; phylum Streptophyta; class Magnoliopsida; order Myrtales; family Lythraceae; genus Trapa; species Trapa incisa. Next base: position 17,432,820 of record CM057771.1, read on the forward strand.
CAAGGTTGTTCATATCATGTAGGAACATTAAATATCGGGAACGCCAGCAAGGACAAGCTCGCGTGAATACAAAGAACCAGTCTAGTGGAAATTACAGCATTAATGGGTGAGTAGGTCTACTAACATCATACCCGATTGGGATGATGAGCACAACTTAAAGATAAAAACCACTTACCGGTTGTGAGTGGGTTTACTAACATCATACCCGGTTGGGGATGATAAGTGCCTCAATATAAAAACCCACTATTTAGTGGTATTTTAATCATCACTACTTAGAGAAAGTGATGTGAAAGTTATGCGAAAAAAACTACTTACGGGTTGTAAGTAGATCATACCCAGTTGGTATGATAAGACTTCCTCGAAGGAAGTTGAAAACCCGTTCATCGGTTATGAACGGAGATGTCCTTATACCGGTCGGTATGATGGACAGTAAAAACCTATTTTTTTCGGAAGTGCTCTCCCCTAACTGTGTGTCAATGCTTAAACAATTTGGGAGACCTTCTCGACGGGAGCTCGAATAGCTCTAATAGGCTGGGGGCCTCGATTTTGGAACTTGGGGGCTAAATGCCCGATTTTTGAAAATCTCGTACAGTGGGCCCAAGGCCAGTTGGCACGAGCAGGAGCTCGTAAATGAACATGATATATGTGCCATAAAACTTAATAAGTGAATTGTTTGGCCATGGTACCAAGATAGGACCGACATGCTCGGTCAACTAGCGGCAGTGCAACATGACAGGTCGACGGACTAGTCAAGACAAACAGCTGCGGGTTGAGTTGAGAGTCGCTCCGAAGCCACTAGCGGGTTCAGTAGTGATACTGACTTATGATTGTGTGTAACCTTCATGATGAAGGATGTGTGTTGGGTGATGACACACCGTGATAACTAAGAAATAATGGAAAAACTCAAATTTTTAAATGAAGGGATTTTTGAAAACAAAGGAGTCTGGCACACTCCATATACATATTTTTCTTAAAAGTCAAAAGTTTTTAAAAACCCATTCACTAAGTAGTCGTACTCACCCCCTCCCTTATATCCCTTTCAGCAAATCCTGGAAAGCCTCCCCTTAAAGACCGTCAACTAAGATGCCTGTAAGATAGGTATGTACAGTTTTAAATTTCATGCAGTTTTGATTATGCTATTCCAGGAAAAAGGTGCAGGTTAAAGGACGCCTTACTCTCTACGGTTTAAAATAAGGGGAAACCCTTTAATAAACTGGGAGAGTGGCGGGTTGATCACGGGGATCCGACCAAACCGGGTCGAGGCGTGACAGGACCGCTGGAGCTACTTCACTGTTTGAGCTTGTCGGCGCTTCTCCTGCAATCCTCGGGTTAGTTGGAGGTAGGCGTCAGGTAGCTGACTTCCTCCTGAGTCTGTAGGACCTGAATTCAGCTTCTATGTCTAGAAGAAGTGCCCAAATTGAAGCTCTGGTTCGAGCGTCACCGAAGAGAATACTTTAGAGAGAAGAGTGAATTGAGGTGTGTGGAGGATAAATAGAGGTGAGCTCTTTATATAGGGAGTTTGGGTACCCTTTGCCCGACCAGTTTCCATACTGGTCATGCTCATCGTGATCAGAAATTGCCCAAATTGGAGCAAATTTTCATTTGCTGGAAAAGGAAATATTTTCTTTCCTCGATGAACAGTGTCATCAGAGGGATGAGGTAGATGATACTGTTTCGCACATGTGCATCGGTTACGTGGCAGCATTTGATTGGTCATCCTGCTGATATGGCAATCCAACTCAGCTGCCATGTTAGTAGTTGATTGGTTGACTGGACATGTGGTAGTTAGTGAATGGTCAGTCATGCTGACATGGCGATCCGACTTAGTGTCACGTGATCTGACCGTTGACCGGACACGTGGCAGCCTCTCATTGGTTGGTCGTGTCTACGTGGCTGCTGACTAGGCACCCGTTTACCGTTGACCGGCTCACAGAGCGTGCCTTGCCATGCATCGCACTTTGATTGGTCATGTGCATGCTGACTGGGCACTAACCGATTAGCGGTCCGTTGACCGGTTGAGGTCAATTTGTTCAACCAAGCCAATCCCCATGGGATGCGCCATTTTTGTTTGTAGAAAAGAAGGATGGAAGCATGTGGCTCTGCATCGACTACCAAAAATGAACCAGGTAACAATTAAGAATAAGTACCCTCTCCTCATAATAGATGATTTGTTCAACCAACTAAGAGGGGCAGCCTAATTCTCTAAGATCGACCTATGATCGGGTTACCATCAACTGAAAATTAAGGAGGAGGTCATAAAGAAAATCACTTTGCGATCACGATATGGGCATTACGAGTTTAGAGTGATGCCCTTCGGGCTCACAAACATCCCCTTCACCTTCATGGACCTGATGAATCAGGTGTTTTAGCCATACCTGAACAAGTTCATGATCATATTCATAGACAGCATCCTCATCTACTCTCGAATCAAAGAGGAGCATCGGGCTCACTTGGAGATCACCCTAAGTACCTTGCGAGAAAACCGACTTTACGCCAAATTCTCTAAGTGCGAATTTTGGCTACAAGAGGTGGGCTTCTTGGGGCATATAGTGTCAAAAGACGGAGTAAAGGTGGATCCAACCATGATAGAAACCATCTCAAATTAGAAAGCTCCCACCAACCCAACTGAAGTACGTAGTTTCCTTGGCCTCGCCAGGTACTACCAGAAGTTTGTGAAAGACTTCTCCAGAATTGCAGCCCCATTAACTCGCCTCACAAGGAAGGGGGTATATTATAAGTGGGACGCTAAGTGCGAGGAGTACTTCCAAGAGCTCAAATCCTAATTGATGACGACCCTAGTGCTGACATTACCCAACGCGAATGCCAGAGAGTACATCGTATATAGTGATGCATCTGGACATGGATTAGGATATGTCCTAATGCAATAGGGGAAATTTATCACTTATGCCTCATGACAACTAAAGCCCCTTGAGAAAAATTACCCAACCCATGACCTCGAGCTGGCAGCCATAGTGTTCGCCCTCAGGATATGGCGTCATTATTTATATGGAGTAAAGTGTCGCATCTACACCGATCACAAGAGCTTGAAATACTTCATAAACCAAAAGGAGTTCAACTTGCGATAAAGGAGGTGGCTAGAGCTGGTAAAGGACTACGACCTAATGATCGAGTACCACCCCGGTAAGTTAAATGTGGTAGTCGACGCGCTCAACCCAAACACCACACCGAAGTGGCCTCGGTAAAGACCGGCTACATGCCTCTATTAAGCCAACTGCACAGCCTAAGAGTGGACCTCAGCGTGGACAAAAGCTGGGGTAACTTAATAACCAATCTAGTCATCCTACCGAACATGGTAGATTAAATACAGGCTCTGCAATGGGAGGATGAGGAGCTTCGTCCCCATTGGAACTAGCCTATTAACGACCCAACCCAAGATCTCGTAGTAAGGAGCGACGGAATAATGACCTTCAAAGGTAGGGTTTGGGTCCCGAACAATCCAAAATTGAAGAGAGGAATATTAGAGGAGGCGCACGACTCCATATATGCCATGCATCCTAGTAGCACTAAAATGTACCGCACCCTAAAACAAGGGTACTAGTTGAAGGGGATAAAATGGGACATCGAGAAATACGTGGTCAGGTGTTTGTCATGCCAACAGATTAAGGCCGAACACTAGAAATCCTCCGGACTACTGTAACCCCTCCCGATTCCCGTATTAAAGTAGGAGCATATGACAATGGATTTCATGACAAGGCTGCCAGTAACAAAGAGGGGTCGGGATGCGATATGGGTCATCGCAGACCGGCTGACAAAGTCCGCCCACTTCTTACCCATCTGGGTGATAGACCCGATAGAAAAGCTCACCACCCTATACGTGGGGGAGATCGTATGGCTCTATGGAGTCCTTGTAAGTTTAGTATCGGATTGAGGCCCAAGGTTCACCTCACGGTTTTGGCCTAAGCTATAAGCTGCCCTTGGAACTAGGCTCCATATGAGCACCGTTTTTCACCCTCAAATGGATGGACAGTTAGAACAAACCATCCAAACCCTAAAAGACATGCTTCGGGCATGCGTTCTAACAATGAATAAGGGTTGGGAGGATTACATGTGCCTCATGGAATTCGCATATAACAATAGCTACTAGGCCAACATTTAGATGGTACCCTATGAGGCCCTCTATAGGCGACTCTGTCGCATGCCCCTATTCTTGGAAGAGGTAGGGGAAAGAAAACTTGAGAAGGTCGAGTTCATAGAGGATGCATTCGAGAAAATTTGGATAATAAGGAGCCAACTCAAGGCAGCTCAAGATCGGTAGAAGAGTTATGCTGACCACCGAAGAAAGGACCTGGAGTTTGAGGTAGAGAACCGAGTATTCCTTAAGGTGTCACCATGGAAGGGGATACTCAGGTTTTAACATAAAGAAATGTTGAAATAGATATACATCGGTTCGTACATCGTAACCCACAGGGTCGGTGTAAACCCCGCACATTTGAGTTAAGGAAAACTGGGAAAAGAACCGGTCAAACCGAATAAGAAAACAAAACCGATTTACATTTGGGAATAAGTAATATGAAAATTTACAACTTTCGGTTGATCCAAAGGATTTATTAAGCATTGGAAAAGAAACTTAAGACAAACTAGAAAACAAAAACTAAATTGGTTCAGGTGAACTAGATTCCATAAGAACTTCAAAGTTAAGGGTGCTTACCTTATTGGAATTAATACCAATAATTTATGGCAATATTAATACTAGTAATAAATCTTGCCCATTTAATACACGGGTTTTACGACTATATAAAGAGGTCATCCCCATTTCATTCTCCTCACACCTGAACACTTCTCTCTGTCTCTCTACTGCTCCATTTCCCGGTAAAGCTCAAACCAAAGCTTCGACTTGAATAAAGGTCGGGCTCTTTAGAACCGGGGAGAAGACAACTATCTGATAGCAAACTCCAGTCAATCCGAGAATCATTGGAGAAGCGCCGACATGATGGAATAGTGAAACAACTCTGGCGGACCGAAGTTGCCCTATTTCGGCCAAGCTGGAATCAGCCATTTCAAGCCCTCCTCAGGCCAAACCAAGCCCTCCCAACACTTCCTCAGCTTTTCCACGGCCGAATTAGGACCGAAAGGTAAGCTAATGCGGCTCCCCCTTATAATTTTCGATCGGTGCTAGAGAGAGAATCAACTGAATTTCAATGACGAAATTCTAATCCAATTCCACATCAATTGATACAATACTTGATTCTAGGATGAACCTCAGGACGAGACCTATCTGCCCAGATCGAAAGCTCGAACTGTCGTGCCTTCACCGGTGAGTAATCGAAGCTTTCTCTCTCTACAGTCTGTTTTCCAGCAAAGCTCCGTATGAGCTCGTTCCGACATTAAAATCTGCGATTCAAAGTTTCTTAGAATCGTATGAACATATAGGAACTCAATTTCAACTCCAATTTCAATAATTAGAAGTGTTTGATCGGTTAATTTGATGAAATCTAATTCGGTAGTGTTGAAGAGTTGAAATTGGGGGAAAATTTGGGGATTTTCGAAATTCAAATGGGCCAAAATACAATTTTATGAAATTGAGGGTCAATTGGGCATGAAAATAATGTTGGAGGACCAATTGAGGAATTTTGGAAAATTTGGGGAAAAACTTACCATTTTTGTGAAAGAAGGGCAAAATGGTAATTTTGGAAAAATTGGGGAACTAAATTGGAAATTTCAAAAATTAAACCCCTTTTTGGTGAAATTGAATAAATTGAGGTCCCACGATAAATTTTGAAAGTTACGGGAGACAATTCGAGGAAAAACTAACATTAGGGACTTAAAGTTAAAGAGAAATAACTGTAGGGACCTAATTGCAAATAACTAAAAATTTGGGTTTTCTCATTCATTAATGAATGAAGGCTGATATGCCGAGTAATAATGAACAAGGTTGTTCATATCGTATGGGAAGGTTAAATACCGGGAACGCCAACAAGGACAAGCTCGAGAGAATACAAAGAACCAGTCTAGTGGAATTCACGACATCAACGGGTGAGTGGGTTTATTCACATCATACCCGGTTGGGATGATGAGCACAGTTTAAAGTTAAAAACCACTTACTGGTTGTGAGTGGGTTTACTAACATCATACCCGGTTGGGGATGATAAGTGCCTCGATATAAAAACCCACTATTTAGTGGTATTTTAATCATCACTACTTAGAGAAAGTGATGTGAAAGTTATGCGGAAAAACTACTTACGGGTTGTAAGTAGATCATACCCGGTTGGTATGATGAGACTTCCTCGAAGGAAGTTGAAAACAAATTCATCGATTATGAACGGAGATGTCCTTATACCGGTCGGTATGATGGACAGTAAAAACCTATTTTTGTCGGAAGTTCTCTCCCCTGACTGTGTGCCAATGGTTAAACAATTTGGGAGACCTTCTCGACGGGAGCTCGAATAGCTCTGATAGGCCAGGGGCCTCGATTTTAGAACTTGGGGGCTAAATGCCCGATTTTGAAAATCTCGTACAGTGGGCCCAAGGCCAGTTGGCACGAGCAGGAGCTCGTAAACGAACATGATATATGTGCCATAAAACTTAATAAGTGAATTGTTTGGCCATGGTACCAAGATAGGACCGACATGCTCAGTCAACTAGCGGCAGTGCGACATGACAGGTCGACGGACTAGTCAAGACAAACAGCTGCGGGTTGAGTTGAGAGTCGGGGCCGTTGGACTAATGGCACCATAGATTACATGGCAATATAAGAAAACATTGTTTGTGCATGCACTATGAGTACGGGATCATCAAGACGCCCATGAGGGGTAGTGATGCGTGCTAAGGGCACTGGACGACCTGGTGGCTATAAGGGCAGTTCGTCGTTACAGGTGTCTGTGCAAAATCTGGAGTAGCACAAAGCGCATGAGACTGGGGTGGGGATAGGATGAGGTCTTTGTCCTCATACGGACATGAAGAAGTGATTTCGGGATTGTGGGTAGGATGTCACGTACATCCACTCATTCCCAGGGTAGAAGTGGTCGTACTTCTATCCGGGTGGCAAGAAAAGTCGCTCCGAAGCCACTAGCGGGTTTAGTAGTGATACTGACTTGTGAATGTGTGTAACCTTTATGATGAAGGATGTGTGTTGGGTGATGACACACCGTGGTAACTATGAAATAATGGAAAAATCCAAATTTTTAAATGATGGGATTTTTGAAAACAAAGGAGTCTGGCACACTCCATATAAATGTTTTTCTTAAAAGTCAAAAGCTTTTAAAAACCTATTCATTGAGTAGTCGTACTCACCCCCTCCCTTATATCCCTTTCAGGAAATCCCGGAAAGCCTCCACTTAAAGACCATCAACTAAGATGCTTGTAACAAAGGTATGTAAAGTTTTAAATTTCATACAGTTTTGATTATGCTATTCCAGGAAAAAGGTGCAAGTTAAAGGACGCCTTACTCTTTACGGTTTACGATAAGGGGAAACCCTTTAATAAACCGGGAGAGTGGCGGGTTGATCACGAGGATCCGACCAAACTGGGTCGGGACGTGACAGTCGGACCAGTAGCATACCAACTAGAATTACCCCCATACCTGCAAACGATTCATGATGTCTTCCATGTGTTAGTACTGTGAAAGTACGAGCCCGACCCCAGCCATGTATTAGATCAACCACTGCCAGAGATCGAGGAAGACCTAGTCTATGAAGTAGAGCCCATAAGAATTCTCGACCGATGTGAGAAATATCTCTAGAACAAGATTGAGTTGATGGTAAAGGGTAGATACCCACAACTGTTTAGTTTGTAATAGTTTTGAGGATAAAACTCCTGAAAGGAGGGGAGAGTTGTAAGACCCATCCTTTGGGACTAAGGGAAACTGAAAAAAGAACCCGTAAAGAGTTACCTGTGAATTATCGGGCCAATTAATGAACGAAAAATGGAAAGCAGGGTTAACATGGAAAATTGGAAAATCCCAAGTGACCAAAAATTCACAAAAATTGTGACGAAGATCCGGGAAATGGAATTGGGAAGAGAAGCGAAATGATTTAGGGTAAATCGGACTGAACTAGGATGAGTCATAGTGAACCGATTCAATAATTCATTTTTTTAGGTGGCATAAAAATATCAATTTGGGAAATTGAGGCCACCATAATATAGAAAATAAATTTAGACAAATTTATAAATTTATAAATTTTAGAAAATCGGTTGAATCGAGTCTGAACCGGCCGATTTTTGAATTTAGGACAACGAACTCGGTCGGACTGGACCCGTCAATGGTCCGACCGGACCGATTGTAAACCATGCTCTTTGAAGTTAAGGAAAACTAGGAAAAAGAACTGGTAAAATTGAGTGAGAAAATCAAACCGGTTCACAAACCCGATTATCAGGAAATGGGTAAATTGGAAAATTTGCAACTCATAAGTGACTCAAAATGGTTCATAAACCTTGGAAAAGAACCTAAGAACAAATTGGGAGAGAAAAACTAGAACGAATCGGGTGAACCGGATTCGAACCAAATTGAATCGATTTATGAACTGAGTCGGTTTAAGAATTAGAACTGATAGAGGGAGGGCAAACCGAAAAAATTATGGATCCTAAGTGACCTAAAGAATCACATAAGCCATGAAAAAGGACTTTAGGATGAATGAGGGATGAAAACCAAACTAGTTCGGGTAAACTAGATCCAAACCAGATTGAACCACTATTGAACCGGATTCTAAATTCATTTTTCTATATGGCTTAAAAAATTCAAATTTGAGATTTGAGGCCACCATTGGATATAACATAAATTTACAAATTTTTAAATTTGAAAATTTTGGTCGAATTGGGGGTGAACCGGCCGGTTTAAGCTTTGAACCCGGTCCGGTCCGATTCAGAACAGTGTCGTCTTCTTCCTTCAGATGACAGCACTGTTCACTCACCGAAAAATTGCGTAGCACCGGCGAAGCTGAAAAGTCCTCGGCCAAGGAGTTTTAGGCAATGAATGACCACCATTAAGGCGCCAATCGAATGACCAAGAAGTCTCCGAGCTTACTATATAAATAGCCCATCCTCATTTATCCTCTCCACACCTAAGGACTCCATTCTCTCTCAACTGCTTCATTTTCCGGTGAAGCTCGAACCAGAGCTCTGACTTGGGCACTTTTCTGAGCCAAACAAGGTGAGGTTGGGTTCTTTAGAACCGGGGAGGAGTCAGCTACACACCTATAGTCTCCGTTTGCTCCGAGGGTCGTTAGAGAAACACCGACGTGATCGAACAATGAAGCAGCTCCGACGAACCCAAGCTGCCCTATTTCGGCCGAACTGAAATCAGCCAATTCAAGCCCTTCTCAGGCCAAACCAAGCCCTCCCAACACCTCCATAGCCCTCCTACAGTTGAATTAGAGCTGAAAGGTAAGCCAATTCGACTCCCCTCTGTAATTTTCGACTAGTGCTAGACAAAGAATCAAAAAAATTTCGATAATAAAATTCTCACTCAATTCAGCATCAATTGATGCAATTCGTGATTCTAGAATAAACCTCAGGATGAGAGTTATCTTCCCAAATCAAAAGCTCGGACTGCCGTGACCCCGTCAGTAAGCTTTTGAAGTTTTATCTCTCTCAGTCTAGTTTTGCGCCAGTTACTTTAGGGACCTAATTGCTAATAAAGGAAAAGTTGGGTTTCTCATTCATTTGGGATGAATGAGGGCTATTAGGCCAAAGGATAATAAACAAAAATGTTCATATTGTGTATGGACACAAAGTATCGAGAATGCCAGCTAAGACGAGTTCAAGTAAGGACAACAAGCCGACTAAGAGTAATTTCACTGCAAGATCGAGTGAGTGGAATTTTTATATCATACACGGTTGGGATTATAAGCATCTCAAAATGAAAACCCACTGCTAAGTGGTATTTTAAAAAATCACACCTGAGAGGAGTGATATAAAATTGACACGGAAAAACTAATTACTAGTTGTAAGTAGATCATACCCGGTTGGTATGATGAAGCTTCATCGAAGGAAGTGGAAAACCCATTTATCAGTTATGAGTGGAGATGTCCTCATACTCGGTTGGTATGATGGACAGTTAAAAATTCATTTTTGTTTGAAGTGTTCTCCCCTGATTGTGTACCACTGCTTAAACAATTTGGGAGACCTTATTAACGGGAGCTCAAATAGTTCTGTTAGGCCAGAGGCCTCAATTTTGGAACTTGGGGGCTAAAATGCCCAATTTTGAAAATCTCGAACAGTGGGCCCTAGGCTAGTTGGCACAAGTGGGAGCTTGTAAACAAACATGAATTATATGCCATGAAAACTTAAGTAATTGAATTGTTTGGCCATGGTACCAAGACTGGAACAACATACTCATTCAACTAGCGGTAGTGCGACATGATAGGTCTCCAGACTAGTCAAGACAAACAGTTGCAGGTTGTATTGAGGGTCGGGGCCGTTGGACTAGTGGAACCACATATTATATGGCATCATGTGAAAATATTGATTGTACATGCACTGTGTTTATAGGACCTTCAAGACGCCAAGAGGTGTAGTGATGTGTCCTAGGGCCCTGGTGGATATAAGGGCAGTTAGTCGTACTGGAAGCCTTGCGAAGCTCGACATAGCTTCAAGCGCATGAGATCGGGGTGGGGTTGGGATGTGGTCTCTGTTCTCATATGGACACGGAGAATTATTACGGGATTAATGGTTGGATGTCATGAACATCCACTAATTCTCAAGGCAGAAGTGGACGTGCTTCTATCTAGGTGGCCGGTAAATTCGCTCCGACACCACAAATGGGTTCAGTGGACGTACTGGCCTATGATTATTTGTTTGACCTTCATGATGAAGGATGTGTGTTGGGTGATGACAGACCATGGTTAATAAGAAATAGCGATAAAAATCGAAATTTGAAATAAAAGGTTTTTAAAAGAAAATGAGTCTGGCACACTAAAAAACAAACATTTTTTCTAAAAATTAAGTTTTAACTCACCCGCTCCCTTATATCCCTTTTAGGTAACCCCGAAAAGCCTACCCCAAAGACCACCAGCTAATACGCCTATAAGACAGGTATGATCAGTTTAAAATTGTATGCAGTTTTGATATATGTTATTCAAGGATAGGTGCAGGTTTAAAGGACGCCTTACTCTTCATGATTTATAAATAAGGGGACCCCCTTAGTAAACCAGGAGAGTGGCGGGTTGACCACAGGGATCCAACCAAACTGGGTTGGGGTATGATAGGTCAATGGTCCGACCGGTCTACGGTCAATGGTCCGATCGGTCTACGGTCAACGGTCCAACTGGTCTACAATCAACGATGCCCCATTAGCAACCACGCAGACATGTGCAGCCAATGGGGAGGCTGCCATGTGTTCGATCAATGGTCAGGGGGCGACCCGTCAGCATGCAACGTAGACACGAGCAGCCAATGAGAGGCTACCACTTGTCTGGTCAATGGATTAACGACTAATGCAGTGGCCAAGCTAGACCTCCACGTTAGAAAAATTGGCCAATCACAACGCGCCACATGGCACGTCCACCACATCATTGTCTTCAACCTTTAGCCGTTGATAGAGAGAATGAAGGAGAGAGAGAGGTCAGAAAATCTATAGTCTTTAGAGACTCGAAAAACTCTCCACACAAGTCGCCAACGGCCGAGTCGGAGGCTGAGACTCATGCTAGCCGGTAACCTGAATAGTTACCAAGCCCCCTATATAAAGAGCACCCCTCTATTTGATCTCAACATCCCACAATCAATTGAAGAAGATGAAGTGTGTAAGTTTTTGGTGAGCAACAAACTAGAGCGCTGATGATGGGACTTTTCTCAACCTCCAAAGCCACATTCAGTGTCTTTGGAACCGGGAGGAAGTCCTCTACCTAATCCTACCCTCTGTTCAGCTTGAGAGCCACTGAGGAGGAATGAGGAAGCTTGAACAGTATCGCCACTCCTCGGCCAGAAAACTACCCAACCCCTGGCAGCCACTTCAAGCTTTCTCCAAACCAATTGTGGCCAAACAAGACCCCCTATACAACCACCTAGAGGTGTCCCGACCTTCTCCCGAGCTAAGAAGGTAAGCTCCCTTTGTTACCCTTCATCGGAAAATACTGTTCACAGCCAATTTTTGTAAAAACATTAACATTGAAATTCACACTGCTCAGGTTATCAATTGAGACGTGGCTTGTTTCAGGAAGGATCCCTACGACGAGAGAAATGCAGTGTTAGCCAAATCTCCAATCACTGGACCCCCACCGGTAAGATATCGAAGCTTTCTCTCTCTAGATTGAATTTTCCGGCGAAGCTCCGTTTTAGCTCATTTGCAAGCCAAATGAAGCAATTTAGGGCTTCAAATGACGAGGAAAACATAAAGGAAGTTATTCAAATCATGAATGGGGACAATTAACCACATTTTGATGGTCAATTTGAACAAATTGAGATTCGGGGGTCAAAATGCAAATTTTGATAAATTTGGACAAATTGGGGATTTTTCAAAAATTGGGAGTTGAATGGAAAATTGATAAAAGTGAGGGCATTTTCATGAAATTTCCTCTCAATTGAGGGCCAATTGGGCAAATTGGATAGAATAAAGGATCAATTTGCAAAGTTTGAGAGGTTTTGGGTCAAATTATAATTTTGGAAAAATTAGGGACTAAATGGAAATTTTGGAAAATTTAAGGGTTGATGAGCGATTTTGATAAAACTAAGAAATCAAGAAGGATAATTGGAAATCCTAGGGGGCTTAATTGAAACTAAGGGTCAAATAAAGACCTAAAGGTAAAAGCACAAACCTTAGGGATTAAATTGTAATTAAGGCAAAATATGAGGGCCTATATGCAAATGTCCAAAAAGATATGGTCTCTTAGTCAAGCATCCTAATATGGATATTCGTGCCATGTAGGAGCAGATTGCTCGAACGACGGCTTCCCAAAGCACGCTGTGAGGCCAAACTCCGCCAAGACAAACTCATCGAAATCATCGGGTGAGTAGGAATTGCTATGACGTCCATTACGGTTGGAATGACAGTTCATTTGAAAATTATTTTTCTCGAAATTAGCATCCCCTAACTGGGTGAATCTGCTTAAAACTTTTGGGAGCCAATTTTGGGCTTAGGCTCGGTATGCAAGTGTGCCCAAGGCCAATGGACATTCAGAACTAGCATGTGATGAGAAATGCTAAAAAAATCCAATTAACGAGAAATTGTGTGTGATACCCGTCGAGCCAAGTCTAAGTTGTTGAGCTTGTTGGACCGAGTCGCTACTTCGCTAAAGTCAGGTCGTCGAACCTGTTGAGCCAGCACGCGTGGGCCGAAGCCAAGCCAACAAACCGTTGAGCTGGAGGGCCAAAGATAATGGCTATAACTTAAAATACTCTTAATTGCGCATGCACTGTCTAATTCAGTCCATCAGGACATCTGGCATGAGGTCATCAGGACACCTGTTAAGCCAGCATGCGTGGGCCGAAGCCAAGCCAACAAACCGTTGAGCTGGAGAGCCAAAGATAATGACTATAACTTAAAATACTCTTGATTGTGCATGCACTGTATAATTCAGGCCATCAGGACATCTGGCATGAGGTAGTGATGGATCCCAAGGACTGCTGGACGATCTAGGGTGCATAAGGGTAGTATGGCATCCAGTAGGTTGAGAAGCTTGGGGAGCTTCCTATGCACTGAAACCGAGGCAGTAGAGGAAAGGAGGTCTCGTCCCACAAAGCGGACATCATGAAGTGATCAAGGTTTGAGGGTCAAACTATTGATGTCCACTCAAACTCAGGGTAGAGGCAGTGTGCCTCTATCAAGGTGGACGGTAAAGGTGCTCCGGTCCATAAGTGGAACGGTCAGGGACCATTCTACGAATGTGTGATTCCTCCTATGATAGGGGGCGGTTGGTGATTGTGTGAAAAGAAAAACTTCAAAAGGAACTGCTTGTGAAATATCAACCATTTTAAAGTGTTAAAGTGAACAGTCCTAAAATATTTCTCCCACTCACTGAGTTGTCGAACTCACCCCTTCCCTCTAAACATTTTTCAGGAAGGAACATGACTACGTCAGCCTTGCCCTCCCTAGAACCTATCCTAGGTACAAAAATTTACCATTTTAGTTTTGTTTAATGTTGTCAAGGGAAAACATGACAGGTACTATACCTAACTCTCTTTGATCTCTTAGAGAAGTCCCTCCTAGAGGTCCGGAAGAGTGGCAAGTTGATCACAAGACCTCAACCAAACCGGGTCGGGGTGTGACACAAATCAAGTGTTTCAAAGCTTGAAATGAGTTAAGAGACATAGGGAAGATGATTAGAATCATGTTAAGCTCAATTGGGAATAATTAAGGCCAAATTTATAAAAGTTAAAGTTGGAGGACTAAATTGTAAACTTTGGAAGTTTAGGGACTTAATTACAATTTTTGAAAAATTGGGATTTTTTGTAATTATGAGAATTAAGGTACCTAGTTGGAAATTTAAGGAAATTTAGGAACCAAATGAAAGATTTGATAATCTTAGGGATCTAATTGAAAATAAGGTATATACTTAAGGACTAAAACGTAATTATTGGAAAGTTACAGGTATTAAGTGTAAATACCTTATTATTTGGGACCTAATTGCCATATTCATTATATGAACGAATCACCTACAAGCTCGTGCAAAGGAAATACACATCAAGCTTAGAAATCCATCTGGGAGGAGCGAATCACAGAATATGGTGAGTGGGATTTTCGGCATCATGCCCATTTGGGATGATGGATGTACTTTCACATTTTCCAAAGTTAGAAAATCATTTTCTAGAAATAGTCTTCCCTGACTACATGAACCTGCTCAAACGTTTTGGGAGATATTTCTGATACGATCATGAAGCACGTACTACTTAGAGCTAGAGTTGCTCTAGCGGACCCAAGGCCTCAATTTTGAACTAAATGGGCCCAAGGCCATGTTTTGGAAAATTTTGTAAAGTGGGCTCAAGGGCAATGGGAACGGGCTTAAACCCGTAGACAAATTTATATTTATGAGCATATGGAAAACCTTTATAAATAGTTAATTTGTGTGATTTAGCTATCGAGTCGAAGCTGGGTCGTCAAACTCATTAGGCTTGTAGTACAAAAGATAACGATCTTAATTAAAAGACTTTTGCTTGTGCATGCTGAGATACGAAACCATTGAGGCTCTCAATATGGGGTAGTGTTGGTTCTGAGGGCTGCTGGATGAACTAGGCAGCATAAGAGAAGCTTTGTCATCTAGTAAGTCAAGAAGCTCTTGAACCTTCAAGTGAATTGAGACCGAGGAAGAAGGGGGAGAGGTCTCATTCCACTATAGCGGACACGAAGGCTCAATTTAAGTCAGGGGGTGGGCAATAGAGCTCACTCAAACTTTTAGTAGAAGATGTGAACTCCTACTAGGGTGGTCGATAAAGTCGATTCGGACCACAAGTGGAATAGTTGAAAACTGTTCTACAAATGTATGATCCCTTTGATAATAAAGGATGTGTGCTTGATTTTCAAACAAAATACATAAATGAGAAATGTAGAATTTCTTTTTTTTTTTATGATGAAAAGGAATGTGAGGGTTAAGTTACCTAGTAATGACTATGGAGATATAATGTGAAAAAAATCAAATAATCCCTTACCCTTATTCCCGATACCACCCGCTCACTGAGTGTTAGAACTCACCCCTCCCCTTTTTCCCTTTACAAAAAGAAAGTTTTTAACCTTGCCGAGAAGAACCACAAGCTAGCTCAACAGCTAAGGTATAACGCATATGGATTCTTTCTTTTGAAATAGTTTTGATAATATTATTTCAGGGAAACCATGGAGAATTAAGTTATACCTAACTCTTAATGGTATTTTAGAGGAGATTATCATTCTATACTGAGAGGAGTGGCAAGTTGATCATAGGGTTCCAACCAAACCAGGTTGGGTCTTGACAGGAGCTCCCACCTATATTTTGAGAATGAGGTTATGAGTAATGAATTGAGAAAGAATGACATAGGTTTGTGGTTATAAAAAAGAACTTCGGTCTTCGTTTATGATTGCAAAGGTAGACTAGTTTTGGAATGCCCTACATGACCTAGTTGATCTTGACATACTTATAAATATGATACAACCTTAGAGGGGTTGGCTATATAACAAGTCAACCTCTACCACTATTATATAATTGTTGTATCATAGAGGGGTTGTCGGATAGCAAACCAAATTATGCCGTTGTTGTGATTGCTTGATTCATTGTTTGTGATTGTGTTAGATGCATGTATGAAGTAGTGTTGGGTACTAATGGGTATATAGGAGGTGAGGTAATAAGGGAGAGATATTTTTATACGAGATATCCAGGACAAAGGAGTAATAAGGATATGTTCATTGATTGATCGAGTGGTGGTTGGAGATGATCATAGTATTCCAAAAGCGTTGATGGTTCAAACTTTAAATGGTACAATATGGTACTCTCACTGATGTGTTCCAGAGGAAGCAAATGGAAAGATGCTCAGACCTGCTACTAGGCACCAGCAGAGATGGGTATGACCCCACTACAAGGTTGTGACTCATACACACAAAGTATTATGAATATATTTACAATATAGTATTGTTTGAATCAATGCATGAGTAAATTGTTTTGATGTGATAATTGTGTTGATGTGAATTTGTTCTTTAAATAAGTTCGTTTCACCATAATATATTTTAAAGAGTAAAACTTTAAAAAAAAATTATACTTCACAATACCATTTCAGTAGGGGTTGTGTTTATAAACATGATGTACTAAGATCATTGCCCACTTAGTGAGTTTTATATCTCACAAGTCTCTCTAACCACTTTCAGGTATCAAGTTAGAATAGTCCCACCGTAAGCCTTTAAATGAATAAAACTTTTAAGGTAAATTTTCTAGATGAGAACTATATGAGTTTTTTAAGTAGTATAGTATTTGAATTGGGAAAATTTATAATAATGTATTTTGTATTCGATTATATTTAAAAATATTTTAAATTCTTAATAGAAAATTATTATTTTATTTTATATGTATTTTATTTATAATAGTACGGACTCCACTATTTTAATATCAACTCTTTGTAATAATTGATTCTAATCCATTATGAATTATTTATTACTTATGCTGTAAATTAAATGTGTCAATTTATTCACCAATTCACTACAACACACTAGTAAGCGTATTCTATGTTCCCTCAAAGGCGTTGATATTCGTTGCCGCCCAAATATGACCATCCACCTACTACTTTAATGTTGACTTGTCTGGAAATCTTAATTCACTGTTAGTAGGTATGTTATCTTCCTATGCTGCAATCTCCTTTCTTGTAGTTCAAAGAAATAAGGCACGATTGCATGGTACAGAGAAGACACGTATAATCATTATTATGGGAAATTATAATTCACATCTGTCTTCCACCAATCCGTTTTGATATGATAACAGGCTTTTCATTTGTTTAATAGATAATTTGAGATTTTATGTGCACATTAATATATTAAGATCGATTATTATTTTATTTAAAAATCATTAATTGTTAACAACTATATATATATATATATTTCATTTGTACATATTTACAGTGACATCCGCATTAAAGATCAGACTCGATTCGAACAATTGCATTCTAAGCTCAACGTCCTATTGAACTTGTGGAGCAGTAATAATGGAAACAAATACGCTTGCCATGATATCCTTCACCACATGGCTGACCACCGCATTATCCTTAATCCTTAGAGTCACACAATAGTACGTGGGTCCACCGCACTATGTTTGAGTCTTTAACATATTATCTCGAAAATATGCTCGAAAATATCTCCATTTTTCTATAATCAATAATGGTTCAACTTAATGTAATTTATATAGAAGTAATTTTACACTACACAAGTAATTCATTGAATAATGAGCCAATTATTTCCGGAAACTTCATTATTATTTAGTTTTCGCCCATTTTAATAATTTAATAAAATAGACAAAATTGAGTTGAGTTAAAATATTATTTATTATTTAAACTATTATGAATGTTTTATTCATAATTTGAATAATCAGTAAAGTATTTATTTATTAATTAACTCAAAGAAATTATTTATATCTAAATTGATAAAATATTTTAGCCTTTCTAAACATAGCCCTCCCCCGTATGCTTTTGTTTCATTATTAGGTTTTACGGTCTAGTTAAATTTTGAAAAGCTTTGGCATCACTTGGGAGACTGGAGTTTGATGGAATAGATACGGGGCGAGGATCAAAGCTACTACGGTTTTTAAGATTTGAGTATAACCGATGCGAATATATATTCCATGTGAGGTTCTCTCCTCATGTTCCATGATGTTATGTTGACAATTATTGTCTTTCATCTTTCAACTTTGAAGGTTTTTTTAATCAAATGACAACTACCCATATACATGTAGATGCTAATCAATTGAATTTGATCAAATTCAGTTTATTAATGGCTAAAATGTTTTATTTAAATTCACTAAAAAATGTGAGCCCAACCCTTTGACTAATTGAATAATCTCACACGTATTTGAAAAGGATAATGCCACCATGCAATGTAGTTTCTATTACATTACTACAATTATTCATGCTTATGTCCAAAATAAATTTAGACCAAATAACTACAACTAGCATATGTTTCAAGCGTCCCACAAAAAGTTTTGGATATACGACTGGTACAATAGTAAGTTTTCACCACAAGCACGTAGTGGCAGAAGTTTGGAAACCATCTTATTCTCCACAGATCTTCTGCACACTTTTTTGTGTTGGGCTTTTACTTTGTTCCTTTAAGGGCTTTCCCCAAGTGAGCCCCATCCCATTTATTCCCCCTCCATGTGATATACGAGAACCAACCAAAGCAAAGCCTGTCATGGCACGTGTTGCCATTATGGGACCCAGATAGAGTATCCCCACCAAGTGGGTCCCATAACTACACCTAGCATGAGAAACAAACTAAAATCCACGTAGGATAATTTTAATAGCTATAATTATTTATAAGAGAGGCATTTGATTTGCATGGACATGAATGATGACCGCCCTAAAAGTTGTTATCAAAGATGAACGAGCCTAAACTTGCCTAAACTTGTAGGGAATGGCATGCATGGGATTGGGCGGCCCCCACTTGGTAAATTCTAAGGGTGCATGTGTCTTACTCATCATATGAAACATTTATGGTCGTTTACACACGTACCTATATTTATGATGTTAGAAAGTATCATGTTAGACCAATAGGAGTACAACTAGATGAAATGTGAAGACAATAGTGAACCCCACAACCTATGATGTAGTCATTTTTTTAATTTGTGAGCATTTCTCTTATATGGAGAATCAAGTCTCCCGCTTTGGCTTTCGGAAATGATGACCAAGATGACCTTAAGGGACCAAGCATTAATTTTCCTTTATTCTTTTCCTTTCCTATATTTCCCTTTTCCAAGATTTTAATATTTGCAAATTTGCATACGGTTTTACTGTAAGCGGAAATAAAATTCTTATGATTTTTTTAGGACAATAAATTTTCGGGAAAAAGGCATTAATTATTATATATGACAATCACACAAGAAACTACACTACCAATTTTCTCCTAATTCTTGTTTTGTGGGAGGCAAGATTCACATTATATCGTGCATTAAGTATTGATTTTCTTTCTCCTAACTCTTCAATTTTCCATTTTCTTAATAGAAAAAGAGACAAAATGATGGGGAAAAGATAATGACAAAGCAAGAAGGATATATCAGTTTTATTTTCCTTTTTTAATTGCAATGATGGCTATTCAAAAGAATTAAAAGTCATGGGACCAAAATCTGTTTGTATAGAGAATAATATCATTGCAATATAACCTTTTCAAAAATTGGAAAAAATGAGAACTATTGAATTATTTAAATACTTTAAACCTGTCACCAATTAAGTTATAGCATGAATGGACTGATCAAAACAAGTATATATCACACTCCAAAAATAGAAGAAAAACCATGCAACTAATTTGATAAAAAATTGAGCCCATATCTACTTAAAATATATTATTCATATAAGTTCTTTTTTTAGCATAAAAAAAATTTGTTAGAAACTACCTTGACCGGGAGAGTCCCACTCAACCAAACCAAGCATGCATTTTCAGATAAATTAAAAATTAAGTACCTCAGGAGCCCTCCGTCAACATGTACATTTTTTCTCTCCTTAGTTCTATTAAACACTTTACACTTTACATATTGCATCTCTCTAGCGTTTTAGGGATTTACTCCACATGTGAAACCAAAATGAAAATGGCCAGCAATGGATTCAATCCAAAGACTTTAAAGCTAATCTTTCTTAGTAATGAAAGGTTTTTTTTGCTCACCAATGGAAGGTTGGAATCACAAATTACATACACAAGAGATGTCAAAGTTATTCGAAATGCATCCTTTTCCATTTTATTTTTATAGAACCATTTTATAACGATATTTCAACTAACTCTATGGTGAGCAAAAAAACCTTACTCTATGAAATAACACATTTCAAATTTCATTAAATCCTCCTAAGTATATCACTTTTTAATCTTGACCTTAAAATAAAAAAAATACCTCATTGCCAAGTGGATTTACAAGTATATCAATTAACTAGTGTTGAGTATAACAATATTTGATGTCAATATCTTCCTTTATAATGTTTTCCCTCATAAATAATATATGACTTGAATACTTTTGAATCTTACATGCATAATAGGATTACTTAAAAACGTAATTGTTGATATGTTGTCACAATTAAGGTTTGGTAGGTTTTTTTTTCTAAATCAGCAAACTTTTAATTAATCATATTAATTCATATTGCATAACATCGTGTATATATATAGCCATATACTATGCTTACCTATTAGACTTACCCGACTATACTCATTCACAGCTACTCAAATCTCTTATACTACTTGCAAATACTTTTTGGTATGACTATTTATGTACATATTAACTAACTCAACTACAAAATAAATATGTAACATCTCAATCTCGAAAAATTCAAATTAGATAAACTCAAATTGGGTGATCATAATTTAATTGTTAAATGGATTGGAAAATAAAAAATAAAAGATAATTTTAAGATAAATAAACATTTTTTAAAATATATAAAATATAAAAAAAAAGATGAAAACAAAGTTGGTCTGTTACCCAACTTATAAATAAAAAGTTCAGAGGTAAAGATGAAATTTTTGAAAGATTAAAGATAAATATTAATTTTTTGAAAGTTTAGGTGTAAATATAAAATTTTTTAAAGTTGAGAGTTAAAGAGGTGATTTTTGATAGAATGAAAATAGATGTAGGATTTTGAGAAAAAATATAACCAAAGTGTAAGTAGGGAAAACACTTACTTTTGTTTGCATTGTATTATTTGGTCACCTAGAGTGAGCGGTTGAACAATACTATAATGGCTAGTGATATAAGGGGAAGATTTTTAATCTAGGGGAAAGAACTTGTGATATCAATTATGGACTTGCGATCAATAAAATTATTTTTTTGCATAGAAAATTGATCTTTTGACCTAGTACCTATTAATTTCCTCATAGAAGAAAAAATTCTAAATGATTTGTACTTCATTCAGTTAGTGCAGATAAACGTAATTTCATTCAAAAAAACCCTTTTTTTCACACAAAAATTTGAGTTTTTTGCCTAGTGCATGTATTCAAGATTTTGAAAGTATGTTAATATAATTTTTGGGAACATATTTTCTTAATGATGAGCTTTTGAATGATGCATGGTTTTTTTGTAAACCAGTGATAGTATATTTATTTTTAAAACTCAAGAAAATGAAAGGGAAAACCATTCATCTTATTTTAGTAAGGACCGAGGCTAAGAAAAGGGGAAATTCGTTCTTCAAGTATTGATAGATTAAAAGAAACTTTGATAGAAGTGGCCTTAGGAAGATGATTACAACATATAGAACTGGCTTCTAAACAGCTATATAAAAGGACAACATTGCATAGTCGATGGTAATCTCACTTACTCAGCTAATGGATAGGCATGAGAGTCGAAGGAGAAATGTTGGAAAGCTCACTTTCTTAAGGAAAATACCTTGATACGGGTTAGGATCAAACCCTACTTAGATGAAATAAAGTGTCTAAAATCCCTACAAAAAATAGGTTATGAGATAAGTGTGCATTAACAAGCTCACTTTCTCAAGGAAAACACCTTGATATGGGTTAGGATCAAACCCTACTTAGACAAAATAAAGTGTCTAAAATCCCTACAAAAAATAGGTTATAAGATGAGTATGCATTAACAAGCTCACTTTCTCAAGGAAAACATCTTGATATGGGTTAGGATCAAACCCTACTTAGACGAAATAAAGTGTCTAAAATCTCTACAAAAGATAGGTTATGAGATGAGTTACATTAAAGAAATACAAAACACAATCTATGTAAGAGAAGGCTATGAATCCCAATTTATGGATAACTAATGTGACTGAAAAGAGGGAGGATAGTGAAGTTCTCCTAGTAACCCCTAAGGAATCATAACCAGGAAATGGGACACCGACTAAGGAAAATGCCTCAAGGGTGTCCATGAGTAAAAAACTTTGTAAGGGTTTGGTGCTGAGAGAATTTTTAGGCTACCAAGAAAAATAAATATTTGAAATGGTTAATTACGGTTTAATTCGATTCAAATCGATTTATGTCTGGTTCACCCTGAATCGGTCTGTTTTTCGCACCTAATACACTCCATGGTTCTTTTTGATATTTAGGTATTTTTTGGCCAATTGAAAATTTTCAAATCCCTTTTTTTTACCATTATTTACCATTTTAGATTCACTTATATACTCGATTTTTTTTTGTAAATTTACAATTCTCTTCCAATTCCTTATTATAAAAAACTGTGATTTATAGAAATTATTATTATTACTTTAAAACTTTCCATGTGTAAATTTTATGACACTCACAATAGTAGTATAAAAAGTACGCAATGGTTATGGTTGTTAGGTCGATTCGGTTCAATAATCAAGTTAGGACGTGATATCACTTCTATCCTCTTTTTAGTTTATTTGAAGTTAATCGACGAATATAACAATGAGAAAATGTTCTAAAATTTGACTTTATGCTTTGAATATAATTTTGTGCTATATAGAAATAAATATACTAGACAATAGGAACCATTTACATCTTGATGAAAATATTAGATAATATAGGAGAATTTGTATGAATATTTAGTTGAAATATACTTATTAATTCCAACTTAACTACAAAATGCTTGAATGTTACAATTTTTTATGCATTTTATCCGAATGTGAAAATACGTAAAGATTATATCAATAAAATATTCTTTTACTATATCGTATATTTTAATTATTGTGAAATGCATGTACAACAAATTAGTTCGACTTTATTTTTGAGTTAATTTAAAAATTATTTTAATAATATAATATATTAGAAATTGAAGAAATAAGGTAACATAATAGAAACTCTAGAAAAATAAGAAAATATACCAAAACAAGTTTGAAGGTGCTATTCATTTAAGAAATCGACTAATTGTAGTTGAATGGTTGGGAAATATGACCAAGCTACGTAACAATTGTTATAACAATGGAGATATGGTTCTCCTATCACAAACAAAAGGCCAAAAGGGCTAGTCTATGTGAAATGTGACAAAGTTAATTATAACTAGTAATTCTCTTAATTATAGAGATACAACTAGATTGAAAGTGTTTGTTGGGGATGTTGAGGGTTGGGTGTTAGCTAATAGGGTGCAAGCAATCGCATTATTTCGAATTTGTCCAAATAGCACAATAATTAATGACAAAATATTATATTTGAGATGCATTCCTACGGAGTACATAACTATTTTTTTTTGTTCAAAATTAGATAAATGCTTTAGTGATAAGCAAAATATTTTTCATTGGCACATCTACTCGCATAGGAAATGATCTGCTCATCATTTTTGTATGTCCAGATATGTTGGGTGGAAGAGTTGGTTTAAGGGGAAAACGGGGATTCAAGTGATGTGTTGCCTATGTAACCGATTGTATCTGTCATTTGATAGAAGCAGACTTCCTCATCAGAATATGTAGGAAGATAATATGTACTTTCGGCATTGTATTACATGTATTCATTTGAATTAAAGAGAGGTTTTACTCATTAATAAAAAATAATATTTTTATAGGTATTTTCTACCTCTTTAATTAAACACTCTCTAAATATCTATATATTTTAAATTCAATTAATATTATTTTCTTCTATATATCTATAACTATTCTCTAGCCAATGGTTAGCGTGTTTACATTTTTATGCCCTTTTATTTATTCTGAAACAACCATTGTTTCAATTAATATTACTATTTATAGTCTAAAGAAATTTTTTACTTAACTATTTATTTATTTATTTTATATTTCAATCTATTATTCTCTATATATTTATAGTTTTAGATGGGCAGTTGTGACTACATTTTATAATTTTGATATATGAATGAGGAGAGTAGAAAGTTACTTTTTGTGCATAGTACATATTTGCACATGGTAATAATTAATCAATAAAAATATTCACTTGGAAAATACTCTTCCTTGGCCTATTAGATATTACATTAGAATATTAAAAAATATATTATCATGTAAATAAAGTTATATCAATTTAATATATCAGTTCATATAAAATACATTTTTAATTATATAATCTCAATTTATATCACAAAAGATGGTAGATTATGGAGTAGAATGTCAGTTGTATATGAAGAACATAGGGACCGTATAGGAATTTTAGTTATTTTTCTCGCCCTGTTTTCTGTCCGCCCCTGCAAATTATAAATACGCACGCTTTCAAATATCTCCGCTGTTGAATGCCAAAATCCCCTCCATTCGGTGCTGCTCCCGATTCCGCATGAACATTCTTTGTACTCTCTATCCATCTGAAAAGTAATCTCCACTCCAATTGCAACCGTAAGCTTTCACGTAGTTAGTTTCCCTTGAAAGGTTCAATTCTATATCCGATTGCTCCGTGCGCCTCTCGTTAGTAGTTATCGCTCGATTCTCAGTGTCACTCTAGTTTTGCAGCACAATCGATGGGAAGATCGTGGTTCTCGTTAGATTATCGGATGGTTTTGTGTCTAAGTTCATGAATTATTTACTCATATCAATTAAGTAACTGAATCTCAAGGTTACCTTGCAAAATGTGTTGATTTGCGGCCTAGTTACTTCTGCTTGCCTCCTTTTGTCAGCTATTATATGTTTTTTTGTTCAAGGATGACAATGTAGCTTGTTTAACCTAACTGCAGCTGATGAGATTTTGTATTTGATCAGCTCGGGATAGGTCATGATTCGTGTCATGCACTTTCTCTGCAATTTGTATCATTGATGTGGTTAGATGCTTTACATTGATTAGAGGTTGGAATGGCTATCTTTTTGGGCACTCTGATTTCTGATTGAGAGATTACTCGTACATATGGTTGCAGTATCTGTACAATGCAGCCATTCATAATCAGTGGGTTTCAGTTATCAGTGATCTCCATTATAGTTCTATCTTCAGCGAACAAGACCTGATATTGTAATTGTTTCTTTCTAGCTTTTACATGACTCTCAACTTAAGCATAAATTGTTTCTTTCTAGCTTCTACATGGCTATCTTTTTGGGCACTCTGATTTCTGATTGAGAGATTACTCGTACATATGGTTGCAGTATCTGTACAATGCAGCCATTCATAATCAGTGGGTGTCAGTTATCAGTGATCTCCATTATAGTTCTATCTTCAGCGAACAAGACCTGATATTGTAATTGTTTCTTTCTAGCTTCTACATGACTCTCAACTTAAGCATAAATTGTTACAAGGAAAATATTTGCTCAGTGTATAATGATACTTTTGTGGGTATATATATACCTGATAGAGTCTTACTTGTTAGAATTTATGAAAATGTGTATAAAAATTGATCCTTAGAATCACTGTTTAATGATAATTTTGTGGGTATATCTTCTTATCACTTATTTATACTATCACTCATAGTTCAAAAATTCTACTATTCGATATTTTGTAGTCATCACCTTCTTTCTATTCCATATGACATGTACTTGAGAATGACCAAAGACAGGACATATTTTCCCATTTTTTTCCAGCATAGAAGCATAAGGTTTGTTTTATCCTTGCAGATGGCAGAACAAGAAAAGAAAAATACTTCTGTGGAACCGAAATTGAAGAAAGATCTTTTAGGTATATCATTCACCTCAGGAATTCCATGATAGAGTTCTAAACTTGATTTATGTGACTTGATTATTATATTTCAGTATTTGAAGATATAATCATGGAAAAGGTTCTGATGAAGTTTTATTAACGATTATAGAAAGTTCTGGTAAATCTTTAAGACTGTTCTATCTCCATTTAGTTTAATCATATGCGAGCCTTTTTCAAAATATGACAGATGAAGATATTGGAAAGGAGTTCCTAAGCTCCTGGAAGTCGATGTCAATGACAGAGTATGATGGAATTGACTTCAGCTTTGGGGCTTCTGGAAAGATAAAAAAAAATGCATTTAACTTCGATAAACTGTGAGTGTAACACTTGAATTTGTGCTTCAGTATTGGCGGATCATTGATATGGGCTTCAAAAGTGTAATACTTTGATAAACTGTGGGTGTAACTTTGATCGACTTTCATGTTATGCAGGTTTACTAATGAATATAATGTAACTTATTTTCACAGGGACATGGATTTTAATCTAGATGGTGATTTTAACAAGCTATCCTCCTTCAAAGTTGATATGCCAGAAATTGATTTCTCATACTCACCAAAGAAATCTGCAAAACCCAAGGATGGAAATGCAGATGAATTGGAGAAAAGAAATGGTCGATGTAAAAAGGAAACCCTTTCGTTCTCCTTTGACTTTAACGAGTATGCCAGCATAGACTTCTCAAGTGCTTGATTTAGAATAAAATTAGATAATTATGAATTTTCCTTGTGCAAACTGGGGCTGGATTTTTTTCCCAACTTGTTTTTCGACCTACTCACTGAATCACCAGAAATTTCTTGCTGTCAGGATGGAAGATTTTAACTTTGATTCCTCCTTAACGAAAGGAGAAAAGCCTCCAGAAAAGGATTCGGTGACCAGAGAAATAGCTTCAGGGAAAGTGGATGATCAAGATACTAAAGTTCACATGTCCAAAGATTTTACTTCCTGTGATGAGGTTGAAATGATTACAGCCACAAAAACTCTGGAAGCTTCAGAAATTCACAATTCAGAGACAGGCCCTTCTGTGTTTGTCTCAATGAAAACCAATTTGTTAGAACCTGCAAACTTTAGAGATAAAGCTCTAGAAAATGAGGAAGGAGACTGTCTAGGTATGGAAATGAGTGAAGATCCTCAGGAAAGTGATCAACCAGGTTGCTTGATAATTCAAAGTGCACAGACAGGAAAGCATGCACATGATGAAGATGTTAGGGACCTGGAAGGAAATTCAAAGGTTCTTAGAGAAGTCTGTTCTTCTGGTACAACAATGGATGCCAATATTGGGAGAGAACAAACTATTTGTAATGATATGGTTGGCGAGGATCTATCATATTCCAAAAGCTTGCATTTGGTGCATCAACAAGCATCACATACTACTAAATCACTAATTGATGCAAGCCATATGGATCTACTTGGTATTGGTACCTTAAGAGATAGTATGGATTGTAGTGAACAAGGGCAAAACCAGTTGGACACTGAAGATGCACGCACTGTAAATAATTTGAAGCAAACTCAGAGCAAAGCAAAATTTGACCGATGGGACACAACTTTGGTTAAGGTAGATTTGAATACATTGAATAGGTAAGTTTACCATATTTTTAATCAGTTTATCAATGCTTTCCAGAATGGTTATTAAAATATCTAGTCTCCAGTGCTAAAATTTCCAGGATTAACCTTTTGGTTCTGTAAAAGAAGTAATGTGTTTCAATATTTTGCTTTAAAAGAATGGAAATCTTTTAAGATGAGAATAGACATGAATATGAATCACATAGAAAAATATCTACTAAGAAAAGCATAGAAAAGTATCTGCTGCCATGCATCAGATATATAATTGGGACATGTGACAGTAAGATAATTAAACAGCAAACACATGATGTTGAATCTGATGACAGATCTTTGTTGCTTATTTCTTACACATACGCAGGGATGCTGCAGGAAATCAAATAAGTTCAATCAAAAGTAAGGAGTCTGGGCATGTATGCTCAAAGTTTTTCAAGACTCTAGCAAATAATGTCAATCAATTAAATAAGGAACCAAGGCTTGTTCAGATAGGGAGTAAAAGAGTTAGTGGTATAAACACAACTCCTGCTGAAGAAAAAATGTAGGTGACTGTTTCTGGTTAAGACAATCTTGAATTTTTGTGAGTAGCATATTAAATCTCTCTTTTGCAGCATAAGCACATGTAGAGATGGAGGGCAAAAGAGCAAAGCTGTCAACGATTCTGATGCCATTCCCAGGGACCATACCAAAGACACGATTGTGGCAGAGGCTTCAAAGATTGACAATGACACAAGTAGAACTATGTAAGATGCTCAGTAAAAATGAATGTAGTAAGACAATTCCAGACAATATATTGCATAAACATGAGCTTTCAACTATGGCCTCAAAATTATACCACTTCAGGGTCAGTATGTGAGAGTACAGCATTAGGAAAATAGATTATAATGATGAACTTCCATGGATGTCATAAACATGTGCTCTTCTAGCATTCTTATCATGTGATTTATCTCTATTTTGTCTTTATCTTTTGTGAATTCAATTTTATTGGTAATGTTACATTATATTAACTTCTTCACGGTTTTTCAGGTCGTTGAGTAGTTTAAACTCAAAGGACATATCAAAGACATTGGGTGTTCAATCATTTGTGGCTGCTGAACATACAGGTTCCAGTACCGAAGCTCTTGGGAATTCCAGGATCGTGCGTCTTTCGGATAACAAGCTTTGTTCCATAAATGCTAGGGCAGCACGGAATATGTCTAACTTCAGCATTTTAAGGTTTAACACTTAAATATCACCGTCATTCTTGATATGTAAAGAATTTCCATTAGTTCATTATCAGGAAAATTATACTATTTTAAACCTTATAAAAAATTTTCGGTTTAATATAAAATATTTAAAAACTTACTAGTACAAAACATTTTAAAATTATTTCATATTATTACAAAAAATCAATTTCCTTCTAACATCTTCAAGTTTTGATGACAATATCTCCACACGCATCTTTTCAAGTAATTAAAAATTCTGATATGGTATTAAAATAATTATTAAATTAAAATTTTGTTTGGAAGAGGGCAATATCCGCAGCCCCCTCCGTCCAGCAATCATCCGGCTGGTTGCCAGATGGACGGGGCTTTGGTGACCCAACAAGGCTGTCGGTAGTTCCCTCATCCTTTCCCAAGATTTTTCCCTTTTGTTTATTTTTTATTTTTAAAACTTTTAAATATTATTTTAATAGCACGTCATTTTTTTAATTTCACTTCAGAATTTTGAATGTACTGAAAAGTATGTCGTCGTTAAAAGTTGATGCCCCTAAAAGAAAAATGACTGTTCTAGAAAGGAACAATTTCAGAAAAAGATTTATAATATGGAGTAACTTTATAGGGACAGCATAATTATTTTTTTCATTATCTAAATGAAGGGATCCTGGAAGTGCTGTGAAGCAGCTGAGTTCAAGAACTCTTGCAGGAGTCCCTATGACAAAGGACTCTGAACAAAGTACAGGAATTAAGGAGGATTATGGAAAAGTAACACTGCATCCTGGTGATAGCTCAGAAAAAGAGAAAAAGCTTATGCAAACGCCGCTGAAACGAAAATCTTATGAGGTTTCTCATTGCTCAGCATAACTACAACATTCTTTTATATGCATCTCGAGCAATAAAATTTCCAATATTATAACAAATGATTCTGAGAGCTGTTCTGCAGACATCAAATGCCAGTGCAGTGTCTTGTAGCCCACTGAAGCGGCTCTCTGAGTTACCTGTTGAAAGCAGGTAAATTTATTTTCAGAATTACTTAATATAGCTAGTAGATGAGTTGGAACAGTATGCCTTCTTCTCCTGGATATCTGCAGAAGTTTCAAGGAATCAGCCCACAATTTATTGATCAGCAGCAGACATATAAGAGAAGTATGACTATATCTTTGTCATCATTACTAAGTGTAGTTGTGTATTTGATTCTATATACTCAAATTTCTCAATATATTGGCACTTGCATTATTGCTAGGCTTGTTGTGAGAAATCGGAGGACGTTAAAAGCAGGAATGTATTGGCTGAGGCTTCACCATCTCAAGTGGAGGTATCTACTTTGAAGAATATTGTAGACTACAAAATTACAGCATCAGTGGACAATGACGAGAATTTGGGGAAGGCTGATGCATATGCAAAAGAGCTTGAGGATGTAAGTGAACTATACCATCATTTTGTTATCCGTCATTTGGATATTCTTTCCTTCTCTATCAGTTTATCTAATGCACATGGATGAGAGCTGTTTGTTACTTCAGGAATAATTTCTTTTATCATAGATTATGGACAATAGGGAAGTTTAAAACCAGCAGAAGCCACTTAGAATCATTAGCCTAAATTGAAGCATAAAATTCCGTAAGCCACAGGGGTGAAGCTCGAGTTAACCCTGTAGTACAAATTTTAAGGGTTTAAATGAGCTTAGGCTTATTGTATATCTGCTCGGATAGGAAGGTTGGGCATGCTAGGCATGGAAAGATGACAGCACCCCTGACATTAAGCATGCCAACTACCTATCCAATTGTTTGGCATATCGTCAAATAGATGGGTTGTCACATGCTTTTTATTCCTCTAAATTAACAAGGTTTACTTTTTCTCTGTGTGATACTTTTTATGTTACATTGCAGTTATGTAGCATGCTGAAAAAGAAACAGGATGAAGCCAAAGAACTTCTGGTCCGAGCCATCGTGAATAACAACCACCTACTGATGCTAAATCATCCTATATTCGAAAGAAAAATATCCTTCTGAATTTTTTTTACTTTTAAATTCCATGCACCTCTGCTTTTACCCGTTACTCCTGTGATTCCTTCACCATTTGAATACATTCGCACAGTTCAGAAGTTCGCCTCCAGACTCTTGGCCAAGGCTGCTGGTGAGCAACCAGATCGGGGAAAAAGTATCTAACAGGTAAGTCTATCGTTTCTTGCTGGGTTTCTACTTAGGAATGGGGAGCTTTCAACTTCTGCTTCATTTCTTTTATTTGTGCAATTCTTGCAGAATATTCAATTCCTGTGTTATGCAAGTTGTATACAAGGCATGAATAACAACTGATAAATGCAGGAAGCTCTTATTGGATTTTTAGGGTTAATTCGGCATCCCTAACACTTCAGGCTAGAAATCGTGCTCTTAATTTCTTTTGGGAGGGGAAGAGTAACACATACAGTTCACTAGGACCTAGAGATACAAAACAGTCAACTTTAAAACAGAGCTATAGCCACAGATTCCTCCAAGGCTCAGCATCCGAGTGGCGTTCTATTGCTAAACTACTAAACAATCTCATCTCCCATATCTGGATAATACAGAAATACTGAGGCAAATTATTCAGGATGCCCTATATATATATGGGATGGACTTGGAGTGTATGTCATCATAGCAAGAAATAACTAATAAGATCTATTGATTTATAATAGCTATATTGATTCACACGGACAAATTAATTATACTGAAGTAGCAAGAAATAGGTCTCTAAGGGTCAAAATACACAAGTCAAAAGACAAATTATCTCTAATCTAACAATCATAACACATGAAAGGTCAGTTAATTATTTATTACATGTGAATTTATTCAACCAATATAATTTATATTGATCTTTCACATTTCCCTTATTTCATGTTATGAGATTTTTAAATGGAAAACTATCAACTATCCGATACTATGCGGTTAGACGGTAAGATTGATTAATAGCAGTTACACATTTGATCGACACAGAAAAATTAATTATATTGGAGTAGCAAGAAATAAGTCTGTAATCAAAATACACAGGTCAAAAGACACATTACTAATCTAACAAGCTTAACATAAGAAAGTAAATTATTTATTTATTGCATGCCAATTTATTCTACCAATGCAATTATCTTTTACACTTTCTTTATTTTATGGTATTAAATGTTTAAATAAAAAACTTTCAAACAACGATCACATACTATGTTTGCACTTGTAGTTTTAGATTTTTTACAAATTACTCTTATTTACTTCGTACAAATTCACTTTATCATTCATATTACTTACAAAATATAATATTTTTACATCAAATTACCCATTGTTAATTGTATAACACAAATTATGATATTCCCATCAAGCAATACATTATCTCAAATTGTAATATTTAACACTAGTTTATATCCTTTTAACAAAAAAAATTCTCCTACAAACAAAATATTTAAATAAATTCTCCTAAAGTCAGCTTATCCACTAAGTTGATTTTTCAATCTTCATTTTCATCAATTTGTAACTCTATTTTTTCCACCCAAAGAAGCTCATACACATCTCATACATAAAAAGCCCTACACAAGTTATGCACAACTCATACATAATGATCCCTAGAAAGCTCCTACCATACGATCTCATCATAGATGATTCATCTACTTTAAACCTTATTATCTTTAATTGACATTTTTAATTTAGCCCCATCTTCGACTTGCATTTTAGCTATGTTTTCTTTTTTTAATTTAAGTTTCTTTTTTCGGGTTCTCACAATTAACTCCTTATTCTACTAGGGAACATGCTCTTTCTTTTTAGTACATTTTATTTTTTAGCTCATATTTTTAATTTCCCTCTTTTTTTTTATGGTTGATAGATATTTTTTTCGATTAAAGCATTCATATCAACTTTATTCAGCATGTGAACAACTGATCATCTTTTTTCGATCTCGTGTATATCACCCTTTCATATATGCTCAAGGATATATTGTGTCACGATTTAACCTGATTTTTAGGTTGTCACATGCATTATATATTATAATGGTGGATAATTTCACTAAACTAGTACCGATAAAACTAATTTTCAAAATAAAATAATTATATTTTTTTATCGAAAATTAAAAGTTTACTTACATAAAAATAACGTGCCCAAAAACTATTACAAAAATTCTAGTGAATATAACAACTCATAAACATGATATTAAAAATTTGTGCTGCGTAATTCTATATTTATACCAGTTTATGATATTAAATATACTTGTTTTAGGGAATAAGGTTAGCTCACAATTTAGTAAATAAGTTTACCGAAATTAGGTCAAAATGTTTTATTTACTTAAAATATTTAACATATAGTAGATTTTTTTAATATCATTAATTAACTATCCATACAATGATAATTTTCATATTATAACTCTTAGAATTTGTTAGTTTCTTGAGGGGAAATTTCCATTTCTTATTCAAATTGAGCAACAACATATAGTATCATTACAAACTCAATTAAGTGACATTTGCATCATCATGTCCCTGATATCTCACACACGAGAGGTAATATTTTGCATACTTATTACCATTTCAAACACAACTTATCATAATACACGGTTCGTAGGAAGATTTGAAAGTTATTATTACCACTCTTACCCCACTTCCATTTTTCCCTATACGCCGACACTACATATAGTAGTACTAGATACAATGCCACGACCTAATATTTTGGGTCGGATAATCGTCATAACCGTCATGCCATCCCAATACTACAATAGTGAGACCCTCACTATTGTAGTACTGGAAAATCGTAAGACTTAGAATACACAAGTTACAATTTTCTTTTCGTAAAATTTCAAATAGTTTATTTCACAATTTATCTATAAAAAATACCACGAATAAAAATAACACACAACGAAAAAAATTCTCTACTTCTAGCTAGTTTTGTATAAAGACTACGTCGAGATCTTTAGGCTCAAGTCGTATGTTATTTGAAAGTGGGGTATTGACGTTAGAGAATCATGTCCACAAACACAACCCATACTAAAAATACTAACATAAAATATAAAAATCTATTAAACCTTTTCTCATTTAAAATATTTATAAATTTTTTTCTTGACAATGCTTATTAAGAGAACAAGTCGCCATCCACAACAAACACATGTCACAACATAGCAATAACTCATGCACTATTTTATAAATCGTATTGTGACCGTCATCACAATACATGTATATTAGGGTCACAACCTAGTAGTGAGGTCACGTCACTCCCTGTTGGTGCCTAGTGACATATCTCAACAACTATCCACTAGCCTTCATCGAACAACATCTGGAAGAGTGCCATTTTGTACCCTATGAGATATGGACCACCAATGCCTTAGGAATACCACAATTATCTCCAATAGGATAAAACATTTCACCATCATTACATTACCTCCCAGATATCTCTCAGACACTACCCCTTTGTACAAGCATCAACCAGGACCATTTCATATCTACTACAAACACAAGCAACATATAACAACATATCACAATTACCACATATGTTAGCTTACTATCTGATCAACCCCTCTACCACACAATAAGTATATAATGACATAAGAATTGACATGCTATCTTACTAACCCCTCTATGCCTATATCATATTTTAGTCATTAATTCATGTAAGGCATCTCAAAATCTTACCAATTATATGGATTGAGGTCCCTCTTTCTAATTAATGATTCATAATCTTATTTCCAAAAAATAGGTCAAAGCCCATAGTCTATAAAGTATGGGTCATAGCCCCTGTTTAAAAAATATGATTGAAGTTTTTATTTAAATAATGCGGGTCGTATCCCCACTTTCCAAAATAGGAGTCGAAGCCTATGTTTCATAAAAAATGCGAGTTGTAGCCCTATGTCCCAAAATATAAGTCAAAGTTCCTATTTCATAAATACAGTTGTGTGTCTCCATTTTAACCTCAATTCAAGCAAGCAATTGTAAAAACACAATACAAGCAACTCGTAGCAAGTATATCATTAGTCCAATTGGACCTAACACCATACTTATAATCTCATTAACTAGATTGCGTCCATATTCCTCGGTTAATCCCACCTCGATTCCCCTTCTAGGGTGCATGAGTACCTATTAACATTAAATATCATCGATTAATAGTTAATTTGAGTATTACAACCACGTTATATCAGTATTCCCCGATGTTGTTCCATGATTTCCCTTACCCACATCACTAGGTCCTTAATTTACTGTAACATTTTCACTTAAGCCCCTTACAATTATAATTCTTATCCTTAGGACTTCTAATCCCTCTAATAGCTCCACTGGGTCCCCTAATTTCTACTAATTGCATTTGGGTCCCCAACTTACTAATCTTTTGAAAAATTACCCCCATTATGGTTTCATAAATTCTCATCCTAAATCCTTTAAATTTGCCCCTACAACTTCTCCTATCATCTCACTCATCTTCCTAAGATCACCCCACACTTTTAATGAATCAATTTGGCCCCATTTAGCCCCATTTAGCCCATGATCGGAGATTCACCGGAAAATTGCGTTGTTTGTGCAATTTGCCAGAATCTTGTCGGCAACGGTGAGTTGGCCGAGGTCACTAGCCGAAAAAGCTAGTGGACTTCCCATGTGACCTCCCTAGGCTTGACCCTACCCTAATCAACCACCGAAATCCTCTAAAACTCCAACCAAACTACCCCCTTAAAAATAAGTAGAAAAATTCTAAGGAAAAGAACGAAAAGCTAGGGTAAGTGTAACACTGGGAAATTCTCACTTCACAAACCTAGAATAGATGAATCGGTGGATGAGATCAAATTGGGTGACTGAATACCAATCGAGGAACTTAATCGAACTAGAAAGGAAGTGAGGGATTGAAAGAGGGGTAAATTGGAGCTTGGGAGACACTTGGGAGTGCCATGGAACACGAAGATAAGGATTGAAAGGAAACCAGGAGAAAACTAGTTCAGATCAGGTTTAGGCTAAGGGGAGTCCCCAAATTCCCCAAATTTTATAAGGTGCTAAACAAATCCAAATGAAATGGTTCTTGAGTCAATTCAATAGAAAACTAAATGTAAAATTTTTAGGTATTTTTATTTTCTAAAGAACAGATCGGGAAAAGGGTGAACAAGGCTAAAAGCTTTTGAACTGATCGATAAATTCGTTGGAAACTGATTCACTATAGTGTTGAACCGGTCAGTTGGGACATATGGTGCACGCATGCGCGGCCGTGCGCGCGCTTGTCATCTTCCTCGTCCAATCGCTTACACAGATTCCCCTATTTTTACTTGACATCTTACCTAGACAACCCAAATCCACTGTTTGAAAAAATTAATCCATTGGCAAGGCCTCAAGCTATGAAATGAAAAAAGAAGCCTACGACTAGATTTCCACGAAGGTCTAGATAACCTCCATATAAATTGGGGCCGCTCCCTTATCAGAATTTGCTCAGAAACCTCTCCCAACCATCGACTGCTCCCTTTTCCAATGATCCGACTACCAAAGAGAAATTATCCACTATTCGGCCACCTCCGATGACATTCTTAGTATCCTTGGAAAGCTAAGGACCCCCTTTATAGAGTGGAGCCAAATTGGCTTACCTTTCCGCTCTAATTCAGCTTTATGAGGGCTGTGAAAGTATTAGGAGGGCTTGGTTTAGCTTGAGAAGGAATCAAATTGGCCGTTTTCAGCTCGGCCGAAATAGGGCAGCTGTAATCCATCGGAGCTGCTTCACTATTCTATCACGCCGGCGTTTCTTCGGTGACCCTTAGAGCAAATGGAGACTATCGTTGGGTAGCTAACTTCTCCTCGTATCTAATAAACCTGATCTTACCTTCTTTGGATAAAAAAAATGCCCAAGTTGGAGCTCTGGTTCGAGCTTCACTAGAAAATGGAGCAGTGGGGAGAGAGTGGAGTTTTAAGGTGTGAGGAGGATGAATGAGAAGGGGCTCTTTATATAAGAAGCTCGGGGACTTCTTGGCCATTCAATTGGCGCCTTTATGGTGGTCATTCAGTGCCTGAAACTTCCTGAATGTAGACTTTTCATCTTGTTAGCGTTGCTCGATTTTTCGGCGAGTGAACAGTGCTGTCATCTGAAGGAAGAAGATGACACTGTTCTGAACCGGACTAGACTGGACCAGTTCAAACTGGGTTTAATGCTTAAACCAGTTAGCTCAAGCTTGATTCGACTGAGTTTTTCAAAATTAAAAATTTGTAAATTCATCTAAATTCATTCTCTATCCAATGATGACCTCAATTCTCCAATTTGAATCTTCTAAGCCACTAAAAAAATGAATTTAGCATCTAGTTCAATAGTGGTTTAAACCGATTCAATTCAGTTCGGATCGAGTTCACCTAAACCGGTCTGGTTTTCTTTCCCAAATTGTCCTAAAGTCCCTTTCCAAGGTTTTTATTACTCTTTGGGTCACTTGGGAGTTGTAAATTTCCCGATTTCTCACTTGGGTTGACCGGTTCTTTTCCCAGTATTCCTTAACTCCAAAGGGTGGGGTTTACAATAACACCTGGACTTTAGTTCCTTGTCCGGTGTTGTCCTGAGAGGGTTGTGTATTTTGGGTAGGTTTTATTTTTTTTGGGCCTGAGTTGCCTAGATTATTATGTAGGAATAAGTGTCACATTGTGTGGGAGGACATGTGGCTCCAAGGTGTTAAGGCATCGAGCAGTGAGGAGGCACATTTGAAGTGTCGGTTGTGGGAAGAGAGCCCTCGGGCCTCCCACACTACGACTCCCGGTCTGGGATTGTCAAGTGGTGGTCCATTCTGAGCAAAATGCAAGTGCGTGTTTAGGGCCATGAGTTGACCCTTGTTTTCATGTTGCTCCTAAGTTGCTAGGTTGGGGCATGGGTCATGAGTAACCCAAAAGTGTCGCTCGAGTGTAGGTTGTGTGCTTATGCGAGAATATGTCCCATGTTTGAGATAAATGAATTAAAGGCATGAATATCCTTTTAAGGGGGAGGCTGAGAATAGCTTAGCCGTGAGATAGAGACGAGCTAGATGACCCAAGAATAGCCCGACCGAGGCACCCCACTACCCCATGTAACCAAGTAACTTGTGCATGAATTACATACTTATCATTTTTCTAATGTTCATGGGGTTTTAGGATAACAACTAGCTGAGTGGCTCATGCTATACTTTCTTATACGAAAAGTTTGAAGTTATGATGTTTTTTTTTCTCAAAAGAGTTACGGATCTAAACCTGGGTTCCATCGGTCTTATCTTGGCGAATGATCCCACCTTTGTAACACCAAGGGAATTGGCGAGACTTCACGGGTCCCCGACCGAGGGATATCGGGCCAGGGCATAACAGCCCTTTTGGTGATATTAGAGTCCATGTTTTCAAAATAGAGAAATTTGAAAACAAAACAGTTTTGGGAGGGATGAAACATGAGAATAGCAATGATAAGTCTTCATATATAAGATTAAAGTGAACAAGTTCATCAATTAATTCTACCAACCCTTGATGTAGATATGGCAATCACTCGCACCATCAACCGGGTGCAGAGAGGAAGAAGAAGTCATGAATACTAAGGGGTAGCGTACCCCATGCCTAAGCCAGTCACAAACACTAAGGACTCAGAAAATGCAACTCCAAAGGACATAGACAACCGAGTGTCAGGCCTCGTGGGATTGGGGTACTACGATGGCGAGTCTAGCTGACCGCCCGTCATACTAGTCATTGACGATCATGGGCGGGCAAGCCTTCTAGAGAGCGTGGGTCATTTCCATGGTGGTGGAGATGTGGTGAGAGCCAAGAATTGACTTCACAACTTGAGGAAAGGTATGGATGCACTCAGGATGCATTACCTAGAACACACGCTCGTGGCTAAGGCACTCTTCTTTGGCAAGGCTCGAGAATGGTGGAGGATGGTGCGACAGGAATTATGGGGCCAGGAACCCTCGATTAGTAGGTGTTCCATGAGAGATTTACCGAGAGGTACCTCTCTACTACTGAAGTGGATGCATTAGCCTTCCGATTGGCCATACTAACATAGGGGAATGGGACAATGATAGTTTATGCAAGGGATTTTATGCAACTCTAGTGCTTCACTCCTGATTGGATACATCCCAACACCATCTGCCAATAGTTCATCCAAGGGTTGAATCGGTCCGCGCGTTGCATCCTCAGTTGGCTAAGAAATCATACAAACTTTGAGGACACCATCAGCATGGCCTACGTGTGTGAAAGGATTGTGGTGAACCCTCCACCCTTGGACCATGTATAGAACATGAAGGATTTAGAAGTGGAGGAGGGAAATGAGGATGATGAGGAAAGTAGAACCGGTCAGAACCATTAAGTACTCGACCAAGGAACTAGCTAAGACAGTCATAGAGGTAGCCATGTTTTGGAAATATACTCATATAGTATATGTGGTTCCCTAGATGGGACCTAGTGTGTAAGTCGAGGGCAGACCTCGACCTTATGTAAATTAGCAAGTCTTTAAGGGGTATTAATGGGAAGTTTGTTAACTTAAGAAAAGTAATTGTGACACTAAGACGTGTGTAACCAAAGGACCAATTCTAGGGTGTGGAACTAGGTTTGTAGTCGAATGCCCTGTATAAGAGCTAAGACCAGAAGTGAGCTAAGAAAGGGGAACTAAGGATGTAGTGTCACGCCCTAACTCAGTTTGGCTGGAACCCTATGTTCAACCCACCACCCTTCCTTGTGGTAATTCCATCACCACAATCTAGGAACGTAAAGACTCCCCCTTTATCTTAAGTTGATGATACCCATATCGTAGATCTATTTTCGAAAAATAGGTGGCTCCTTTGAGTTGATCAAATAAATCATCGATACTTGGTAGGGGATATTTGTTCTTGATGGTTACTTGATTCAGCTTCCAGTAATCTTTACATAATCTCATGCTACTGTTCTTTTTCTTTACAAATAACATCGGAGCTCCCCATGGGGATTGACTAGGTTGAATAAAGCCATTTTCCAACAATTCATCCAATTGCTCATTTAACTCCTTTAGTTCTGCTGGAGCCATTCAGTAAGGGGCTTGCAAGATGGGATGGGTCCTGGGAATCACTTATATAGAGAATTCCAATTGGCGATCCGGGGGTAATCTAGGTAATTCTTTTGGAAAAACTTCCAGATAATATCTCACTATTGGAATTTCTTCTAGTTTCTTTCTCTCATGGGCTGTGTTATTGATTAACGTCAAGAATGCTTTGTAGCCTTAAAGCATCATATTCTGAGCTTGAATATAGGATACCAAGTTGATTCCCTTCTTACTCTTGTCTCCACAAAACACCGCACCTTTAGATTTTGGAGAATGAAATGTTATCGTCTTATCTTAATAGTTAACTCTTGCATGGTTTAGGGATAATTAATCCATTCCTAAAATCATTTCAACCTCCTTCAAGGGTAGAGGGATTAAGTTCGCTTCCAAATATTTTCCCATGATTTCCACTTTACACCCTTTGAAGACTTTGTCACTAACCAATTCTTCTCCCAAGCGTGTGAGGATGTTTATGACCGGATCTAGTGAGATAGTGTCACACCCCGACCCGGTTTGGTCGGATCCCTGTGAGGAACTCGCCACTCCATTTTGTTCATGAAGAGTTTCGCCCTTAAGTCTGATTTTCCCTTGGTTAACTGAAAGGGGTAAAATGGAGGGGATGAGTTCTACAACTCAGTGAGTGGGTGCTAGGAGTGAGTTTTCAAAATAGTCTTAGTTTATCCAAACCACGCCGAGGTTATCATTTCCTTTAAAAAAATTATTCCTAAATTTTGGTTTTCAAAACCTTTACCTTGCCAAGGGTAACATTTTCTTTCAAAAGGGTTTTTTTCAAATTTAATTTCCTTTCCAAAACTTTTTCCAAGGTTTACCATTTCTTTTCCAAGGATTTTCAAGTCTCGAAAACTTTTTTCCATTTCCATTTTAGGTGTGTTTAGCTTTCTTGGCCCACCTCCTTGCCTCGAGAGGCGTTTAACAAACAAACACATGCCCTTTATCAGGAAGGACGCACACATTCGCAGGCGCAACCCGTACACTGCACCCACTTGTGGATCGGAGCATATTTACCATCACCATGATAGAAGTCCGCCCACTTCTACCCTGGGCATGAGTGGATGTTCTTGACATCCAACCCCTAAACCCGAATGCCACTCCGAGTCTGTATGAGGACATAAACCTCATCTCGACCCCACCCCGGTCTCATGCGCAAGAAGCTACTCTGAGCTTCAAGACTGACTGGCACAACGAACTACCCTTATCTCCACCATGTCGTCCAGTAGCCCTTATGACCCATCACTACCCCTCTTGAGTGTCTTGATGGTCCTGTACCACAAGTGCATGCACAAATAACAATTTTCACATATGACCATTATCTTTGGTGCCAATGGTCCAACAGCCACGACCCTCAACCCAACATTTAGTTGTTTGTCTAGGCCGATCCGTCGACTTAGCCCTGACGTACTGCCGCCAGTCCATCGAGTACTATTGGTCCTGACTCGGTACCACAGTGAAATCATATAACCATTTCATTGGAATTTTTCATGGCTTTCTTTACTCAAGTTTGTTTGCGAGCTCCTGATGTGTCCATTTGCCATGGGTCCACTGCACATGATTTTCCAAAATCGGGCATTTAGCCCCTTGAGTTAAAAAGTCGAGGCCTTTGGCCTATCTGAGCTATTTTAACTCCCATCAAGAAGGTCTCCCAAATCTTTTAAGCATTGGCACACAGTCAAGGGTGAACACTTCTGACAAAAAGATTACTTTCAACTTTATCACACCAACTGAGTGTGATGATATCTTTTCTTACAACTGGTAAGCGAGTTTCTCCTTGTAGCAAGGAAGTTCATCATACCACTAGGGTATGATGTTAGATAATCCTACTCACAATTAGTAAGTATGTTTTTAACTTTTAAACTTGCTCATCACCCCAACCTTGTATGACGTTAATTATTCCTATTCACCTTTTATCTAGAGACATTCATCCTGGAGGGATTTCCAGGTACCCGTCCCTGATTGGTTTTATTGGTGTTTCACTGCTCCGATACTTCTCAATTTTCCTTAAATTTGGTTGTTGCATGGTGGATGTTGAGATTTAGAATTTCATAAGTAGGGTGGTAGATCTAATGTGATCATGGCAAAGATGATGTTTGAGGTGTGAACAAGGACTAGTA
The DNA here is from genome assembly GCA_030064435.1 of Trapa incisa. Classification (NCBI taxonomy): domain Eukaryota; kingdom Viridiplantae; phylum Streptophyta; class Magnoliopsida; order Myrtales; family Lythraceae; genus Trapa; species Trapa incisa. The sequence goes on from CM057771.1 coordinate 17,474,701, forward strand.
GACCAGGTAGCTCTCTTATACTCGAATTAATCTTTTAGCTAGTATGTGTTGCTCTAATCAATTGTTCTGAGCTCCTTATATAGTTATAAAATTGTTTGTTAAATGTGAAAAATTTATTACTACATTATTTCTTATTTATATATTATGATTCCTTGTAGTATGATGGAATTCCAACCTTTATCATCATAAATAAGCTCTAACCCTTTCTCATTCTCATGATACCCCAATCACTACTCTCATTAACTTGACTTTTATTCCTTATGGGCACATCAAATATCCATCTTATTATATAACATGGATAATTCTCATGTAATTTACATTTCTTTAAATGCTTTACATTAAATAGCCCATATTAAATGGGGCACCTAACTTTATTCTCATTGATCTTTAAGCGTTAAAACTAATAACCATTTACACTTTTGAGTAAGTAGGACATTATATAAATTTATGGGTTGGGCAAAGGGACTTTATCTAGGAAATTCTATGGTCTTTTCACCTTCATTCCAATAATTGTTATGTGCTTTATAATACTTAAATATTGTCAAATTTATGGGTATTTATGGTAGGGGCATAAGACTAATACTCTAAAGTGCTGATAGTTTTGTACTAAACCAAATTCACATAATAATCTCATTATTTTCACTTAAAGGAGTTTACTAGTTATTTACTCTATCTATTCCATTTCGATACGGTAGAATAAAATTGTAAATATGTATGGTTAGATTTTCACATGGCCTAGGCTCTTTAGAACCCTTTTAATTCCACAACTGTTATTTTCTATGGTCCAACATTATATAAATCTATGCTTTATATTAGAATTCACTTAGTAGTATGATAGAGTAAAATTGTTATTTAAATTTCTAATTTAAACTTGGTTTTATTCCTTTTTGTATAACATAACTATATTGGTACTTTGAACATCCTAATAAAATTATGTATGTATTTATTTGATAATGGTACAATCTCAACCCTCCAATCCCTTTCTCCTTTATATTTGTTTGGAAATTAATTTTGTACAATTATATATATATATATATACCCTTATATGTACACATCTCTTTAACATATATATATATATATACATAACTAACAATTATATATATAATATTTAATTTTTTCTTAAATTCAATGGATTTAACTCGATTCTATCGAGTTATTTATTTCTTTCAAAATAATATTTTTCATTTTATTTTAAATCAAATTTATTTCAATTATATCAATTTAATTTTAAACTAATAATACAATTCCGAAAAAATTTTTGACCGAAATTTCGAGTTACTAAAAACACGGTGTGATAGACAGGGTCCTTGGGAATTCCTTGGATTAGTGATTTCTTGATAAAGGAATGTTTAGCACCAGAGTTGATGATGGTGAAGATGTTTCTATCGAATATTTGGGCGTATCCTGATTAGAAGATAGAGTTATGTTAAATGGGGGAAATTGTAAATTTTATTTAACTTAATATAAGTAGATTTCTCTTAGGTGTTATACCCCATCTACAAAAAAAATATCTTATTAGATAAGGGGTCTAGAGGTACCCACTACAACACTAGGGTCTTTCTGAGCTTTCTCTTGTGTGAGGTTGTAAACTCTGGCTAGTATTCTTGGTGTTGTGTTGGCTCCTCTTCCGCCCCTTTCTTGTCCTCTTACGGTTGGTGGAGTAATATTTCCCGGTGTTGGAACCACATTCTTTGGTAGTATTGGACAATTGTTTGTAGATTGTCCCAATTATCCACATATGTAGTAGGTTACTTCCCTGTATGTGTCTTCATGGTTTCTTCGATGCGTGAGCATTGGGAAATGTTTTTTTTGGGAATTCTTATGACCCCTACTTTGTTTAACTTAGGGAGTTATGCCCATTCTTCCATTCTTGGCCTAAGCTATGTGTGGGCCCTTTTTCGGGATTTGGGGAAATTTCTAGTTTCATGGGGATGGTTACTCCAATCCTCCTTACTACCTAGGTCATCCATCCTTCGACATCATGCCATGACTAGTCGCTCACACTCATGCACCATGCTAATGATGGCAGCCAAGCCAGTGGGTCTCCCAAGTATCCCCATTCTCTCTCGATATCCAAGTTGAGATTATCCATGAATCTTTGGAAAATATCAGCATGTCTAGCCAAATCTGGGATAAAAGGTCTTAACTCATTGAAGCGAGTTTCGTACTCGTAGATGGTACTTGAGCCTTGACGGAGTTGAAAGAACTCTAGCTTCTTCTCATTTATCAAATGAGGAGCCAAATATTAATTTGTAAATCTCCTCTCAAACACCTCACACATGGGTATTGTAGTGGTAAGTTTTCTCACATTCTCCCACCACCTCTTTGCATTTACTTCCAAGAAATATTTCGCTATGGTCACCATTTCATCCATAGGGATTCTTATTAATCCCATAAACTTTTTGCTTCTATCAAGCCAATCCATAGCAGCTCCAACATCCTTTTCCCTCTTAAAGGTTTGACACCCCAATTTTTGGAGTGTATTTAGATGCCTAGGGATATGAAAAAGGAGTGGGGTTAAATTAGTAGTATTTGGGATTGTACCTCTTCCTACTTGAGGTGTGAACTTTCCATAGGGTAAGGGCTTTCTCTTTGAGGAAGGTTAGGTTCCCAGACACTTTAACGACTTTTCATAAAGTTTCTTCTATTTAGGTGTTATCCTAGTTGTAGTGGTTTGAGTCCACCTAGACTCATGTGCTCTAGTGCTAATTCTCACATTGAGAATTGACTAAAGACACATGTCGTGTACCCATTGGTCAGTCTTCGATGACATGAATTTTTTTCATTTGATCATTGAGCAAAGACATGTGTCACACTTTGATTGGTCAGCCCTTTCAGACACTGACTATGCGGCTAACTAGGCACGCTTCACCATCTGTCACACGCTGATTGGTCGCACACGTTGATTGAGCACTGACATGGTAGGCGGTTCGTTGATCGGCTGCACTATTCATTAGTTCGGTCAGACCAAGTACGATGACTCAAAATACGAAATCATCCGGTTCAAACCTAATTCGAAGGTTTTCTCAAAATTAAAAATTTCTAAATTCATCTAAATGCATTTTCTATATATTGGTGAGTTCAATTTCCCAAATTGATATTTTTAGGTCACCTATAAAAATAAATTTTTGAACGGGTTATTCTTGATTCAAGTCGATTTGACCCGATTTAGGTCTGGTTTACCCTGAATTGGTCTGGTTCTCACGTCCAATTTAGTTAATGATCCATTTCTATTATTTTTTATCTTAATTGAACACTTTGGATTTTCAAATTCCTATTTTAGTTTTCTCTTTACTAATTATAGATCACTTTAAACAACTATTTTCTCATGAAATTTTTGGGTTCTCATTTTCGATTTTCTTATTATGAGGAAATATGGTTTACAACTTCTCTATATATTTTAAGGATTTTTATCCCCAAAACTCGCTATACATTAAATAATTGGGGATACTTCTCTTTCATGTTAGACTCAGTTTCCCACGTTTCCTTCTCAATCTGGCTACTTTGTCAAAGTACCTTTACCATTGGAATCTTCTTGTTCCTAGGATTCCTTTCTCATCTATTGAGTATTTGAATTGGCTCCACCTCATTGGACAAATTCTCTTCTCATTTGGGTGGTGGGTGTTCCAATACATGACTAGGATTGTGCTCATACTTTTGTAGTGTCGATATATGCAATAGTCATGTATCCGTTGCAAGTCTAGGGGTAATTTGAACTTGTATGCCAATGGTCCAACTCTTTGAATAATGAGATAAGGACCAATGTACTTTGATTTTAGTTTTCCCCGCTGTTGAAACCTTAAAATCCCTCTCTAGGGTGATACTTTAAGGAACACCTTATCCCCAACCTCGAACTCCAATTCTCTTTACCTACAGTCGATATAACTCTTTTGTAGATATTGTGCCACCTTAAGTCGATTTCTTATCAACTTAATATTTGTCGTGGTGTCCTCAATAAGCTCGATCTTTTCAAGTTTCCTTTCTTTTACGTCATCCTAGAATAGAGGTGTACAATATGATCTCTTGTATAGGGCTTCATATGGTGTCATTTGTCTACTCGCCTGATAAGTGTTGTTATAGGTAAACTCCATAAGGCATAAGTAATCTTCCCAACTTTGATTCATAGTAAAAACACATGCTAAGAGCATGTCCTTCAAGATCTGGATGGCTCGCTGTAATTGACCATCAGTTTGGGGGTGAAAAGTCGTGCTTATATGAAGCTTGGTTCCTAAGTCATCCTGTAAACTAGGCCAAAACCGTGATGTGAACCTCATATCCCAATTTGATGTAATGCTCACTAGGACTCCATGTAAACGTACAATCTCTCCAACATATAGATTTGCCAACCTTTAAATAGTATTAATCACTTTTATACGTAGAAAGTTGGCTGATTTAGTTAATCGATCTACGATTACCCAAATAGCATCATGTCCCCTCTTCATTACGAGTAATCCTATTACAAAATCCATTGTGACATTTTTTCACTTCCATTCGGGAATAGGCAAAGGTTGCAATAGTCTAGAGGGTTTTTGGTGTTCTACCTTAATCTGTTTGCAGAATAGGCATCTTGCCACACATTCAACAATGTCCTTCTTCACCCCTTTCCACCAATAACCTTGTTTTAGTGTACGGTACATTTTTGTACTCCCAAGATGCATTGCATATACTGAATCATGGGCTTCTTCCATTATTGATCTTCTCAATCCTCATGTGTTTGGCACACATACCCTTCCCTTAAAAGTTACCATCTCCTCTTGTGGCAAACTCTAACATTGCTCTATTGGCTACTTTATCCATGTGGTGTTTAAGTTTGGTATCCAAACTTTGTTGGATCTTAACTTTCTCCACTAAGTTGGGTCTCACCACCATATTAGCCAATGAACATCCTTCCTCGGAATTCGTTTTGAGTCCAATCTTCAGTTTGCTCAACTATTCCAAGAGAGGTATGTAGTTAATCCTCATGTAGGCTACTCTAGTATGGTACTTTCGACTGAGTGCATGGGCTACCACATTCGCCTTACCGAGGCGATACTCAATCATGAGATCATAATTCTTAATTAGCTCTAACCATCTCCTTTGTCATAGATTGAGTTCCTTTTGGGTCATAAAGTAGTTCAGACTTTTATGATCCGTGAATATCCTACACGTAACCCTATATAAATAATGACACCAAATCTTTAGGGTGAAAACTATTGCGGCAAATTCCAAATCATGCGTATGATAGTTCACCTTCAATTTCCTTGTTGCATTAAGACATAACTCAATCCTTGTCCAAACGCATCACTATACACCGTATATTCTCCCATGGTTAGATCCATTAAAGCTAGCAATGGGGCTGATGTTAATCAAGATTTTAACATTTGGAAGGAAGCCTCGCACCTTTCATCCCATTTATACTATGCTTCATTCCTTATTAAATGAGTCAATGATGCAACGATTTTGGAGAAGTTTTCCATAAACTTCCGATAGTACCCTACTAAACCTAAATCTATGAATTTCTGTTGGATTAGTAGGGGTTTTCCAATTTGATATCACTTGTATTTTAGCTGAATCTACCTTAACTCCTTTGGAGACAATATGTCCTAGGAATCCCACTTCGTGCAACCAAAATTCACATTTCGAAAACTTAGAGTTCATTTTCCTTTAGAACTCCCATGGTGGTTCATTTTCCTTTAGAACGTGGTTCAACAACCTAATTGTTTTCCATAACAAAATTTTCAAAACAAGTATAAGGGTACGTTTCTTCTTAAAGGATGGTTCTGCTTGTGGAATACTCTCTTCTTTTGAAATGATAGCTTCTCTGAAATTGGTTTAGGGAGAGGGGTGAGTTTGTAACTCACTGAGCAGGGTTAAGTAATATCATGACTTCCAATCCACGATTCAACATCAACTCAAACAAAACTTTTCCCTTTCTTTAAAACAAAGATTTTATTATGATAAACAAGCCACAACTTGTCTTATCGTTTAAAAAAGGGTTTTTCCTTTTAGTTCGTTGCTTGTTCTTACAAGCTTAAGGTAGGTTGCTTCTTAGTTTGAGGGGTTTAATTTATGTGTATCTAACATTGTTTATATCACACAAACACACACACCCAATTTCTCATTAAACGGTTCAAACAGTTATAGAACAAACTCCCAAAGGATACAACCTCTATCACGCCCCGACCCGGTTTGGTCGGATCCCCGTAATCAACCCGTTGCTCCTTTGATTTAAGAGGGATTTCCCCCATTCAAACTCAAGAGGAGCCATGGGTAATTTAATCTTGTTCTCTTGAATAACATAAATAAAAAAATGTGAGCTTAAAATAACTTTTAAGCATAGATGACAGAGGATAGATCCGAGTGTTATCCTTAGTCATTTGTTCTACTCCTGAAAAGAGATATGAAAGAGGGGTGAGTTTCTACAACTCACTAAATGGGTGTTGGGAGTGAGTTTTATAAACATAATAGTTTTAATTAGAGTGTGTCAGACTTCTTATTTCCTTTAAGAATCAAATTCCAGTTTTCAAAGCACTTTTCCTCATTTTTCACATTAGGTGTGTTTAACAGTCAACACACACACTTCATCAGGAAGGAAATCACACATTCGTAGGGTAGCCCATCCACTGCACCCACTTGTGGCGTCAGCCCGTTTATTTCTACCCTAGGTCTGAGTGGATCTTCGCAACATCTGACCCTCAAACCCGAAATCAACTCTGTGTCCGTATGAGGATAGAGATCTCATCCCGACCCTACCCCGGCCTCATGTGCATGAAGCTACGTCGAGCTTGCCTGACTGCTGACATGACAAACTACCCTTATCTCCACCATGTTGTCCAGTAGCCCTTAGGACACATCACTACCCCTCTTGGGCATTTTAATAGTCCTAAAACTCAAGTGAATGCACAAACAATAATTTTCCACAAAGCCATTTATCTTTGGTGCCACTATTCCAATGACCTCAACCCTCAAATCAACCTACAGCTGTTTGTCAAGGCCGGTTTGTCAACCTAGCCCTAACGCACTACCGCTAGTCCATTTCGAATATGTCGGTCCTGTTTTGGAACCATGAAGAAATCACATAATCCGATCATTAAGAATTTTCATGGCTTTAACATATCATATTTGTTTGCGAGCTCCTGCTCGTGCCACCTGGCCTTGGGCCCACTGTACGCGATTTTTCAAAATCGGACATTTTAGCCCCACAAGTTCCAAAACTGAGGCCTCTGGCCAATCTGAGCTATTCTAGCTCTTGTCAAGAAGGTCTCCCAAAAATTTTAAGCATTGGCACACAGTCAGGTGAGAACACTTCTAACAAAATAGTCTTTCCATTCATCACACCAACCGGGTGTAATGACATCTCCGCATACAACCGGTAGACGGGTTTTCTCCTTCCTTCTAGGAAGTCCATCATACCAACCGGGTATGATCTCTCTGCTTACAACCGTTGAGTAGTTTTTCCGCTTAGTTATCACATCACTCCAACTGGGTGTGTTGTTAAAATCCCACATATAAGTGGTTTTTCATTTCCGAGTTGCTCATCATCCCAACCGAATATGATGTGAATAAACCCACTTGCATGATAACTGAAGTGTACTCTTCTCCAATTGTTTTCGCTTCCACGCTAGCTTGTCCTTGCTGGCATTTCGACCCTCGTGTTCCTACACAATTTGTACATCCTTATCTATTAATATTTGGCATAACAGCCTTCGTTTACTCACATATGAACGACTAGGCTCAACATTTCCAATTAATTGAACTTAGGTCCCTAAGTTCATTTTCCTTGACTTTAGCTCACTAATGCAAACTTTTCCAAATTGAGTTACGAAACTTCCAAAATTCACTTTAGGTTCTCAATTTACTCAAAATTGTTTAAGGGGCTCAAGTTTTCAAAAATTTCCAATTTGGTTCCTAACTTTTCAATTTGGTCCCCAACTTTTCAAAAATTACCGTTTTGCCCCTAATTTACAAAAATGGTAATTTGACCCCAATTATTTTCAAAATTGACCAATTGGTCCTCCAACTTCCTTTTCATGGCCAATTGACCCTCAATTTTGCGAAATGCCACTTTGGTCCCTCAATTTTACGAAATCCCCAAATTTCCCCCTTTCAAACTGGTCAAATTTTATTTCATCAAATTGACCATTCAATCAGGGTTAATTGCTTAATTTGGAGGTATAATTCAATTCCTACACATCCATATGATTCAATTGAGCTTTGAATCGCATTAATTATGGCTGAAACGAGCTCAAACAGAGCTTCACCGAAAAATTGTGAGTAGAAAGAGAAAGCTTTGAAAGCTTACTGTCGGGGGTGCGACGGTCTAAACTTTCTATCTGGGTAGGTAGCTCTCATCCTGAGGTTCCTCCTAAAATCAAGAATCGCAAGAATTCATATCGAATTGAAGGAGAATTCGGTAAATGAAGTTTTCACAATTTCTCTCACTAATGCCGATTGAAAATGATAGAGGAGGCTGAATTGGCTTATCTTTTAGCTCTATTACGGACGTGTGAGGGTTGTCGGAGTATCAGGAGGGCTTGGTTTGGCCTGAGTAGGGCTGAATTTGGCCAGTTTCAGCTTGGCCAAAACAATGCAGCTTTGGTCCATCAGAGCTGCTTCACTGTTTGATTCCGCTGGTTCTTCTCCGGTGGTCCTTGAATCAAATGGAGATTACCGTCAGGTAGCTGACTTCTCCCACAATCTAAAGAACCTGACCTCACATTCTAAGGCTCATCTAGAATGAACAATGTCGTCATCTAGAGGAAGAAGATGACACTGTTCTAAATCGGACCGGTCCAAACCGGGTTCAACGCTTAAATCAGTTGTTTAAGGCCCGATTCGACCGAGTTTTTTAAAATTAAAATTTTCTAAATTTATCTAAATTCTCTCTCAATCCAATGCTGGCTTCAATCCTCCAAATTGAATGATTAAGCCACCTAGAAAAATTAATTTAACAATTAGTTCAATGATGGTTCAAATTGGTCCAAACCGGTTTAATCTAGTTCAGATCTGGTTCACTTGAACCGGTCTGGTTTTCTCTTCTAATTTGTCCCAAAGTCCCTTTCCATGGTTTTTATGACTCTTTGGGTCACTTGTGATTTTTAAATTTTCCCAATTTGCCCTTTCTCTAACGGTTGGGGTTTGTGAGCAAATTTGGTTTTCTTCCTTGGGTTGAACGACTCATTCCCCAGTTTCCTTATCTTTAAGGGATGGGGTTTACAAACTTGACCTATTCTACTAGTGGCCCGAAACATTTTTATCATCCACCCTAGAGAGAGACTATAACCTCCTCCACATCGTCTGTGTGACCACCTTGGCCTAAGCCCCAAACTTATTGGTACTTCGATCCTTGAATGTAGGAGTGAGACCTCACTCTTCTATCCACTTGGTCTCGGTGCTCATGAAGCTTCCAAAACTTTAAGACATACCAGAACATTACAACTTCCCTTGTACCAACCTTGTTGTCCATTAGACCTTAGAACCAACACTACCCCCATACCATTCGTCTCTTTGGTTATAAACGATTGCAATCACATACATAAGTCTTTTGATTTCATACCTTTATCTTTGCACTGCTAGCCCAACGGGCTCTAACCCAACTCTAGCTCAGCAACATCAAAAAACAGTATCAATTGGTGATAATTTTATAAGGTTTTTAAATCAGAACTTATTTATGGGTTTTTCTCTATTTCTATTGGCCTTAGGCCCACTCATACAAGTTTTTAAAACATGTTCTTTTCCCACTTCACTCTTCAAAAATGGTGGCCTTGGGCCCACTTTCACAGAACTAGAACTAGGCAACCTTATGTCGACCATGGGCCTCGCCCATTTCCTACATTGACAGTCAGAAATAGACCATTCCCATTTAAGTGTAGCAATACACCATTAAAGAGTTGTTCTATTATCATACTTTATACTTTCTTCAAAAGTATATTCCTAAAAATTTTAAGGGGTTTCACATAGTGAGGGGATTGTACTTCTGGAAATTTTGATTTTATAGTAAAGCATGCTTCTAAGTATGCATTATCGATCCAAAAGTATAATCCTAAAAGTTTTAAGTGGTTTCACCCGAAATCTGTGACTTGTTCGTCCTGGACAAAATTCCAATATCTCGGGTTGGATTCTCGATTGTAGGTCAAGGCCTTCCTTTAGCACCAACATGATCATAGATAACAGATCTCTCAATTATCCTATATTTACATTTAGGTCCTTATGTTTTCTTAAATTAGATATAAGTGCTTAAGTATATTTTCATGACAAAGGAACTTCAAATCATTTGTCATAATTACATTAATTTACTTTATTTGCAATTTTAACCATAAAAATTTTTATTTAATATAAAAATATTTAAAATTACAAATAAAGTACTTTATCCATTTTTAATTGCAATTAAATTCTCTCAAAATCATTTTAATTGAAATTAAGCCTCCAATTTCATCTAAATCCTAAATTGGCTCTCAATTTATGTCAATTGCACAAAAATCCCCAATTTTTCAAAAATTCCTAAATCCTCAATTTCTCCAAAATTGCACTTTGAACCCTGAAATCTCATTTCATCAAGTTGATCGATTAAACTCAGTTAATTAACTTCGATCATGCTGCTAATCATCTTTCCTATATCTCCATGATCATTTCAGACTTAAAATTCTTCAATTTGGCTTAGAAACGAGCTCAAATGAAGCTTAGTCGAAAAATACTTCTAGAGAGAAAGCTTCAATTTCTTACCCAAAAAGATGTGGTTGCTGGAGTTCTTGATTTGGGAATCTAGCTTTGGTCGAGTGGATCCTCCTAGGATCAAAGTTCACCGAAATTGGTGCACTGAATAGGAAGAATTTGATCTGCAATATTTAAGTAGTTTTCTCTTTGTAAATTCACTATTCCGATGAAGGTGGTTGCAATTGCTTACCTCGAAGGCACAAGGAGGACTATGCTCGGTTGTGGGAGGCTCAGCCTAGCCTTAGGAGGTCTGAGGTGGCCAGAATTTAGTTCAAAATTTTTTGCTACTTCTTGACTGTCAGAGCAACTGTACTATTTTGACTCACCAGTGCTTCTTCGATAATCCTCGAGCTAAAGGAAGTATGCAGCAAGGTAGAGGACTTCTTCCCGGTTTCAGAGAACCAAAATTTACATTTAGAGGTGGAGAAAAGGGTCGATGTCAGAGCTCTAGTTTGGGAATGTTCAGGAACTTGAGTAGTTCATCTTTTTTAGGCTTTCGAGGGATGAAGAGGATGAATGGAGGGGGTCCTTTATATAGGGAGCTCGGGGGGACTGTCATTCTTATCCATTCACCCATCGGCCCGCCATTAACTCTATGATTTACTCACTTGTCGGAAAGATTTAATGGTCGTCAAAGATATGGCGACGTTCCTCCTTTTATGTTGTTGAGAAGTTTGAAGAAAGAAGACGACATTGTGTGCACGCATGCGAGCTTCGCACATGCAAGCTACCATGTGGCACGTAGTGATTGGCTCATTTCGATGACGCGACTTCACACTCAGCGTCCGAGTCATTCGTTGATTGGTCACGTGGTAACCTCCCATTGGTCGCTTTGTCCTATGTGGTCACTGACCGAATCTAGCCATTTGTTGAATGTAACATGTGGCGTCCTCTGATTGGCTGATTTAAATTTACCAGTTTTCCCACCTGATGGACTATGCCATGTCACCTGTCGGCATATGATTGGTTGTGTGCATAGAACGTGTCTTTGTCACGTATCGCCCTATAATTGGTCGATGGTTCTCTAACATCAATGATGGTCGCTCACCTTGTACCTTTTCCACTTGCCAGCTCCTCATTGGCCACCCCTAGTGACGAGATTTCTTCATAGTTGACCGTTGATTGAGGACACGTGTCGTGCTCCCATTGGTCAATCTTCGGTGATATGTATTTTCTTCGTCTAACCATTGACTAGGGATACATGTCACACCATGATTGGTCAGTGCTTTTAGACGCTGACCGATTTTCATCTAGATGGATCCGTTTACCAGTTGGATTAGGTTCGGTGACTCAAAATAGAAAATTGATCTGTTCAAGCCCAATTTGACTAGTACTCACAAAATGAAAATTTTCTAAATTTGTCTCAATTCATTTTCTACACATTGAAGACTTCAATTTCCTAAATTAATATTTTTAGGTCACCGAGAAAAATAAATTTTTGAGCCAATTCTTCTCGATTCAAGCCGGTTTGACCTCGTTCAGGTCTGGTTTACCTGAAAGTGGTCCGGTTCTCACATCCAATTTAGCTCATGATCGATTTCATTATTTTTTATGTTAATTGAACACTTGGGATTTTCAAATTCCCATTTTGGTTTTCTCTTTATCAATTAGGGTTCACTTTGAACAACGGTTTTCCTACGAAATGTTTATGTTCTCATTTTCTACTTTCTTATTATGAGGAAACTGGGTTTACACGTTGTCTGGTAGCAGGACCAATTCCCGAGATGAGAAGATCTATGGTGGTGGTACGAAACTCGTATAGACACATGAGCCTAGGGCCATGCACTTGTAGATTTTAGATCAACCAAGGCAAGTAGAGGGGGAAGGTGGTCACTCTAGTGCCCCACCCCTATAAAAGTCCTAAGTGTCAAAACCAATGACAACCACACCCGGGGAGAATGGACCCTTGGGGGAGGCCATCCTGCTAGGGCGTCAGTCATAAGGAAAGAAGAAACCCTCAAAGCGATCAAGATGTTGCGCCCCTTGTCCAAAATGAACCACATCCTATGGGTAGGTTAGAAATCCACTCCCCTGACTGCATGAACCTACTCAAACCTTTTTGGAGATATTTCTGATGAGAGCATGAAATATGTATTACTTAAAGCAAGAATTTCTCTAATGAGCCTAAGGCCTTGATTTTTTAAACTAATATGGCTCAAGGTCAAGTTTTGGAAAAACTCGCGAAGTGGGCCCATGGTAAATGGGAACGGGCTTAAACCCATAGACAAAACCTTGATTAAAAGCCTTATGGAAAATTTTCATAAATGGTTAAATTGTGTGATAAAGCTATCGGACCAAAATCAGCTCGTCAAACTCATTGGGCTGGTAGCACCAAAGATAAATGTCTCACTTAAAAATCTATTATTTGTGCATGCTGAAATACGAAACCATCGAGGCGCTCGATATGAGGTGGTTCTAAGGACTGATAGACGACTTGGGGAGCATAAGCGAAGCTTTGTCATGTTAGTATGTCAAGAAGATTTGGGAGCTTCAAGTGTGTTGAGATCGAGGATGAAGGGGAGAGATCTCGTCCCATTGTAGTAGAAACGAAGACTTAATTTATGTATGGGAGATGGGCAGTAGTGCTCACTATCATTGCTAGAAGGTGTAACCACTACTAGGGTGGTCGGTAAAGTTACTTCGGGCCACAAGTGGAACAGTCAGAGACATATTGTTAAAATACATGAAGGAGTATGGTGTAAATATATAAACATATTGAATAATTACCTTATTGCCCACTCATTGAGTTGTATAACTCACCCCCACTCACTTTACCTTTCAAGAATAATCATGAAGTGGAACACAAGTGAAAACTTAGTTTCCTATTATGTTTTATGCATAAATCTTATTCTGGTATATTTTATGAAAAGGTAGCTTATTGAAAATATCTTGTGAAAATTTTCAGGTTACGCTTGACTCTTACCAGTGTTACAATAATTATTATATTTTACACCGGGAAGAGTGACGGGTTGTTCACCGACCAAACTGAGTTAGGGTGTGACAATTGAAGGGAACTCTATATGTAAGTTTGGATAATTATAGATGGGAGTTATATGTTACCTCAAGGACCCATTCATGAACTCTAATCTAAGGGTAGGAAACTCAGAAGTCCTAATGGACAAAGCTTTCAAAGAATCCACTGAACGAAACTTTGAAAGGCTCCAATAGTAGACACCTAACGAGAGGCTTTAGATGGAATAAGGGCCAATGAATCCAAGGAACATGGCCAAGGAATAATGGACATCAGAAATGAACTAAATGTCAACATGAGGCCCCATGATAACAAATAGATAACAACTAGTTCAATAAAGAGAATTTGAATTGGGCTAATGTCACACCCCGACCCGGTTTGGTCGGATCCCCGTGATCAACCCGCCACTCTCCCAGTTTATTAAAGGATTTCCCCTTATTGTAAACCGTAAAGAGTAAGGCGTCCTGTTCCCACCCTAGTCTCATGAATTCCACTTACCCGTTAATGACATGAATTCCACTAGATCGGTTCCTGGTATTCAGGCGAGCTTGTCCTTATTGGTATTCCTGGTACTTTGTGTTCCTACACGATATGAACATCTTGGTTCATTATCCTTCGGCCTACTCGCCTTCATTCATTCCAAATGAATGAGAGAGTCAAACTTTCATTTATTTGTAATTAGGTCCCTAAAGTTATTTCTCTTTAACTTTAAGTCCCAAATCCTAGTTTTTTCTCAAATTGAGTCCCGAAACTTTTAAAATTTATCATAGGACCTCAATTTATTCAATTTCACAAAAAGGGGTTTAATTTCCCAAATTTCCAATTTGGTCCCCCAACTTTTCCAAAATTACCATTTTGCCCTTCTTTTACAAAAATAGTAAATTTTACCCCAAAATTTTCAAAATTCCTCAATTGGTCCTCCAACATTATTTTCATGCCCAATTGACCCTCAATTTCATAAAATTTCATTTTGGTCCTTTGAATTTCAAAAATCCCTAATTTTTCCCAATTCCAACTTCTTAACACAGCCAAATTTGATTTCATCAAATTGACCCAACAAACGTTTCCAATTGTTGAAATTGAGTTTCTACATGTTCATACAATTCTTCAAAAATGTGAATCGCAAGTTTTAATGTCGGGACGAGCTCAAACGGACCTTCGTCGGAAAATGAACTATAGAGAGAAAGCTTCAATTACTCACCGGTGAAGGCATGACGGTTCGAGCTTTTGATCTAGGCAGATAGCTCTCGTCCTGAGATTCATCCTATAATCAAGAATCGCATCAATTGATGCGGAATTAGATTAGAATTTTGTCATTGAAACTCGATCGATTCTCTCTCTAGCACCGATCGAAAATTGTAAAGGGGAGCCGAATTGGCTTACCTTTTGGTCCTAATTCGGCCATTGAAAGGCTGAGGAAGTGTTGGGAGGGCTTGGTTTGGCCTGAGGAGGGCTTGAAATGGCCAATTTCAGCTTGGCCGAAATAGGGCAGCTTCGGTCCGCCGGAGTTGCTTCACTATTTCATCATGTCGGCGTTTCTCCAACGATTCTCGTATTGACTGGAGTTTGCTATCAGATAGCTGTCTTCTCCCCGGTTCTAAAGAGCCCGACCTTTGTTCAAGTCGAAGCTCTGGTTCGAGCTTTACTGGGAAATGGAGCAGTAGTGAGAGAGAGAGAGAGAAGTGTTAAGGTGTGAGGAGAATGAAATGGGGATGACCTCTTTATATAGGCGTAGAACCCTTGTATTAAATGGGGAGATTTATTACTAATATTAATATTGCCATAAATTATTGGTATTAATTCCAATAATTTAATTTAGGTATTAAATTATTGGTATTAATTACAATAATTAAATATATATTAATTTATGGTTATTTATGATAAGGCGTACATACAAATTTTTGATTGAAATTTAGGAGGTCACCCATCCTCACACTACTCTCTAGCAAGCACGCTTAAATTTAAAGTTCTTATGAAATATAGTTCACCTTAACCACTTTGGTTTTTGTTTTCTAATTTTTCTTAAGTTTCTAACCCATTGGATTACTCGAGAGTTGTAAATTCCCAACTTGCCTGTTCAAAAATAATCGGGTTTATGAACTGGTTATGAATCCTTATTTGGTTTGACCGGTTCTTTTCCTGTTTTTCCTTAGCTCAAAAGGGCGGATTTTACAACTCTCCCCTCCTTTTAGGAGTTTTGTCCCCAAAACTTAGTTAACATCCTTGAATGAGCAATCATTTCCTTTGATCCCCCTTTGGTGTTTGCTTAAGATATAAACTTTTCTCTCGTCCTTGAAATTAGTCCCTTTTACAACCTTCACTTAAGAAATTCATTTTCGTTAATATTATTTACTCCCTCCATGGAGTTTTTCATCACCAGACATACCTTACCTCAGGGTACGTTCTTAGATTTTATCTCTCTTTTTGCTTAGAGCAACATTCTTCCCCTTTAGGTCCTATACTCAAGATTGGGAATTCCAAGATAACTAACCATTTTCGTGTCTAGTTAAACGCTTGATCATTGAAACACTTAGCTTGTCATCCTATAGAGCATTTCATACTTATTTTCGCAGATTTCTTTATCACCACCTTTTCGTCCTATTTCGACTCTTCCTCCATTCGTTGTCTATTATAAATTCGGTCCAAATTGTTATATTTGACCTCGTCATGCTTATTTGCCAACTCTTCCTTACTTCGAGTCATATTCTCCTCGGGTTGTTGGGCTTACATGCCCTTACAGCATGGCATTTTCTAGGACCTGTCTCTGTCCATTTGATTTTTAGAACATCTCCTGAAGTGTCTCTCTTAGCTTTTAGACCTTTCAGGGATCATATAACTTCATTTCTCTTTTCTTTTGATAGTATTCCTCAACTATCCTTTTTTTTTACCATTATTAACTCCACTTACTCAATTGCGTTGGTTCTCCTTACCCACTCGTTCCTTTTTGACTTCCTTAATGAATATTTCTTGTTCCAATTAATTAAATTCCCAGATGTTTTATCGACATGCTGGGTTTCGTCCTTTCTTAGATCCATCATCATTCCCAATGATATCCTCTACTAAAGGGTTTTCCTTTGGCCTTAATCCCCTCTGATTTGTTCGCAACCATTTCACAATTCTTTATTTTTCTGGTCCAATCGTCTGGGCAGTCGTACACTCGTTCTTCATGCCCATCCTATTATCCATCATAGAGTGTAGTCTTTACTACATCTCATTCCTTCTTAAGGTTTTGTTTATTCTATTTGGTTGTCTGTCGTTATTAGTTTTCCTCTTTCTACTTGGTTCTCCTATTCCCTCCAAACAGGTCAGCCTGGGCCATTATGATACTTCCTTCCTTGGAAACATTTCCTAATTAAGGGTTGATTCCTTTCACTCCACATTGTGTCCATCCACCCCTCCATAATTCCTTTAGTTTAATTTCCTTCTTAGGACCTCATTTTTCCTTGGTACTCGACTTTTCCATCTCAACCAACATTTCATTTGTGAGCTTATCATTCCTTCTATTTTGGTTGGTTCCATTTCCTCTCAATTGGGATACACATGTCTTTTTGGGGCTTTCTTCCTTTGTAGAATTCTTTCCCTTTCTCTGGACATTCCTTTTTACATTTTCCCTAGGGGATTTCTACTCTTGATGTTGTCTTCTCCTGTTTACCTTTACTCCTCATGTCTTGCAAGATATCTTTTATACTCTATCTGCATCCTCATTCATACCCAATACCTGTCTATTTTCTTAGGGAGCGTATAAATCTTCCTTATTTCAAGATTTCTTGATCATTATGTGAGAAGCTTGCCTATTTCTTTCTTGGCTTGAGTTTGGTTGTTAATTTGGCCTTTTGGTTCCTTTAGGGATTTCTTTCATACTTCTCTTTCAGAGAATTTGACCTTTCCGCCTCTCTTCCTTGTCGGAACTTACATCATGGTTCTTCCGCGTATTAGCTAGTTAATTGCCCCACCTCCACCAGTCCTTGGTTTAGGTCTTCTTAGGGCAGTTGTCTTCTCGAGTACCCCTGTCCTTAACATCATCTCATTGACCTTTTTAGGGTGTAGTCATTTCTACTTCCCGGTCTTCCTTAGGTATGTTGGTCAGAGACTTCGATTTTTAACTTTTCTACTTTTTCCAAAAGAGGTAGTACTTTAAAATTATACCACTTTTCCAAAGCATATTAGTCTTGGCCTCTGACACTTCCTTCCTTCAAGTAGTTTCTAATGAGGGGTTGGCTCCTTGCACATCCGCCAACCAATGATTCATTTTCACAGCGTATTCCTTCTCTTCTTCACTCTCACTGTGTCATTCCCTAGAGTTTCAGGGGACGTTTTTCTGTGTTTGCCCCTTATGAGAGGGTTCTAAGTATGATTCTCATGTACCTTATCCCTATTCATGAGGTATCCTTCTCGGTTTGACCTTCTTAAGAAGTTTTTGTATTCACCTCGTCTTTTCTTGACCTCTTTTTGAATTGTTAATGTAACCCGCTCCATGGTATCGGTATCTTATCCTTCATGTTCTTTGTGACCTTTGAGGAGGTATTGCCCTGAATCTATGAGGTGTGGAACACCCCTTCTTTCCTTACACCTATAATAGTTCAACTTGGTACTTGTCCTTTAGTAGGGATGGGCATCTCTTCAGGTAATGTCCCATCGTCATTCCCTTACATGGATTGTTGTGATTCTTACTTTCCTTCGAGTGGGGTTTTTTCCAGGGTTACTATTGGTTTGGTGCTTACTATTCTTGAGTCAGATCACTTTGACAATTTTCTAGCTGAATCACCGTTGATAAGGGTCATGGTAAGAGTCCTTCTAGGTTTCCTGATTCATCTTCCATCACTGGGTTGCGACTCTTCCTTAGTTTCTAGGATAGTGCAGGTTTGTTTTATTTTATTTATGCCATATTCCTAGTAAGATCACATCCTCAAAAGATAGAGTTTTGGGGAATTTGAATCTTTTATTAACATGGGGATACAAAAGGTTGGGCTCTCAGCCCTATCATAGAAAATGGTTGCAAAATAACTAAGGAGCTATAGAATTTTGATAAACGTCTTCCTCCATAATTAGAGTTGTGCCACCAATAGGTCCTAGCACCATTCTCCAGGATACTTCCCCATTTGGTCTTTTGACATTTCACCCCGGTCTCAAGCATTTGGGAAGCTTCTAGGGTTGTCTCCCTATAGAGGTAGGGTGTTGAGTAGAGCCTTTCCAAGTTTTCTTGGTTCCTCTCCGGGAGCAATCTGAAAATTTTAGGATAAATCCTATTAGTTACTATATTTTCTAGTCTTGATTATGTATTCGAGAAAACAAGCTCTGATACCACTCTAGTTGTCACGCCCCGACCCAGTTTGGTCGGATCCCCGTGATCAACCCACCACTCTCCCGGTTTATTAAAGGATTTCCCCTTATTGTAAACCGTAAAAAGTAAAGCGTCCTTTAACCTGCACCTTTTCCTAGAATAGAATAATCAAAACTGTATAAAATTTAAAACTTTACATACCTGTCTTACAGGCATCTTAGTTGACGGTCTTTAAGGGGAGGCTTTTCGAGATTTTCTAAAAGGGATATAAGGGAGGGGGTGAGTACGACTACTTAGTGAATGGGTTTTTAAAAGATTTTGACTTTTAAGAAAAACATTTATATGGAGTGTGCCAGACTCCTTTGTTTTCAAAAATCCCTTCATTTAAAAATTTGGGTTTTTCCACCATTTATTATTTATCACGGTGTGTCATCACCCAACACACATCCTTCATCATGAAAGTTACACACATTTGCAAGTCAGTATCATTACTGAACCCGCTAGTGGCTTCGGAGTGACTTTTCCTGCCACCCGGATAGAAGTACGACCACTTCTACCCTGGGAATGAGTGGATGTAGGTGACATTCGACCCACAATCCCGAAATCACTTCTTTGTGTCTGTATGAGGACAGAGACCTCATCCTGTCCCCACCCCGGTTTCATGTGCTTGGTGCTACTCCAGGTTTCGCACAGGCAGCTGGCATGACAAATTGCCCTTATAGCCACCAGGTCGTCCAGTGCCCTTAGGACGCATCACTACCCCTCATGGGCATCTTGATGATCTCGTAATAATAGTGCATGCACAAACAATATTTTCTTATGAAGCCATGTAATCTGTGGTGCCACTGGTCCAACGGCCCTGACTCTCAACTCAACCCGCAGTTGTTTGTCTTGATTTGTCCGTCGACCTGTCATGTCGCACTGCCGCGAGTTGACTGAGCATGTCGGTCCTATCTTGGTACCATGGCCAAATAATCCACTTATTAAGTTTTATGGCACATATATCATGTTCGTTTACGAGCTCCTGCTCGTGCCAACTAGCCTTGGGCCCACTATACGAGATTTTCAAAAAATTGGGCATTATAGCCCGCAAGTTCCAAAATCGAGGCACCCGGCCTATAAGAACTATTCGAGCTCCCGTCAAGAAGGTCTTCCAAATAGTTTATGCATTGGCACACAGTCAGGGGAGAACACTTCTGACAAAATAGGTTTTCACTGTCCATTATACCAACCGGTATAAGGACATCTCCGTTCATAACCGATGAACGGGTTTTCAACTTCCTTCGAGAAAGTCTCATCATACCAACCGGGTATGATCTACTTACAACCGGTAAGTAGTTTTTCTGCATAATTTTCACATCACTTTCTCTAAGTGGTAATGATAAAAATACCAATAAATAGTGGGTTTTTATACCGAGGTACTTATCATTCCCTACCGGGTATGACATAAAATTTCCACTCACATCGGGTAAGTGGTTTTTATCTTTAAGTTTTGCTCATCATCCCAACCAGGTATGATGTTAGTAAACCCACTCACAATCGATAAGTGGTTTTTATCTTTCAGTTGTGCTCATCATCCCAATCGGGTATGATGTTAGTGAACCCACTTACCCGTTAATGACATGAATTCCACTAGACCGGTTCTTGGTATTCACGCGAGCTTGTCCTTACTAGCATTCCTGGTACTTCGTGTTCCTACACGATATGAACATCTTGGTTCATTATCCTTCGGCCTACTCGCCTTCATTCATTCCAAATGAATGAGAGAGTCAAACTTTCATTTATTTGTAATTAGATCCCTAAAGTTATTTCTCTTTA
The DNA here is from genome assembly GCA_030064435.1 of Trapa incisa. Lineage (NCBI taxonomy): Eukaryota > Viridiplantae > Streptophyta > Magnoliopsida > Myrtales > Lythraceae > Trapa > Trapa incisa. The sequence continues at coordinate 17,495,463 of CM057771.1, forward strand.
ACTTTAAGACTCAAATCCTAGTTTTTTCTCAAATTGAGTCCTGAAACTTTTAAAATTTATCATAGGACCTCAATTTATTCAATTTCACAAAAAGGGGTTTAATTTCCCAAATTTCCAATTTGGTCCCCCAACTTTTCCAAAATTACCATTTTGCCCTTCTTTTACAAAAATAGTAAATTTTGCCCCAAAATTTTCAAAATTCCTCAATTGGTCCTCCAACATTATTTTCATGCCCAATTGACCCTCAATTTCATAAAATTTCATTTTGGTCCTTTGAATTTCAAAAATCCCTAATTTTTCCCAATTCCAACTTCTTAACACAGCCAAATTTGATTTCATCAAATTGACCCAACAAACGTTTCCAATTGTTGAAATTGAGTTTCTACATGTTCATACAATTCTTCAGAAATGTGAATCGCAAGTTTTAATGTCGGGACGAGCTCAAACGGAGCTTCGTCGGAAAATGAACTATAGAGAGAGAAAGCTTCAATTACTCACCGGTGAAGGCACGGCGGTTCGAGCTTTTGATCTAGGTAGATAGCTCTCGTCCTGAGGTTCATCCTATAATCAAGAATCGCATCAATTAATGCGGAATTAGATTAGAATTTTGTCATTGAAATTCGATCGATTCTCTCTCTAGCACCGATAGAAAATTGTAAAGGGGAGCCGAATTGGCTTACCTTTCGGTCCTAATTCGGCCGTGTAAAGGCTGAGGAAGTGTTAGGAGGGCTTGGTTTGGCCTGAGGAGGGCTTGAAATGGCCGATTTCAGCTTGGCCGAAATAGGGCAGCTTCGGTCCGCCAGAGTTGCTTCACTATTCCATCATGTCGGTACTCTTCAACAATTCTCGGATTGACTGCAGTTTGCTATCAGATAGCTGTCTTCTCCCCGGTTCTAAAGAGTCTGACCTTTGTTCAAGTCGAAGCTCTGGTTTGAGCTTTACTAGGAAATGGAGCAGTAGTGAGAGAGAGAGAAGTGTTCAGGTGTGAGGATAATGAAATGGGGATGACCTCTTTATATATGCGTAAAACCCATGTATTAAATGGGCGAGATTTATTACTAGTATTTATATTGCCATAAATTATTGGTATTAATTCCAATAATTTAATTTCGGTATTAATTCCAATAAATTAAATTTCGGTATTAATTACAATAATTTAATTTCAGTATTAAATTATTTGTATTAATTCCAATAATTTAATTTAGTTATTAAATTATTGGTATTAATTACAATAATTAAATATATATTAATTTATGATTATTTATAATAAGGCGTACATACAAATTTTTGACTGAAATTTCGGGTTACAAAAAAATTTATATTTCCCAAGAGGTCACCCATCCTCACACTACTCTCTAGCAATAGCAAGCACGCTTAACTTTAAAGTTATTATGTAATCTAGTTCACCTGAACCACTTTAGTTTTTGTTTTCTAATTTATCTTAAGTTTCTTTTCCAATGTTTAATTAACCCTTTGGATCACCCGAGAGTTGTAAATTCCTAACTTGCCCGTTCAGAAATAATCGGGTTTGTGAACTGGTTCTGAATCCTCACTTGGTTTGACCGGTTCTTTTCTTGGTTTTACTTAGCTCAAAAGGGTGGGTTTTACAACTAATATGAGGCTAATTCAAAGGCAATAATAAAGATCAACTACAAAATAAGGGAGGTCGAAGACCCAAAGGACCAAAGAACTTATCTGGAGTGCGAATGATCCCGAGTCACAGATTTTCAAGAGTCAAGGTGACTTTGATGGAGAAATTGGCGAAGCCATCAAATTGAAAAACAAGTAGAAAGTGAGAGCTTGATACAAAAAATGGAGGCATTAGATGGGTGAAAGTGGAAGGAATCGAAATTTCATACGAACATAATCAAAAGGGTAAAGGAAATCTCACCAATTTCAGTAGACGATGAAGCTCAACTGAAAAACATAGGTCAACATATGACGGAGTAGCAAGAACATGGAACATCACCAAGATGTTGCATGAAACCTTTGGTGAGGACGCTAGGAAGGGCATTGGTGGAATGCTGACAACCGGCTGATTACCAGGTTGTCACACAGGAGCACTCAGGAACCTTTAGAGAAAATCATAATACAAATGAACAAAATGAGAGAAGGGCCAAGGAGACCCCTAACCTTTAGATGGACGACCGAGGGTAGGTGCATATGACTAATTTGCCCTCCCTACATAAAAATATTGCATAGGTAACATTTTGGCCAAAATGACAAATTTGCCCGCCTTTGAAGCCTAAACTACAAATACGCCTTTGGCCATGAAAATGACCAATATTACCATATTAATGGGGCAAAAATATAGTCTAATATATGGCACGTTTAGCAATCCGTTAATTGTAAGGGCTAGGTTACGTTTGGCCAAAGAGTAAACAAAGGGACAAATTATGGGAATTTGGTTGGACACTATCTGACCGACCCCAAATATTACAGGACTATAGGATTAAGACCAGAAAGGAACATGTCATGCGTCGCTGTGCAAGTGGAGCATGAAAACTTAGGAATCACTCTCGGATGAATATGTTCTCGAATAACAGTGAGTGGGATTTCTAAAATCGAGTGCGATTGGACCAGTGATGAAATATTACTCACAAATATTTACTACATGAATTATTTATAAAATTATTTTTTTAGAAATATAATCCCATGACTACGTGATATTTATTAAACTATTTTGGGATGTATATTTCTATTGAGAGAATGGACCCTAATTTTAGGATTTCCCGTGGAAAGTGTGTGGATACACTCTAAGCATACAATCTAATTCAACTATTGATGTTGGGAAATGTCAATTTGGGAAATTGAGGCCACCATTAGATAGAAAATTAATTTATAAAATTTTAAATTTTAGAAAACCGGTCGAATCGGGTCTGAACCAAACATTTTTCAAATTCAGGTCACCAAACTTGTTTGGACTGGACCGGTCAACGGTCCAGCAGATCAACAGAACGGATCGGTCAACGGTCAATGGCACCTAATCAGTAGCCACGCAAACACGAACAGCCAATAGGAGGATGCCACATGTCTAGTCAACGGTCAGCGGACGATCGGTCACCTTGCCATGCAGACACAAGCAGCCAATGGGAGGCTACAACGTGTTTGGTCATCAGTTGGCTTGACGGCTGAGTTTGAACACCACGTCAAAAAAACCAGCCAATCATAGCACGCTACATGGCATGCCTACCATGTCATCATCTTCAACCTCAGTCCGCTCACAAAAAGGAGAGAGAAGAAGAAGGGTGCTTCCTCCGGTGACCCAGGAAGAGATCCAGTATGACTGTTGGTGGCCAATTCTTATGTCGGCCGATAGCCCGTTCAGTTGTCGAGCACTCCATCATTCATTCTCAGCATCCCAAAATCGAGCAAAGAAGTTGAAGTGTCCTAGATTCCAGCATGCAGCAAACCAGAGCTCTTGCAACGAGACTTTTCTCAACCTCTAAAACCACATTCGGTGTCATTGGAATTAGGGGGGAAGTCCGACGACCACCAGGGAAGAGAGAGGAAGCTCAAATAGTGCTGCTACTCCTCGGCCATGCAGCAGCTCGAACCATTGAAGCTCAAGTCAAGCTGTCCCCCTACCAATTCCGACCAAACTATGCCCCCCAAACTTCACCTAGAGGTGCCTCGACTTTCCCCCTAGCTAAGCAGGTAAGTCCCCTCTACACCCCTCATCGAAAAATACTGTTCACAGTGTAAAAACTTAAACTGAGAAATTCACACTGCTCAAGCTACCAATTGATGTGTGGTTTGATCCAGGGAGGATCCCCACGAAGAGATCAACCTAGTGATGGCAAAAGCTCGGGTCACCGGATTCTCACCAGTAAGATATCAAAGCTTTCTTTCTCTATACTGCATTTTTCGGCGAAGCTTTGTTTGAGCTCATTTCTAAGCCAAATGAAGCAGTTCAAGGCTTAAAATGACAAGAGAGACATATGGAAGACGATTCAGATCACAAATGGGGGTAATTAACTAAGTTTTGGGGATAAATTGAACAAAATTATGATTCATGGACCAAATTATAATTTTTAAGAAATTGGGCAATTTGGAGACTTTTAGAAAATTTGTTGTCAAATGGTAATTTGATGAAATTAAGGGCATTTTCATGAAATTCACTCCAAATTGAGGTCTAGTAATTTTGATTAAATGGAAGACAAATTGGCAATTTTTTAGAAATTAAGGGCCACTTGGCAATTTTGGGAAATTAGGGACCAAATGGCAATTTTGGAAAAATGGAGGGCCAAGTGGGGGTTTTGGAAAAATTAAGGACCCAAGGAGGATAATTGGAAATCCTTAGGGCTTGATTGAAATTAAGGGATGGATAGGGACCTAAATGTAAAAATTCTAAACATGAGGGACTGAAATGCAATTAAGACATAAGGGGAGGACCTATGCACAAAATACTCAAAAATATGTAGTCTCATATGCCTATCTCCCTGATACGGGTATTCATGCCATGTAGAGCAAATTTCCTAGGTAACAACGTTAGGAAGCGCACCGCAAAACAAGGTCTCGCCGGGACATCCCCGTTACGATTACCAGATGTGTGGGAACTCTATAACATCGATTCTGATTGGAACGATGGCTTGCTTAAAAATGATTTTTCTCAGAATTAGCCTCCCCTGACTAGGTGACTCTACTTAAAATATTTCAAAGCTAATTTTGGAACTTAGGCTCTGTAATGCAAGTGGGCCCAAGGCCGATGGCCACTGGTATGGACCCATTTAGAATCAGCATGTGATAAACTTCTAAAAGTTCTAATAATGGGTAATTGTGTGTGATACCCACCAAGCTAAGGCTGGGATGTTAGGCTTGTTAAGCCAAATAGCCACTAAGAGCCAAGTCATCAAACCAGTTGGGCCAATGCACGTGGGCCGAAGCCAAGCCAACAAACCCCTGAGTTGGAGGGAAAAAGATAATGGCTTTAAAATGAAAAGGACTTTTGATTGTTCATGCACTATGATGTGGGACCATCAGGACACCTGGTATGAGGTAGTGGTGGATCCTAAGGGCTAATAGATGACCCAAGGAGCATAAGGGCGGTCTGTTGTCCAATATGTCAAGAAGCTCGAGGATCATCCTACGCACTTAAACCAATGTAGTAGGGGAAATGAGGTCTCATCCCACAAAGCGGACACGAAGTGTGATTGGGATTTGAGGGTTAGACGAGCAAGGTCCACTCAAACTCGGGGTAGAGGTTATTAACCTCTATCAGGGTGGATGGTAAAAGTGCTCTGGTCCACAAGTGGGACAATCAAGGACTGTCCTGCGAACGTGTGATCACTTCTATGGTAGGAGGGCGGTTAATGTGTGCAATCCTGAGTAGGGGTTGAACATAAAATGCTATAATATTGATAACACATAATTTAATACATCCCTAAGATTTCTCTCACTCACTGAGTTGTATAACTCACCCCCTCCCCTAAACCCTTTTTCAAGAAGGAAGAAACTGCACGGGAACTTCCCCCTTGCCAAGACACAAACCAGGTATGAATTATAATTCTAGTTTTGATTAATGTTATTCAGGGAAAACATGATGGGTAATATGCTTGAATCTCTCCGATCATGGGGAGGAACCCTTCTCGAGGTCAAGGAGAGTGGTAGGTTGATCACGAAAATCTCGACCAAACCAGGTCAGGCCGTTACAACTTGGGTGGTATCAAAGCCTATGTTTTCTCGAATGCATTATCAAAACTTTATAACCTAAGTACTAATAAAAAATTTTAATCCAGCTATGGCACCAAAAAGAGGAGCCAAGAGAACAAGGGCAGCGATCGTGGATTCCACCGACAACCCCCTCCCAAAGGAAGAATCCTTAGGGACATAGCCAGACCCATAAGGTCTCAGCTCCGAGTACCAAAGGTTGTATGAAGAATTTACCAGTGTGTTCGGAGAATCCCACCTCAACAATAAACTCCACCTAGACTCTGAGTCCCAAACTCAACCCGAAGAAGTCCAATCCCAATCCACTTTTGCCCCAGCCCCACCCCTCTTCGACATCCCTAAATACCTGAATACACTCCGACAATTGGGGTGTAAGCCCTTCCAAGGGAGAAGGATGTCGAGGCCACCATGGATTGGCTGGAAAGCCTCAAGAAATTCATGGGGATCATAAGGACACCCCTGGAAGAGATGGTGACGTTGGCGGAGTTCTATCTAAAGTCCAGCGCAAAGAGATGGTGGGATAACGTGAGGAGTCTCTCTCATGTCACCCCCACCTAGGAGGAGTTCGAAGAGAGGTACTCGGAGGAGTACTTGGCTCCCCACTTGATCAATGAGAGGAAGATAGAATTCTTTAGACTCCGACAAGGAGCAAGTACTGTCTCACAATATGAGACCAAATTCAATGAGTTGAGACCCTTTGCCCCCAACTTGGTGGGATTGGCAAACATTTGCCAAAAGGTCATCGACATTCTCAATATGGACATGAGAGACTGGATGGGGGTATTAGGACGCCCCACTAATTTGACTGCCATCATCAGCATGACCCAGAAGTGAGAGCGGCTAGTCCAAATGAGGCACTGTCGGATAGAACAGAACGGGCAAAGGAAAGAAAGGGGCCAAGGAGGCTAGAGGGAATAAGGAAGGCCATGGTGAGGGAACAAGCCAAGGTTCCCGAGAAGGGAGGAGGGCTACCAAGCCCAAGGGGAGGTGAACGCACCCCCAGAGGAAGGCCCCTACTACCCCAGGTGTTAGAAGAATCATGAAGGGGCATGTACAACATGTTGCAGATGCGGGCAACTCAGGCACTACATAAGAAATTGCCTGACGCTATGGGGCAACACCCTGTGTTCCACTTCCCAACCACCGCCCAGAATTTAGAGGGCACCCAATGGAGGAAGGGAGGTGTCCACCCGAGTTTCGGCCCGAGTCTACAACCTTACCCAGGAAGAAGCTCGGAAGGACCCTAACATAGTGGATGGTACGTCCCAACCACCCCTTTAAAATGAGTCTGTAGTCTCGAGTCTTGTAGTCCCTTTTTCCCAATTTAATAAAATGCATTCCCTCAAAGGTTCTACTACATCTCATTCAAGTTACATGCAATTATTCGGGAAGGAGATATACGCTCTCTTCGACTCAAGGGAGGAATGATCCTTCATTAAGGAAACCTTGGCTCCATGCCTTCCTAGGAAACTTGCCCCTCTCACACTACCCCTCAACATTCTTACGCCATTTGGAGAGGCATTGGCACGATACGAGTTGCTTAAAGCATGTAGAATCCATATAGGAGGAATAAACCTAGAAGCTGACTTGATCCCCCTCCTACTAAGGGAGGTAGAAGTTATCCTAGGGATGGACTAGCTAAGCACACATGAGGCTAGGGTAGACTGCGGGAATAAGAGGATAACGTTCCACGCTCCCAGAAAGGAGGAGGTAGTATTTGAAGGGGATAAGGGAAGGGGTGGAATACACCTGGTGTCCTACGTGGAAGCACATGACTTACTGTAGAAAGGATGTAAGATGTTCCTCGCACATATCACTTGTAAGGATTTGCCGGAGAAAGGATTGGAGGAAATCCCGATAGTTAACCGTTACCCCGACGTGTTCTCAAAAGAACTACACAGCCTACTGCCAGATTGCCAACTAGAGTTCTTAATTGAAGTAGTGCCAAGAACCCACCCCATATCACAAGCTTCCTACCGAATGGCATCCACCAAACTTAAGGAGCTAGAGAATCAGTTGGACGAAATACTAGAGAAGGGCTTCGTCCACTCGAGCCAATCCCCATGGGGAGCACTAGTTCTATTCGTCAAAAAGAAGTATGGAAGCATGAGGCTCTACATTGACTATCGGAAGCTGAACCAGGTAACCATTAAAAATAAGTACCCTCTCCCCAGAATAGATGATTTATTCGACCAGCTACGGGGAGTAGCCTACTTCTCTAAGATCGACCTGCGGTCTAGTTACCACCAGCTGAAGATTCGGGAGGAGGACATACAGAAAACTGCATTCCAATCACGATGTGGGCATTACGAGTTTAGGGTTATGCCCTTTGGATTGACCAATGCACTTGCGGCCTTCATGGGCTTAATGAACCTAGTGTTCTAGCCATACTTGGATAAGTTCATGATCATGTTTATAGATGATATCCACATATACTTCCTGACAAAAGAGGAGCATCGGACGCAGCTAGAGACCACACTAAGTACCTTGTGGGAAAATTGACTCTACGCCAAATTTTCAAAGTGCAAATTTTGGCTACAAGAGGTGGGCTTCTTAGGTCATATAGTGTCAAAGGATGGAGTGAAGGTGAACCCAGCTAAAATAGAGACTATCTCCAACTGGAAAGCACCCACCAACCCAACCGAAGTACATAGTTTCCTCAGACTCACTAGATACCACCGGAAGTTCATGGAGGATTTTTCAAAAATTGTAGCTCCGTAAACTCGCCTCACAAGGAAGGGAGTAGATTACAAGTGGGATGCTAAGTGTGAGGAGTCATTCCAGAAGCTCAAGTCCCGATTGACGACGGTCCCAGTATTGGCCTTACCAGACTCAGATGTCGGGGAATATATGGTGTATAGTGATGCATCCGGACAAGGATTATGATGTGTTCTAATGTAGCAGGGAAGAGTCATTGCCTATGCCTCTTGACAGTTGAAGCCCCACGAGAAGAACTACCTCACCCATGTCCTCGAGTTGGCAGCAATAGTGTTCGCCCTCAAGATTTGGCGTCACTATTTGTATGGGATGAAATGCCGCATATACACTGACCACAAGAGCCTCAAATACTTCCTAACCCAAAAAGAACTCAACCTGCGGCAACAGAGGTGGCTGGAGTTGGTAAAAGATTATGACCTGACTATCGAGTACCACCCCGACAAGGCCAACATGGTAGCAAACGCGCTCAACCGCAAGTACCACATGAGAGTAGCCTCAATGAGGACTAGCTACCTACCCCTACTAAGCCAGTTGTGTAGCTTGAGAGCAGACCTCAGCCTAGACAAGGGCCGAGGTAGCCTAATGACCAACCTAGTCATACGACCCAGCTTAGTAGACCAAATACGGGCCCTACAAAAGGAGGACGAGGAACTCCGTCCGCATTGGAACTAGTCTACTAACGACCTAACCCAAGACCTCGTAGTTAGAAGGAACGGATTAATGACCTTCAAAGGAAGGGTCTGGGTGTCGAACGACACAGGATTGAAAAGGATGATACTAGAGGAGGCATATGACTCGATGTACGCCATGCATCTAAGCAGCACTAAGATGTATCGCACCACAAAACAAGGATATTGGTGGAATGGGATGAAAAGGGATATCGTATAGTATGTAGCTAGGTGCCTGTCATGTTAGTAGATTAAGGCTGAACATCAGAAACCCTCCAGACTACTACAACCTCTCCCAATTCCCAAATGGAAATGGGAACATATCACCATGCATTTCATAATCGAGGTGCGAGTGACAAAAGAGGTCGGGATGCAATATGGGTTATCGTAGACCGGCTAACTAAGTCTGCTCATTTCCTACCCATAAGGGTGACAGACTAATAGAAAGGCTTGCCACCTTGTACGTGGGAAAATTGTATGACTCCACGAGGTTCCCATAAGCACAGTATCGGATTAGGGCCCGAGGTTCACCTCTCGATTTTGGCCCAGCCTACAAGTTGCCCTCAGGACTAAACTCCACATAAGCATTGCCTTCCGCCCTCATACAGATGGGCAATCTAAACGGACCATCCAAACCTTGGAATACATGCTCGGGGCATGCATTTTAACAATGAACAAGGGCTGGGAGGACTATTTATGCCTCATGGAGTTCACGTACAATAATAGCTATCAAGCCAACATTGAGATGGCACCCTATGAAGCCCTCTACGGGCAACCATGTCGCACATCCCTATTTTGGGAAGAGGTAGGGGAAAGAATACTCAAGAAGGTCAAGTTGATAGAGGATGCAACCGAGAAGATTTGAACAATAAGAAGCCGACTCAAGGTGGCTCAGGATTGACAGAAGAGTTATGCCAACCACCGGAGAAAGGACCTAGAATTCAAGGTAAGGGGCCAAGTATTGCTCAAGGTATCACCATGGAAGGGAATACTTAGGTTTCAACACAGAGGAAAGTTGAAACCGAGTTACATAGGTTTGTACGCTATAATTCAGAGGATTGGACTAGTGGCATACAAGCTCGAGTTACCTCCGAACTTACAAAAGATTCATAACGTATTCCATGTGTCGGTGCTACGAAAATATGAGCCCAACCCCAACCATGTACTAGATCAACCACCACAAGAGATCGAGGAAGACCTAGTCTACGAGATAGAGCCGATACGAATCCTAGACTGACAAGAGAAGAACCTCCGAAATAAGAGAATTCCCATGCAGGCTAGCATGCATTTTCTGACGAAGCTTTGTTTGAGCTCATTTCTAAGCCAAATGAAGTGGTTCAAGGCTTTAAATGACAAGGGAGACATATGAAAGATGATTCAGATCACAAATGGGGACAATTAACTAAGTTTTGGGGATAAATTGAACAAAATTATGATTCGGTGACCAAATTGTAATTTTTGAGAAATTAGGCAATTTAGGGATTTTTAGAAAATTGGGCGTCGAATGGTAATTTGATGAAATTAAGGGCATTTTCAAGAAATTCACTCCAATTGGGCAATTTGAATAAAATGGAAGGCCAATTGGCAATTTTGGAAAATTAGGGACCAAATAGCAATTTTGGAAAAATGGAGGGCCAAATGGGGGTTTTGGAAAAATTAAGGACCCAAGGAGGATTATTGGAAATCCACAGGGCTTGATTGAAATTAAGGGATGGATAGGGACTTAAATGTAAAAATTCTAAACATCAGGAACCCAAATGCAATTAAGACAACGGGAGGACCTATGCACAAAATACTCAAAAATATGTTGCATCTTATGCATATCACCCTAATATGGGTATTTGTGTCGTGTATAAGCAAATTGCCCAAGTAACGATGCTAGGAAGCGCACCACAAAACAAGGTCTCGTCAGGACATCCCCATCGCGATTACGAGGTGAGTGGGAACTCTATAACATCGATTCCGATTGGAACGATGGCTTGCCTTAAAAACGATTTTTCTCGGAATTAACCTCACCTAACTAGATGACTCTGCTTAAAACATTTGGGACCTAATTCTGGGACTTGGACTCAGTAATGCAAGTGGGCCCAAGACCGATGGACACGGGTATGGACCCGTTCAGAATCAACATGTGATAAACTGCTAAAAGTCCTAATAATGGGTAATTGTGTGTGATACCCACTAAGCCAAGGCTGGGATGTTGGGCCAAATAGTCGCTAAGCTGAAGTCCGGTCATCAAACCTATTGTGCCAATGCATGTGGGCCTAAGCCAAGCCAACAAACCCCTGAGCTAGAGGGCCAAAGATAATGGCTTTAAAATAAAAAGGACTCTTGATTGTGCATGCACTGTGATGTTAGACCATCACGACACCTAGTATGTGGTAGTGGTGGATTCTAAGGGTTGTTAGATGACCTAGGGAGCATAAGTTGGGGAGCTTCCTACGTAATGAGACCGAGGTAGTAGGGGAAATGAGGTCTCATCCCACAAAGCGGACACGAAGTGTGATTGGGGTTTGAGGGTCGGACGAGGAAGGTCCAGTCAAACTCGGGGTAGAGGCTATTAACCTCTATGAGGGTGGACGATAAAGGCAATTCGGTCCACAAGTGGGACAATAAGGGACTATCCTACGAATGTGTGATCCCTTCTATGATAGGAGGGCGGTTGATGTGTGCAATCCCAAGTAGGGGTTGAACGTCAAATGCTATAATACTAATAACACATAATGAAATACATCCCTAAGATTTCTCCCACTCACTAAATTGTGGAACTCACCCCCTCCCCTAAACCCTTTTTTCAAGAAGGAAGAAATTGCACGGGAACTTCCCCCTTGTCAAGACACGAACCAGGTACGAGTTATAATTCTAGTTTTGCTTAATGTTATTCTATGAAAACATGGCAGGTAATATGCTTGACTCTCCTCGGACATGGGGAGGAACCCCTCCTCGAGGTCCAGGAGAGTGGCGGGTTGATCATGGAAATCCAGACCAAACCGGGTCGGAGCGTTACACAAATGATGTGGTGGAGGTTGTGGCCTCTCACTAAGGTGGATGGTAAATACATTTCAGGCTGCTAGTGGAACATATCGAGGCTGTAACCTCTAAATGTCTATTTTGCGACTGGTTTATCCATTTATTAATAAATAGTGTGTGAACATTTGTTTGATACAAACGTATATAAATTTTACATTGAATAAAATTATGAAAGACATTTAGGGTAGTAAGAGCATAATTTTTAGCTTGTGAGATGCAAGCGGTAATATTTAACTAAAAATCATGTGAAAGATTTTCAATAGCATACAAGTAGTGACTTGTTAAATGGAATCCCAACCCATAGAGATTAACAGAAAAGTATATGTGTGATTATTCAGGTATATGAGTTTTACTCATTATAAATAAAGTAAAGTTTTAAGATTTGTTATGATAAACCCAAGAATAGTTTCCTTCTGATGAGATGAGTGGATTTCAAACTTGTCAAATACAAGTTTAACTCTTTAAATGCTTTATAATTTTATCCTTGGTAAACCCTGTTTTACCAAATCTCCTTGAAATCATATTTGGAGTATATGCTGAATTGTGGATATGATGTCACGATATCAACTAAGCCCTCTCACTGAGTTGTCGAACTCATTCCTCTCCAATTACCCATTTCAATCAATAATGGTGATGAATTACATGTGTTTGATTGGAAAAGCTAATATAAATCAAAGCTATGTCTTACATTCAGTACATAGTCCCGGTATAGTTTTTGAAGTTTATTTTTCAAATCTTAATTTATTAATTTTGGAAAATAATTTTTTTATTATGTTTTGAGTCTTGGACCCTATCGGGTTTACGATGATGAGGCATCCATTGTTGTAAAACCAATAAAACCAAGAGGATGGAGTGGTTATCTACAGGTCTGACAGGGGAAACCGGGTTGGGGTGTGACACCATGTGACTATGCGGGACCACATCCCTTGTTTGAATTGTGTGAAATAGGTACAGAAATACTCAATAAGGAAGAGATTAAGAATACACTGGCCACAAGATAGAAGCGGGTCAGATGACTCGAGACTATATCTCAAAGGGGAGGAAGTAAACTATGGGACTCGTATGGCGATACGAGCAATTAGAGTAGATCTTAAATGCTAGGTGGTTTATGGGAAAGGTTTGGGTCATAAGTTATGTAGTGGCACGATGTCAGCATCCCACTCACTGAGCTATGAGCTCATCCCCTCCCCCAAATCATATTGCAGCTAAACCTAAGCACTCAAAGAAAGGACGTGTAACTTATGCTTGAGGCACCCTACTGCTAAGGTACCTCCATGATCTGCACACGAAGTACTACTTATCATTTTTCTATTATTCTCGAGGAAAGAATGTATTGGCTCATGTTAGTTTCATGTATAAAAGTTGAAATTTTCACTGCTTTTCAAGGAGTTAATGGGTCGAAGCCTATGTTTCATCGGTTTTACTTTGGTGAATAATCCCACCTTTGGAACATCGGAGGAATCGACAGGGGTTTCACTAGTCCTCGGTTAAGTGATTTCGGGGCGAGGCTTGACACGAATAGATTTAAGTCCTTAGTTAGAAAATAACCTATAAAGAAGTGGATAATGTTGGGGACCTAAAACCTAATGATGAGAGTCAGAGGAACAAGTTTCAAATATAAGATTTGAGCAAACTAACCCTATAGGGGAAAACCGTAATTTTGAGAAATTACGAGACGATATCATGATAGACCATTTGGAACCCATCTTGATCATGTGTTATTTATATATGAAATTTTAGCTCATACTACTACAATTGGTCACATGGAAAGCACCGGTCAGAGACGCTAGGAATTAAACTAGAACGAACGCATATCTAGATACTCGAGTGAGTGGGTTTATATAAGACAAGTCCTATTGGACCAATCATGGTACTTATCGAGTTTTTTTACTAAATCTAAATATGGGTAAAAAGGCATGATAAGAGAACCAAATATATACAAGATAATATGAGCATGATGTCACCAGAATAGAACTAAGAACCATGTTGCACAAATATGACGAAACAAATATTTATCTTTTGAACATGAAATTGGACTAGATCTCACCATTAGGGCTAAATAGTTAGAAATGAATGAGTTGTCCTAACGACAAAACCATGAAATGTAAATAGATACCTTTATGCTATAAGTTTCTAAATGTGAATAACAAGTGGTGGGATCGGTCGACTATCTTGTCGAACCCTGAAAATTTAAAGAAATATTATTTGCTTGTTATGTTGTTAAATACTTGTTTAAGAACACGGGTAGTAGGGTCAGTCAAATAGCATACCGCACACCTGATTTAAGAATGACCATTATATTGTGTGTATATCATTGTGATATGATTAGGAGGATGCTTATGTCGCTGGTATGACACATATTAATAGAGGTGATACCAAGGGAAAAAGGAAGATTGGAGCGAGGTACAAGGGAATAGTGGCTCTAGAATTTTTTCCACAAACCCAAAAAGGCTTATGGATGGGGTTCAGGCATTACTTGTGATGCGGGGGTTCGATGAATTTTAATTAAAAGATGTATAATGTCAAATAGCACATCATCAACATTCGTGTGAGGGGATAACCATTTCAAGATGTTCAATATGAGTACACATGATGTACATATCCCTTACGACCCGAGTTCGTTTGTGAAAAAAAAAACTCCAGGGATTTTATTTAGGCATTAATGTGTGAAGTTGTGTAATGGGAAATGAATTCCTAAGTTTGTGAATATAAGTTAAAATACTAACAAGATAAAGGGACCCATGAAATCAATATAAGAGACTAGGCCTAATAAAAAAGTAGGTAGGGATTGAGTTGTAAACTATATCATGACTTGATATTGGTAAACACATTTAGTGAGTTGTGAGCTCACCTCATGCCCCAACTTTTTTCAGAAACGTACAAGTAACACGAAAATTATGCAATAACCCCAACTCCTATACATGCACAATCGGTACTCAAGAAGGATGCATAAATGTTATCTTTACTTATCAGATGATTAAATCCCAAAAACATATTAATAGAGGTGATACCAAGGGAAAAAGGAAGATTGGAGCGAGGAACAAGGGAAGAGTGGCTCTAGAATTTTTGGTTCGAACAACATTTGGGGGGGGGGGGGGGGGGGGGGGGGGGGGGGGGGGGGGGGGGGGGGGGGGGGGGGGGGTGGGGTTCGATGAATTTTAATTAAAAGATGCATAATGTCAAAATAGCACATCGATATTCTTGTGTGGAGGATAACCATTTCAAAATGTTCAATGTGAGTACACATGATGTACATACCCCTCATGACTTGAGTTCGTTTGTGAAAAAAACTCCACGGTTTTTATTTAGGCATTAATGTGTGAAGTTGTGAAATGGGAAATGAATTACTTAAGTTTGTGAATATAAGTTAAAATACTAACAAGATAAAGGGACCCGTGAAATCAATATAAGAGACTAAGCCTAATAAAAGAGTTGGTAGGGATCGAGTTGTAAACTATATCATGACTAGAAGTTGGTAAACGTGAGTTGTGAACTCATCTCATCCCTTAACTTTTTTCATAAACTTACATGTAAAATGAAAATTATACCATAATCTCAACTACTAATGTAGAATTGGTACTCGAGAAAGGTATATAAATGTTATCTTTACTTATGCGATAATTAAATACCGGTAAAAAGCTTGTCTACATTTTTATAAAAAGTTTTAAATAATATGACTATTTTAATATATTTATTCTTATCTATAAAATAAATCAAATTCTAACTAATTAAAATCGAATTAGAGTTAGATTAAATTATTAAAATAACATAATTTTTTTGATATTATTTTTTATTCACTTGTACTCCAATATTGGAGTATAATATTTGTTCTCACTTTCTTTTTTAATATTAATATGTGCTATATTAAATTAATAATTTACTGCAAAAAATATTTAATAAGTATAGTTAAATTATCAATGAAAATTAAAACCTTTTAATTTTCACCTTCTATTTTTACTCTTAAGCCTCCCTTTGTTCTTTTAATTATTTATTTATTTTATTTTGATTCTCTTTTTATCATCATAATTAACTATATTATATTTCATTTTACATTTATATTTCTACTTTGAAACCCCTTTAATTAAAAGATGCATAATGTCAAAATAGCACATCGATATTCTTGTGTGGAGGATAACCATTTCAAAATGTTCAATGTGAGTACACATGATGTACATACCCCTCATGACTTGAGTTCGTTTGTGAAAAAAACTCCACGATTTTTATTTAGGCATTAATGTGTGAAGTTGTGAAATGGGAAATGAATTACTTAAGTTTGTGAATATAAGTTAAAATACTAACAAAATAAAGGGACCCGTGAAATCAATATAAGAGATTAAGCCTAATAAAAGAGTTGGTAGGGATCGAGTTGTAAACTATATCATGACTAGAAGTTGGTAAAAGTGAGTTGTGAACTCATCTCATCCCTTAACTTTTTTCATAAACTTACATGTAAAATGAAAATTATACCATAATCTCAACTACTAATGTAGAATTGGTACTCGAGAAAGGTATATAAATGTTATCTTTACTTATGCGATAATTAAATACCGGTAAAAAGCTTGTCTACATTTTTATAAAAAGTTTTAAATAATATGACTATTTTAATATATTTATTCTTATCTATAAAATAAATCAAATTCTAACTAATTAAAATCGAATTAGAGTTAGATTAAATTATTAAAATAACATAATTTTTTTGATATTATTTTTTATTCACTTGTACTCCAATATTGGAGTATAATATTTGTTCTCACTTTCTTTTTTAATATTAATATGTGCTATATTAAATTAATAATTTACTGCAAAAAATATTTAGTAAGTATAGTTAAATTATCAATGAAAATTAAAACCTTTTAATTTTCACCTTCTATTTTTACTCTTAAGCCTCCCTTTGTTCTTTTAATTATTTATTTATTTTATTTTGATTCTCTTTTTATCATCATAATTAACTATATTATATTTCATTTTACATTTATATTTCTACTTTGAAACCCCTTATATGGGTCCACGTCACGTTACTGTCACGTTACTGAATTTGTAAGGACCTCGTACAAATATTTTAAGGTATTATCATCCATTCGAAGATTTTTAAACATTTTATATCTATTTAGCTAAATCTGAAATAGATCTAATATTTCAACGAAATTTTAAATAATTTAATAATATTTTATTTTATTCAAATAAGTTATAACATTTGAATAATATATAAAATAATGGTATATGTATTAACATTTTAAATTTAGTTCAAATAAGGTAGTAATCCTTTCAATAATACATTATGAGTTTTTCGAATATATTCAAGTCAAATATAATATTGATCTTTTTTAATCTAATAAGTCCCTAATATTTTTCTAGTTAGTTCGAATAAGCTTCTAATATTTGTGGTGCGTTATCTTTTTATTTATTTATAAATTTATATATAATATTTTAAATTAAATTTAAAAAATATATAATCTCATTTAGTATATATTATCTGATATTATTTGAGTAATTATGCAAAAGTTAGTCTTATATGAGTTAAAAAAAATAATAGTCATTCTATTTTGTAATAATGTTTTTAAAGCGGTGATCAATTAAATCATAAGTCCTGAGCAAAAAAAATTAAATCATAGGGTCTATGGATAAATTAAAGTTCAATCCCTCATATTTCATGTTTAATAAAATATTTTTTAATACTATAAAATAATAAAAATATTTATATATTATATATTTTATATTTTATAATAATTCATATTGTAAAAATCTTTAATAAAGGTACTATTTTATTCAAATTCAATTCAAATATAACTATATTTCTATTGAAATGATATATAATTTATTCTATGCCAAAAGAAGTGTTAAGTTGTTAAATATGTATTAATTATAATGAGGACAAATAAATAAATTTATAAGTGGTAATAATTTTTAATATTTTATTTGACGTCAAAATTATTTTTATATTTTAAATTAATTGTAGAATTTCTTTTTGAAAAAAAATCATGTTATTATTAAATAATAAACTATTTTCATTGTGGCTTTTTTAACGTTTTGCATGGGTTGATGGGTGTGACTAACCCATGTATTTGATTTGATGGAAGTTTGTCATAATTCATAATATATATTTTTACACGGTAAATTAATTTAGGTATAATATCTTATTTCACTTGATTTTTATAATATTTCTTTAATAATAAACTTGATTTATAGATAGATATTTTATTGATGACTCAATTAATAGATAAATATTTCACCGTTGACATTAATAAAATATTTGTTTGTGAATTGAACAAAATAAAATGTTTATACCTAAATTGAGTAAATTGATGAATATTTATATCTTATTTAATATTTTAGTTGTAATTAGATGCATTTAGAGTCTCTACGTCCATTACTGAATTAAGTGTGTGATTGGATTCGGATTAGACTGATTAAACCAACCGGGCTGGCCCGATGTTAACAAGTATGAATGGAAGTACTTTGTGCCATTTTCTTTATTCTTTTTAGGACCATGGCAGTGAAAATGGCAAGGTTTTATTTTAGGTCCAACAAAGTGGCAAAGTTGACTAAGTTTTTTAGACTAATGTTAGTCCTCTTTTGCCGTCATAACATTAATGCATGCAATATTTTAGTCCCCGCTTATTATTAGAAATATAATTATGGTGTTATTGCGTATGGTGAATTAGATAGTGAAACAAATAATACGACAAAATAAACGAAAATATTTTTTAAAAAGTTTCATTTAAAATTAATTGTGAAAAGTATATATCAATTATAAAACTACAATTAATAAAGAATTCAAAATAAATTTAAGTATATCCGTTTAATTCTCAAATTCTACCTCCTACTACTAGTTAGGTTATAAAATTTTAAATTATAATAATTTAATCTAAAAAATATTGTTTTATTTAAAACTTTAATTTTCAGTTCATTTGGGTGAGTAGTTATTATTGGAGTCAACTTTTTTTGGTAGAATTTCTGACTTTTGAGTCTAAAACATCTCAAATTTAATATAATTTGCTGGTGTTTTGCTTGGAATTTTTGGTTCAGATTCCCCCCTTCTTTTGTTTGGTTAAATTACATTGATTTAACTAAATATATACTCTGTTAAATATAATTTTGTTAAATTTACTGAATCAGTCGTTACTAAAATTTAAAAACATTATATTTAAAATTAAATAAGTTTATTTTATTAAATATTTGATATTTAAAAACTTTAAAAATTAATACAAAATTATCACTTTTTGGTAAAATCAATTTAACATTTGCTCTACTAATAGGAGTGTGAGGATATTTTAAAGTAAAACATGAATTTTAAATTATAATTTAAGTTTGAATTTTATTAATATAAAGAACTTATTCAAGTAGCTCATTTTACCGCATTAAATGAATGATATACTGGGCTCATCATGCCCAATTAATTTCTGCACAAGAACAAAGGAAAAAATCTTGGTCAGTGACCATGCATGGGAGTGGGAGTGCCTTCCTGGCCAGCATAAGGAATACAGACACTTGTCTATCATCTGACCATTCAATTCATGGAATCCAAACTTGGTTGCTTTCACCCAAAACGAAATAAACTTTAAGTTATACTTTAAAATGCATTAGCTGTGTAACTCATATTAAAATAAGCATCATGTGCAACTTTATTGGGCTTACAATGTCATGCAAACGAGTCTAATGGTAAATGCTGGTGCTTCATTTGTGTTAATATGGTCGTCATCATCAAATAAGAAATCGTATAAATTGAGTAGTGGAATCCTCCGTTTCTTGAGAAAATGTAGACTTGTAATTGGACATTTTTTTTCTATGGATATTTTAGAACTGAAACCACTACCCAATAAAGTGCATGATACGACAAGATTCCCCGCATGTCTTTTACGACCCAAGTGCTTAGGCATATTGCATAATTAATCTTAGCCCCCAGCCATACATACACTCAGACGCCAATCAAAACCGACGACAAAAAACCAAAACAACCACTACATCGAAAACTAGAAACCAAGACCTAAATCCCATCTGCTGCCAAGTTGCAAAATATTTATCAAACGGCACGCCAGAATAAGCTTCTCGGAGAAAGAAAGATCGTACCAATAATAGACCAATTATGTAACAGAGAGGAATATAATTTAGAGGCAATTAAAAAACGGAGGTCCCATTTGGTCATCCCAACATCTCAAGTGTTGGCTTATACTAAGCTATGAGGGAGACCACTCTCCATAATAATAATAATATTATTATAATAGTATGTATATTTTTCATTGAGAATAGTATCTCAATGCTTACAATTTCTCGTCCATTTTTATTAGTTTTACATGTTTGATACCCTTACTACTTGTATGATATTAAAAGGGTGACATGATATTTTTTTTACAAATTTGAAAAATAAAAGATATCATATCCTATATTGTATCCTATAGGTAAAAACAATCTTAATTATACCTTCATAATAATAAATAAAAGATATTAATTTATAATATTGTAAATGTTATATAATTTATAATGGATCAAAACTACTCTACTCATCTTATACATGTCATGGTAAACATTGCTCCCCTATTCCTATTCTCCATCCATATATATGAAAGGAGTGGTTGGTCCTTGGATTGTAAAAATTTATACTTTAGAAAATTTGTTTAGTGTAAAATTTATTTGAAGGTGAAAATGAATGGACAAACTTATTGTATATAATATTTAATTGTTATTATTAAAAATAATATTAATTCAATTTTTAGTAAAGGTTTACCTCATATGAATATAGACACTCTAGATCATATACTAGTTATAGTTCAATGTAAAAGGACAAACAGTTTTAAAGAGAACTCTGGACAAAGCCAAGTTGTGCTATACTTTCTTCGGAAACTTCTATTCGTGTTCCTTTAAAAAACTTTTTGAGAATTACGAAATATTAATATTTTATAATTTACATTAATTATCTTTAATTTTATCAAATACCATAATTATTTAATATAAAATTTTAACAAAAAATGAGATGGTGCATTAATTTATTAAAATAACACGATGATATTTTATACATACCATGGTGTTGCATTAATTTAATATCAAAAGATTAAATAAAATAATTAAAGTGTTATACAAAAATTGAATATATTTATATTAATTTATTAAAATTTAAATACTCAAAAGTATTAGCCGATCACAAATCCCACAATCAATCCCTTGCTTTAACTCTTAAAAACTTTATTTCCTTAATGCACGAATCTTGAACACGAAAGAGAAAAAGAAGGTCTGTTTTTATTTAATCAGTGTCGGTCAATTTAGTCCCCACTGAAATTATAGAAGAATAGTGGCAGGAAGGAAGTAGCTTCCTTCTTCGTCAATGGACATTCCGGACCGGTGACACCCTTCCAGAAAAAAAGCAGCACATGGTTTTCGCCTCCTAGCTGGGAGTTTTCCTCTTCCTCTCGTAATCAGCTCCACCCCCTTTCCCTTTTGCCTCTAGCTATAAAAAAGAATCTCCATTGAACCCCATACCTCAAACCTTCAGTTGTGAATACTGTTTATTTCCGGTTGAAACCTTTCCTAATCTGCTCAACCTTTTTCTACATGGATTCTGCCAACAACATCGGTTCGGAGCCGATCCCGGTTCTGACACCAACCTGCTCTGGGACCCTCGGCCGGCACCTGGCCCGGCGGCTCGTCGAGATCGGCGTCCGCGACGTCTTCTCCGTCCCGGGGGACTTCAACCTCACGCTCCTCGACCACCTTCTGGCCGAGCCGGAGCTGAACCTGATCGGCTGCTGCAACGAGCTGAACGCCGGGTACGCCGCCGACGGCTACGCCCGGGCCAAGGGAGTGGGCGCCTGCGTGGTCACCTTCACGGTCGGCGGGCTGAGCGTGCTCAACGCCATCGCCGGCGCTTACAGCGAGAATCTCCCCGTGATCTGCATCGTCGGCGGGCCCAACTCCAACGATTACGGGACTAACCGGATCCTCCACCACACCATCGGCCTGCCGGACTTTACCCAGGAGCTGAGGTGCTTTCAGACAATCACCTGCACCCAGGTGAAATTCTTATATAATTTTATATCTATTTCTCGGGAATGAAAAATTGCATTTTGTATTTACAGATCTGCACACTAGAAAATTGGAGAATTATCCATCTGTTGATTGGCGGGTCATTCACCCATTGTCTTAATTTATCAGAAAATAAAGAATTGTTGATAGATTTCCACTCTTGCTGCTTAGCTGGGTTTCATGATGTTTTATCATTGACTGATGTTGCAGGCAGTTGTGAATAATTTGGATGATGCCCATGAGCTAATCGACACTGCCATATCGACTGCTCTCAAGGAAAGTAAGCCTGCATACATCAGCATCAGCTGCAACTTATCTGGAATTCCTCACCCGACTTTCGCAAGGGACCCGGTTCCATTCTCCCTGGCACCCAAGTACACTGCTCCTTCCATATCATGTTATAGTGTATATGGGTAAATAGTGCTCATGATTTGTGCTGAAATGACTCTTGCTGGTGCAGGCTAAGTAATCAAATGGGACTTGAAGCAGCGGTGGAGGCGACTGCTGATTTCCTCAACAAGGCCGTGAAGCCGGTGATAATTGGTGGGCCCAAGCTGAGGGTCGCCAAGGCTCAACGGGCCTTCAACGAGCTACTAGAGGCTAGTGGGTACCCAGTGGCTGTCATGCCTTCAGGCAAGGGGCTAGTACCCGAGCACCATCCGCACTTCATTGGTACCTACTGGGGTGCAGTCAGCACGACTTTCTGTGGGGAGATCGTTGAGTCGGCCGACGCCTACATCTTTGTAGGCCCGATCTTCAACGACTACAGCTCGGTGGGATATTCATTGTTGATTAAGAAGGAGAAGTCGGTTATCGTTCAGCGCAACCGTGTGACCATTGGGAATGGCCCTTCGTTTGGATGGGTCTTCATGGCTGACTTTCTGAGTGCCTTGGCAAAGAAGCTGAAGCGGAACACAACGGCCTTTGAGAACTACCAGCGCATCTTTATTCCACCGGGCATTCCTCTGAAGTACGAGAAAGATGAGCCTCTTAGAGTCAATATTCTCTTCAAGCACATCCAAGTAAGTTTTTACCGTTCATTTCCTTATCATCAGTTGAATACTATTTGATTCAGTCAAAGGCTGTGTTTTATTGTTGTACTTATATGGAATCTGCTTGATCTTTGAGCGCTTATTGGACAAGGAAAAAGCGTGCATTTCCATGACAAAATCTTCAAGACATAGTTGATAGGTTCATCATCTTGGGAAATGGGTCAATAAATATGCCATGCTGGTCAATTCTAATGGGTCTTAACTTGTTGCTGACTGATTTAATTTGGCATAGGAAATGCTGAATGGAAGCACTGCCGTTATAGCTGAAACTGGTGACTCCTGGTTCAACTGTCAGAAGCTTCTACTCCCCGAGAATTGCGGGTTAGTGATAGCCCTCCACATTTAGCTGTCATTTTCCATTTCAAGTCTGTCTTTCACATTTGGTATCTGCTAGAACCTGTTTCAATATATTTATTGTAAGCTTGTGGCTTATTGATATTCAGTTACTCTCGTAAGGAGGCATTGCACATTTATAAGAAAAAAAAATCAAACCCCTGCCCAAATTATATTATAGGTATGAGTTCCAGATGCAATATGGATCAATCGGGTGGTCAGTTGGTGCAACATTAGGATATGCTCAAGCTACACCGGAAAAGCGTGTGATTGCTTGTATTGGAGACGGAAGCTTCCAGGTTAGTTATACCTTTTGTAGGGGCGTTGTTGAATCTTCTGCTCACCCAAGTGAGTTCTTGAATGAGTGAAATCGAATAGTTTAAAAGTGATTTTCTTGCAGGCTTCTGATTGATCTATTTTATTCTATTCCTCGCGATCAGGTTACCGCTCAGGATGTTTCCACGATGATTAGATGTGGGCAGAAGTCCATAATCTTCTTGATCAACAACGGAGGCTACACAATTGAAGTCGAGATCCATGATGGACCCTACAATGTGATCAAGAACTGGAACTATACTGGACTTGTTGATGCCATCCACAACGGTGAAGGGAAGTGCTGGACTGATAAGGTAATTTAGCTCCAAGCTTGTCTCACTAACATCTATCTCATCCTTCATAGTTTCAACTGCTCTGAAGGAGATTCGGTATTTTACTGATGGTGCATAATAAACTGAATCAAGCTTTTCAAGAAATAGAATTCCTTCTAGAAAGTGTAACTCTTGTACGGTTGTAAAATGCAGGTCAAGACAGAGGAAGAGCTGGTGGAGGCCATTGGAGCTGCAACTGGACCCGAGAAGGACTCCCTTTGCTTCATCGAGGTCATCGTGCACAAGGACGACACGAGCAAAGAGTTGCTGGAATGGGGATCGCGAGTTTCAGCAGCAAATAGCCGCCCGCCAAATCCTCAGTAGCACTTTGTAATCGTGGGTAATAAAGCAAAACAGTCTGCAAATCTTTAACTATAACATTGAGTAGCTATGCATGTACTAAGAGAGGGTGGGTGATAAATAAGAGTGGGCTTTAGAGCCAGAGGTGTTCCTCAGAATTCGATTGAGTTTGTGCAGCCATCATTGAGTTAAAAGTGTGTAAATTTTCGGTCTGGTTATGTTTGACCAAATCACACTTTAATCCCTATTATTCTAAAATCAACCCTATAACCCAAACATTGAAGGATTTGCCATGATCCCTATAATTTCTAATAAATTTAATTTTCACTTCCTAATTATTTTACACTATATTGTTCTTCCATCATTGTATTTATACAATATAACATAAATAAATTAATTTTGATTTCAATTTTATAAATTAATTTTAATTTTAATAGCAAAACAGGATCCAAAATTACAGAATTCTTAATTGTATTTATTATATTTTTCAAATTTCTTTAAATTTTTTCTATTTCTCTTAATTTACTCGAGTTAACTTATTTTATTTTAAATTTTATTCTACATATTTTCTTATTAAATATCTATTCTCTAATAACGCTACGCGAGAGTTATAATGGCGAACTCGACTATTTTTACACAATTCGTAAATCTTTTTCCGTTTTTCCTAATTCTTATGTTAATAATTTTACGTATACTTCTATTTGGTATTAACGTATGAGTCATTCTACTTTTCTCATTATTAATAATATGTTTTCTAATCATTTTTATATGAAAAATATATCTATATTACCATTCTGTGAATCTTGCTATTCTGGTAAAATTGTTCAACAACCATTTTCTCCCATTAATCATAAGAGCCTTGCCCCACTCGAGCTCATTTATATCAATATATGGGTACTCGCCTCCATTCTCTCTCATATCGGTCATACCTATTATTTATACTTTCTTAATGATTATAGTATTTTTTTTTTTTTGGTTTTACGTAATGAAGTACTGTTCTGACATTCTCTCTGTTTTTCGAGTATTTTATTTACAAGTTAAAAATCAACTCAATTCCAAAATCAAATACTTACAATCTAATGGGGCCAAAAAAGTTGTCCAAATCTTTCCAGTCAGAACAACAAGCCACATGAATCTCTCATAGTATTTCATATACTCATACGCCTCAACAAAATGGTTGTGTTGAATGTAAGCATCGCCATATAGTCGATATAAGTTTTACTCTCCTAAGTCATTCTCATTCTCCTCCTAAATACTAGGATTTTACTTTTGAAACGACCGTATATCTCATCAACCATCTTCCTACTCGGTCTCTTTGGTTTCGTTCTCCTCTTAAGGTACTCACTCATACTATTCCTCATTATAAATCTTTTTGTGTTTTTTGTTGTCTTTGTTTTCCATACCTTCGTCCTTATCTTTCCCACAAATTACAACCCCACTCTTCTCCTTGCATTTTTCTTGGATATCCCTCTAATTATGTAGGTTACCGAGTTCTTGATCCTCGAATTGCTCGCATTTTTATTTCTCGTACCATCCATTTTAACGAGTCTGTCTTCCCTTTCTCTCATGGTCCTCCGCCCATGACTAACCCCATCCATCACTCCATCCCTACTCTCCCGATAACCCCTTATCCCAATGCCGCCCTTGGACTCAAGTATGGTTCCTCCTTCTCCTTTGAGTATACATGAGACTTTTTCACAGGCCTCTCCTATGGGTTCGCCTCCTCCTCCTCTGCCAGTTCCTCGCATGGTCACTCGCTCTTAGGATAACTCTCTCCCTCCCTGACACTTTACTATCAACCCCTCCTTGTTTGTGGCACAAGCACCTCGCACCTTTGCTCAAACTCGCCATCACCCTCTTTGGATGGACGCCATGAAAACTGAACTCTCTGCACTTCTTCACAATCATACGTGAGATTTGGTTTCTTCTCCTCCTAATCGTCCCGTTATTGGCTGCAAGTGGGTTTAAAAGATTAAGGAAAATTCTGATGGTACAGTTGCTCGACATAAGACTTACCTCGTTGCCAAAGGTTTCTCCTAGCAACCGGGTCTGGATTATGATGCCACATTTAGTCTAGTCATCAAGCCTATCACTATTCAGGTCATCCTCTCCATTGCGGTCTCTTCCAATTGGCCTATCCGTCAATTGGACATCAATAATGCTTTCCTACATGGTCATCTTACCGAGGAAGTCTACATGTCTCAACCACCTGAGTTCTCTGACCCTGTTTATTCTCATCATATGTGTCGCCTTCGAAAGTCACTCTATGGACTCAAACAGGCTCTATGTGCCTGGTTCCTCCGCCTCATTTGCTTCCTTCAAACTCTAGGTTTTTGTGGTGCTATTGCTGATAGCTATCTCTTCATTTACCACACTTCTCATTCTATTATATTTTTGTTTGTCTATGTTGATGATCTCTTCATCATGGGCTCACCCAATGCTCCTGTCGAGTCCATTATTCGTGCTCTTCAGGCTGAATTTTCCAATAAGGATTTGGGTACGCTACACTGCTTCCTCGACATTGAAGTCAAGCACTTCTCTCAAGGTATTTACCTTATCCAAACCAAATATATTAATGTTTTTCTCTCTAAAGCTGCCATGACTACTTGTTGGCCAGTCTCTACTCCCATTAGCTTTGACACCTGTTTGTCTGCTCTTACGGGCAATTTACTCTCTGATCTAACCCAATATCATTAGATTGTAGGTTTTCTTCAATATCTCACTCTTACTTGACCTGATATTACTTATGTTGTTCACCAAGCATGTCAGTTTATACACCAACCCACAAATACTCATTGGACTGCCGTTAAGCGTATCCTTCGCTATCTCCAAGGTACTACCCACATTGGCTTGACTCTTTTGCATTACTCACCTCATGATCTGCATTGTTTTTCTGATGCCGATTGGGCCGGCAACCCTGGTGATTGTCACTCTGTTAGTGGATTTGTCATTTTTCTGGGTCGTAATCTGATGTCATGGAGCTCCCATATGCAATAAGGAATTAGCTAGCATATTAGACTCCCCACTCCATCTTTGGTTGAATGAACCATTTTTTATCTCTAAAATATAACGTACTACACATTTTTCCTAACCTAAGATTGCCATATTGTTTCATTTGATATCAACGGTATCCTCTTTTATCCTTTCTCACTCCCAACTATCTGTCACGTATTATTAGCCAAGTTATGAGGTACTTGTTTTTCCATTTCCCCCGTGTGGTTACGATTCCAATCTTCTTTCAAATTTGACGACTAGATCCTAATCAGAGGTTGATCGAAATGGAGTAGAGACCACTAAAGTTATTATTATTCAATGCGATACATATTGAGTCGGGCCATTTTTTATTTTTTATTTACAGTTGGTTATCTATTCCCTCCGGCATTATTTCTTTCTCGTGTATCACAACACTTTAAGATATTATCTCATACGAGTCGATATCCACCATCTTTGGTATAAATAGTTTGTTGGCTACACCCGACGTGTAAACTCCGCTCTTTGGAGTTAAGGAAAATTGGGAAAAGAATCGGTCAAACCGAGTGAGAAAACTAAACCGGTTCACAAACCCGATCATTAGAGAACGGGCAATTTGGGAAATTTATAACTCCGGTGACCCAAGGGATTCATAAAAACCTTGGAAAAGAACCTTAGAACAAATTGGAAGAGAAAAACCAGACTGGTTCGGATGAACCGGATCCAAGTCGAATTGAACCGGTCTGTGAACTGAGCCAGTTTATGACCCAAGGAAATTTATGGATCATGAGTGACTAAAATTGAAATCAAAATCGGCTGTGTTGGAAAGTTGAAATTGGGAAAAAATTGGGAAAAATTGGGGATTTCAAAAATTCAAGGGACTAAAATGCAATTTGATAAAATTGAGGGCCAATTGGGCATGATAAGAGTGTTGGAGAACCAATTGAGCAAATTTTAGAATTTTTGGGGTAAAACTTACCATTTTTGTTAAGGTGGGGGCAAAATGGTAATTTTAGAAAAATTGAGGACCAAATTGGGAATTTGGGAAACTTGAATCCCTTTTTGTGAATTTGAATAAATTGAGGTCCCAAGGTGAATTTTAAAAGTTTCGGGACTCAATTTAGAGAAAAACCAGCAATTAGGGCCTAAAGAGTAAACCCCGCACTTTTGAGTTAAGAAAAACCGGAAAAAGAACCGGTCAAACAGAATAAGAAAACAGAGTCGGTTTACATTTGGGAATAAGTAATATGGAAATTTACAACTTTCGGGTGATCCAAAGGGTTCATTAAACCTTGGAAAAAAAACTTAAGACAAACTAGAAAACAAAAATCAAATTGGTTAAGGTGAACTAGATTCCATAAAAACTTCAAAGTTAAGCGTACTTGCTCAAGAGTAGCCATAAATAGCCATAAATTAATATATATGTTTAATTATTATAATTAAGACCAATAATTTAATACCCAAATTAAATTATTAGAATTAATACAAATAATTTAATACCGAAATTAAATTATTGAAATTAATACCAATAATTTATGGTAATATTAATAATAGTAATAAATTTCTCCCATTTAACACACGGTTTTAAAGAGGTCATCCCCATTCATTCTCCTCACACCCGAACACTTCTCTCTCTCTTCTGCTCCATTTCCCAGTGAAGCTTAAACTAGAGCTTCGACTTGAACATTTTTCTTAACCTCGTAAGGAGAGGTCAGGCTCTTTAGAACCGGGGAGAAATTAGCTATCGGATAGCAAACTCCAATCAATCTGAGAATCACTAGACAAGCATCGATATGATGGAACAGTGAAGCAGCTCCCGCGGACCGAAGGTGCCCTATTTCGGTGAAGCTGAAATTGGCCATTTTGAGCCCTTCTCAGACCAAACCAAGCCCTCCCAACACTTCCTCAACACTTCCACGGCCAAATTAGGATTGAAAGGTAAGCCAATTCGACTCCTCTCTACAATTTCTGGCCGGTGCTAGAGAGAGAACCGACGGAATTTCAATGATGAAATTCTAACTCAATTCGGCATCAATTGATGTGATTCTTGATTCTAGGATGATCCTCAAGATGAGAGCTATCTGCCCAAATCGAAAGCTCGGACCGCCATGCCCTCACCGGTGAGAAATCGAAGCTTTCTCTCTCTACAGTCTATTTTCCGACGAAGCTCCGTTTGAGCTCATTTCAGCGATAAAATCTGCTATTCAAAGTTTCTTAGAATCGTATGAAAATGCAGGAACTCAATTTCAACTTCAATTTCAATAATTAGAAGTGTTTAATCGGTCAATTTGATGAAATCATATTCGGTAGTGTTGAAGAGTTGAAATTGGGGAAAAAATTGGGGATTTTCGAAATTCAAAGGGCCAAAATGCAATTTTATGAAATTGAGGGTCAATTGGGCATGAAAATAATGTTGGAGGACCAATTGAGGATTTTTGGAATTTTTGGGGAAAAACTTACCATTTTTGTAAAAGAAGTGCAAAATGGTAATTTTGGAAAAATTAGGGGACCAAATTGGAAATTTGGGAAATTAAACCCCTTTTTGGTGAAATTGAATAAATTGAGGTCCCAGGATAAATTTTAAAAGTTATGGGACTCAATTTGACGAAAAACTGACATTAGGGACTTAAAGTTAAAGAGAAATAACTTTAGGGACCTAATTACAAATAACTAAAAGTTTGGGTTTTCTCATTCATTGGAAATGAATGAAGGCTATTATGCCGAGTAATAATGAACAAGGATGTTCATATCGTGTAGGAACATGGTTTGTGCATGCACGATATGAACATTGTTTCACGTTCCTACACGATATGAACATTGTTTGTGCATGCACTATGAGTACGGGATCATCAAGACGTCCATGAGGGGTAGTGATGCATCCTAAGGGCACTGGACGACCTGGTGGCTATAAGGGCAGTTTGTCGTTCCAGGTGTCTGTGCGAAATTTGGAGTAGCACCAAGTGCATGAGACCGGGGTGGGGACATGATGAGGTCTCTATACTCATACGGACACGAAGAAGTGATTTTGGGATTGTGGGTCGGATGTCACGTACATCCACTCATTCCCAGGGTAGAAGTGGTTATACTTCTATCCGGGTGGCAGGAAAAGTCGCTTCGAAGCCACTAGTGGGTTCAGTAGTGATATTGACTTACAAATGTGTGTAACCTTCATGATGAAGGATGTGTGTTGGGTGATGACACACCTGGTAAATAAGAAATTGTGGAAAAACCTGAATTTTTTAAATGAAGGGATTTTTGAAAAGAAAGGAGTCTGGCACACTCCATATAAATGTTTTTCTTAAAAGTTAAAAGTAGACTTTTGAAAACCCATTCACTGAGTAGTCGTACTCACCCCCTCCCTTATATCCCTTTCAGGAAATCTTGGAAAGCCTACCCTGAAAGACCATCAACTAAGATGCCTGTAAGACAGGTATGTAAAGTTTAAAATTTCATGCAGTTTTGATTATGCTATTCCAAGAAATGGTGCAGGTTTAAAGGATGCCTTACTTTTTATGGATTATGATAAGAGGAAATCCTTTAATAAATTGGGAGAGTGGCGGGTTGTTCACGGGGATCCGACCAAAATTGGGCCGGGGCGTGACAACTAAAGTGGTATCAGAGCCTGTTTCCTCGAATACATAATTAAGACTAGAAAATATAGTAACTAATAGGACTTATCCTAAAATTTTCAGATGGCTCCTAGGAGAGGAACCAAGAAAACTTTGAATGGCTCTACTCAACACCCTACCTCTATAGGGAGACAACCCTAGAAACTTCCCAAATGCTTGAGACCGGGGTGAAATGTCAAAAGACCAAATGGGGAAGTATCTTAGAGAATGGTGCTAGGACCTATTGGTGGCACAGCTCTATGTATGGAGGAAGACGTTTATCAAGAATTCCATAGCTCCTTAGTTATTTTGCAACCATTTCCTGTGATAGGGCTGAAAGTCTAATCTTTTGTATCCCCCTATTAATAAAATACTCTAATTCTCAAAACTCTCTCTCCTGATGATGCAATCTTGTTAGGAATATGGCCTAAGGAAAATAAAGCAAACCCACACTATCCTGGAAGCTAAGGAAAAGTTACTTCCCAGTTATGGAAGATGAATCAGGGAATTAAGAAACCTAGGAAGACTCTTACTATGACTCTTTAGTAAAGGAGATTCAATAAGAAAACTGTCAAAGTGATCAGACTCAAAGAACGATAGATCACCAAACCAATAGTAACCCTAGAAATTTCCTACTCGAAGGAAAGAAGGGACCATAACAATTCATGTAAAGGAATAACCTATTACAAGTATGAACAATTGAGACATTACTTGAAGAAGTGCCTAACCCTACTAAGGACAAGTACCAAGATAAACTATCATAGGTGTAAGAAAAGAAGGGGTGTTTCACACCTCATAAATTCAGGGTAATAACTCCTCAAAGGCCATGAAGGACTAGGGACCGAAACCATGGAGCTGGCTAAGTAAGCGGTTCACCAAGAGGTTAAGAAATGACGAGGTAAATGCAAAATTTAAATTTCTTCTTAAGAAGGTCAACCCGAGAAAGATATCTCAAGAGTAGGGATAAGGTACATGGGAAGTATATCTAGAACCCTCTCATAAGAGGCAAACATAGAGAAACATCCTCTGGAAACTCTAGAAAATGGCACAATGAGAGTGAAGAAGAGAAGGAATACGCTGGGAAAGGGAACTCTGGAGGGATGCATACAACTAAGTACCTTGAAGGAATCATTGGATTGGTAGATGGACATAACATGAAGTGCAAGGCACCAACCCACCATTAGAAACTTCTTGATGGAAAGATGTATTGGAGGCCAATTATGACCTGCCTTGGAAGAGTAATAGAGCCAAATAATGGGATGTATTGGAATGAATCACCTTGGAAAAAGTAATGAAGCCAAATAGGGTCAAGGAGAATAAATGACACCCTAAGAAAGACCGGGAGGTAAAAAGAACTACACCCTAAAAAGGTCAGTGAGATGGATGTTAAGGACAGGAGGACTCGAGAAACAACTGCCCTAAGAAACTTAGACCAAACAAATGGTGGAGGCAAAGTAGTTAATGAACAAATACTCGGGAAAGCCATAATGTAAGTTCTAACAAAGAAGAGAGAAGCGGAAAAGGTCAAATACTTGGAAAAAGAAGAATGCATGAAATCCTTAAAAGGACCAAAGGCCAATTAATGACTAAACTCAAGCCAAGAAAGGAATAGGCAAGCCTCTCCCACAATGATCCTGAAACAAGGAAGATTTGTACACTCTCTAAAGAAATAGATAGGTACTGGGTATGAATAAGGATGCAAATAGAGCATAAAAGATGTGCCTACAAGATTTGAGGAGTAAAGGTAAATAGGAGAAGATGACATCAAGGGATGTCATTTAAGGGTAGAAATCCCCTAGAGCAAATGTAAGAAAAGAATGTTAGGGGAAAGGCAAGGAATCCTACCAAGGAAGGAAACCCCAAAAAGACATGTGTATCCCAATTAAGCGAAAATGGAACCAACCCTTATTTAGGAAATGTTTTCCAAGGAAGGAAGTATTGTAATGGTCCAGTATGACATGTTTGGAGAGAATAGGAGAACCATGTAGAAAGAGGAAAATTAGTAACGGCGGACAGCCAAAGATAATGAACAAAATTGGGAGTGAACCTTCCCAAGCAAAGTAATCGACACATAGATCGAAAGAAATTATTGTAAAATGAAGAATCATGAAGTGATTTATGAGCAAGTGAAAGTGGATTAAGGAAAAAGGAAGTCATTGAATAAGGGATGTCACTAAAGAAGAGAAAGGACATAAGAAGGGAAAAAAAATCCTCGTATGTCAATAATCATCAGGAAACCCAACGATTGGAATTGAAAGGACCCAATAAAAATATTTGGAAAGGATGAGTAGGTAAGAGAAATCCATGCGGTTATGTGAGACACAACTTCAAAGGCATGATGGATGAGAGGATAACGATAAAAAGGATGGTTGAGGAATGCTATCTAAAGAAAAGAGGGATGAAGTTATATTATCCCTTAAAGGTAAAAAAAAAAAAAAAAGCTAAGAGAGACCCCCAAGGAGATGTTCTAGAAATCTAATGGACAATGACAAGTCCTAGAAAATACCATGCTGTAAGGGCATGTAAGCCCAACAACCCAAGGAGAATATGACTCAAAGTAAGGAAAAGTCAGCAAATAAGCATGATGAGGTCAAATATAACAATTTGGACTGAAGTTATAATAGACAACGAATGGAGGAAGAGTTGAAATGGAATGAAAAGGTGGTGATAAAGAAATCCATAGAAATAAGTACGAAATGCTCTATAGGACGACGAGCTAAGGTTTTAATTGATCAAGCAGTTCACTAGACACGAAAATGGTTAGTTATCTTAGAATTCCCAATCTTGAGTACAGGACCTCAAGGGGAAGAATGTTGCTCTAAGCAAAGAGAGAGACAAAATCTAAGAACATACCCTAAGGTAAGGTATGTCTAGTTATTATGACAAACTCCATGGAGGGAGTAAATAATATTAAGGAAAAGGAATTTCTTAAGCGAATGTTGTAAAAGTGACTAATTTCAAGGATGAGAGAAAAGTTTGTATCTTAAGCAAACACCAAAGGGGCATCAAAGGAAATGATTGCTCATGCAAGGATGTTAACTAAGGTTTGGGGACAAAACTCCTAAAAGGAGGGAAGAGTTGTAAACCCGCACTTTTGAGTTAAGGAAAACTGGGAAAATAACCGATCAAACCGAATAAGAAAACCGAGCTGGTTTACATTTGGGAATAAGCAATATGGAAATTTACAACTTTCGGTTGATCCAAAGGGTTTATTAAACCTTGGAAAAGAAACTTAAGACAAACTAGATAACAAAAACTAAATTGGTTCAAGTGAACTAGATTACATAAGAACTTCAAAGTTAAGTATGCCTGGAGAGTAGTGTGACGATGGGTGACCTCCTGGGAAGTATGATCTTTTTGTAACTCGAAATTTCGGTCAAAAATTTTTATGCGAACATCTTATCATAAATAGCCATAAATTAATATATATATATATATATATATATAATTATTTGTATTAATACCCAAATTAAATTATTAGAATTAATATAAATAATTTAATACTTAAATTAAATTATTGAAATTAATACCAATAATTTATGGCAATATTAATACTAGTAATAAATCTATCCCATTTAATACACGGTTTTACACCTATATAAAGAGGTAATCCCCATTCATTCTCCTCACACCTGAACACTTCTCTCTCTCTACTGCTCCATTTCCCGGTGAAGCTTAAACTAGAGCTTAAACTTGAACATTTTTCTTAACCTCGAAAGGAGAGGTCAGGCTCTTTAGAACCGGAGAGAAGTCAACTATCGGATAGAAAACTCCAATCAATCCGAGAATCACTAGAGAAGCGTCGACATGATGGAACAGTGAAGCAGCTCCAGCGAATCAAAGCTGCCCTATTTCGGTGAAGCTGAAATCGGCCATTTTGAGCCCTTCTCATACAAAACCAAGCCCTCTCAACACTTTCTCAGCCCTCCCACGGCCGAATTAGGACTGAAAGGTAAGCCAATTTGACTTCTCTCTGCAATTTCCGGCCGGTGCTAGAGAGAGAACTGACGGAATTTCAATGATGAAATTCTAACTCAATTCAACATCAATTGATGCGATTATTGATTCTAGGATGATCCTTAAGATGAGAGCTATCTGCCCAGATTGAAAGCTTAGACCACCATGCCCTCACTGGTGAGAAATCGAAGTTTTCTCTCTCTATAGTCTATTTTCCGGCGAAGCTCCATTTGAGCTCGTTCCGGCGTTAAAATCTGTGATTCAAAGTTTCTTAGAATCGTATGAACATGCAGGAATTCAATTTCAACTTCAATTTCAATAATTAGAAGTGTTTGATCGGTCAATTTGATGAAATCATATTCGGTAGTGTTGAAGAGTTAAAATTGGGGGGAAATTAGGGATTTTTGAAATTCAAAGGGCCAAAATGCAATTTTATGAAATTGAGGGTCAATTGGGCATGAAAATAATGTTGGAGCACCAATTGAGGAATTTTGGAATTTTTGGGGGCAAAACTTACCATTTTTGTAAAAGAAGGGCAAAATGGTAATTTTGGAAAAATTGGGGGACCAAATTGGAAATTTGGGAAATTAAACCCTTTTTTTGGTGAAATTGAATAAATTGAGGTCCCAGGATAAATTTTAAAAGTTATGGGACTCAATTTGACGAAAAACTGACATTAGGGACTTAAAGTTAAAGAGAAATAACTTTAGGGACCTAACTGCAAATAACTAAAAGTTTGGGTTTTCTCATTCATTGGAAATGAATGAAGGCTATTATGTAGAGTAATAATGAACAAGAATGTTCATATCGTGTAGGAATGCGAAATACCGGGAACGCCAGCATGGACGAGCTCGCGTGAATACAAAAAACCGGTCGAGCGGAATTCACTGCGTTAACGGGTGAGTGGGTTTACTAACATCATAACCGGTTGGGATGATGAGCACAACTTAAAATTTAAAAACCACTTACCGGTTGTGAGTGGGTTTACTAAAATCATACTCGGTTGGGATGATAAGCACAACTTAAAATTTTAAAACCACTTACCGGTTGTGAGTAGGAATTTTATATCATACTCGGTTGGGGTTGATAAGTACCTCGGTATAAAAACCCACTGCTTAGTGGTATTTTTAATCATCACTACTTAGAGAAAGTGATGTGAAAGTTATGCGGAAAAATTACTTACTGGTTGTAAGTAGATCATGCCCGGTTGGTATGATGAGACTTCCTCGAAGGAAGTTGAAAACCCGTTCATCGGTTATGAACGGAGATGTCCTTATACCGGTTGGTATAATGGACAGTGAAAACCTATTTTGTCAGAAGTGTTCTCCCCTGACTGTGTGCCAATGCTTAAACTATTTGGGAGACCTTCTTGACGGGAGCTCGAATAGCTCTTATAGGCTGGGGGCCTCGATTTTGGAACTTGAGGGCTAGAATGCCCAGTTTTTTGAAAATCTCGTACAATGGGCCCAAGGCCAGTTGGCACGAGTAGGAGCTCGTAAACAAACATGATATATCTGCCATAAAACTTAATAAGTGAATTGTTTGGCCATGGTACCAAGATAGGACCGACATACTCAGTCAACTAGTGGCAGTGCGACATGACAGGTCGACGGACTAGTCAAGACAAACAACGACGGGTTGAGTTGAGAGTCGGGGCCGTTGGACCAGTGGTACCACATATTACATGGCTTGATTAGAAAAATTTTTTGTGCATGCACTATGAGTACGAGATCATCAAGATGCCCATGAGGGGTAGTGATGCGTCCTAAGGGCACTGGACGACCTGGTGGCTATAAGGGCAGTTCATTGTTCCAAGTGTCTATGCAAAATTTGGAGTAGCACCAAGCGCATGAGACCGGGGTGGGGACATGATGAGGTCTCTATACTCATACGGACACGAAGAATTGATTTCAGGATTATGGGTCAGATGTCACGTACATCCACTCATTCCCAGGGTAGAAGTGGTCATACTTCTATCCGGGTGGCAGGAAAAGTCGCTCCGAAGCCACTAGCGATTTTAGTAGTGATACTGACTTGCGAATGTGTGTAACCTTCATGATGAAGGATGTGTGTTGGGTGATGACACACCGTGGTAAATAAGAAATGGTGGGAAAACCCAAATTTTTTAAATGAAGGGATTTTTGAAAAGAAAGGAGTCTGGCACACTCCATATAAATGTTTTTCTTAAAAGTTAAAAGTAGACCTTTGAAAACCCATTCACTGAGTAGTCGTACTCACCCCCTCCCTTATATCCCTTTCAGGAAATCCCGGAAAGCCTACCCTGAAAGACCATCAACTAAGATGCTTGTAAGACAGGTATGTAAAGTTTAAAATTTCATGTAGTTTCGATTATGCTATTCCAGGAAATGGTGCAGGTTTAAAGGACGCCTTACTCTTTATGGATTTTGATAAGGGGAAACCCTTTAATAAACTAGGAGAGTGGTGGGTTGTTCACAAGGATCCGACCAAAATTGGGTCGGGGCGTGACATAAAGTAAATGAAAAAGAACTGTAGGGACCAAATTGCAAACATTTAAAAAGTTAGATATTTTTAGACATACATGATGAATGAAGGCTATCAAGCCAAATGATAATGAACAAAGATGTTCACACCGTATAGGAACATTAGATATCGGGAATGCCAGCTGAGACAAAACTCGCAAGGGATGAAAGTCGATTTAAAGGAAATACACTGCACGATCGGGTGGGTGAGATATTTAATATCATACCCGATTGGGATGATAAGCACATCGTAAATGAAAACCCACTACTAAGTGGTATTTTAACCATCACACATGTGAGGAGTGATGTGAAAATTATGAGTAAAAACTACTTATTGGTTGTAAGTAGATCATATCCGGTTAGTATGATGGAACTTCCTAGTAGGAAGTGGAAAACCCATTTATCGGTTATAAGCGGAGATGTCCTCATACTCAATTGGTGGGGTGGATGACTGAAAAGTTTATTTTGTCGGAAGTGCTCTCTCTTGATTGTGTACCACTGCTTAAAAGTTTTGGGAGACCTTCTTGATGGGAGCTCGAATAACTCAGTTAGGTCGGAGGCCTCTATTTTGGAACTTGGGAACTAATATTCCCAATTTTGAAAATCTTGAACAGTGGGTCCTAGGCAATTGGCACGAGCAGTAGCTTGTAAACAATGAATCTCCTTTGCTAAAAGGGTCATGGTAAGAGTCTTCCTAGGTTTCTTAATTCCCTGATTCATCTTGCATAACCAGGATGTAACTTTTCCTTAGCTTCTAGGATAGTGTGGGTTTGCTTTATTTTCCTTAGGCCATATTCCCAACACAATTGCATCATCAGGAGAGAGAGTTTTGAGAATTTGAGTATTTTATTAACAACGGGATACAAAAGATTAGGCTTTCAGCCCTATCACAGGAAATGGTTGCAAAATAACTAAGGAGCTATGGAATTCTTGATAAACATCTTCCTCCATACTTAGAGTTATGCCATCAATAGGTCCTAGCACCATTCTCCAGGATACTTCCCCATTTGGTCTTTTGACATTTCAGCCCGGTCTCAAGCATTTGGGAAGCTTCTAGGGTTGTCTCCCTACGGAGGTAGGGTGTTGAGTAGAGCCATTCCAAGTTTTTTTGGTTCCTCTCTTGGGAGCCATCTGAAAATTTTAGGATAAATCCTATTAGTTAATATATTTTCTAGTCTTGATTATGTATTTGAGGAAACAGGCTTTGATACCACTCTAGTTGTCATGCCCCGACCCGGTTTGGTCGGATCCCCATGATCAACCCGCCACTCTCCTAGTTTATTAAAAGATTTCCCCTTATTGTAAACCATAAAAAGTAAGGCATCATTTAACCTGCACCTTTTCCTAGAATAGAATAATCAAAACTGCATAAAATTTTAAACTTTACATACCTGTCTTACAGGCATCTTAGTTGACGGTCTTTAAGGGGAGGCATTCCGGGATTTCTTGAAAGGGATATAAGGGAGGGGGTGAGTACGACTACTCAGTGAATGGGTTTTTAAAAGTTTTTTACTTTTAAGAAAAAAATTTATATGGAGTGTGCCAGACTCCTTTGTTTTAAAAAATCCCTTCATTTTAAAATTTAGTTTTTTCCAGCATTTATTATTTACCACGATGTATCATCACCCAACACACATCCTTCATCATGAAGGTTACACACATTCGCAAGTCAGTATCACTACTGAACCCGCTAGTGGCTTCGGAGCGACTTTTCCTACCACCCGGATAGAAGTACGACCACTTCTACCCTAGGAATGAGTGGATGTACGTGACATCTGACCCACAATCCCGAAATCACTTCTTCGTGTCCGTATGAGGACAGAGACCTCATCCTGTCCCCGCCCCGGTCTCATGCGCTTGGTGCTACTCCAGATTTCGCACAGACAGCTGGAAGGACGAACTGCCCTTATAGCCACCAGGTCGTCCAGTGCCCTTAGGACGCATCACTACCCCTCATGGGCGTCTTGATGATCCCATACTTACAGTGCATGCACAAACAATGTTTTCTCATACTGCCATGTAATTTGTGGTGCCACTGGTCCAACGGCCCCGACTCTCAACTCAACCCGCAGTTGTTTGTCTTGACTGGTCCGTCAACCTGTCATGTCGCACTGCTGCTAGTTGACTGAGCATGTCGGTCCTATCTTGGTACCATGGCCAAATAATTCGTTTATTAAGTTTAATGGCACATATATCATGTTCATTTACGAGCTCCTGCTCGTGCCAACTGGCCTTGTGCCCACTGTACGAGATTTTCAAAATTGGGCATTTAGCCCCCAAGTTCCAAAACCGAGGCCCCCGGCCTATCAGAGCTATTTGAGCTCCCGTCGAGTAGGTCTTCCAAATAGTTTAAGTATTGGCACACAGTCAAGGGAGAACACTTCTGACAAAATAGGTTTTCACTGTCCATTATACCAACCGATATAAGGACATCTCCGTTCATAACCGATGAACGGGTTTTCAACTTCCTTCGAGAAAGTCTCATCATACCAACCGGATATGATCTACATACAATTGGTAAGTAGATTTTCCGTAAAATTTTCACATCACTTCTTCTAAGTGGTGATGATTAAAATACCACTAAATAGTGGATTTTTATACCGAGGCACTTATCATCCCCAATCGGGTATGATATATAATCCCACTCACAACCGGTAAGTAGTTTTTAAATTTTAAGTTGTGCTCATCATCCCAACCGAGTATGATGTTAGTAAACCCACTCACAACCGGTAAGTACTTTTTATCTTTAAGTTGTGCTCACCATCCCAACCGGGTATGATGTTAGTAAACCCACTCACCCGTTAATGCCGTGAATTCCACTAGACTGGTTCTTGGTATTCACACGAGCTTTTCCTTGCTAACATTCCCGGTACTTTGTGTTCCTACACGATATGAACATATTGGTTCATTATCCTTCGGCCTAATCGCCATCATTCATTCCAAATGAATGAGAAAGTCAAACTTTCATTTATTTGCAATTAGGTCTCTAAAGTTATTTCTCTTTAACTTTAAGTCCCAAATGCCAGTTTTTCCTCAAATTGAGTCCCAAAACTTTTAAAATTTATCATAGTACCTCAATTTATTCCATTTCACAAAAAGGGGTTTAATTCCCCAAATTTCCAATTTGGTCCCCCAAATTTTCCAAAATTACCATTTTGCCCTTCCTTTACAAAAATGGTAAATTTTGCCCCAAAAATTTCAAAATTCCTTAATTGGTCCTCCAACATTATTTTCATGCCCAATTGACCCTCAATTTCATAAAATTTCATTTTGGTTCTTTGAATTTCAAAAATCCCCAATTTTCCCCCAATTCCAACTTCTTAACATAGTTGAATTTGATTTTATCAAGTTGACCCATCAAACGTTTCCAATTGTTGAAATTGAAATTGAAATTGAAATTGAGTTTGTACATGTTCATACGATTCTTCAGAAATGTGAATCACAAATTTTAATGTCGGGATGAGCTCAGACGGAGCTTCGCTAGAAAATGAACTATAGAGAGAGAAAGCTTCGATTGCTCACTGGTGAAGGCACGCGGTTCGAGCTTTCGATCTAGGCAGATAGCTCTCGTCCTGAGGTTCATCCTAGAATCAAGAATCGCATCAATTGATGCGGAATTAGATTAGAATTTTGTCATTGAAATTCGGTCGATTCTCTCTCTAGCACCGATAAAAAATTGTAAAGGGGAGTCGAATTGGCTTACCTTTCGATCCTAATTCAGCCATGGAAAGGCTGAGGAAGTGTTGGGAGGGCTTGGTTTGGCCTGAGGAGGGCTTGAAATGGCCGATTTCAACTTGGCCGAAATAGGGCAGCTTCGGTCCGCCGGAGTTGCTTCACTATTCCATCATGTCGGCGCTTCTCCAACGATTCTCAGATTGACTGGAGTTTGCTATTAGATAGTTGTCTTCTCCCCAGTTCTAAAGAGCCTGACCTTTGTTCAAGTCGAAGCTCTGGTTTGAGCTTTACTGGGAAATGGAGTAGTAGAGAGAAAGAGAGAAGTGTTCAGGTGTGAGGAGAATAAAATGGGGATAACCTCTTTATATAGGCGTAAAACCCGTGTATTATATGGGTGAGATTTATTACTAGTATTAATATTGCCATAAATTATTGGTATTAATTCCAATAATTTAATTTCGGTATTAATTCCAATAATTTAATTTCGGTATTAATTCCAATAAATTAAATTTCGATATTAATTCCAATAAATTAAATTTCGATATTAATTCCAATAAATTAAATTTTGATATTAATTCCAATAATTTAATTTCGGTATTAAATTATTTGTATTAATTCTAATAATTAAATATATATTAATTTAAGGCGTACATACAAATTTTTGACCGAAATTTCGGGTTACAAAAAAATTCATACTTCCCAAGAGGTCACCCATCCTCACACTACTCTCAAGCAATCACGCTTAACTTTAAATTTCTTATGGAATCTAGTTCACCTAAACCACTTTGGTTTTTATTTTCTAATTTGTCTTAAGTTTCTTTTCCAAGGTTTAATGAACCCTTTATATCATCCCGAGAGTTGTAAATTCCCAACTTGCCCGTTCAGAAATAATCGGATTGCAAATAAATGAAAAGTTTAGGGACCTAATTGCAAATAAATAAAATATTTGGTTATTTCATTCATTTATATTGTGTAGGAACACGAAGTATTGAGAATGCCACCTAAGACAAGTTCGCGTGAAGGCACAAGCCGGTTAATAGGAAATTCATTGCACTATCGGGTGAGTGAGATTTTTTTTCATACCCGATTGAGATGATAAGCACCTCGAAAATGAAAACCCAATACTAAGTGGTATTTTAACCATCACACCTGAGAGAAGTAATGTGAAAATTACGCGGAAAAACTACATATCGGTTGTAAGTAGATCATACCCAGTTGGTATGATAAAACTTCTTGAAAGGAAGTAGAAAACCCACTTATCGGTTATAAGCGAAGATGTCCTCATACCCAATTGGTGTGATGAATGGTTAAAAGTTTATTTTGTCGGAAGTGCTCTCCCCTAACTATGTGCCACTGCTTAAATGTTTTAGGAGACTTTCTTGAGAGAAGCTCGAATAGCTCAGATAGGCTAGAGACCTAGGTTTTGGAACTTGGGGCTAATATGCCCGATTTTGAAAAAATCTCGTACAATGGGCTTTGGGCCAATTGACACGAACAGGAGCTCGTAAACAAACATAAGTTTAAGCCATGAAATCATTAAAT
Organism: Trapa incisa; assembly: GCA_030064435.1. NCBI lineage: Eukaryota > Viridiplantae > Streptophyta > Magnoliopsida > Myrtales > Lythraceae > Trapa > Trapa incisa. Next base: position 17,538,148 of record CM057771.1, read on the forward strand.
GAATGAATTGTTTGTCCATGATACCAAGACAGGACCGTCATACTTGATGGACTAACAGCAGTGCAACACGACAAGTTTACAGACCAGTCGAGATAAACAGCTGCAGGTCGAGTTGGGGGTCGGGGCCATTGGACTAGTGGCACCACAGATTATATGGCTTATGTGAAAATTTATTGATTTGTTCATGCACTGAGTTGCGGGACCTTCAAAACACCCAAGAGGGGTAGTGATGTGTCCTAGGGCTACTAGACGACATGGTGGATATAAGGACAGTTAGTCGTGCTAGCAATCTTGGAAGCTCAACATAGCTTCATGCGCATGAGACCGAGTTGGGGTCGAGATGAGGTCTCTGTCCTCATATGGATACGGAGTTTTGTTATAGGATTGAGGGTCGGATGTCATGTACATCCACTCATTTTCAAGGTAGAAGTGGACGTGTTTCTATCTAGGTGGCCGGTAGAGTCACTCCGACGCTACAAGTGGGTACAATGGACGTGTTGACCTATGAATATGTTTCCTTTCATGATTAAGGGCGTGTGTTGGTTGATAAATACACTAATTATGATTGTGGATTGAGAAATGGTTATGAAAATTGAGATTTTGAAAATAAGAAATTTTAAAGAAATTAAGGAGTCTAGCACACTCTAATTTAAAATTGAAACTATGTTATTTCATAGAACAAGGTTGAAATTACGTTTGGCTTATCTTGAGTTAAAGAAGGGGGAAACCACTGTTAAACCAAGGGAGCGGTGGATTGTTAACGGAAATCCGACCAAATAGGATCGGGGCATGACATTTTTCCACACTCAATGAGTCGTAGAATTCACCACTCTCCTTAAATTTTTTTTAGGAAGAAAAAGACCACCTGAGAGTTTCCCTCGCCAAGTCTCGAACATATGTATGAATTATAATTTCAGTTTTTAATAATGTCATTTCAAGGAACATAACAGGTAATACGTCTGACTATTTACGATTTAGGGGAGTAGTGTCTACTCGAAGTCTAGGATAGTGAAGGTTACGATCAAATCGATTCGGTACGTGATACTATCTTTCTATTAATTACTAACTTTCGAAATTCTCCTTTATTTGTATTTTTTTTTTGCCGTTCAACACACAAAAAAATTATTTTTATGTCAATACCATGACAATTTTTTACTTTTTGTTAAATTGGGTCATAGCGAGTGATCAAATCAAATTATTTTCAAACTATTTTCTAATTTTAGATTAAGATTTAATATAAATATTGTTATCTCTATTGAGATTACGAGAAAATAATACAAATAATATTGAAAATAAGAATACTAAATGAAAATATATCTAAAATGGAAAAAATGAAAATATAATGGTTATAATATAATTAATATATAAATTTATACGTATATATTTTACACTATTTATTTTTAATTAATGATATAATTTATTATGTTATATTTTTCTATTTATTATTTATTTAACTGTAAAAGGAAATTAATTTTTATTTTTAAACCAATCATATCTCTAAGTATAAAATAATGTTTTAAAAATTATTATTATATTAAAAATAAAAACAAAGAGAACAAAAGAATAGAGGTTTCCCAAGACAAGGTTGTAAGCGGGTTGTGTAGTCTCACCGAGAGCTATCCATCTTGAGAAATAGGAGACTTTGTCGCCCCTACGATTTCTCGATAGATGGCATGATACCTACCACAACCTTGTCGTTCTCCTCTAATTGTATTTTATTATTATTATTTTCCTCATCTAATGTTCTTTTTTCTTTCTATCGTTACATAAATAATTAATTTTCTAATATTATTTTATTTTAAAGTCTTTTGAATAATTTCCCCTATTTTTTTAATCTGATAGACATTGTCTAATAACACGACACATTCGTATGCCTCTTAATAAAAAATAATCATTCTACCTATTATAGGTTGGTTGGCACGATCAATCTGGGTCAACGGATGTTCTCTTGATGTGGTAAATTTACAGGGAGGATTTATTGATTATGAGTTATCATATGGAGGCGTGATTTGGAGTTATTAATTAATAACATATTTGATAAAATTAAATAAATGAATTTGGATAATTTCAAATATTTAAAATTATACTTTTATATAAATTCATTTTAATTATATGTGACTTTTGTAGTATATGTTTAAAATTTTACACTTTAACATTAAAATTTTCATAAACTAACATGATAAGTACACTTAAATAAAGATGTATTTAAAATTATTAATTTCTTTTAACTCATAATATAATATTTATTACTATCAACCTAAATTATATTAGAAAATAAATTATATTTTATAAATTTTATATTTTTTAAAATAGAATTTTGTAATATTTTAATTAACTTAAAGTACATATATATTTAAAATAATTACAAATTAAATATAATTTTTACTTAATTCATTAGTAAAAATTATATATAATTAATATTTTCTCATTTATATAATAATAACATTTTTATAGTAAATTATATAATTTTAGTATTACTAAAATGTTAAATTTAAATTATATGTTTATATAATATCATAAATTATAAGTAAAAATTTTATATAATCGCACATTAATATATATTATCTGCTTATATAATTATCATTTGATATTACTCTAAATAATATTTTAATTATATATAAATTTCCCTTAATAAACTATTTAAAAGTTATAAAAATTATATTTATATTAAGTTAATATTAATATATATAATTTAAGTTAAATAAATATGTATATATAAATTATAATTTTGTACAAAATAAGTAATTTAAAATTAACATTTTAGTTGCACTAAAATTATATAATTTACTATAAAACTTTTATAATTATGTAAAATATTTTATTTATTATTTTAAATTCATTACATAAAATTTTAATTATATATATATATATTCACTTATAATTTTATTAATTAAAATATATATTTTAAAAAGAATATATATAATTTAGTGAAACTAAATCATATAATTTATTTCCAAAATTCTATAACCACATAATATATATTAGTATAAGATTAAATAAAATTTTAATTATAAATAATTTATAATTAATAAAATATTCAAATATATATATTGAATTATTAGTAATATTAATATGTAATATAAGTTAAATAAAATGTTTATATATAAATTATGGTATTGTGGAAATACATAATTTAAATTTGATATTTTAGTGATAATAAAATTATATAATTTACTACTAAAATTCTATTATCATAAAGAATAAAAAGATATATATATATATATGTGTAAAATATTTAATTTATTATTTTACATTAATTACATAAAATGTTAAATATATATTTTTTCCTTATTATTTTATTAAGTAAAGATTATATTTAATTTGTATTTGTCATAAATATATAGTAATTTAAATTAAATAAAATATTATAAATTTTAATAAAATATAATTTATAATGATAGGAAAAACTATTAGATTATAAGTTAAAGTGAAATATAATTTTAAAATATATTATACGATTATTACATTATAAGTGAGAAGAATATAATGCTAAATTGTTTATGATTTCATGATAAAGTATAATTTAGAGTTACTGTAATTTGTTAGTTAAAATGACACTTCTTTATATATTTATCTCTTATTTTTCATCTAATTCCTTATTTCATTATCATTTTTATTTTTATAGAGTTATATAATATAATTATATAATAAAAACATTATATATAAATAATGCATATAATGTATATATAATATAATTTATTATATGTATATATATTAATTTTCTTATTGCAATTATACAATTAATATTAATTTATTTATTAATTGTAACAATATTTTATCATATTATATAATATGATTATATAATAAAATGGATATATATTTTTATGTTATTTATATTATATATTTTATCATATATATTATGTTTTTGTTGCTATTATATCATTTTTATATATAAATATTATTATACAATTAATATTAATTTTTTTCAATTATAAAAATAATGTTATATAATAATATTCCATAAATAAAAAAAAATAATATATAATATATTTTATTATATACATATATTTTTGTTGTTATTATACAATATTTATATATAATTAAAATTAATTTATTTCATTATTGTAACAATAAATTATATGTATTATATGATTAGATTATATAATAAAACATGTGATATATATATATATATAATATAATTATACATTTTTTAATTTATATTAATATTTTTTTATTAACTTTAATTATTAATAATACAATTTAAATCAATTATATATAAATAAATATAAACTTATTCGATAAAATATTTAATTTAATTAAAAAATATTAATTTTAAATTCTTATTAACGTTCTCTACTCTCCATTTCAATCTACAACCAGATCTAAAATTGCTAATATTTTATAGTTAAATATTAATATATTTAAGATATGCTTATGAAACACGTTTACATATATAGTATTTATAATTGGGTCTAAAGATGTCTAAAAAATAAGGTATTTAATATAATTTCAATTTATCATAATACTTAAAAAAAAATTATAGTACGCCCCCCAACCAACATATATGCTGGCAATGTACATGAGGAGTCAATGCTGAGGCCGGAGATCTAAACCTAGCCGATGATGATTTCCGAATCATACCCAGCAACGAAGTTATTGATTTAATGACATCTGACGTCACCGGAAGCTTAATTCATTTGACTGCTTCCCAAATCATCTATCATGTTCATAGCTCATAATGTTCGTGTCTTGAAGGTTAATATAAATACACGGGACTGTTGATGGCGACACTAGACGTGCTGGCAAACATGGGTTGCCCTGAAGAAACGTTAGATTATAAAAGGAACTGCATGTGATGTGATCCTCCTATTTGAAATACAATTAGTATTGTTTAAAAGTCAATTCAAATACTAAATTATATTGAAGGTACGGAACTTTACAAAAAAAAGTGATAATTTGATATAAAATTTTAAAGAAATTATTTTAGTTTTAAACAAGCAAAAAGTGATAAATGTAATTGAGACAATAAAAATAATAATAGAGTTTTTTTGCCCAACAAAAAATATAATAAAGTTAACTATATATATTATGCCATGTTCTTACGTCTCTGGGAATAATAGAGATTATCAAACTGATCCTAATGAAGAGTGCTATGGTCTTCCTGCTGGTGGTAGTGAGCATCATATGCCTGGTGTCCGACGAGGCGGTGGCATTCCCTCGGCCCTATGAATCCATATTCAGCTTCGGCGATTCTCTGGCCGACACAGGGAACCTCGCCCTCGAGGGAGCTCAGAAATTCCCATCCGTCAAGAACCTTCCATACGGAGAGACCTTCTTCATGCATCCGAGCGGCCGTTGTTCGGACGGCCGTCTGATAATCGACTTTATAGGTATGCACTTCTCGTCTCTAATTAATTATCCTATATTCCTACCTATCTACCAACTATTTTCAAAGAAGGAAACGCAGGTAACCTATCATAGGTACCTATATGATTATTTCTGATCTTAATTGCAGCCGAAGCATTTGGCTTACCTCTTCTTCCTCCGTACCTCGGGATAGCTGCGACGGGCTACGATGTTCGGAAGGGAGTGAATTTCGCAGTCGCCGGCGCTACGGCGCTCGGTCCGGAGTTCTTCAACGCAATGAGTATCGGGTCTTTGCTATGGACGAACGATTCCTTGGACGTTCAACTTGGTTGGTTTAAGAAGATGAAGTCTTCACTATGCACAACCAAGCAAGGTAATCGATTTGTATAGACGGAGAGTAAATGCCTACAAAATGCATGAGTTTTAGTCGCATTTTTCAGTTGCAACATATTGATCATGATTATTAATTCATCCCAAATTTGGCCAGTCCTCTAACTCTATGAATGTGGAACTCATAACTCTATGAATGTGGAACTCATAACATTTGATTAAGGAGTCATCTTTAATTTACTTTGGTTGGTTTAAGAAGATGGCCGCATAAAATAATCAACGGCATGTTCTCTGAGTAATAGAGTGCGACTGCTACTTCAAGAAGTCCCTTTTCATCATGGGAGAGATCGGCGGAAACGATTATAACTACCCGTTCTTCGCCGGAGCAAGCATCGCACAAGTTCAGCCTCTGGTGCCGTTAGTGGTCTCGAAAATTATCGGCGCTGCTGAAGTAAGTCGCGCTAAGTGGTTTTTCTCATGTTCGTAGACTAACTTTTTTTTTTAACTTGTTTTCAGTTTTCTTGTCCAATCTTTATCCTCTCCTTGTCCTTTTTGTCCGGTCATCCGTATGTAGATTTTGATAGAAGAGGGCGCTGTGAATCTATTGGTGCCCGGAGCTATACCCTTTGGCTGTTCGGCAGCATACCTGTCGATGTTCCCGAGTCGGAATCCGTCGGACTACGACCCTGAAACTGGCTGTCTGAAGTCGTATAATGCCTTCACCGACTACCACGACCAGCAACTGCGTCAATCTCTGCAGGCCCTGAGACTTCGATATCCACACGCCAGAATTATGTTCGGCGATTACGGTGGCGCCTCCATGCGTTTCTATCGTGCACCTGCTCTCTACGGTGAGTCATCTCTCTCGTACATAGGCTGTCAATATCTCCTTGTCATAAGGACTCATTAATCCACTAGATATCAATATTGTGCAGATTAGATCACCAAATTAAATACTAATACGTGCAATTACACTAGTGCTATCAAACTCTTGGATCAATTCATATTTTGGTGTCAAATTTTTGAAAATATTATTTTTATTACTAAATATTTAGCACCATCACTATTGAGGAGGCGGTCAATCTTATATACTGGTCAACAGAGTGTTACTTATCAATTTCATAGAGGGGAAAGGATGAGTACAGTAAAATTTGTGTGAAATAGCTACTGCAGAATGGCTCTGGCAACGGTTACCTTCATTTTCAGCTACTGCAATTAGAACAATACGAGTTGCGCTTCATTGCAGGATTTAATATCGGAGGAGCCATAGAAGCATGTTGTGGCAGCGGTGGACCACCATATAACTTCAATCTATCCCAATGGTGCGGAACCCCCGGCTCGACTCTGTGCGGATTACCACGGACTTTCGCCAGCTGGGACGGAGTTCATCTTACCGAAGCCGCTTATGGTCACATTGCAGACGGTCTGATCCACGGCCCCTTTACGTCTCCGCCGCTCCTGTCCCCAAAGCCGTAGAAGAAGCTGGGAATAGTCATCGATCGTGTGGATCGATAAGGCGCGCACTAGCGTCCAGATCTTCGATCTGTGTTGTGTTCATGGGCCGTCTATTTCGGTATATTAATTACGCTTGGCTTGCTCGAGTTGTGGTTGTGGTACACTGTTTGTTCCAGTTCCAGCTAGCTGCATGTAAGACTGAATCTAAATGCTTAAAAAATTGATAAGATAAATTTCTTTCATTTTACTGCATCAATACGTGTAGAATGTCGTGGTGCCTGTAGGGCCAACTTCGAGCAAGTTGGGCAGGGACATAGTGCTGGACTTGCTGAGATGGGTACACTTGTAGTCCCTTTATGCCACTTGAGTGAGAAGTAAACTCCCAAAGTCGTTGAATGCCATCTAGTCAAGTGTGGGAGCGAGGACTAATCATAGAGTATCTCAATCCTCACACAAGCCATCCTTTAATTCGCCATCTGGTTTGTGGTGTCCGATTTTCCTAAATTTTATGGCTAGTGTAACCATATATGGCAAATAATCATTTATGGTATGGTTTACCTTCTTAATATCACATAATTTATGTTCTAAGAGTTACTCCCTTACGTATATTTGAGCAGTCAAAGTTGTTTTAAGTCGATTCCATGGATCTACTGTCTTTACGCATATAATCTACAAATTAAATTATTTAAAAAGTGATGAGATAATTGTAGTTAGTGTGAACAGGTCATAGGTGTGCCAAATTTTACATTCAAGGTTGTTCATTTAGCCTTTAATGAAAGAAAGGGCCATATTAAAGTGCCATATTACGAAAAGGGCAATTGAATGAAACTAAATCTATTAAGAAAAGTACAAATCTAAAACTTAGAAAACGGCCATTGAATGAAAGAAAGGCAAAATGCAGTTAAGAATAGGGGCCACGAAATTAAAAGCTGTCACCAGCCACGACCGCATGTAGCTACCCGGACAATTAACTCTAAGGAGAACACCTTATGATCTGGTTGCTGGAAAACAACATCCTTAAAGCCTGCTTCTCTTCCCTTTTCAGTATTTCTTCTCTTCTGCATCTTCTGCACCAAGGAGAGAACCATGAAGAAAGTAGCGCCCAACTCCATCCTCCCACTTTTGTCCTTATTTCTCTTCTCCAGTGCTCTGCACGGGGAATCTTCATCCATCGCCCGCATGTATGATGCGATCTTCAACTTCGGTGACTCCCTCAGTGACACCGGGAACTTCCTCCGCTCGGGCGCACTTGCATTTCCGGTCATCGGGAGGCTTCCTTATGGCGAGACATTCTTTGGGCATGCTACTGGCCGATGCTCGGATGGACGCCTCATAGTAGACTACATCAGTATGTTATACTAATTGTATATATGGCTATGCCCTCAAATTAAAAATGTGAGGCCAATGTAAAGGTCATAGTTATATGATCGTTTATGAGCAAGATCCCAAAATTTAGTGGCATAACCCAATTTAAATATGGATCAATATGAATCAGTGATTAATGGTTGAATCTATATATGATTTTCAGCAAATAGAATATATATATATATATATATACATATGGGTATTTGAAGGTTATTTGAGCCACGTTAATATATAATGTTTGCAGCTGAGGCATTTGGATTACCACATATAGCACCATATCTGGAGATAGTACAGACGGGAAAACAAGTGAAGACTGGGGTGAACTACGCAGTTTCCGGAGCTACGGCTCTGGACTCACAGTTCTTCTATGCACAGGGACTCGGGCCGCTCGTTTGGACCAACGATTCGCTCAGCGTTCAGCTTGGCTGGTTCAAGAAGTACAAGTCCTCTATGTGTTCTACAAAGCAAGGTAGGTCTTCGTAATAAGAATGATACGATTGATCCTATGTTTTTAGATTTTTTGGCACTTTATTTTATATTTTTAAAAATATTTCGTCAGTTTTATATATTTAAAAAAATGATATTTTCAATTATATATTTTTAAAATCTTATAGAAAATACATATAAGATCAAAGTCTTATTAAATCTCGCTTAACATATCTTATAATATTTATTCTTCATATAATAAACATTTGAATTGAATTATAGTTTGTCATGGATAAGCAAGCCCTATGTTATATATGAATCCTTGATTTAACTAATATGGAATGGAATATTGTGTGGTCTTGGAATATCAGAATGTGACCGCTACTTTAAGAAGTCGCTTTTTCTGGTGGGTGAGATCGGTGGAAACGATTACAACTATCCCTTCTTTATTGGTGGAAGCATTAAACAAGCCCGGGCTTTGGTGCCTCTAGTGGTTGGAGCAATTACTAACGCCATCACGGTAACTTTGATTATAATATAATAAATAGTATTACATGTTCTATCGTAGATAAGGGTTATATTCTTGACAATAAAGTTGTAAGGCAAACTAGACAAGCTCACAAGTTGATGGCAACTCGATACCCTGAACATTTGTAATTGATCTATACCTTGGAAATGCAGGTACTGATAGAAGAAGGTGCTGCCGATTTGATGGTCCCCGGTAATCTGCCCATTGGTTGCTCCGCGGTCTACTTGACCATATTCAGTCGCACGGCTAACAAGTCAGATTATGATCCAAGAACTGGGTGCTTGAAGGCTTATAATGCTTTGGCACGGTATCACAACCAACAGCTAATGCAATCGCTGCAAGAGCTGAGGCTGAAGTACCCGCACGCCAGAATCATCTATGCTGATTACTACGGCGCAGCCATGCGTCTATATCACACTCCAAAACGATTCGGTGATTTCATCAATCATATATCAATTCGAACAATATTATACTTATAATTTGATATTTCTCATTTTTGGTTTGTAATTGTGCCCATAGAAAACACGGTTTGATGATTAAGGGTAAGTAAAACTCCACCATTTTAATGCAGGATTCTACGAGGGGACATTGAGGGCATGCTGCGGGGGTGGCGGCCCATTCAATTTCAACAATTCAGTCAGGTGCGGTCACATTGGCTCGAGCGCATGCTCGAATCCTTCGGCATTCGTGAATTGGGACGGCATACATTTAACCGATGCTGCATACAGGCACATTTCTGAGGGTCTAATGCATGGCCCCTTCACTTCTCCGCCTCTCCTCTATGATATTCCCGACCTCAGAAAACGACTTTTGTGATCAGATCATGCATTTTACTTTCCATTTCTCTAATGACTCAATGCTGAGACTATCACGTTGCAGTAATAATAAAAGTATGGTGACTATGTACCGAGTGAAAATCGTAATGGAATACATGAGTAAACTTTGCAAGTGTCTTGCTTGCTTGATGACTGCGTAATATTACACGTACGGTAAATCTCTAGACGAATATGATGATGCGGTCGCTAGTTGTTAGAAAATCTTATAAAAATGATCATAATAGAAGAAATCTGACAGATGAAAAGAAAATGAAGGCATGAAGTAGTATAAAAAGAGAGTTAATGAACTAATTATTTCAATATTTTTTAAAAAATTAATCTTATATATTTAAAAAATTATCAATTTTGTTCTATACCTTTTAAAATAAAATTTTAAGTTATATATATTTAATAAAAAATAATAATTTTTATTCTAAAAAATCATTATATTTTAGGATTGAAAGTGTTATTTGTATTTAATATATAAGATTAAAAATATCACTTTATAGATAGAGAAAACAATTATTTTTTTCCGCTCGATCAACATGCCATTTCCTTTAACAAAATAAAACCTCTAACGATTTGATCAATCAAATGGCTGAAGATTTTTTTTAACACGTTTGGAACAAAAAAAAAACCACGGGCAAAAAAAAATTACTGATTCCGGTCCAGGTCCAACAAATTGGATACAGTCACTAGTACCGATCGATTCAACTGTCAGACCTAATCTGGACCTGCCTATACGGTTACGAGTTTGGAGGCAAAGAATTCTAACCCACCCAACAAGAATTCAAATGAGGGCCCAAACGGCCCAATGGTTATGCGGTGGAAAGTGAGGTGGATGAGTTAAGGTCTCCAACAAGTAAAATTAAAAATCAGTTCACGTCCGGTCTCGTTAAGTTGGGTTGAGTTAATAATTTCGCCAAAAAAGTATATTAAAAAATTATATACGAAAAATACTTAAAATTTCATAACCAATACAAATAACCCATAATATATGTAAAACAAGAAAAGAAAAATGACACTTTATCCAATCCATAATTCCTATTTTATGATTGTTAATATGTACATATGAAATACGATTATATAACATTGACCTTACACATATGAGACAGGCCAGCTCCGTTCGGATAAAATTTTGATCCAAAAAAAACTTAAGTTATAAATAACATTTTTACTATTATATTACATTGACCTTACACATAAGACAGGCCAGCTCCTTTGGGATAAAATTTTGATCCAAAAAAAACTTAAGTTATAAATAACATTTTTACTATTGTTAAGCGAATATATACAAAATTTATATACAGAAAAATATAGAAATTTTAACCGCTTGTATAATACAAATGCAATATTCTCAAATAATCAATACGTAAAAAATCAAGAGAAAAATTACAATTTTGTGTATAGGATTCAAACTTGAACATTTTTATATATAATGCAAACATATGAAATCACTAAACTTTCACACCAAAACCTAATAAAATCATAAATCACATTTGTTTACCATTATAAATTATTCATATAAAGAATATAACAAAAATACACAATTTTTCACTAGTATAACATAAATACAATATTTTCAAATAATTTAAAATATAAGTAAATAATTAAGAGAAAAAAATAATATTTTTTAAGCACATGATCTTTAATTTATGATGGTCAAGTCTTTATACCAAATACAAATATCTTTTAATTAAGTTGGCTAGCCAAATAATTTAAACTTAACAAACCACCTAAACTAATACTTGCTACTAGCCATTTTCACTAATTAATATACATGGAATCATCAATAGCAGACTTAGTCGCCTTAATGATAGTTACTAGAATAACTATAATATATACTTATTTAATAGTTATTAATATAGTGTTCATTATACTCTATTTAAATATCATGTTATCATTGTTGTAAGATATGAAGTTAAGAATATTTCATACCTTTTTCTACTCTTTATTTATATTTTATTCTACTCTCTCTAACTCTTTTATAGTATCATAAACTCTGATTCACATCTTTTTCGATTATTGGGTGCTCTTTTGTTCTTTATTGCAGCAAACTTCTGCATAAACCTTTCTCCATATCTTGTTCTACATACTCATCACAACAAATGTCACACACTTCCTCATTTAAGTCATCATTCTCAACAAATCAACTTATATTTAGTTGTCCAATTATCTCTCAAGTCATGTGTCCCGTGACTCTCATGTGCCCACTTGCCAACTATGTCTTAAATCAGGTAATTCTATCTCGTCTTATCCGCAAGTGTAGTATCTTCAATCTCCACAATATCATCTTGTTTCTAATGTTATTCCAGGGCTTATAATTTAGATTGACATATCGATTCCGGAGCCACTAATCATGTTACTGCTGATTTCTCTAATCTCAATTTGCAGGGGATCCAAACATGCCCGAACATGTTTTGATCAGTGATGAATCAGGTTTGCCTATAAAATTCTCTAGTTTTGCCACTCTTGTCACACCCACTTGTCGATTCGCTCTTGATCATATTTATTATGTCTCATCCATTTCATTTAATATTCTTTCTATCTCTAAATTCACTTAGGATAACTCCTGTTACTTTGAATTTCACCCTCATTATTTTCTTGTTAAGGATATTCACACTCATCAGTAGCTAATGCGAGGGATACGTAAAGTCGACCTCGACTATCTTTTGGTCTATCATGCAAAAAACTCATCGTTTTATGCTTTGGTTAGCCCCGCCTTTTCTAATTTCTTGTGGCACCAACGGTTGAGACATCCAGCCTCTCCTATTGTTAAGCGTGTCTTATCATCTGAAAAATTAATAAAAGATGTGTCTTTATCCTCTTTTTGTATCTCTTGTTATGTGAGAAAAATTACTCAATTACCATTTTATTCCACTCACCCTATTAGCACCTTTCCATTACAATTTATTTACACTAATATTTAGGGACTTGTTCCTATTATCTCTTATACGGAATGTCACGTTCTAACCCGATTTGGTTGGATCCCTATGATCAATCTGCCACTTCTTCCAATGTACTAATCATTTTAATACAGGCAGTAGTCATGCGAAATTCAGAACATTTTGAAACAATTTATAAAACATGCCAGAACATAATAATTACATGGGGCTTACCACAGGATGTACTCCTCCCCAACGCTTCTCTTCATATTATCTTGAAAAAGGGTTTGAGAGAGTGGATGAGTCTAGAACTCAGTGAGTGGGTAATGTGGTAAGAAAAAGTTCATGGGAATACAACTTAACATTTCCATTTTTCTTAGTTTAGTTTTTAGCACACAAGCATACACACTTTATCATAAAAGGGATCACACATTCGTAGAGTAGTCCCCTACTGCTCCACTTGTGGTCTGAAACTCCTTTACCGATCACCCTGGTAGAAGGTCACACATTCTACCACAAGTCTGAGTGAGCCTTATCGCCCAACCCCCAGACCTTAATCATCTTTGTGTCTGCTATAGTGGGACGAGACCTCTCCCCCTTCTTACTCGGTCTCAATGCGCATGAAGCTCACATAGCTTCTTGACTTACTGGATGACAAAGCTTCCCTTATACTCCCTGGGTCATCCAAAAGCCCTTAGAACCGACACTACCCCATTCCGGACACCTCGATAGTTTCGTATCTTAGCATGTACAAACAAGAGTCTTTTAGTTAAGACTATTATCTTTGGTGCTACCAGCCCCACGAGCTTGCTGACTCGACTTCGGCCCAATAACCACCAGCCCAACAAGTTCAATGACCCGATTTTAACTCGGTAGCTGCTAGCCCAATGAGTTCAACAATCCGGCATTGACTTTTTAACTATGTCACACAATTGACCATTTTTATAGATTCTTCACATGCTCGTAACTTATCTATTTGTCTATGGGCTTAAGCACATGCCCATTGCCCTTGGGCCCACTAGAACAAACCTAGCTCTTCTCATAAATATCTCCCCAAAATTTTTAAGCAGTTTCATGCAGTTAGGGGAGACTATTTTCGAAAAAATAGTTTTCAATGGAAAAGTATGTCCATCACCCCAATCAGGTGTGATATCAGAAATCACACTCAGCCGTATGTCGTGACTCGCTTGTCGTGGGCAGATTTCCGTCTTAGGGCCTTCTCGCAGTCATAGGTAAGAGTCTCTCGGTGCGTTACATTATCACAGATAATAATTCATTGAATTATTTGAATATTTCCACTTAAATCCCTAGTTTATTTTATTTACAATTTCTCCCTTTATAAAATCACTTAAATTGCAAACAAATCCATATAAACACTTTTAATCACAATTAAATTCCTAAAAATGATTTTTTTATTGCAAGTAAGTCCTTAATTTTACCTTAATCACAAGTTGGCCCTCAATTGAGGTTAATTTCATAAAAATCCCCAATTTTTGAAAAACCCCCAAATTGCCCAATTTCTTTAAAATTACATATTGGCCCCGAATTCTTGATTCATTAAATTGAGGGTTAAAATCATGTTAATTCCTTCATAGCATGCTACTAATCATTTTCTAAATCTTCCTACAAGCATACTAACCTTTAAATGACTTCATTTGACCTAAAATTGAGCTCCAACGGAACTTCGTCGAAAAAAGTTTACTAGAGAGAGAGCTTCGTTTTCTTACCGGTGAAGGGGCAGTGGTCAGAGCTCTGGATATGGTTAGCTAGTGCTCGTCAAGGAGGTCCTTCTAAGATCGGGTTCCGCAGCAATTGATAGCCTGACATCAGGTTCCGATGGAGGGAGGCATAATTGGCTTACCTCAAAGATTCCAAAAGGTCGAGGAGGGTTGTGGGCTGTGGAGGTGACCAAAATTTAGCTCGAAGGAACTTGCTACTTCATGACCGCCGAAGCGACGATATTGTGTGAGCTCCCTGGTGCTTCTCTAATGATCCTCAAGTTGAAGGACGGTTGCAACGTGGTAGAAAACTTATTCCCGATTCTAGGAAACCCAAAATCACCGTCAGAGTTTGAGAAAAAGGCCCACGTTGGAGCTCTGGTTTGTGTTACATTGGAAAAAAGAGTACTTTGTCTTATTCAATTATTTGAGGGATGAGAATGATGAATGGGGAGGAGCTCTTTATATAGGGAGCTCGACAACTGATAGAGCTACTCAACCATCCCTGACTCGGCCCCAATCTCGCCCAAGTTACTTAGGAATTGTTTTGAGCATCCAACCATATGTCCTTTATGGTTTAAGGTTTTTTGTTAGGATTTTCTTTATAAGATTGACATTGTATGCCAAGATAAGGGTCTCTTAGGGTTTTAATCGGTCTCATGAGTGATTTGCATATCTCTCCCTTCGAGTTCCTATTATTTGAGAGGGTTGTTCCAAGTCCTCTTAGGATGGATATTTATGTGTTTCATTTTGGCACATTTTAGCCCCTTGTCTAGTTTCTCGACCAATCATCATGTTTTTCATTTTCTCATAATTTTAAGATATGTTTGGTATCCACCAACCAAGCTTTAGATCCATATGCCTTAGTGGTTTTGAGATCTTTTCTTTGTGTTCATTTGAATTCTTATAGGCAACTCCTATTTTTTCGTTCAATTGGTGGTTGGTTAGGTCCAGTGGTCCAAATCTTAGTATCATGGTACTCTTTAGTTACTGTGTCTTTTCTAGGGTTTTTGTCTCAATTTTCTCGAGATCCTTTATTTGGACTCATTCCAATTCTCTTGATGATTCCTACATCATCTTATCTTTAGTTGGCTGGGGTTAGTAGTCCACTTGTAGTTTCAAGATTATTCTTTGAGGTACTATATATATTTGGTTATCTTAACTGGAGTCATGGTCTCACTTTTTCCTCAAGTCTCCTTCCTTGTACTCATGAATCGATCTTGTTATGGTTTGTTTAACATAAAGATGGTATATGTGATTGGGTTTTTTGGGTCTTCTAATTCTAAAGTCCTAACGTTCCTCACACACTTTATTGGGTTTAGTTTTCAAGACATCCTTTTTGTGCATTATGCAAGTTGTCCATTACTCATGGCAAAGTTTCATTTGGGGTTTGTTGGGTATACGCTTTTTTTTTCTTTTTGTAAGGATCTTGGTTCTACTTGTATCCCATTCGCACAATTATTCTTAAGGTAAGGGTTGGGGGTGACAGGGTCTTCTCTTCCCCTTGAGTTTCAATCCTCTTTCGAATTTGTGTCCTTAAGCTTCATGAGCAAATCATTGTATATTGTTTGGGTTTATCACTTTGGTGTGACTTGGTTCCCATTCTCATTCGCAATCGTTGAATCCCATTCCAATTCTTGACGTTCCATTACTAGGTTGGTGTTTCACAAATTTTTTCACAATATCTCTTGTATAGTTTAGGTTAGTTATGTGCATTGCCCATTCCTTGTAGCAAAGTTCCCTTTGTGGGTTTACTTAGGTGTATAGTTCATTTGCTTCATGAAAGGATATTTGTTCCTTTGGGTGTTCCATGTAAAAGGGTTTAAGGTAATGATTTGGGGGTTTTCTTCTATCTCCTTCAGGTTCCTTGTCAAGATTCATTCATATGGTTTTGTATCATATTTTTCCAACTTTAGAGTTTTGGGTTAATCCTTTTCTAAGGATGCTTTCTTAGTTCCTCCGTGAAATTATTATACTATTTTTTTGTACCATTTGTGTTATGTACCTTATTATTGTGGAAACTTTCCACTTTTGAGTTTCTCAACACTCTTGGGTCGGTATTCAACTTTGTACTATTTGTGTTATAAACCTTATTATTGTGGAGACTTTCCACTTTTGGGTGTCCCGACACTCTTGGGTCGGTATTCAATTACAACATATTACTCGAGGTCACCATCATCATAGGGTCATAGACCTAGGTCTCGATTCAATATAGGTGTTTCTTTTCAACTTTTAGGTTCCTAGTTAAGGGTCTTAGAGTTTATACATAAGCCTCAAATATTACTTTTCCGGTACTTTATTTTCCAAAAGTGTTTTCACATTTTCAAATCTCTTTTTTTTTTCTCAAACAAAATCTCATTTTTTGAAACCATGGGCTCTTATACCACTTATCTTGTCACACCTCGACTTGGTTCTCCAATTGGACATGTAAACAACCGCCACATGGTCCCGGTCTTACAATAATGTATACCTCATCATTGTAAATCTAACATGACTTAAGGCTAAGATTAACGAAAACACATTAGTATATCTTTCAAAACATCCTTATAAAATAGGATGACAAATTTAATAAGAGACAACGTGACTAAGTACTAACTAGAGACATATTTGTTTGGCTTCTTAGCACATTTGTATTTCCCTTTGTACTTGTTTACTTGGAATGGAGGAATTGGACGGGGCGAGCTTTACAATCCAATGATTAGGATTAATTGACACTGTGATTTCATGTCCATAAGTTAGCACATACACAAAATAAGAAGTAGTTTTAGGAATCAATCATAGGGTTTAATCAAAGGCATTCAAGGTTTTCATATCCGGAGTTTATGTTCAGAAAGCTTTCACACATATCGGCTCCATCATGGAGGGATCGCAAATGCTTAAAATATAGGATGCTTTATTCAGCAGTCCATAGGGTTTATTCCACAAGGATTAATGTTTTTAACAGTGGGGTTTATATTAGAAAATCATTCATATATATCTGCTCCATCATGGAGGGATCACATAGTAGTAGAGTAGAACTTTCTTCTATTCCACTTGTGACCTAGATCACCTTTACGAGTTACTTGTATGTGTGCACCAAGGTGTCTACACCAGACTACCTGCGTGAGTACCACTACCCAACCCACAAACATTATTGAGTTTGTCCACTATTGAGGGACAAGATCTTTTCCCATTCGCCAAGATTTGGTGTGCGTAGAACTCCCAAAGCCCTTCACATACTAGAACAACATTTACTTGTCTTATACCAAATCTCTTGTTTAGTAGCCATTTGAATCACCACTGCCTCATACTAGGTATCTAGTGATCTATCATCTAGTGATCACACGGGGCAAGTTCTATATCTAGCTCAATAGAAGTTAATGGGCATGGCCTGTTGTAAACACACAACTAATTATTCAATCTTTTATAGTTTGACTCATAATTAAGGTTATTTACGGGACAAAGTACATTTTTATTGGTCTTGGGCCCACAACAATGAGTATTTTCCAAAACACAATATTGGGCCCACTTTATTTGAAAATGACATCCTTGGGTTCACTTTATCAACCTATATCATGATTTTTCATTATTCATGCTCAATTTAGGATTCATGTATAGAATAGGAATATATCCCAAAAAAGGTTTTAAGCGAGATTCATACAATCATGAAAATCTATTACTCGAAAAGGGTTTTAGTGTTAAATTTAAGAACAATAACACATCATCAATCAAATTGTACTCGATTCTAGAAATCATACTCACCTTTATCTGGATACATGTTCATCCTGAAGGAATTTTTGAGTTTTCGTGCTCTTGCTGCAGGACAACATATATTCGTTCCTTTTAGAAGTAATCCCGTTCTTGGAGCATATGAGGTAGTTTCATTTAGGCTATGATGGTATGAGTTATAAATTGTTCCAAGTACGAGGGCATGATTGTATTTTCTTGACTAGGGCAATTGGGTAATTTTGTTGTTCAAAGCTTTCAGCTTCCTCGTCCTCAACTCATCTTCCACTCTTGAATTACTGAAGAAACCCTGAGCTGCACTTCGCCTTTAAGCTCGAGGATTCAATTCATTAGTATCTTCTCTTCCTTTTCCCCTAGTTTTTGGCCTCATCGTCTTCTCACCCTTGCTAGAATCTCCAATGTCGCCTTCCAAGGAGTCACTATGACATCTCTTCGGCTCGTCCGAAGCCCGCAACTGCATGGCATTCATCCGGTTAGTTTCATGACTTGCATATGTTGTTTGAGCTTTCTTTAATTTGTTGTCTAAAATTGTTAGTTTCATTCCCGTTCAATTGTCTCTAAAACATCTAAATTTCCATCTCAACGATGATCATTACCTAATGGTGCCTTCTTGGGTTTCATGGAGTTAAGCTGCTCAAGTTTATTGAGGGTTCCTAAGGTCTATCAAATTCTCTTCCTCTTTAGTCTTAATCTTTTTTACAGGAGTTTGATTTCATTTTCTAGTATGTGTGCTACAAATTTTCATCTCCGGACCCTCCCTATTTTTATGTAATTTAGATATGGTTCCCCTTTTATCATAATTTTCAGTAATTGGGATTGAAATTAGAGCATACCGTATGTAGTGGTTGTTTTATCACTAGCTAGGGTAGTTAGTTCGGTCTCCTGATGAGTCTAAATTGTGAAAATGGGTATAGTGTTAGGCGAGGATTAAGTAATTTGGGTCATGTGCAGAAGAAGGAAATAACACTCCTCCTACTGAGTATTCATTGCTCCTAAGTGAGTATGAAGACATGACAATTGCCCCTCTTGTTCTCAATTACAAGAGTTGATTGTTTAATCTTTTTGTAGGGCAAGATGTGAGATGTTGTGTTGGGATTAAGTTAAGAATTATTGAAAAGTCTACTTACCAAATCTACAAATTATTGAAAGGTCTACTTACCAAATCTACTTACCAAAAGGGATTTGGTATTATGTGATGGGAGAGGTCACTCCACCTTCTTCTCAGGTAACTCCCTCGCCTTTCCCTAGCTCCTTCTTGCTATCCGTATTCCTATATTCTAATAAATTGTTGTGTTTCTTACAGGCCTAATGTTAGTCCTTTTTATAGGTGTACTGAGGTTAGGTTCCCTTTAAAAATTCCTATATTTCCTCATCATTTCCTTGTGATAATAAGCGTGTTCTTCGTGCTCTTTGCTGGTTTTTTTTGTAAACTAACATGATTCCTTATCAAATTTTATGAAAGATTCCTCTTCATGAATGGGAGGGAACCTCCTTGGATTCATTCATGAATGCTATCCTCATTCAAAGAATTGGTAAGAGCATGTTTGTTTCCTTCATTGAAATGCTTATTTACTTATTTTCTCTAGTGGGTCGAAATCTGATGCACTTTCCTTCAATTTCTTGGGGAAGTTTTCTAACTAGGGTGATTGAATTGTACAAGTCATATTCTTGCTAAAGAATTACAAGTTAGTCATTAGTAGGAGTTGGCTTCTAGTGGACTTCCTCCACAGTCCATTTGAATTGGGTTAGGTCTGAAAATCCAACCCAATAGGTTAGTCTGATTGGTCTCTTACCCTTTTGTTGTTCGAGCCTAATGTACTAGGTTGATTAATGTTAGGCTTATTAGACTTCTCCATAGTCCAAACAAATTTTCTAATATATACCAAGCCTAGCAATACTTACGATTAGTAGATTGTCCCTCCATTTTTTTATTTTCCTTGGCTTTGTAATCCATATCTTATATTTCCCATTAGTCTCTCTTTGGATTTTCCATCCATGTACTCATCAAGATCAATGTTGTTGTCACATCAAACTAAGGTAAGAGTGCCATCATATCAATTTATCAGTATGGGACGTATTTGATAAATTCACTTTATCCATAGATTACTCCATTCTTGACTTTAAATGTCACTTAATGGTAGGTGTTAGTTTATTGATTATCTTTTGCATGAGAAGGCTTGAAACTTCCCTAAAAGATAATACAATTTAGATGAATGGACTCTAATTGGTTTGTCTACAAGTCTTAAAATTATTTTTGAAAAAGACTTTCTCAAACTCTATCCCCAACCCATCACTCTTTAGATATTCCGTAATTAGCAGAGTGAGTTAGTAGTCTTGTCATTAATTAGATTCTATTTATTTCACTTTATGGGTTACAAATTTGAATTTTTGAATTGTGATTATTATATAACTTTCTATTTTATTTGTTCTAATAGATTGCAACCCACCTTTTTATATTAGAAGGGAATTTTTAACCCAATAATTAAGATTTATTATTATTTATATAATTTATAGGTTGTATGTTACAATGCCATATTATGTCATTCTTTAAAAATAAATATATTTTTACCTTTTTAACCCTTAATTAAAAAGGAATCAAATTTTACCTTTTAGTTCTACATACTTATATACATATGTATGTATATATTAATTATAATTATTTATTTATTCATAATATTACTAAGCTGTAAAATCTATAATTTTTATTTGATTTTGAACATGACTATCTTTTTTATTTTCATCCTTTTTATTACTGATTAAATTTTCAACCAAAATTTTCTGTTAAAAAAAATATAATCTTACACAATTTCTCTAAATAATGTACTAATACACCCCCACTCTAATAGAGAATAAATATATTTTCACATCAAATTTTACCTCTTAGTTCTACATACTTATATGTATATATTAATTATAATTATTTATTTATTCATAATATTACTAAACTCATATGTGAAATCTATCATTTTTATCTAAATTTGAATATCATTCATATTTTCATCCTCCAATTTATTATTGATTAAATTTTCAATTAAAATTTTTGATAAAAAAATATATATAATTTTACACAATTTCTCTATATAATGCTAGTACACCTCTCAACCATAACTCTAGTAGATGAACCATTTTGCTATGAACAATTTTTTTCATAATAAGTTCTTCTATATCTACTTGTGACACAATTCTTAGAAAATTCAGGATATTAGGCTAAATGATCCCAAACCGACCATCAAGCCACTGTTACCATTTCCCTAGTTTTCAATACTCTCAAAACTTAAATATGTTTTTGTCCTTCAGCACCTCCTATCAACTCTATTTCTCTTGCCATTGATAGGTGATCTTTCTCTTCATTCCTATGGTACTTTCTCAGCCCAAACCCTTCTCTACCTTATTACTAAGGGTATGAGTTGCGGGTCCTCTGTGAGGTCCATTGAGGGCTTAAATTCCAGGTTTGTCTCATTGAGACACGTATTTTTTTACTCAACCTCAACATCATTCCCTGTAGGACACCCCTTCAGGCAGTCTAGTCACTCCCTTGCCTCACTCTTAATCGCAAAACCCACTTTCTTCTACTGCCAGCCTGGGCTCTACTGTTCTCCAAATTTACTGCCCATCCCCTTTTCACCCTTCGCATGGGTGTGAGTTGTTGGTAGTGATCTGTCGAGAGTGGCAGACTTCAATCTTTGGAGCAACCCTCTCATCCAGTGCCATATGCTTGATCCCCTTCTCTTTTTTCATAGCATAATTTCTCAATTTGCCCCAATCTTTCACATATATATGTAGTAGAAACTCGTACCTATTCTTCCTCCATTGTCGGCGTTGCCACCTAGGTACCCGCCAGTCTATTAGCACTTACACTCTCAGGAATATACCACTACTCACCATCGTTTTTGTATCATCTACTTGTATAATCTGCCCAGTTAGGTTGTCCATCTTTCTAGCATTGCTCTCTAACAACTGCTTCCTTACTACCATATGAATTTGTATCCATATATGTTATTTGAGCAGTTTCAGATCTTTCAGCCTTGTTCCACTATGCTGGGAAGAAGTTCTGACCTTCAATTACCCATGTAGAGCTTTGTATTAGTTAATATGTTGTATTTATTCGGTACCTCGAATGTGAATTTCCCATCTTTTTCATCTTGATCTCCCCTTTGTCACTCTACGCCCATTTCAACACTTCTATTAGGGTCCTCCAATTGATTTTCATTCCTGGCAGAATCGCACCAACCAATCATAGGCTCATTTGAAGGCTCAAGTTCTAGTCGGAGTAGATTAGCCTTTTGCTTCTTTTGATGACAGATCTGTAAGGACATTTTTCGCTTCCGTATCCATTCCAGGCAAACCTTGAGAGACCTGTCAATGCACATAAACAAGAGGCAGGCCACTAGGATCAATTGAAAATGAAGGAGGAAGGGAAAAGATGAAACCAAACACTCAAGCAAAGCCCTCGACCTTTGCACGGCTAGTAAACAAGCGGTTGCGGCCCTGCCGCCGAAGGAGGGGTTGCCATATGTATGGACGTTCAGGAGATGCAACACCTCTCTGACACCATTAGGAATGAGTGTCCTTCCCTGTCCCTTTCACTCCGCGTTTTCCAGGGTGATTGGCTCGTTGTCGGGGGAAGCCACTCTCTTTGACACCATTAGGAACGAATGTCGCCCGCCCAACTCTTCAAAGTGAGCTCTCCTAATAGCTTCTCGGGAGGAAAGACACTGATGCAGTCAGAACCGGAACTCGCTCGCTTTAGGGTTTGGAGAAACACCCTCACAGGGGGAGCATCAAGAGAGAAAAAAACGGTTCAGATTTTTCAACTGAGCCGGAAGAAAAAAAAAAGCAACAAACTCGTTACAATTTGAAGGTTCCATAAACGTATTTGTGTTATGTTGAACTATGTTCTCATTACATCATGAGGAAAGTGTGAACTTGGAGATGACGACGTTATCTTATGCATATACGTTCTCTTACGTATATAAACATTGTTTTCCACTCTCTTACATATGTATGTCTGAATTGATAGGAACCTCGAAAACGATGGATAACCAATTATGAATGTTCTTTTTATAGAATTAGTAAGTTTTATAAGTATTGAGGTGATGCGGGATGGAGCATTAGCAACGCTTGCTTGCTCGCTAAATTTTGTCAATGTGCTAATCTGCAACACGATTTAGCAAGCTAACAAGCATGCCTTGCTAATAGTCCACCGCCTCCATACTTGTAAAACTTTAATAATTCACTAAAATACACATTCATAATTGGGTATCCATCGTTTTCGAGATTCCGATCAATCAAGACACATATATATTATATATAAGAGGGTCGAATACACGTTTATAGTGCACATTCTATTCTTTTTTCACTGTATTCTTGAGGGTTTAATCACTCAATTAAGCGAATTTAGATGATTGGTTTCACAACACGCTATTACCATATCCTTTAAATTAATTACACGGGCTGATTTAGTAGCAGTTTAGTTTAAATAAGTGGGCATAGAGAATTTTTTTTGATAATGGCACCTTTCTATATCAGTTTGAAATGTGAAGTGAGGCGTACCAAATCATCCAAATACTAAGCCTGGATAAAAGCCAAGAAATATAAAGAATACACGTAACATCATTTATCGTTTAAGAAATTTGCATGCAAACTTGTATGATATCATATATAGGTAGATACCTCTGCTAGCATGCCACGTATAAGAATCAATCTTATATATATATGTTAACAATGCGAATGATCATACATAATAACTATATACCTAACGAAGGTTGCATCAAGCAAACCATGCCTCAAGGAGCCAACAAGGCTGGCCACACCACCGCCGGAGAAACTGAGAACAGCATAGTAGAAAAGTGGAGGATCCTGAGTGGTGAAAGCAACTGGGAAGGCCTGCTGGATCCCCTCGACATCGATCTCCGCAGGTACATAATTCACTATGGAGACATGACTCAGGCAACCTACGACTGCTTTAACTCCGAGAAGGCTTCCAAATACGTGGGCAGCAGCCGGTACTCGAAGAGGGACTTCTTCTCCAAGGTCGGCCTGGTCAAGGGCAACCCCTTGAATTACCGTGTCACGAGGTTCCTGTATGCAACGTCGGCAATTGAACTCCCGAAGGTCTTCGTGATCAATGAATCGAGCTGGATTGGGTACGTCGCGGTGGCCACTGACGAGGGGAAGACGGTCCTTGGGCGGAGGGACATTGTCGTAGCATGGAGGGGTACCGTGGAGGACCTTGAGTGGACTGAAGATCTCGAGTTCAATCTGGTCTCCGCATCGGAGATGCTGATCGAAGATGATCACGGGCGGGTCAGCGACCATGACCCTAAGGTGCATGCGGGCTGGTACTCGATTTACACCACCGCAGATCCCGGTTCGCGGTTCTGCAAGATGAGTGCTCGAGATCAGGTCAGTTCGATGTGTTATTCAGTTCTGAAACATTTGAAAAATGACACACTGAAAACTTGAAATGATATAATTTAAATATAAAATTTAAACTTATATTATTACACTTTGATTTAGGTGTTTGTGAGGAATGAAGAAATGAGAACTATAGAGGGCAGTATACAAAAACTATGATAATAATAATAATTATTATTATTATTCTTTTTTATATTTTTTTATCAAATTTATTCATGTTCCTTGCATTTAAGACTATCCAATTTTTAGAGGGTTTAACACATCATATTCTGATAATGGCCATAGTATCTCCATAGTCAAACATAGACTAATGTCTCTTTACACATCTAATATTGTTGTGAATATTCTAAATTTGGGACGGAACAATCCACTTTTCAATACTTTTAGCACTGTTACAAACGTTTTCAAAATTGAAGGATTAATATCTAAAATCAGACAAACTTTTAAGTCAAATAAACGGCTTCTAACTAACCACCAAATAGTGTTGTTCCTTAAGATTCGCAAGCTCCATACCGTCCTACGGGAATGCTACTAAATCCGCAGGTTCTTCGAGAGATCAAGAGACTGATGGAGAAGTTCAAGAACGAGGAAGTAACCATAACACTGACAGGCCACAGCATGGGTGCAGCACTAGCAACCCTCAACGCAGTCGATATTGTGGCCAATAGATTCAACGAGCCGCAAACAACAACACAGCGAAAGGCATGCCCAGTTACGGCAATCGTTTTCGCGAGCCCCAAGTTGGGCGATTCGGGCTTCAGGGACCTGTTTTCGAAGCTCGAAAATCTCCATATCTTGAGGGTCACGAATGACCCCGATGTAATCCCTCTGTATCCATTGCTAGGGTTCTCTGAAATTGGGCACGAGCTGGTGATTGACACGCGGAGATCTCCGTTCCTGAAGAGGCGGCCGCTGGACTTCTCTATGTGGCATAACATGGAGACGCACCTCCATGGAGTGGCAGGGATGCAAGGGAGGAACGGAGGTTTTGAGCTCGTGATAGGCCGTGATGTAGCGCTCGTGAATAAGAGAATCGATGGCTTGAGAGAGGAGTACGGGGTGCCACCGTCGTGGTGGTGCGAGAAGAACAAGGGCATGGTTCAGAATGAAGATGGGTCATGGATTCTGATGGATCATGAAGGGGAAGAAGATGATGATGATGATGTTCTCTAGACTAGCTATGCAACAGCAGAACAGCTTCAGCAGATTCATCTCGTTGCTATTTATGGTCATTCTTGATGTCTCTTGCACGCTTCAGCCTTTCCTGAAATAAATAATTTTTGATGGACTCCAGGAAGCGCCGGCTTTCTAGCTGCATAAGTGTGTGATGAATAATCTACGACACCATACCCACAAGTTGAAACTACAGTCGATCAAGCTCATAGCCATGTGGGGCAAGTGTAGTAATATGTGATATTAATCTTTTGACGATCTTTCTCTTCTTACTGCCATTTTGCCAACTAGACATATAGATGTGTTGATTAGCCTCATTTCCAGTTATACCCAGGCCACGGGCAGGTTAATAACCCTAGGGTTCTAGCCATATACAGGCATATGGACAAAAAAAGTCGGCAAAAACTTCACGTTGCCGTGTGGAAAATAGACTTTTGCAAAATCTGGAAGTTATACAAGAAAATGGCATTTTATAATTATTACCTTACTTCCCGTACTTGTGAACCCATCCATGCTTCCATATATCGTCACTTGTTAGGTGGCTAAAAGTAGGATAATGATCTTTTATCTTTTCCTATCAGTCTTTCTTCTTTTTGTTTATCTTTTTGGTTTTTTTTTGTTACAATGTATGAAGGGTCTACATTTCCATTTTTCTTTTCGGTGACATGAAGCGGCCTGCCTCTGCGTGGAAATAGATGAGCACGGAAAGCTTTGTAGAGGAGAACTGAAGAACTGAATGATGAATTGTTTTTTTCCCTGTCTGAAATCACGACTTCCTTAATTTGGTGTTTTTTCTAGCGCTAGAAGCAAGTATACCCCTACTTAAGAGGATGGCATGGACAGTTTCAAACACGGTTGATATTACTGCTAGAGAAAATTTCTAGGAAAAATGCAATCATCCTCATTCTTTCTACCATTTGTAACCTTTTTCATAGCTGGTTGACCTCTCAAAAGCAGTTTTCCACAGCTTTGATGTGGTTGGACGCGTGACCCTCATTTGGTTAACAGTTGGATGGTTGAAATCAATTTTTGTTTAACCGGTGTCATGTTGCTAATACCCTTGTGCCTCTCCTCTATGACCCTTAACTACTTGTTAACTATGAATTGCAAAAGTGGACCTTGCAGTTGGAGTTTGGATTGGTCCTAGTTTTTATGAACCTTTGGACTTGGGCATAACACTTGACTCCTAGTTGGCCGTGGACATTAGATATCCATGGGCACCACAAAATGGTGCACAAGGGAGGCTGGTGTGATCTAATGGAGTCCATAGAACCGCTAAAAGGTTTAACAATGCTATGATTGTAAAACATATATCTAGGTGGAGGGTGCCTAGTGCATATGAAGCGGGGTTAATATATGGCCAATTAGGCTTAGGATGGTATTTCTGAAGTTAGATTATAATACAACCATACAATATTTGAATGATATGTCTAAAGTTGGATTATGAAGCAACTAAATTGAATTTAAATACATGCATGAAGTTGAATTATTGTTCAACTAATTATGCTTTGATTAATATGAATGAAGTTTGATTGAGGTGCAACTAATAATGTTATGAATTTTAAGTATAAAGCTGGATTAATATGCAACTAAGTATACTTAGAATATCACATATGAATTTGAATTAGAGCGTGAGTACTCTTTGAATGAAATGATTTAAGTTGAATTAGGGCACAAATAAATTGACTTGAAATGATATGCTTGAATCTAGATTAGAATGCAAATAAGCATCTTTTGAATAATATTTATGAAATTAGAATATGAGGCAACACACTTACTTAGAAGGGTATGCCTAAAGTTGGATTAGGACGTAACTAAGTAGATTTTGAATAACATCAAGTTTGATCAAGGTATGTCTAATAAGACTTTGAAGGGTACGCTAGAGTTGAATTAGGATGTAACTAAGAAAAATTTGAATAACTTGTCCAAAGTTGAATTAGGTAACAACTAAGCAAAATTTGGATGATATGTGCAAAGTTGGATTAGAGTGAATAAGTAATATGTGATATTTGAAACTGGATTATGGTGCAACTAAGTGAGCTTGAATAACATGTCTCAAGTTAGCTTAGGGCATTATAATAAGGTTATGGATAACATGTTTGAATTTGGAGTATGGAAGAGCTATGCAAACTTGGGATGAGATGTCTGAAGTTGAAGCAACGTGCAACTAAGCATATTTTGAATAGCATATTGAACACTAAATTAGGGTGCAACTATGCTGGTTTTGATTATCATGTCTATAATTGGAATAAAGTACTATGGAATGATATGTCTCAATCATGATTAGGATACAACTAAATATGAGGCTACACATTACAATTGAAATAATTTATTGATAATATAATAGTTAGAACTATACTACTCATATAATATAAAACTCATTTAATACTAAAACTTTCAAATTTCATAAGAAATTTAAAGCTTTAATAATCAAATTCATAGTTTACAAAACAATATATAAACCTAAAAAATGTGCTACATGAAATCTTCTTAAATTATATTCAAGTGAGTTTACCTTGAAAGACTTTCTCATCTAGTGTCTCTTCTTTTGGTCAAATTCCTAAAATGAGATTAGGAAAAAGGGCCCAGATGTAAGTTTCATTGAATGAGTTACTTGTATCGAGATTTCGCTTGTTTGAATCATTGACAATCCACACACAACCACATGATCCCATCATTTTTCCTTACAAATAATACGGGAAATCCTAGGGAGAGTGACTTGGATATATGAACCCCTTTCTAGAACCTCATCGAGTTATTCATTTAATTCCTTAAGCTCTATAGGTGGAATCCTATATGTGGATTGTGATATTGGGTGTATCCCTAGTATGATATCAATCATGAAATCAAAATGCCATTTTAGGGAAAGCTCGAACAATTCCTCAGGGAATAAATTAGAATATTCCCTTACTACGGGTACATATTTTAGTAAGTGACCATACTCCTTTACACTCATAATGCATGCCAAAAACTTCATACACCATTTCGTGATCATCTCTCTTTCCTTGAGGCTTGAGATCAAATGTGGTTTGCTTCTACCCTGAAATGGCACTTGCGGTAGCAATGGTGTGAAATGTCACCTTCTTTTTCTTGATTGTCCACATTGGCATGGTGTTTTACTAGCCAGTCCATTGCCAATATTAAGTTCACATCTTTTAAGTGTAGTGGGATTAAGTATGCTTTGAGGGTCCTTCCTCCTATCACCACTCCATAAGTTCGGATTATGGAGTCTCTTGTTAATACTTCTCTAAGGGTGTGTATATTAGTATTTCAAGTTCCAATGGAGATGGAGATAATGACACCATTTTTCATGCCCCGACTAGATTTTCCTTGGGCGGGACCCGTGACCACCCTCCCCCGACGTTATAGAGGCCGGTACCTTCACTAGGGTAACACCAGTGGGACCAAGACTAAGAATTATGTAACTCATGAAAAATGTAATGAAAATTTCAAACTTTTGTAATAAGTACCTTGTGGGGGCTATTGAAAATGCATGGTTAAAATTACAGGAATGGTAAAGTCATGATATGATAGAGAATCCAAACATTCGTAAACAGAGGTGTGCTTACCTCATAGTAAGGGTCTCGATCCTAACCTTCCCCTTCTCCTCCTCCTACGCCTCTTGTACTTATCTACACATATGTTAGGGGAGGGGGTGAGCTCACAGCTTAGTGAGTGGGACACTAACGTCATGCCACTACATGAATTACGACCCAAACCTTTCCCCCATAAACCACCTAGCAACAAATTTTACTCTAATTGCTTGCATCCCCCCTCCCATGTGAGTCCCGTGGTTTGTTTCCTCCCCTTTGAGATATAGTCTTGGGTCATCTCACTCATCTCTATCTCACAGTTGGGATATTCTTAGTCTCCCCCTTATCAGGTATTCATGTCATCAATTTATTTATCTCAAACATGGGATGTGGTCCAACACAATCACACGGCCTACGCTCGGGTGGCACTCCTAGGTTATCGTAATCCGTGTCCTAACCTGACAACTTAGGCAACAACATAAAACAAGGGTCAACTCATTGCCCTAAACACGCATTCACATTTTGCTCGGATTGGATCACCACTCGACGATCCCAGACCAGGAGTTAAAGTGTGGGATGCTCCAGGGCTCTCTTCCCACAATCGACACTTCACATATGCCTCCTCGTAGCTTGGTGCCTTAACACCTCGGGGTCCTAATAGTTTTATAGTTTCTCTCTTGCACAACGTGGCACTTAGGCCTACATAACGAATTGGGCAACTCGGACCCACATAAAAACAAAGCCTCCCCAGAATGCACTGCCCTCTCAGGATGACACTAGATAGGGAACTAGTGTGCAGGCATTGCAAACCTTCTTTGTACTCACAACTAGTGTCTTAGCACTTGGATCATAGCCATATAACCACCTCTCGTTGGCCTATGGTCTCTTACACATACGACTCATCGTCACCATCTCATCGTCATAGAGGTGTACTAGGATGGTACCCATACATATTTTGGATGTCTCAGGAAAAATGGAAGATTATACTGTGCACCCCTCAATCTCCTTTCCATTTCCCTCCTGAGCGACTACACAACTGCAAAAGCGTCAATCTATCGCCCCCATTTCTCACATACCAGTATTCACAATAAAAATTCATATGAGTACTTGTCATAATGTGGCACTCATGACCATTTATCTTAACGATGCTTCATGCACAACGTTACCGAGAGCTCGGTGCAACACATGCCCGACTCTCCCTCATTTTGCACACAAAAATGCAAATCACCATCATCATTCTAAAACATGGATAAACATGGGAGAACGAACCTTCACTAGTTATCTCCCCTTAAAGTTGCATGCATTAATACTAGGAGTTCGACTCTACGAGAGTCGGCTTCCCTTTTCAAGTAACTAGCCCTACGACCTCGGACTTGGGTCTCACCGCATAAGCTCGACCCGATCATTATCATAGAAATGCACCCATATCAGGAGTCCGACCCTCAAGGCCCTCTCCCCAATTTACGCAAAGGCTCTAAACCAAAAATATGGTTTTCCATCTGTTTCACATTAACCGATATTTCTTTCATACCCCGGTTCTCATGCCCGATTCTTACTAGCGCTTTATCGGTTCACACTTTTTATATGAGTTCTCAAAGTGCAAGTTACTATCTTAGCACACAAGGTCACACAAGCATAAGTTATTGGAACTTAGTCGGTCTAATAGGATGTGTCGTCAAACAAACTCACTCACCTAGTTCACAGAACTTGTTCGTTCCATGAGGTGGCTAGAATCCGCTTTGATTCTGTGTGAACACTCTTTGTGTTCTCTGCAAGGTATAACAAAAACATGGCCAGCCTTTGTCACGCCCAGATCCGGTTTGGTCAGATCCCCGTGAGCAACCCACTACTCTCCCGGTTTATTAAGGGTTTTCCCTTCTTTAACCCAAGATGAGTAAGGCATTCTTTAAACTTGTACATTTTTTGGAATAAAATAAATCAAAACTGTATGAAATTTTAACTTTACATACCTGTCTTGTAGGTGTGACTAACATGAGATCTTTGGGTAGGTTTCCCTTAGTTACCTAAAAAGGGATATAAGGGAGGGGGTGAGTTTAACGACTCAGTAAATGAGTGCTTAAAGTTTGACTTTTAGAGAAAATATTTAAATTGGAGTGTGCCAAACTCCTTATTTTCTTTTAAAATAATTTATTCTCAAAATCTCGGTTTCATAGTCATTTCTCAATCCTCAATCATAACTGGTGTGTTTATCAACCAACACACGCCCTCAATCATGAAGGGAACACACATTCGTAGAGCAATACATCCACTACACCAACTTGTAGCATCAGAACGACTTTATCGGCCACCTAGATAGAAGCATGCGTACTTCTACCCTAAGAATGAGTGGATGTACGCAACATCCGACCCCCCATCCTATAAATAAAACTCCGTATCCATATGAGGACAAAGACCATATTCTGGTCTCGTGTGCATGAAACTCAATCATGAAGGGAACACACATTCGTAGAGCAACACATCCACTACACCAACTTGTAGCATCGGAACGACTTTACCGGCCACCTAGATAGAAGCATGCGTACTTCTACCCTAAAAATGAGTGGATGTACGCAACATTCGACCCCCCATCCTGTAAATAAAACTCTGTATCCATATAAGGACAGAGACCATATTCTGGTCTCGTGCGCATGAAACTCAAACAAATAGCTTCAGGAAGCCCCAAACATAGTAGGCTCATGGAGTTCAAACATAGTAACTTCGTGGAGCACAAACACAAAAACTTTATGACTAACTGCTATGATGAGAAACTCAAACACAGTAACTTCTCTTTCCCTTATCGCCACCATGTCATCTAGTAGTTCTTAGGATGCATCACTACCCCTATTGGGCGTCTTAACAGTCTTGAACCTCAAGTGCATGCACAAACAAAGTTTTTTAACATAAGCCATTAAATCTTTGGTGCCACTGGTTCAACGACCCCAACCCTCAACTTGACCTGCAACTGTTTGTTTCGACTGGTCTGTCGACCTATCATGTCGCACTGCCGCACGTTCATCGAGTATATCGGTCTTGTCTTGGTACCATGGCCAAACATATCATTTATTTAAAGTTTTCATGGCTTACACTCATGTTTGTTTACGAGCTCCTACTCGTGTCAACTGGCCTTGGGCCCACTGTACGAGATTTTCAAAATCGGGCATATTAGCCCCCATGTTCCAAAATCGAAGCCTACAACCTATCTAAGCTATTCAAGCTCCCATCAAAAAGGTCTCCCAAAAGTTTTAAGGAGTGGCACATAGTTAGAGAAGAGCACTTTCGACAAAATAAACTTTTCATCTATCCCTCACACCAACCGGGTATGTGGACATCTCCGCTTATAACCGATTAGCGGGTTTTCTACTTCCTTCTCGAAAGTTCATAATACCAAATAGGTATGATCTAGTTACAACTAGTAAGTAATTTTTTCGCATAATTTTCACATCACTCCTCTCAGGCGTAATGGTTAAAATACCACCTAATAGTGGGTTTTCATTTCCGAGGTGCTTATCATCCCACTCACTCGTGAATGCCGTGAATTCCTCTTGGCCGACTTTTTCCTCTACGCGAGCTTGTCTTGGCTAGCATTCCCGGTACTTTGTGTTCCTACATGATATGAACATCCTCGTTCATTAAATTTTGGCCTAATAGTCTTCATTCATTATGAATGAATAACATACCCAAACTTTTCAATTATTTGCAATTAGGTCCCTAAAGTTATTTTTCTTTAACTTTAGGTACCTAATGCCGATTTTCCCCCAAATTGAGTCCTGAAACTTCTAAAATTCACCTTGGGACCTCAACTTATTTCAAATTACAAAAAGGGATTCAAGTTTTCCAAATTTCCAATTGGTCACCAACTTTTCCAAAATTACCATTTTGCCCATACTTTACAAAAATGGTAAGTTTTGCCCCAAAAATTCCAAAATTTGCCCAATTGGTCCTTCAACATCTTTATCATGCCCAATTGGCCCTAAATTTTATGAAATTGCAATTTAGTCTCTCAAAATTTTGAAATTCCCAAAGTTTCCCCAATTTTCCCTCCAATTTCAACTCTCCAACACAACCGAATTTGATTTCATCAAATTGACCAATCAAATGAGTTTAATTGTTGAAATTGAAGTTAGATTGGAGTTCCTACATCTTCATACAATTAAATTGCACTTTGAATCGCATGATTTGACGTCGGAACGAGCTCAAACTAAGCTTCGTTGGAAAACTAAACGTAGAGAGAGAAAGGTTCGAATGCTTACTGTCGGGGGCGCGACGATCCAAGCTTTCAATCTGGACTAATAGCTCTTGTCTTGAGGTTCCTTCTAGGCTCAAGAATTGCATCGATTGATGTCTTATTGAGTGAGAATTTAGTCTTTGGAAATCTCTCAGTTCTCTCTAGCACTGATCGAAATTTATAGAGGGGAGACAAATTGGCTTAACTTTCCGTTCTAATTCAGTTGTAGGAGGGCTGTGGAGGTGTTGGGAGGGCTTGGTTTGGTTTGAGAATTGCTCAAATTGGCCGATTTTAGCTCGGCAGAAATAGGACAGCTTTGGTACGCCGGAGCTACTGCACTATTCTATCACGCTAGCGTTTCTTAGTTGACCCTCGGAGCAAATGGAGACTACAGGCATGTAGCTGACTTCTCCTCGAATCCAAAGAACCCAACCATGCCTTTTTTGGCTCAGAAAAATTCCCAAGTCGGAGATTTATTTTGAGGTTCACTGAAAAATGGAGCAGTTGAGAGAGAGTAGAGTTTTCAGGTGTGTAGAGGATAAATGAGTAGGGGCTCTTTATATAGGAAGCTCAGGGACTTCTTGGCCATCTGATTGACACTTTAATGGCGATCATTCATTGCCTGAAACTCTCTGGCCAAAGACTTTTCATCTTTTCCAGCAGTGCTTGATTTTCCGGCTAGTGAACAGTGTTGTCATCTGAAGGAAGAAGACTACATTGTTTCGAACCGGACCAGACCAGTCTGAATTGGATTCAATGCTTAAACCATCCAGTTCAAGCCCGATTCGACTGAGTTTTTTAAAATTAAAAATTTGTAAATTCATCTAAATTCATTATCTATCAAATGGTGGCATCAATTCTCTAATTTGAATTTTCTAAGCCACCTAGAAAAATAAATTTAGAAACCAATTCAATAGTTGTTCAAAACGGTTCAATCCAGTTCACCTGAACTGGTTTGGTTTTCACCTCCAATTCATCTTAAAGTCCTTTCTCATGAATTTGTGACTCTTTAGGTCACTGGAGATCCATAAATTTCCCGATTTACCCTTTCTCTATCGATTGTGGTTCATGAACCGATTCGATTTTCTTACCTGGGTTGACCGATTCTTTCTCTGGTTTCCTTGTATTTAAGGGACGAGGTTTATAGCCTTTCTGCTGACCACTTATACTTTTCCCTCAACTGCATTCTTCCTACGATCATTATATTTTTAAGGTCCTCTCTTTTTGGACCTTATACTTCTCTTAAGTCTTTCCATTTAGTCCCTAAAGTTCCATTGGTTCCCATTTAGGTCCCAATAGGCATCGAAAATGAGCCCAAGCCTTATTTTCCTCAAATTTCCAAAAAGCCCGGCTTCTCAACTGATTGGTCTGGCATTGTAATGAACCGATTTATGATGAATTTTTCAATCGGTTCAATGATTTTGGCATGGTTCACCCCATTTCTGGTATGTTGTGGAGGAAATAAAAATACTTAAAAATTCTACATTCAATTTTTTATTGAATGGACTCAAGAACCGTTCCATTTGTATTTGTTTTTACCCCTTAAAATTTTGGGGGATTTTGTTACTCCATCTCGCTTGAACCCAGTTCAAATCGGTTCTCTCCCGATTTTCTCCCAATTTTCTCCCAATCAATGGTTCTGGGTCCCATGACTATCCTAAGTGTTTCTCCTTACCATTATTCGTCCATCTTAGCCTCCTATCGATCTCTTTCCTCCTTCTGGATCTATTTACTCACCAATTACCCTTCACTTCCCTATTTGCTCCCACTTCCCCATTTGGTTCGGGCCGACTTTTAAAGTCAAGATTTTCCTTGGTCTCACACCCTTTGTGCTATTTCCTCACTCAAGTAAGAGCGATTTGCCCCTAAGTCGATAAGGGCGAAGGCCTCTAGGAGTTCTTCTTTTAGACACCCTATATTCTCAAAAGAAACATCCCATTACTACTTGTTCGAAAAAAACTTATAAGTGTCAAGAACTACACTATATGGAAGAAGAGTCTAACTGTCACGCCCCGACCCAGTTTGGTCGGATCCTCGTGATCAACCCGTCGCTCCCTTGATTCAAGAGGGGTTTCCCCCTTTCTTTAATCTAGAGGAACTAGTCGAAATTTTAACCTTGTTCCATGGATTAACATATATCAATAAAATGCAAGTTTAAAAGAAATACTTTTAAGCATACCTGACAAGAGTTAGGTCCCGGTGTTTTTCTTAGCCATTTTATCTAGGGTTTTTTAGGGTGAGTTTCTACAACTTAGTGAATGGGTGCTGAAAATGAGTTTTCATAGAAATAGTTTTTAATTGGAGTGTGCCTTCTTATTTCCTTTACGAACATTTCTTCTTCAAATTTCGGTTTTCAAACACTTTTCCTCATTATCCACCATAGGTGTGTTTAATAGACAACACATGCCCTTCATCATGAATGGAATTACACATTTGTAGAGCAACCCATCCACTACACCCACTTGTGGCATCAGAGTGACTTTACCAGCCACCTAAATAGAAGTTTGTCCACTTCTACCCTAGGTATGAGTGGATGTTCATGACATCCAACCCTCAAACTCAAAATCAACTCCGTATCCATATGAGGATAGAGACCTCATCTTGACCCCACCCTCGATCTCATGTGCATGAAACTATGTCGAGCTTTCCTAACTGCTAGCACGACAAACTGTCTTTATCTTCACCATGTCGTCTAGTAGCCCTTAAGACGCATCACTACCCCTCTTGGGCGTCTTAGTGGTCGCGAATCTAAATTGCATCCACAAAAAAAAGTTTTCTACAAAGCCATTTATCTTTGGTGCCACTAGTCCAATGGCCCCGACTCTCAACTCGACCTGTAGCTGTTTGTCTAGATCGGTACGTTGACCAGGTCCTATCGCACTGCCGCCAATCCATCGAGTGTGTTAGTCCTATCATGGTACCATGGAAAAATCACATAATTCATTAATTTAGAATTTTCATAGCTTAAACATCATGTTTGTTTAGGAGCTCCTGCTCATGCCTACTAGCCTTGGGCCCACTGTACATGATTTTCCAAAACCGGGCATTTTAGCCCCCAAGTTCCAAAACCGAGGCCTCTGGCCTATTTGAGCTATTCTAGCTCTCGTCAAGGTCTCCCAAAATTTTTAATCATTGGCACATAGTCAGGGGAGAACACTTCTAACAAAAATAATTTTTTCATCCATCACACCAACCAGGTGTGATGACATCTCCGCTTACAACCGGTAAATGGGTTTTATACTTCCCTCTAGGAAGTCCATACCAACCGGGTATGATATACTTACAACTGGTAAGTAGTTTTTTTTTTTTGCATATTTCTCACATCACTCCAACTAGATGTGATGTTAAAATTCCACATAGAAGTGGTTTTTCATTTTCAAAGTTCTCATCATCCCAACTGGGTATGATGTGAATAAACCCACTCATTCGTTAATTGATGTGTGTTCCTTCTTAGTTGGGTTTTGCCTCCACGCTAGCTTATCCCTATTGGCATTCCAGTCCTTTGTGTTCCTACATGATTTGAACATCGTTATTTATTAACATTTGGCATGATAGCCTTCATTCCTCATATTTGAACAAAAATGCCCAAAATTTTTAATTAATTGCATTTAGGTCCCTAAAGTTCTTTTTCTTTGACTTTAGGTCCCTAATGCTAATTTTTCCCCAAATTGAGTAAAAAAATTTCTAAAAATTTACTTTGGGTCTTCAATTTACTCTAAATCATTTAAACGGTTCAAGTTTCCCAAATTTCTAATTTGGTCCCCAACTTTTCAAAAATTACCATTTTGCCCCTACTTTACAAAAATGGCAATTTGACCCCAATTATTTTAAAAAATTGACCAATTGGTCCTCCAACATCCTTTTTATGTCTAATTTTCCGTCAATTTTGGGAAATTTCAATTTGGTCCTTCAATTTTATGAAATCCACAATTTCCCCCCAAAATTTTCCCCAATTTCCCCCTTTCAAACTGACTAAATTTGATTTAATCAAATTTACCATTCAATCGAGGTTAATTGTTGAAATTGAAGGTATAATTGAGTTCCTACACATCCATACGATTCAATTGAGCTTTGAATCACATGAATTGAGGCCGAAACGAGCTCAAATGGAGCTTTGCCGAAAAACTATAAGTAGAGAGAGATAACTTCGAAAGCTTACCGTTAGAGGTGCGGTGATCCGAACTTTCGATCGGGACAGGTAACTGTCGTCCTGAGGTTTCTCCTAGGATCAAGAATTACAACAATTCATGTTGAATTAAGTGAGAATTTTGTCATTGAAGTTTCATCGTTTCTCTCTCTAATGCTAATCGGAAATTACAGAAGGGAACCAAATTGGCTTACCTTTCAGCTCTAATTTGGTCGTGTGAGGGTTGTGGGAGTGTTGGGAGAGCTTAGTTTAGCCTAAGGAGGGCTAAATTCAATCGATTTAAGCTCGGTCGAAATAGGGCAGCTTCAGTTTGCCGGAGCTACTTCACTGTTTGATTACGCTGGCACTTCTCGGGTGGTCCTCGGATCAAATGGAGACTATCGTTGGGTAGCTGACTTCTCTTTGAATCTAAGAAACCCGACCTCACCTACTTTGGCTCAGAAAAACCTCTATGTCGGAGCTCTATTTCGAGCTTCATTGTAAAATTGAGTAGTTGAGAGAGAGTGGAGTGTTCAGGTGTGAGGAGGATGAACGGAGAGGAGCTCTTTATATAAGGAGCTCGGGGACTCGTTGGCCATCCGTTTGGCACATTAATGATGCTCATTGATTGCCTGAAATGTCCTAAACGGAAACATTTCCCATTCGCCGATGTTGTTCGTATTTCCGGTGAGTGAACAATGTCGTTGTTTGAAGGATGAAGACGACCCTGCTCTGAACCTGACCGGACTGGTCCGAACCGGGTTCAATGCTTAAACTGGCTAGTTCAGGCCCGATTCGACCGAGTTTTTCAAAATTAAAAATTTCTAAATTCATTCTCTATCCAATGGTGGCTTCAATTCTCTAATTTGTATATTTTAGGTGACCTAGAAAAATGAATTTAGCATTCGATTCAATGATGCTTCAAACCGGTTTTATCCGATTCACCTGAATCGGTCTAGTTTTTTCTCCCAAATTGTCCTAAAGTCTCTTTTCATGATTTTTATGACTCTTTGGATCACTCGGGATGTGTAAATTTCCCAATTTTCCCTTTCTCTAAAGGTTAGGGATTGTGAGCCGATTCGGTTTTTTTGAATTGTGTTGACCGGTTCTTTATTGGTTTTTCCTTAACTTCAAGGGACGGTGTTTACTCTAACTCTGTCATGCCCCGACCCAGTTTGGTCGGATCCCTGTGATCAACCCACCACTCCCTTGGTTCAAGAAGGGTTTCTCACTTTCTCTAATCAAGAGGAGCCAGGCGAAAGTTTAACTATGTTCCCTGGAATACATATATCAATAAAAATGTAAGGTTAAAAGAAATTAAGCATACATGACAGTGAGAAAATGCTGGTGTTATCCCTAGTTATTTTTCTATAACTGAAAAGGGTTAAAAAGGGTGGATGAGTTTCTACAACTCAGTGAATGAGTATTTGAAAAAAAGAGTTTCAATAAAATAGT
The DNA here is from genome assembly GCA_030064435.1 of Trapa incisa. Lineage (NCBI taxonomy): Eukaryota > Viridiplantae > Streptophyta > Magnoliopsida > Myrtales > Lythraceae > Trapa > Trapa incisa. Next base: position 17,577,633 of record CM057771.1, read on the forward strand.
TTTAAATTGGAGTGTGCCAGACACCTTATTTCCTTTAAAATTATTTATTTTTCAATTTTCTCGGTTTTTAAAACCATAACTCATCATTATCCACAGTCGGTGTGTTTAACAATCAACACATGCCCTTCATCATGAAAGGATCACTTGTGGCATTGGTGCAACTTTACCGGCCACCTAGATAGAAACACGTCCACTTCTACCCTAGGTATGAGTGGATGTTCGTGACATATGACCCTCAAACCCAAAATCAACTCCGTGTCCGTATAAGGATAGAGACCTCATCCCAACCCCACCCCGGTCTCATGCGCATGAAGCTACATTGAGCTTTCCTTACTGCTGGCACAACAATCTACCATTATCTCCACCATGTTGTCCAATAACTCTTATGACGCATCACTACCCCTCTTGGGTGTCTTGACGGTCCCAAATCTCAGTGCATGCACAAACAATTTTTTTCCATATAAGCCATTAATCTTTGGTGCTACTGGTCCAACGGCCCCGACCTTCAACTCAACCTACAGCTGTTTGTCTAGACCAGTCCGTCGACCTAGTCTCATCACACTACCGCCAGTCTATCGAGCTATTCAAGTCGCTAGACCGGTAAAATGGCCAAATCACATCCTTCATTAAAATTTTCATGGCTTATCATCATTTTTTTACGAGCTCCTACTCGTGCCAACTGGCCTTAGGCCCATTGTAAGAGATTTTCAAAACTGTGCATTTTAGCCGCTAAGTTCCAAAATTGAGGCCTCTAGCCTATTTGAGCTATTCAAGCTCTCGTCAAGAAGGTCTCCCAAAATTTTTAAGTAGTGGCACATAGTAAAGGGATAACACTTCTGACAAAATAACTTTTCACTTATCTATCACACCAATTTTTTATCGGGTTTTTGATTAAGATAGATAACTCTCATCTTGAGGTTCCTCCTAGGATAAAAAATCACCTCAATTCATGTAGAATTGAGGGAGAATTCAGTCAGTAAAGTTTCATCGGTTCTCTCTCTAACACTGATAAAAAATTACAAAGGGGAGCCAAATTAGTTTACCTTTCTGCTCTAATTTGGTTGTATGAGGGTTGAGGAAGTGTTGGGAGAGCTTGGTTTAGACTGAGAAGGTCTCAATTTGGCCGTCTTAAGCTAAAAAAAATAGGGTAGCTTCGGTCCACTTGATTTGCTTCACTATTTGATTACGCCGACACTTCTCCGGCGATCCTCAGACCGAATGGTGACCACCGTCGGGTAGCTAACTTCTCCTCGAGTGTAAGGAACCCAACCATGCCTTCTAGTTTGAGCTTCGTCAAAAAACTGAGTAGCTGAGAGAGAGTGAAGTTTTCAGGTGAGTGGAAGAAGAATGGAGAGGGGCTCTTTATATATGGAGCTCGGGGACTATCCGACTGTTTGTTTGGCACCTTTATGACACTCATTAATGGCATGAAATGTCCTGAATGGAAACGTTTCCTTTTCTCCAACGCTGTTCGATTTTTTGATGAATGAACAGTGTTGTCATCTAAAGGAAGAAGACGACACTATTCCGAACCAGACCGGAGCAGTCCAAACCGGGTTTGACACTTAAACCGACCGGTTCCGGCTCGATTCAACCGAGTTTTTTAAAATTAAAAATTTCTAAATTCATTCTCTATCCAATGATGGCCTCAATTCTCCAATTGAAATTTTCTAAGACACCTAGAAAAATGAATTTAGCATCCGGTTTAATGATGGTTCAAACCAATCCAAACCGGTTCAATGCGGTTCACCTAAACCAGTCTGGTTTTCTCTCCCAAATTGTCGTAAAGCCCTTTCCATGGTTTTAATGACTCTTTGGGTTATTTGGGAGTTGTAAATTTCCCAATTTGCTCATTATCTAGTGGTTGGGGTGCATGAACCGATTCGGTGTTATCACTCGGGTTGACCGGTTCTTTGCGGTTTTCCTTAACTCCAAAGGACGAGGTTTACAACTCTCCCCTCCTTTTAGGAGTTTTGTCTCCAAAACTTATTCAACATTCTTCACATAGGAAACAACCTCCCTCGATATCTACTTGTAGTTTATTGGCATACAACCCTCTCGATTATTTTCATTTAGCCCCGGTATAACAAACACTCATAATGAAACTCCGTATACATATGAGGATAGAGACATCATCCCAACCCCACCCCACCCCGATCTCATGCGCTTGAAGCTACGTCGAGCTTCCCAGACACTTCTTTGGTGTGAGGAGGGCTCAATTTGGCTGTCTTAAGCTCGAAAAAAAAAGGACAACTTTGGTCCACTTGAGCTGCTTCATTGTTTGATTACGCCGACACTTCTTCGGTGATCCTCGGATTGAATGGTGACCACAATCGGGTAGCTGACTTCTCCTTGAGTCTAAGGAATCCGACCATGCCTTCTTTGGCTCAGAAAAACCCCTATATCGAAGCTCTAGTTTATGCTTCGTCGAAAAACTGAGTAGCTGAGATAGAGTGAAGTTTTCAGGGGTGTGGAGGAAGAATGGAGACTCTTTATATAGGAGCTCGGGGACTATTCGGCCGTCCATTTGGCACCTTTATGACACTCATAGATGGCCTGAAACGTCCTGAATGGAAACGTTTCTTTTTCGTCGACACTGTTTGATTTTTTGGTGAATGAATAGTGTTGTCATCTAAAGGAAGAAGACGACACTATTCCAAACCGGACCGAAGCAGTCCAAACCGGGTTAGACACTTAAACCAACCAGTTTAGGCCCGATTCGACCGAGTTTTCTACTTCTTTCTAGGAAGTTCATCATACCAAGCGAGTATGATCTACTTACAACCGATAAGTAGTTTTTCCACATATTTCTTATGTCACACCCCGACCCGGTTTGGTCAAATCCTTGTGAACAACCTACCACTCTCTTAGTTCAAGAGGGGTTTCCCCCTTCTTTAATTTAAAAGGAGCCAGACATAATCTCAACCTTGTTCCTTGGAATAACATATATCAAATAAAATACACGCTTAAGAAAGTTAAGCATACCTGATAGAGGATAAGGTCTTGTGTTATCCCTAGTTATTTCTCTATTTCATGAAAATGGATAAAAAGGGTAGGTGAGTTTCTACAAATCAGTGAATTAGTATTTTTTTAAAAAATAAACTTTCAATAAAATGGTTTTTAAATTGGAGTGTGCTAGACTCCTTATTTTCTTTTAAATTCTCTCTTCCCTGTTTTCTTGGTTTTCAAAGCCATTTTATCCACAAATAGTGTGTTTAGCAACCAACACACACCCTTCATCATGAAGGGATCACACATTCGTAGGGCAGTACGTCCACTACACCCACTTGTGGCTTCGGAACGACTTTACCGGCCACCTAGATAGAAGCACGTCCACTTCTACCCTGAGAATGAGTGGATGTATGCAACATCCGACCCTTAATCCAGTAAAGAAACTCCATGTACATATATGAGAATAGAGACCTCATCTCGACCCCACCCTAGTCTCATGCGCTTGAAGCTACATCGAGCTTCCCAGACGACTGGCACGACAAACTTTCCTATCTCCACCATGTCGTCCAATATCCCCTAGGATGCATCACTACCCCTCTTGGGCATTGTGAAGATTTCGTATCTCAGTACATGCACAAAACAACAGTTTTCCATATAATTCATTTAATTTGTGGTGCCACTAGACCAACGGCCCCGACCCTCAACTCAACCTACAGTTGTTTGTCTTGACAAGTCCGTTGACCTGTCATGTCACACTATCGCTAGTCCATCGAGTATGTCGGTCATGTCTTGGTACCATGGCCAAACATATCATTCATTTAAAGGTTTCATGGCTTAAACTCATGTTTGTTTACAAGCTCTTGCTCGTGCCAATTGGCCTTGGACCCAATGTATGAGATTTTCAAAATCGGGCATATTAACCCCCAAGTTCGAAAATCGAGGCCTCCGACCTATCTAAGCTATTCAAGCTCTCGTCAAGAAGGTTTTCCAAAATATTTAAGCAGTAGCACACAGCCAGAGGAGAGCACTTCCGACAAAATAATCTTTCAACTGCCCATCACACCAACCGGGTGTGAGGACATCTTCGATTATAACCGATAAGCGGGTTTTCTACTTCCTTCCAGGAAGTTCATCATACCAACCGGGTATAATCTACTTACAACCTGATTCATCATATTTAGGTGTGATGTTTAAAATTCCACTTTTAGTGGGTTTTAATTTTCGAGTTGCTTATCATCCCAACCAGGTATGAAATTAAAAAAATCCCACTCACCCGTGAATGTCGTGAATCCTTCTTAACCAACTTTCGGCTCCTTGCGAGCTTTGTCTTATTTAGCATTCTCGATACCTCGTGATCCTACACAGTATAAACATCTTTGTTCATTATCCTTTGGCTTGATAGTCTTCATTCATTATGAATTAATAAAATATCCAACTTTTCAAATATTTGTAATTTGGTCCCTAATGCTGATTTTCCCCCAAATTGAGTCTGAAAAGTTCAAAATTTTACTTTGAGACCTCAATTCATTCAAAATTACTCAAAGGGGTTCAAGTTTCCCAAATTCCCAATTTGGTCCACAATTTTTCCAAAATTACCATTTTGTCCCTACTTCACAAAAATGGTAAATTTCACCCCAAAAATTGACCAATTTGTCCTCGAACATCTTTCTCATAACCAATTGGCCTTCAATTTTTGAAATCCTAAAATTTTCCCCCAATTTCAACCTTCTAACATGACCGGATCAAATTGGTCAATCAAATGAGTTTAATTGTTGAAATTGAAGTTAGATTTAAGTTCCTACATCTTCATAAGATTCAATTGCACTTTGAATCGCATGATTTGACGCTAGAATGAGCTCAAACTGAGCTTCGCCGGAAAACTAAATGTAGAGAGAGAAAGCTTTGAAAGCTTACCGTCGAGGGCACTATGGTTTGAGCTTTCGATCTGGGCAGATAGCTCTCGTCCTAAGGTCCTTCCTAGAATCAAGAATCAACTTAATTCATGTCGAATTGAGGGAGAATTTAGTCAGTAAAAATCTGCAGGTTCTCTCCCTAGCACCGATTGAAATTCATAGGGAAGCCAAATTGGCTTACCTTTCTGCACTAATTCGAGCGTAAGAGGGTTGAGGAGGTGTTGGGAGAGCTTGGTATAGGGTGCTCGGGAACTTGTCACCCATCCATTTGGTACCATAATGATTTGGACTTAAGGAAAACTGGGAAAAGAACCGATCAAACTCAATGAGAAAACTGAACCGGTTCACAAACCTGATCATCAAAGAGCGGGCAAATTAGGAAATTTACAACTCTCGAGTGACCCAAAGGGGTCATAAAAACCTTCTAAAAGGACCTTAGGACAATTTAGGAGAGAAAACCAGACCGGTTTAGGTGAATTGGATCCGAACCGGTCCTTTCCAAAGAGAAAACCGAGTCAAATGATAAACTGAAACCAATAGAGAAAGGGAAAACCATGAAATTTATGGATCTCGAGTGATCTAAATAATCACAAAAGTCATGAAAAAGGACTTTAGAATGAATTGGAGGTGAAAACTGAACCGGTTCAACTGAATCGAATTTGTACCAGTTTGAACCACTATTGAACAGATTTCTAAATTTATTTTTCTAGGTGGCTTAAAAAATTCAAATTTGAGAATTGAGGCACCATTGGATAGAGAATGAATTTATATAAATTTAGAATTTTTTTATTTTGAAAAACTCAGTTGAATCGGGCCTGAACTGGCTAGTTTAAGCATTGAACCCGATTTGGACTAGTACGGTCCAGTTTGGAATAGTGTCATCTTCTTCCTTCAGATGACAACACTGTTTAGTACCGTTGGCGAAGAAGAAACATTTCTGTTCAGTACGTTTCAGGCCATCAAAGCCTATTTATACAAAATGGGAAAGGGGCTCGGCCTCAATGGGAAAAAAATGGAGCACCTAACAACATATCTTCACAGACCAAGAACTACGAGATCGCCCCTTTTATTCTGGGGTGATGGAGGGATCGTACCATTCAAGCCTTTTTTTCATGCCCTTCCCGGAGGTCTGGAGAAAGCAGCTTGACTCAAATAGGAGCCAGTTTGAAAAAGAATCTTAGAGTGTCTTGGGTTGGGCCGGGAGGGTTTCTTAACGCCTTCTTTTATCTTCTCATTGGAGTTATTTCACAAAGGCTTGCCATGGTAAGGAAGAAGGGGGAAACAAGCACACTCAGAGAGCGCAGTACAACCGAGAGTTGTATGTTGCGTTCAGGAAGGATGAATCGCTCCCGAAAAGGAATCTATTGATTCTCTCCCAATTGGTTGGACCATAGGTGCGATGATTTACTTCACGGGCGAGGTCTCTTGTCACGCCCCGACCCGGTTTGGTCGGATCCCCGTGATCAACCCGCCACTCTCCCAATTTACTAAAGGGTTTTCCCTTATATTATAAATCGTAAAGAGTAAGGCGTTAACCTGCACCTTTTTCCAAGAATATCATAAATCAAAACTGCATAGTAATTTAAATTAGTTGTACCAATCTTGCAGGCGTTTAATTGCGCAAGTCCTTTAAGGTTCGGCTTTCCGGGACTTCCTGAAAGAGGTATAAGGGAGGGGGTGAGTACAACTACTCAGTGAGTGGGATTCAAATCTTTTAACTTTCAAGAAAAACATTTATATGGAGTGTGCCAGACTCCTTTGTTTTCAAAAAAATCATTTCATTTAAAAATTCATCTTTTTCCATTATTTCTTAGTTATCGATGTGTCATCACCCAACACACATCCTTCATAATGAAGGTTACACACATTCGCAAGTCAGTATCACTACTGAACCCGCTAGTGGCTTCGGAGCGACTTTTCCTGCCACCCGGATAGAAGTACGACCACTTCTACCCTGGGAATGAGTGGATGTATGAAACATCTGACTCACAATCCCGAAATCACTTCTTCGTATCCGTATGAGGACAGAGACCTCATCCTGTCCCCACCCCAGTCTCATGCGCTTAGTGCTACTCCAGATTTCGCACAGACACCTGGAACGACGAACTGCCCTTATAGCCACCAGGTCGTCCAGTGCCCTTAGGATGCATCACTACCCCTCATGGGCGTCTTGATGATCCCGTACTCATAGTGCATGCACAAACAATGTTTTCTTATATTGCCATGTAATATGTGGTGCCATTAGTCCAACGGCCCCGACTCTCAACTCAACCTGCAGCTGTTTGTCTTGACTAGTCCGTCGACCTGTCATGTCACACTGCCGCTAGCTGACTGAGCATGTCGGTCCTATCTTGGTACCATGGCCAAACAATTCACTTATTAAGTTTTATGGCACATATATCATGTTCGTTTATGAGCTCCTACTCGTGCCAACTGGCCTTGGGCCCACTGTACGAGATTTTCAAAATCGGGCACTTAGCCCCCAAGTTCCAAAACCGAGGCCCTTGGCCTATCAGAGCTATTCGAGCTCCCGTCGAGAAGGTCTCCCAAATAGTTTAAGCATTGGCACACAGTCAGGGGAGAACACTTCCGACAAAATAGGTTTTTACTATCCATCATACTGACCGGTATAAGGACATCTCCGTTCATAACCGATGAACGGGTTTTCAACTTCCTTCCAGGAAGTCTCATCATACCAACCGGGTATGATCTACTTACAACCCGTAAGTAGTTTTTCCGCATAACTTTCACATCACTTTCTTTAAGTAGTGATGATTAAAATACCACTAAACAGTGGGTTTTTATATCGAGGTACTTATCATCCCCAACCGGGTATGATGTTAGTAAACCCACTCACAACCGGTAAGTGGTTTTTAACTTTATAAGGTGTGCTCATCATCCCAATCAGGTATGATGTTTGTAAACCCACTCACTGAGTAGTTGTACTCACCCCCTCCCTTATACCTCTTTCAGGAAGTCCCAGAAAGCCGAACCTTAAAGGACTTGCGCAATTAAACGCCTGCAAGATTGGTACAACTAATTTAAATTACTATGCAGTTTTGATTTATGATATTCCTGGAAAAAGGTGCAGGTTAATGCCTTACTCTTTACGATTTATAATATAAGGGAAAACCCTTTAGTAAATCGGGAGAGTGGCGGGTTGATCACGGGGATCCGACCAAACCGGGTCGGGGCGTGACAACTAGAGTGGTATCAGAGCCTGTTTCCTCAAATACATAATCAAGACTATAAAATATTGTAACTAATAGGATTTATCCTAAAATTTTCAGATGGCTCCCAGGAGAGGAACCAAGAAAACTAGGAATGGCTCTACTCAACACCTTATCTTCGTTGGAATACAACCCTAGAAGCTTCCCAAATGCCTAAAGCATGGCCGGAATCTCAAAAGAGCAAATGAGAAAGTATCCTAGAGAATGGTGACAGGACCTATTGAGGTCACAACTCTAAGTATAAAGGAAGCCAAGCGTGAAGCCATAAAATGAGGCATATAACCTTACATAGGAGGATGCTAATCAAGAATCTCGTAGCTCCCTAGTTATTTGGTGACCATTTTCAGTAATAGGGATAAAATCCCCAACATACTGTACTACTCTATTAATGAAGTACTCCAAATTCCTAAAAACCCTGTCCCTCAAATGATGTGATCTTCAAGACTCAAAAAAAAAAAAAACTCTCGCGGTATCCAGACTTAAGGATGAAGGAGCACTAAAATTAACAATTTCTAAGAAAACGCCAAGAGGAACCACTTATGTTCATGTAATTACAAGCATGAATGATAGGGACACTGCATGGAGAAGTGCCCAACCCTACAAAGGATAGGAATCAAGTTAACCTAGATGGGAATAGGACACAAAGTGAAAAATTGTCCCACATCGCTAGGAGTCAGGACAATATTTTCCAAGAATAAATACCCCACAACTATAGGAAATTCGAGAGGATACCATCCCAAGAAACGTGACTCCATTTGCAACCACAAATGAGAGGAAACTCTTCAAAATCTTAGCAAAGTGGTAAGAAGGAAAAAGGGGTAAAGGTAGGACCTCAATAAAACCACAAACAGAACAAAGGATAGTTGAAGAGAATTCCCCCGTTAAGAAGAAAATCCAAACCATTTAGGAGCAAAGAAAGGAGTGCATCCACAAGAGAAGACAAGACGAACATTTGTTGACAAACGGGACGTATTGGGATTACAGGAATAAATCACCTTGGAAAAAGCAACTATGTCAAATAGGAAGTTCGGACCAATAGGACAAGAGAAAGCAAGTAGTTACAACAAGATAGTTAGAGGGAACAAATGACACCCTAAGGAAGACCGGGAAGTAGAAGGGACTACACCTTAAAAAGGTCGATGAGATGGATGTTAAGGATAGGAGGACTCGAGAAACTACTGCTAAGAAACTTAGACCAAACAAATGGTGGAGGCAAAGCAGTTAACGAACAAATACTCGGGAAAGCCATAATGTAAGTTCCGACAAAGAAGAGAGAGGCAGGAAGGTCAAATACTCGGGAAAAGAAGGATACAAGAAATCCTAAAAAGGACCAAGGGCCAATTAACGACTAAACTCAAGCCAAGAAAGGAATAGGCAAGCCTCTCCCACAATGATCCTGAAACAAGGAAGATTTGTACGCTCCCTAAAGAAATAGACAAGTACTGGGTACGAATAAGGATGCAAATAGAGCATAAAAGATATGCCTAAAAGATTTGAGGAGTAAAGGTAAATAGGAGAAGACGACATCAAGGGATGTCATTTAAGGGTACAAATCCCCTAGAGCAAATGTAAGAAAAGAATGTCAGGGGAAAGGCAAAGAATCCTACCAAGGAAGGAAGCCTCGAAAAGACATGTGTATCCCAATTAAGAGGAAATGGAACCAGCCCTTATTTAGGAAATGTTTTCCAAGAAAGGAAGTATTGTAATGATCCATTGTGACCTGTTTGGAAAGAATAGGAGAACCATGTAGAAAGAGGAATACTAGTAACGGCGGACAGCCAAAGATAATGAACAAAACTGGATGGGTGAACCTTCCCAAGCAAAGTAATCGACACATAGATCGAAAGCAATTATTGTAGAATGAAGAATCATGAAGTGATTTATGAGCAAGTAAAAGAGGATTAAGGAAAAAGGAAGTCATTGAATAAGGGATGTCACTAAAGAAGAGAAAGGACATAAGAAAAAAAAATCCTCGTATGTCAATAATCATCAGGAAACCCAACGATTGGAATTGAAAGGACAAAATAAAAACGTTTTGAAAGGATGAGTAGGTAAGAGAAATCCATGCAGTTATGTGAGACATAACTTCAAAAGCATGATGGATGAGAGGATAACGGTAAAAAGGATAGTTGAGGAATGCCATCAAAAGAAAAGAGGGATGAAGTTATATGATCCCTGAAAGGTAAAAAAAAAAAAGCTAAGAGAGACCCTCAAGGAGATGTTCTAGAAATCTAACGGACAAAGACAGGTCCTAGAAAATGCCATGTTGTAAGGGGTATGTAAGCCCAACAATCTCGAGGAGAATATGACTCAAAGTAAGGAAGAGTCGGCTAATAAGCATGACGAGGTCTAATATAAAAATTTGGACTGAAGTTATAATAGACAACGAATGGAGAAAGGGTCAAAATGAGATGAAAAAGTGAGAATAAAGAAAACTGTGGCAACTAGTATGTAACACCCGAAAGAACATTGAGCTAAAGGTTTCAACGACCAAGGGGTTAACTAGACATGGGAATGGTTAGGTATCTTGGAATTTCTAATCTTGAGTACAGAACCTCAAAGGGAATAATGTGCTATAAGCAAAGAAAGATATAAATCTAAAAATATACCATGAAGTAAGGTATGTCTCGTTATGATAATCTCCATGGAGGGAGTAAATAATATAAAGAAAAAGAAATTCCTTAAGTGAAGGATGTAAAAAGGACTAATTAAAAGAACAAGAGAAGACTTTGCATCTTAAGCAAACACTAAAGGGGCATCAAAGGAAATGATTGCTCATGCAAGGATGTTAACTAAGTTTTGGGGACAAAACTCCTAAAAGGAGGGGAGAGTTGTAAAACCCGCCCTTTTGAGCTAAGGAAAACTAGGAAAAGAACCGGTCAAACCAAGTGAGGATTTAGAACCGGTTCACAAACCCGATTATTTCTGAACGGGCAAGTTGGGAATTTACAACTCTCGGGCGATCCAAAGGGTTCATTAAACCTTGGAAAAGAAACTTAAGACAAATTAGAAAATAAAAACCAAAGTGGTTCAAGTGAACTAGATTCCATAAGAACTTTAAAGTTAAGCGTGCTTACTTGAGAGTAATGTGACGATGGGTGATCTCCTGGGAAGTATGAATTTTTTTTGTAACCCGAAATTTCGGTCAAAAATTTGTATGTACGCCTTATTATAAATTAATATATAATTAATAGCAATAATTTAATACCGAAATTAAATTATTAGAATTAATACTGAAATTTAATTTATTAGAATTAATACCGAAATTAAATTATTGGAATTAATACCAATAATTTATGGCAATATTAATACCAGTAATAAATCTCGGCCATTTAATACACGGGTTTTACAACTATATAAAGAGTTCATCCCCATTTCATTCTCCTCACACCTGAACACTTCTCTCTCTCTCTCTACTGCTCCATTTCCCGGTAAAGCTTGAATGAGAGCTTCGACTTGAACAAAGGTCGGGCTCTTTAGAACCGGGGGGAAGACAGCTATCTGATAGCAAACTCCAATCAATCCGATTATCGTTGGAGAAATGCCGACATGATGGAATAGTGAAGCAACTCCGGCGGACCGAAGCTGCCCTATTTCGGCCAAGCTGAAATCGGCCATTTCAAGCCCTCCCAACACTTTCTCAACCTTTCCACGACCGAATTAGGACCGAAAGGATGAACCTCAGGATGAGACCTATCTGCCCAAATCGAAAGCTCGGACCACCGTGCCTTCACCGGAACACGAAGTACCGAGAACGCCAGCAAGGACAAGCTCGCGTGAATACCAAGAACCGGTCTAGTGGAATTCACGGCATTAACGGGTGAGTGGGTTTACAAACATCATACCTGATTGGGATGATGAGCACACCTTATAAAGTTAAAAACCACTTACCGGTTGTGAGTGGGTTTACTAACATCATACCCGGTTGGGGATGATAAGTACCTCGATATAAAAACCCACTGTTTAGTGGTATTTTAATCATCACTACTTAAAGAAAGTGATGTGAAAGTTATGCGGAAAAACTACTTACGGGTTGTAAGTAGATCATACCCGGTTGGTATGATGAGACTTCCTGGAAGGAAGTTGAAAACCCGTTCATCGGTTATGAACGGAGATGTCCTTATACCGGTCGGTATGATGGATAGTAAAAACCTATTTTGTCGGAAGTGTTCTCCCCTGACTGTGTGCCAATGCTTAAACTATTTGGGAGACCTTCTCGACGGGAGCTCGAATAGCTCTGATAGGCCAAGGGCCTCGGTTTTGGAACTTGGGGGTTAAGTGCCCGATTTTGAAAATCTCGTACAGTGGGCCCAAGGCCAGTTGGCACGAGCAGGAGCTCGTAAACGAACATGATATATGTGCCATAAAACTTAATAAGTGAATTGTTTGGCCATGGTACCAAGATAGGACCGACATGCTCAGTCAACTAGCGGCAGTGCGACATGACAGGTCGACGGACTAGTCAAGACAAACAGCTGCGGGTTGAGTTGAGAGTCAGGGCCGTTGGACTAATGGCACCACATATTACATGGCAATATAAGAAAACATTGTTTGTGCATGCACTATGAGTACGGGATCATCAAGACGCCCATGAGGGGTAGTGATGCATCCTAAGGGCACTGGACGACCTGGTGGCTATAAGGGCAGTTCGTCGTTCCAGGTGTCTGTGCGAAATCTGGAGTAGCACTAAGTGCATGAGACTGGGGTGGGGACAGGATGAGGTCTCTGTCCTCATACGGATACGAAGAAGTGATTTCGGGATTGTGAGTCAGATGTTTCATACATCCACTCATTCCCAGGGTAGAAGTGGTCGTACTTCTATCCGGGTGGCAGGAAAAGTCGCTCCGAAGCCACTAGCGGGTTCAGTAGTGATACTGACTTGTGAATGTGTGTAACCTTCATTATGAAGGATGTGTGTTGGGTGATGACACATCAATAACTAAGAAATAATGGAAAAAGATGAATTTTTAAATGAAATGATTTTTTTGAAAACAAAGGAGTCCGGCACACTCCATATAAATGTTTTTCTTGAAAGTTAAAAGATTTGAATCCCACTCACTGAGTAGTTGTACTCACCCCCTCCCTTATACCTCTTTCAGGAAGTCTCGGAAAGCCGAACCTTAAAGGACTTGCGCAATGAAACGCCTGCAAGATTGGTACAACTAATTTAAATTACTATGCAGTTTTGATTTATGATATTGCTGGAAAAAGGTGCAGGTTAACGCCTTACTCTTTACAATTTATAATATAAGGGAAAACCCTTTAGTAAATCGGGAGAGTGGCGGGTTGATCATGGGGATCCGACCAAACTGGGTCGGGGCGTGACATCTCTGGTTCAAGTCCAGGATGGCCCAGCTGCGCCAAGGAAAAGAATAGAAGAAGCAAACAAGCATTTGACTCCTTCATGCAAGTTCCACTTTGCTCGGGGAATATAGCTCAGTTGGTAGATGTAATGTCAAAATTCCACATGGTAGTGGTTTTTCATGTCCGAGGTACTCATCATCCCAACCGGGTATGATGTGAAAATCCCACTCACCCGATAAGTGTAGTGTATTTTCCCTAAAGCGGCTTTTTGCCTCCACGCGAGTTTATCCTTGCTGGCGTTCCCGTTCTTTTGTGTTCCTACACACTATGAACATTACTATTCATTAACATTTAGCCTAAAAGCCTCCATTTCTCATGAATGAAAAAATGCTCAAACTTTTAATTATTTGCATTTATGTACATAAAGTTCTTTTCTTAACTCTAGGTCCCAAATACTAATTTTTTTTCTCAAATTGAGTCCCAAAACTTCTAAAATTTTCTTTGGGACCTTAATTTATTCAAAATCACAAAAAGGGGTTCAAGCTTCCCAAATTTCCAATAGGGTCCCTAATTTTTCAAAAATTACCATTTTGCCCCTACTTTACAAAAATGGCAACTTGACCCCCAAAATTGACCAATTGGTCATCCAACATCTTTTTCATGGCCAATTCACCCTCAATTTTGTGAAATTGTACTTTGGTCCCTAAATTTTACAAAATTCTCAATTTTCCTCAAAATTTTTGCCAATTTCCCCCTTTCAAACTTGTCGAATTTGATTTTATCAAATTGACCGATCAATCGAGGTTAATTGTTGAAATTGAATTTAAAATTAAGTTCCTACACATCCATATGATTCAATTAAGCTTTGAATCATATGAATTGACGTCGGAATGAGCTGAAACAAAGTTTCGACAAAAAAATGGACTTAGAGAGAGAAAGCTTTCAAAGCTGACCGTCGGGGGTGCGATGGTCTGAGCTTTCAATCGGGGTAGATAGCACTTATCCTGAGGTTTCTCCTAGGATAAAAAATCATATTAATTCATGTCGAATTGAGGGAGAATTTGGTCAGTAAAGTTTTGTCGGTTCTCTCTCTAACACTGGTTGAAAATTATAGAAAGTAGCCAAATTGGCTTATCTTTCCACTCTAATTCGGTTGTATGAGGGCTAAGGGAGTGTTGGGAGAGCTTGGTTTGGCATGAGGAGGGATCAATTTGGCCTTCTTAAGATCGATTGAAAAAGGGCAACTACAGTCCGCCGGCGATCCTCGGACCGAATGGATACCACCATTGGGTAGCTGACTTTTCCCTGAGTCTAAGGAACTCAACCTTCCCTTCTTTGGCTTAGGAAAACTTCTATGTCGGAGCTCTGGTTGAGCTTCGTCATAAAACTGAGTAGCTAAGAGAGAGTGGAGATTTTAGGTGTGTGGCGGATGAATGGAGAGGGGCTCTTTATATAGGGAGCTTGGGGACTCTCTGGTCGTCCGTTTGGCACATTTATGACACTCATTGATGGTGTGAAACGTCTTGAATGGAAACGTTTCCTTTCTGCCGATGCTGTTCGATTTTTCAGCGAGTGAATAGTGTTGTCATCTAAAGGAAAAGGATGACATTGTTTCGAACCAAACCAAACTAGTCCGAACGGGGTTCGACACTTAAATCGGCCGGTTTAGGCCCGATTCGACCAAATTTTTCAAAATTAAAAATTTCTAAATTCATTTTCTATCCAATGGTTCCTCAATTCTCTAATTTGAATTTTCTAAGCCATCTAGAAAAATGAATTTAGCATCCAGTTCAATGATGGTTCAAACTAGTCCAAACCGGTTCAATTAGGTTCACCTGAACCGGTTTGATTTTCTCTCCCAAATTGTCCTAAAGTCCCTCTCCAAGGTTTTTATGACTCTTTGGGTCACTTGGGAGCTGTAAATTTCTCAATTTTCCCATTCTCTAATGGTTGTGGTTCGTAAATCGGTTTAGTGTTCTCACTCGGATTAACCGGTTCTTTCCCGATTTTCCTTAACTTCAAAGGACAGGGTTTACAAACTCTCTCTTCATAACCTCAAAAAGGGCGTCAATCCATTTGCCTCATTAAAAGGAAAATCAAGTTCTAGATTAAGTGTTTTGGGAAGTACCTACTACAACACTAGGATTGGTTTGATTGGTTGTTTGTGTAATGTTGTATACCCTAGTTGGGACCCTAGGTAAGGCTGTAGAAGCTCCCATCCCTTCAATTCTTCCCCACTAGTTATTTCCTCGTTGCGTCCCCCTTGAAAATCCACATGTAAACCCCACTTTTTAGAGTTAAGGAAAATCGGGAAAGAATCAGTCAAACCGAGTGAAAATCGAACCGGTTCACAAACTCGATTATTGAGCAATAGGCAAATTGGAGAAATTACAACTACCATGTAATCCAAAAGGATTAATAAACATTGGAAAAGAACTTTAGAACCAATTTGGAGAGAAAAACTAGATCAGTTTGGGTGAACCAGATCCGAACTAGATTGAACTGGTTGATGAACCGAGCCGGTTTATGAACCGGAACTGATAGAGAGAGGACAAATCGGGGAAATTATGGATCCTAAGTGACCTAAAGAGTCACATAAGTCATGAAAAAGGAATTTAGGATGAATGGGGGATGAAAACCAAACCAGTTCAGGTGAACCGGCTCCGAATCAAATTGAACTGGTTTGGACTGGTTTGAACCACTATTGAACCGAATGCTAAATTCATTTTTCTAGGTGGCTTAAAATTTTCAAATTTGAGGTTTGAGACCCCATTGGAAAGAAAATTAATTTAGATGAATTTAGAAATTTTTAGATTTGAAAAATTCGGTCGAATCGGGGGTGAACTGGCCAGTTTAAGCTTTGAACCTGGTTCGGACCGGTACGGTCCGGTTCGGAACAGTGTTGTCTTCTTCCTTCAGATGACAACATTGTTCACCCACCAAAAAATCAAAGAAACGCCAGTGAAGAGGAAACATTTCCATTAAATACGTTTCAGGCCATCAATGATTGTAATAAAGGTGTCAAACGGAAGACCGACAAGTCCCCGAGCTCCCTATATAAAGAGCTCCTCTCCATTCATCCTCTCCACAACTAAAAACCTCACTCTCTCTACACTGCTTAGTTTTCTGGCAAAGCTCGAACCAGAGCTCGATATAGGGTCTTTTTTTTGCCAAAGAAGGTGTGGTTGTGTTCCTTAGAAATGAGGAGAAGTCAACTATACGGTGGTAACATCCATTCGCTCCGAGGGTCGCCCGAGAAGCGCTGGCGTGAACCAATAGTGAAGCAGCTCCAGCGGACCGAAGCTAGCCTATTTCGGCTGAGTTGAAATTGGCCAATTCGAGCCCTCCTCAGGCCAAACCAAGCTCTCCCAACACCTCATCAGCCTTCGCATGGCCAAATTAGGATGGAAAGATAAGACAATTCGGCTCCCCTCTACAATTTCCGACCGGTGCTAGAGAGAGAACCGACAGAATTTCAATGATAGAATTCTCACCCAATCTGTATTAATTGATCCAATTCTTGATCCTAAAAGGAACCTCAGGAAGAGAGCTATCTGCCCATATTGGAAGCTTGGACTGTAACACCCCCGACGGTGAGCAATTTAAGCTTTATCTCTCTACGTTCGGTTTTCCGACGAAACTCCGTTTGAGATCGTTCCGACGTCAAAACTTACGATTCAAAGTGCAATTGAATCATATGAAGATGTAGAAATTCAAATTTAACTTCAATTTCAACAATTAGAAGTGTTTGATCGATCAATTTGATAAAATCAAATTTAGTTGTGTTAGGAAGTTGGAATTGGGGAAAAATTGGGGATTTTAAAAAATATGAGGGACCAAAATGCAATTTTATGAAATTGAGGCTCAATTGGTCATGATAAGAGTGTTAGGGGACCAATTCAGCAAATTTTAGAATTTTTGGAGTAAAACTTACCATTTTTGTAAAGGAAGGGCAAAATGGTAATTTTGGAAAATTTGGGGCCAAATTAGAAATTTTAGAAACTTGAACCACTTTTTATGAAATTGAGTAAATTAAGGTCCCAAGGGAAATTTTAAAAGTTTTGGGATTCAATTTGAGGAAAAACTGGCAATTAGGGCCTAAGGTAAAAGGAAAAATAACTTTAGGGAACAAATTGCAAATATTTGAAAAGTTGAATATTTAGGCATTTATAATGAATTAAGGTGATCAAACCAAATGATAATGAACAACAATGTCCATTTCATATAAGAACACGAGACATTAGGAACGTCAACTTAGGTTAAGCTCAAAAGGGACGTAAATCGACTAAGAGGAATTTCACTACACAATTGGGTGAGTGGGATTTTTATATCATACCCGGTTGGGATGATAAGCACCTTAATAATGAAAACCCACTGCTAAGTGGTATTTTAAACATCACACCTGCTAAGTGGCCCCGACTCTCAACTCAACCCGCAGTTGTTTGTCTTGACTGGTCCGTCGACCTATCATGTCGCACTGCCGCTAGTTAACTGAGCATGTCTGTCCTATCTTGGTACCATGACCAAACAATTCACTTATTAAGTTTTATGGCACACATATTATGTTCATTTACGAGCTCCTGCTCGTGCCAATTGGCCTTGGGGCCACTGTACGAGATTTTCAAAATCGGGCATTTAGCTCCCAAGTTCCAAAATCGAGGCCCTCGGCCTATCAGAGCTATTCGAGCTCCCGTCGAGAAGGTCTCCCAAATTGTTTAAGCATTGGCACACAGTCAGGGGAGAGCATTTCCCAAAAAAACATATGTTTTCTCTATCCATTATACCGCCTGGACATAAGGACACCACCGTCATAACTGATGAACGGGTTTTCAACTTCCTTCAAGGAAGTCTTATCATACCAATCGGGTATGATCTACTTACAATCGGTAAGTAGTTTTTTCGCATGATTTTCACATTACTTTCTCTAAGTAGTGATGTTTAAAATACCACTTAATAGTGGGTTTTCATACCGAGGTACTTATCATTCCCAACTAGTTATGATATAAAATTTCCACTCACAACCGGTAAGTGGTTTTTAATTTTAAGTTGTGCTCATCATCCCAACCGGGTATGATGTTAGTAAACCCACTCACCCGTTAACGTAGTGAATTCCACTAGACCAATTCTTTGTATTCACGCGAGCTCGTCCATGCTGGCATTCCCGGTACTTCATGTTCCTACACAATATAAACATCCTTATGGTAATATAAAATGATTATAAGTGATAGATCATCTATATACGATCATATTATATCGTTTAATATCTTTTTTATAAATAGTATTTGCTCACAAAAACACTTTTGAAAACATTCATTTATAAATAAATTTTCAATTTTATTATATCATGTTTTGTGAGATTGTTTTAAACTATACAATATCTTTTTTTTAAAATATGTACTTTATGTTTTTTTACCTTTGTTAATGTATTATTGTATACAAATCTCTCCTAATTTTCCGTATAAAAATATACTTTTTACATATAATTGATAAATAATCCAGTTATTTTTACAATAATGCTAACAGTAATTGCATGTTGTCAATTTTTACAATAAATGTAAATACTTTAAGTGTAATCTACTTGAGCAAAAAAAAATCTACTCCATATGGTTGTCTATGTCCCTTAGACACACTAGTCAATCTTATATTTGTTAATATCTCAATTTGTTATAATTTGATTTTATATAACCACTTTACTCCTATTGGTTTTACTGGTTTTGGTAAATGAGTAAATTCCCATATTTCATTTTCAATAATTGAAGCTATTTTTGCATCCATTGTATCTTTTCAACATTTATTTGTAAACTATAGTAAATATGATATCCTAATTATATAGTTTTGTATCCACCTTATTAGACTTTTTATTCTTTCTAACTACCTTAATTGAACTCATGTATTTTTTTTAATTTCTTGATTTTGTGAATTTTTAATATTTTTGTTATGCTCCAAATTCCAATTTTCATTAATTTGAATCAATAAATTTTCTTTAATTTGACATTCCCAATTCCAATTTTTATTGTCTATAAATATCACGTCTCTAAATTATAGCATTTTTTACTATATCATATATAAATTTAAATTCTTCTTTATATCTTACAAAAATGCATTTTTTTTACTTATATCATCTCTAGCTTATACTTATTATACTATTTAAATATACCTATACTATACATCCAAATATTTTAAAGTATTCAACTAAATCTTTTATACCACTCCATGCTTTTTTAATATAACTCGACTTAACAACCTTCATTCATTTCCAATACATGAGAAAACTCAAACATTTTAGTTATTTGCAAATGCTACTTTTTCCTCAAATTGAGTTCTAAAACAATTAAAATTTATCTTGGGACCTCAATTTATTCAATTTCACAAAAAGGAGTTTAATTTCCCAAATTTTCAATTTGGTCCCCCAACTTTTCCAAAATTACCATTTTACCCTTCCTTTACAAAAATGGTAATTTTTTGCCCCAAAAATTCCAAAATTCCTCAATTGGTCCTCTAACATTATTTTCATGCCCAATTGACCCTCAATTTCATAAAATTGCATTTTGGTCATTTGAATTTCGAAAATCCCCAATTTTCCCAAAATTTTCCCCCAATTTCAACTCTTCAACACTGCCAAATTTGATTTCATCAAATTGACTGATCAAACACCTCTAATTGTTAAAATTGGAGTTGAAATTGAGTTCCTACATGTTCATACGATTCTAAGGAACTTTAAATAACAGATTTTAATGCTAGAATGAGCTCAAATGGAGCATCGCTGAAAAATAGACTATAGAGAGAGAGAGCTTCGATTTCTCTCCGGTGAGGGCACGACGGTCCGAGCTTTCGATATGGGCAGATAGCTCTACTTCTGAGATTCACCACAGTTGCTTAGTTTTCCGGCAAATCTCAAACCAGAGCTCCAATATAGGGTCTTTTTTTAGCCAAAGAAGGCGTGGTCGGGTTCCTTAGAACCGGGGAGAAGTCAGCTACGCAGTGGTAACATCCATTCGCTTAGAGGGTTGCCAAAGAAGCGCCAGCATGATCTAACAGTGAAAAAGCTCTATCGGACTGAAGCTGCTTTATTTCGGCCAAAATTTGAGCCCTCCTCAAGCTAAACCAAGCTCTCCCAACACCTCCTCAGTCCTCCCATGACTAAATTAGAATGGAAAGGTAAGCTAATTCGGCTCCCCTCTGCAATTTTCAACCGGTGCTAGATAGAGAACCGATAGAATTTCAATGATAGAATTCTCACCCAATTCAGCATCAATTAATGAAATTGTTGATCCTAGGAGGAATCTCAGGAGTAGAGCTATCTGCCCAGATTGGAAGCTCGGACCATTGTGCCCCCAACGGTGAGCAATTAAAGCTTTCTCTCTTTACGTTCTATTTTTCGGCGATGCTCCGTTTGAGCTTGTTCCAGTATCAAAACTTACGATTCAAAGTGCAATTGAATCGTATGAAGATGTAGTAACTCAAATTTAACTTCAATTTCAAAATTAGAAGTGTTTGATTGGTCAATTTGATGAAATCAAATTCAACTATGCTAGGAAGTTGGAATTGGGAGAAAATTGGAGGGACCAAAATGCAATTGTACGAAATTGAAGCTTAATTGGGCATGATAAGAGTGTTAGGGGACCAATTGAGCAAATTTTAGAATTTTTGGAGTAAAACTTACCATTTTTGTAAATTAAGGCCAAAATGGAAATTTTGGAAATTTTGGGGGCCAAATTGGGAATTTGGGAAACTTGAACCCCTTTTTATGAAATTGAGTAAATTGAGGTCCTAAGGGAAATTTTAAAAGTTTCGGGACTCAATTTGAGAAAAAACCGGCAATTGAGGCCTAAAGTAAAAGGAAAAAAACTTTATGGACCAAATTGTAAATATTTGAAAAGTTGAATATTTAGTCATTTATAATGAATGAAGGTGATCAAACCAAATGATAATGAGTAACAATGTTCATTTAGTGTAGGAACATGAGACATCAGGAACGCCAGCTTAGGTTAAGCTCAAAAGGGACGAAAATCGACTAAGAGTAATTTCACTTAACGATCGAGTGAGTGTGATTTTTATATTATACCTAGTTGGGAAGATAAGCACCTCGATAATGTTAACTCAATGCTTAGTGGTAATTTAAACATCATACCTAAGCAGAGTGATGTGAAAATCACGCGGATAAACTACTTACTGGTTGTAACTAGATCATACCCGATTGGTATGATGAAACTTTCTCGAAGGAAGTGGAAAACCCATTCATCGGTTATGAGCGGAGATGTCCTCGTACTCGATTGGTATGATGGACAGTTAAAAATATATTTTATCGGAAGTACTCTCCCCTGAATGTGTGCCACTACTTAAACAATTTGGGAGATCTTTTTTACGAGAGCTCAAATAGCTCTGTTAGGTCGGAGGCCTCAGTTTTGGAACTTGGGGGCTGTTATGCCCAATTTTGAAAATCTTGAATAGTGGGCCCTAGGCCGGTTGGCACGAGCAAAAGCTCGCAAACAAACATGATTTATATACCATAAAAACTTAAGTAATTGAATTGTTTGGCCATGGTACCAAGATAGGACCAACATACTCGGTCAACTAGCGGCAGTGCGACGTGATAGGTCTCCGGACTAGTCAAGACAAATAGATGCAACTTGAGTTAAGGATCGAAGCCGTTAGACCAGTAGCACCATAGATTATATGGCATCATGTGAAAATTTGTTGATTATGCATGCACTTTGTTTACGGGACCTTCAAGATGCCAAAGAGGGGTAGTGATGTGTAAACCCTGCACTTTTGAGTTAAGGAAAATCGGGAAAAGAACCGGTTAAACCGAATAAGAAAACTGAGTTGGTTTACATTTGGGAACAAGCAATATGGAAATTTACAACTTCCGGTTGATCCAAAGGGTTTATTAAACCTTGAAAAAGAAACTTAAGACAAATTAGAAGACAAATAATTTAATATATATTTAATTATTGTAATTAATACCAATAATTTAATACCCAAATTAAATTATTGGAATTAATACAAATAATTTAATACCCAAATTAAATTATTGGAATTAATACCAATAATTTAATACCCAAATTAAATTATTGGAATTAATATCAATAATTTATGACAATATTAATACAAGTAATAAATCTCTCCCATTTAATACACAGTTTTACACCTATATAAAGAGGTCATCCCCATTCATTCTCCTCACACCTCAACACTTCTCTCTCTCTACTGCTCAATTTCCCGGTGAAGTTCAAACCAAAGTTTCAAATTAAACATTTTTCTTAACCTCAGAAGGAGAGGTTGAGCTCTTTAGAATCGGGGAGAAGACAGCTATCTGATGGCAAACTCCAGCAAATTCGAGAATAATTGGAGAAGAGTCGGCATGATGGAATAGTGAAGCAGCTCCGACGAACCAAAGCTGCCCTATTTCGGAAAAACTGAAATCGGCCATTTCAAGCCCTCCTCAGGCCAAACCAAGCCCTCCCAACACTTTCTCAACCTTTCCACGGCCGAATTAGGACCGAAAGGTAAGCCAATTCAGCTCCCCTTTACAATTTTCGATCGGTGCGAGAGAGAGAGTCGACCAAATTTCAATGATGAAATTCTAATCCAATTCTACATCAATTGATGCGATTATTGATTCTAGGATAAACCTTAGGACGAGAGCTATCTGCCCAGATCGAAAGCTCGGACCGTCGTGCCTTCACCGGTAAGTAATCGAAGCTTTCTCTCTCTATAGTTCATTTTCCGGTGAAGCACCGTTTGAGCTCGTCCCGGCGTTAAAACTTGCAATTCACATTTCTAAATAATCGTATGAACATGTAGAAACTCAATTTCAACAATTGGAAATGTTTGATGGGTCAATTTGATAAAATCAAATTCGATTGTGTTAAGAAGTTAGAATTGGGGGAAAATTGGGGATTTTCAAAATTCAAAGAACCAAAATAAAATTTTATGAAATTGAGGGTCAGTTGGGCATGAAAATAATGTTGGAGGACCAATTGAGGAATTTTGCAATTTTTGGGGCAAAATTTACCATTTTTGTAAAGGAAGGGCAAAATGGTAATTTTGGAAAAGTTGGAGGACCAAATTGGAAATTTAGGAAATTAATCCCCTTTTAGTGAAATGGAATAAATTGAGGTCCTATGATAAATTTTAGAAGTTTCAGACTCAATTTGAGGAAAAACCAGCATTAGGGACTTAAAGTTAAAGAGAAATAACTTTAGGGACCTAATTGCAAATAAATGAAAGTTTGAGTTTCTCATTCATTTGGAATGAATGAAGGTGATTAGGCCAAACGATAATGAACCAAGATGTTCATATCGTGTAGGAACACGAAGTACCAGGAACGCCAGCAAGGACAAAGAACCAGTCTAGTGGAATTCACGGCATTAACGGGTGAGTGGGTTTACTAACATCATACCCGGTTGGGATGATGAGCACAACTTAAAGTTAAAAACCACTTACCGGTTGTGAGTGGGTTTACTAACATCATACCCGGTTGGGATGATGAGCATAACTTAAAGTTAAAAATCACTTACCGGTTGTGAGTGAGTTTACTAACATCATACCCAGTTGGGATGATGAGTACAACTTAAAATTTTAAAACCACTTATCGGTTGTGAGTGGAAATTTTATATCATACCCGGTTGGGAATGATAAGTACCTCGATATGAAAACCCACTATTTAGTGGTAATTTAAACATAACTACTTAGAGGAAGTGATGTGAAAATCATGTGAAAATACTACTTATCGGTTGTAAGTAGATTATAGTCGGTTGGTATGATGAGACTTCCTCAAAGGAAGTTGAAAACCCGTTCATCGGTTATGAACGGAGGTGTCCTTATACAGGGCAGTATAATGGATAGAGAAAAAATATGTTTTGTCAGAAGTGCTCTCTACTGACTGTGTGCCAATGCTTAAACAATTTGGGAGACTTTCTCGACGGGAGCTCGAATAGCTCTGATAGGCCGGGGGCCTCGGTTTTAGAACTTGGGGGTTAAATGCCCGATTTTGAAAATCTCGTACAGTGGGCCCAAGGCCAGTTGGCATGAGCAGAAGGTCATAAACGAATATGATATATGTGCCATAAAACTTAATATGTGAATTGTTTGGCCATGGTACCAAGATAGGACCGACATGCTCAGTCAACTAGCGGTAGTGTGACATGACAGGTCGACGGACCAGTCAAGACAAACAACTGGGGGGTTGAGTTGAGAGTCGGGGCCGTCAGACCAGTGGCACCACAGATTACATGGCAATATGAGAAAACATTGTTTGTGTATGCACTGTGAGTATGGGATCATCAAGATGCCCATGAGGGGTAGTGATGCATCCTAAGGGCACTGGATGACCTAGTGGCTATAAGGGCAGTTCGTTGTTCCAGGTGTCTGTGTGAAATCTAGAGTAGCACCAAGCGCATGAGACCGGGGTGGGGACAGGATGAGGTCTCTGTCCTCATATGGATATGAAGAAGTGATTTCGAGATTGTGGGTTAGATGTCGCATACATCCACTCATTCCCAGGGTAGAAGTGGTCGTACTTCTATCTAGGTGGTAGGAAAAGTCACTCTGAAGCCACTAGCGGGTTCAGTAGTGATACTGACTTGCGAATGTGTGTAACCTTCATGATGAAGGATGTGTGTTGGGTGATGACACACCGGTAACTAAGAAATAATGGAAAAACCCAAAATTTTAAATGAAGGGATTTTTGAAAAGAAAGGAGTCTGGCACACTCCATATAAATATTTTTCTTAAAAGTTAAAAGTAAACCTTTGAAAACTCATTAACTGAGTAGTCGTACTCATCCCCTCCCTTATATCCCTTTCAGTAAATCCCAAAAAGCCTACCTTAAAAGACCATCAACTAAGATGCCTGTAAGACAGGTATGTAAAGTTTAAAATTTCATGCAGTTTTGATTATGCTATTCCAGGAAATGGTGTAGTTTTAAAGGACGCCTTACTCTTTACGGATTATAATAAGGGGAAACCCTTTAATAAATCGAGAGAGTGGTGGGTTGTTCACGAGGATCCGACCAAACCGGGTCGGGGCGTGACATGATGTGTCCTAGGTCTCTGGATGACCTGGTGGATATAAGGGTAGTTAGTCGTACCAGAAGCCTTGTGAAGCTCGACGTAGCTTCAAGCGCATGAAACCGGGGTGGGGTCAGGAAGAGGTCTCTGTCTTCATACGGACATGGAGATTTGTTACGGGATTAAGGGTCGGATGTTGCAAACATCCACTTATTCTCAGGGTAGAAGTGAATGTGCTTCTATCTAGGTGGCCGGTAAAGTCGCTCAGACGCCACAAGTGGGTTCAGTGGACGGGCTAGCTTGCAATTGTGTGTTTGTCCTTCATGATTATGGATGTGTTATTGAGTGATGACACATCGTGGTAATAAGAAATGATTTTTTTGAAAACTAATATTAACGAGGAAACTTAAAGGAATTAAGGAGTTTAGCACACTCCATTTTTGGAAAACTATTTTTCATCAAACTTAAATTTTTTTAAACCCATTCACTGAGTTTTAGAAACTCACCCCTCTTTTTATCCCTTTTTCAGGAATTAGCGAAAATGACTAGGGATAACACCAAGTCTTACCCTCTATCAGGTATGCCTATTTTCTCTTAAACTTGCATTTTATTTGATATATGTCTTTCTAGGGAACAAGTTTAGAAATACGTTTGGCTCCACTTGAGTTAAAGAAGGATGAAACTCCTTTTGAACCAAGAGAGCAGTGAGTTGTTCACGAGGATCCGACCAAACCAGGTCGAGGCATGACACCACGTTTACTGGAGGTCGAGTCATAAATGCCAAATTCAGAGCTAACATATTGTTTTTATTTAGGTGATTTTGGGCTATGTGTCCTAGTTGCTGACACTAATAGAATAGTATGCTGCAACAAGGCCCTCTGTGTTGAATCATGTAGTCATGCATTGTGTTGGTTTGAAGTGCGCGCTGGAGTTACTTCTAGTGTCGCTTAGTCAAGATGTTCCAACAATGGTTGTTGCCCTCCTCCTTGGAAAGGGTCACTTCCCTCTCATCTTAAATATGTGACTAGTCATGCTGAGGGAGCAACCAAGAGGGGTGATGGTCCAGTTGTACTTCCATAAAGAGAGGGGTGGCATTTCACTTTCAAATCTTATTCTCATCCACTCAGTAGGGTGCCGCTTAATGCAGATAATTCTCTCGCATTCATACGCGGAGCTCATTATTGTAGTCAAGTCTGTGGGTCTTCCAATACTCCTCATACAACATCTAATTTTGGGGGAAACTTCATCTAAAAAGTGCTAACATATAGGTGGGTACCTTCATCAAAGTATAACATACAGTACAAAGACTTCAAAATAAAAACACCCAAAATTCAATGGAAATTTAAAACTTTTAAAGCATATAGTAAGTCTAAATCAAATTACAACTTTTTTCCGAGAAATAAGCGAATGATAAGTAAAGATAACTTTTGTGCATGCCTCTCAAGTTTCGTACATTGGTTGCATGTGTATAGACGTCAAGGTCGGTGCATGATCCTCTATGCTCCTTGCAATATCCTGAAAAGGGTTAGGGGAGGGGTGAGCTCACAACTTAGTGAATGTGTTTACCGATATCGAGTCACGACCTAACTTACGATCCAGTCTTTAACTAATCTTTTTATTAAGGCTTCATTGATATCTTACTTGCATCTTTTACTAGTACTTTCTTACGATTCCTTATAATAATATTTTATCACACATTCATTATCTCGGAAATGTGTTCTCCATTTTTCAATTCATGCAATTAAATACACACAAACAATCCATTGAGTTCTTATACATGCAAACTCATGGTATGAGGAGTATGTGTGTCATGGAGCACTCCCAAGGAATATCTCAAGATGATAGCCCCTCACATGAATGCCAATGATATATCATCACACATCCAGCATCATTTGATCCACTCTGCCTAACTCCAAATCACAAGTGATCCACCATGGGTTGGGGCTCAAGAATTGTCATTTTTTTATTTATCTAATTACTATTAAAAATTGGAGTTTTTTTCCTTAAGTTGGTATGATCCCGATTCGATCCAGATTTCACTTGAACTTTTTTTTATCCTTGATTTCCAATTAAAATAGGTTTTTGGAGGGTAATTTCATGAACTTACACATTTTTCAAGTTTAGGGTTGAACCGGTTCCTAATTCAGTTCGATCCCAAATCACAGTTATCAGGTTTTCATTCCCAATTTAACCTCGGTTTCCGGTCTCATTGGGCTTAAATTCCAGTTTCAAAAATTATGGTGTTATAAATAACTTCAAGTTTAAGAATAAATGGATTGTGAAACCAGAGTACAAACCAGGGTATATTGCTATTCTGGAATCTCATGCAACTAGGAGATCGGTTGGTGTATACGATCTCAGCATTAATGTAATGGAGTCAAACTATAAAGCACAATTTGGGGAAGGAGAAAGAATCTCTCCTTGGTCACATTCAGTTAATTGATCTTCAAAAACTAATAAGTATGCAGGCCAATTAGTAATGTAAATTGATCGATTCAATAGAGAGGAGGAGTTGTTCTGGACACAAAGTGCAAGGAAAATGGTTTATTAGATCGAAATTCAAAATTATTTCATCAATATGTGATTTAGAACAAATCAAGAAATCGTATTGTTAGGGTCAAAAGTATAACAAGTGGATGGTTGGAATTAGACCAGTAGATGAGCTAAGGCTTCTTTTGATTTTATGCTAAAGAAAAGATGAATAGAAGATGAGACAACTAGTATTGATTGTAATTTATGCATACCTTTCATTTAGTATCATTGTAAATTTATACAAGTATTGTAGTACAAAAAACAATGAAATAAAATAAATTACAGATATTGTTTCATCTATTATTACTTGTATTAATGGTTGTAAAGCAGAGACAACATATGAGGGGGGGACAATGGCCTCGAGTTGGGTATTTTTACTTCTCCATCCATACTCGGGCAAGACCACGAGCCGAGTTTCCAGTCTCGAGTCAAGTATAGGTGTGAATCCACCGGCTTTAATACCATGTGAGAAGATATTGTGGACCAATAAGGGGTCGGGCCCATGTCTACTTAAAAGTCATTACTTGTAAGTAGTGGAACCCATTCAACCTTATAAACCTATAACACTTCTCTATTTTATCCAATGTGGGATCTTATTCTCAACATTATCACACCAAAGGGTTGGGGGACAAGAGAACGAAAGATGGAGTTTCCGGAGAAGCGACTAAAGCCAAATGAGCTTAGTAGTTGCGTTACCAAAACTTTTATATCCAGCCTCTGTTCTAGAACAAGCGACGATTCGCTACTTTTTTGAGGCCCAAGTGATGAGGTTACATCCAAGAAAGATGGCAAAACCACTGATAGAGTGACGATCATCGGGGTTACCGGCCCAGTCAACATCAGAAAAATAGTGGAAAGCAAGAGGTGAATGACGATAGAGCATGGGACCAAGATGAGCAGTGCCCTTAAGATGATGAAGAATCAGTTTAACAGTAGTCCAATGAGTAGTAGTAGGCATGTGCATGAATTGACAAGTTTGGTTAATAGCATAAGTGATATTGGGACGGGTGAGTGTGAAATATTGGAGAGATCCCACAATCTGATGGTATTGAGTTAGATCAAAGAGTGGGGTTCTAGTATGAGCAGAAAGATGGTGACCGGGAGCAATATGGGTGGAGATAGTCTTGCACTAGAGCATAGCAACCCGATCAAGAAGATCATGAATGTATTTGGACTGTGTGAGGTGAAGACCAGTAGAGGATGGGTGAACTTCAATACCAAGGAAGTGATAAAGAGAATCCAGATCGTTGAGGGAGAATTATGCTTGTAGACCTAATAAGATATCCATAATGGGAGTAGTAGGTGAATCCGTAATAATGATGTAATCAACATAAACAAGCAAAAGATGATGAAGATGGAGGTACGATATATAAAGAGAGAGTTATCGACTATAGAACCACAGAAGCCCAAGCATTAAAGAAAAGAGCTCAGACATAAAAACTAAGCATGGGGAGCTTGTTTGAGACTATAGAGAGTATCAACAAAGCTGGGAGGCTGGACCATGTAGACATCTTCAGTGACATGACCATGCAAGAAAGCATTGTTGACATCCAATTGACGAATGCACTAGTTGGAGGAGACGGTGATTGAAAGGATTACCCTGATGGTGATAGGTTTAATGACAGGGTTGAAAGTGTCATCATAGTCAAGGCCTATGATGTCACGCCTCAACCCAGTTTGGTCGGATCCCTATGATCAACCCGTCACTCTCCCGATTTATTAAAGGGTTTCCCCTTATTGTAAACCGTAAAGAGTAAGGCGTCCTTTAACCTCCACCTTTTCTTGGAATAGCATAATCAAAACTGCATGAAATTTAAAACTTTACATACATGCCTTACAGGCATCTTAGTTGACGGACTTTAAGGGTAGGCTTTCCGGGATTTCCTGAAAGGGATATAAGGGAGCGGGTGAGTACGACTACTCAGTAAATGGGTTTTTAAAAGCTTTTGACTTTTAAGAAAATAATTATTATTGGAGTGTGTCAGACTCCTTTCTTTTTCAAAAATCCCTTCGTTTAAAAATTTGGGTTTTTCCACCATTTCTTAGTTACCGATGTATCATCACCCAACACACATCCTTTATCATGAAGGTTACACATATTCGCAAGTCAGTATCACTACTGAACCCGCTAGTGGCTTCGGAGCGACTTTTCCTGCCACCCGGATAGAAGTACGACCGCTTCTATCTTGGGAATGAGTGGATGTACGCGACATCCAACCCACAATCCCGAAATCACTTCTTCGTATCCGTATGAGGACAGAGACCTCATCCTGTTCCCACCCCAGTCTCATGCACTTGGTGCTACTCTAGATTTCGCACAGACAACTAGAACGACGAACTGCCCTTATAGCCACCAGGTTGTCCAGTGCCCTTAGGACGCATCACTACCCCTCATGAGCATCTTGATGATCCCATACTCACAGTGCATGCACAAACAATATTTTCTCATATTGCCATGTAATATGTGGTGCCACTGGTCCAATGGCCCCGACTCTCAACTTAACTTGGTACCATGGCCAAACAATTCACTTATTAAGTTTTATAGCACATATATCATGTTCGTTTACGAGCTCCTGCTCGTGCCAACTGGCCTTGGGCCCATTGTACGAGATTTTCGAAATCGGGCACTTAGCCCCCAAGTTCCAAAACCGAGGCCCCCTGCCTATCAGAGCTATTCGAGCTCCCGTCGAGAAGGTCTCCCAAATTGTTTAAGCAATGGCACACAGTAAAGGGAGAGCACTTCCAACAAAACATATGTTTTCTCTATCCATTATACCGCTCGGGTATAAGGACACCTCTGTTCACAACCGATGAACGGGTTTTCAACTTCCTTCGAGGAAGTCTCATCATACCAACCAGGTATGATCTACTTACAATCGTTAAGTATTTTTTCCGCATGATTTTCACATTACTTCCTCTAAGTAGTGATGTTTAAAATACCACTTAATAGTGGGTTTTCATACCAAGGTACTTATCATTCCCAACCGGGTATGATATAAAATTTTCACTCACAACTGGTAAGTGGTTTTTAATTTTAAGTTGTGCTCATCATCTCAACCGGGTATGATGTTAGTAAACCCACTCACCCTTTAATGTCGTGAATTCCACTAGACCGGTTCTTAGTATTCACGCGAGCTTGTCCTTGTTGGCGTTCTCGGTACTTTGTGTTCCTACATGATATGAACATCTTGGTTCATTATCCTTCGACCTAATCACCTTCATTCATTCCAAATGAATGAGAAAGTCAACCTTTCATTTATTTACAATTAGGTCCCTAAAGTTATTTCTCTTTAACTTTAAGTTCCAAAAGCCGATTTTTCCTCAAATTGAGTCTTGAAACTTCTAAAATTTATCATAGGACCTCAATTTATTCCATTTCACAAAAAGGGGTTTAATTTCCCAAATTTCCAATTTGGTCCCCCAACTTTTTCAAAATTACCATTTTGCCCTTCCTTTACAAACATGGTAAATTTTACCCCAAAAATTTCAAAATTCCTCAATTGGTCCTCCAACATTATTTTCATGCCCAATTGACCCTCAATTTCATAAAATTTCATTTTGATCCTTTGAATTTCAAAAATCCCCAATTTTCCCCCAATTCCAACTTCTTAACATAGTCGAATTTGATTTTATCAAATTGACCCATCAAACATTTCCAATTGTTGAAATTGAAGTTCAAATTGAGTTTCTACATGTTCATACGATTCTTTGGAAATGTGAATCGCAAGTTTTAACGTCGGGACGAGCTCAAACGGAGATTCGCCAAAAAATGAACTATAGAGAGAGAAAGCTTCAATTACTCACCAGTGAAGGCACGGCGGTCCGAGCTTTCGATCTGGGCAGATAGCTTTTGTCCTGAGGGCCATCCTAGAATTAGGAATCGCATCAATTGATACCGAATTGAGTTAGAATTTCATTATTGAAATTCTACCGGTTCTCTCTCTAACACCGGCAGGAAATTGTAGAGTGGAGCCAAATTGGCTTACCTTTCAGTCCTTATTCAGCCGTGGGAGGGCGGAGGAAGTGTTGGGAAGGCTTGGTTTGGCCTAAGTAGGGCTCAAAATGGCCAATTTCAACTCAGCCGAAACAGGGCAGCTCTGGTCCGCCGGAGCTACTTCACTATTCCATCATGTCGGTGCTTCTCTAATGATTCTCAGATTGACTGTAGTTTGCTATCAGATAGCTGACTTCTCCCCGGTCCTAAAGAGTCTAACCTCTCCTTCCGAGGTTAAGAAAAATTTTCAAGTCGAAGCTCTGGTTTAAGCTTCACCAGGAAATAGAGCAGTAGATAGAGAGAGAGAAGTGTTCGGGTGTGAGAAGAATGAATGAGGATGATTAGGTGTAAAACTGTTAGAGAATTTATTGTGGACCGATAAGGGGTCGGGCCCATGTCTACTTAAAAGTCATGACTTATAAGTAGTGGAACCCTTCCAACTTTATAAACCCACAACACTTCTCTATTTTATCCAATGTGGGATCTTATCCTCAACACCTGCCCTCACGTGCAACGTGAATACACTTGCCACGTGCAATTCTCAACACCCGCCCTCAACACCTATCTACGAGCTGGGTATTCCCCTTCCGGTCTCGGACGAGTGGGGACACAATGGCCTCGAGTTGGGTATTTTTTTCCTCCTCCATCCAACTCGGGCAAACTACGAGCCGGGTTTCCGACCTCGATTCGGGTACGGGTGCGAGCCCACTGGCTCTGATACCATGTTAGAGAAGGTATTATGGACCGATAAGGGGTCGGGCCCATGTCTACTTAAAAGTCATGACTTGTAAGTAGTGGTACCCTTCCAACCTTATAAACCCACAACACTTCTCTAAAAGTTTGCATAATTAAATATATATTAATTTATGGCTATTTATGATAAGGCATACGTTTGCATAAAAAGTTTAGACCAAAATTTCGGGTTACAAAAAAAAATCATACTTTCCCAAGAGGTCACCCATCCTAACACTACTCTCAAGCAAGCACGCTTAAATTCAAAGTTCTTATGGATTCTTGTTCACCTAAACCAATTTGGTTTTTCTCTTTTATTTTGTCTTAAGTTTCTTTTTCAAGGTTTAATGAACCCTTTGGATCACCTGAAAGTTGTAAATTTCTAAATTGCTTGTTCCCAAATGATCGGGTTTGTAAACCGGCTCGGTTTTCTTACTTGGGTTGACCGGTTCTTTCCCGGTTTTCCTTAACTCAAAAGTGTGGGGTTTACACGTGAGTTGAGAGAAACATTTCGCAACAAGTCAAACTTTGTAGCGAGCAATGGAGTCATCAGGGTGTTTTTTGATTTTGTAGACCTATTTGCAACCAATGATATGACGACCAGGAGGAGCAAGAACTAGGTCCCAAGTATATTAAGATGCAGATAGTTCAGCACGCATGGCATCTCACCATTTGGGATGACGTTGAGCCTGAGCAAATGTGCGAGGTTCAAGAAGATGGTCACAAATAAACGCGGAGTGATTATGAAGCACCGCGGAGTGATGGTGAAGCACCGCGGAGGAAGCAAGTTATCTTGAGACCGTGTAAGCATGCAAGGTGTCAGAGGGGCATGAACCATAGAGGCGGGAGCAATAGACGAATCCTATGAAAAAATAGAGATGTCTCATGGGTAGTAGATAAGGGAGAATGAAGGAATATACCTGAGCCTAATGAGGTAACGAGAACATGGACAGGGAGCTAGGGTGTGGAGGTCATAGTGACGAGTGGTCGGGTTGTACTACTTGAAGAAAAGGAAAATTTTGTTCATTAAAGAGAACTGTGCAAAAGATAAAAATGCGTCAAGTGCGAGGGTTAAGAAATGATAGCCAACAAAGTTAGAAAGATAACCGATGAATATGCAGGGGGTAGATCTGGGCTAAAGTTTGTGAGAGAGATAGGGACAAAGATAAGGAAAGCATAAACAAAAACACAAAGATTAGTGTAAGTAGGAGGAGAACCAGTGAGTACATCATGAGGAGAACGATTTCCAAAAGAACGAGTGAGAAGTTGGTTGATAAGATAGACAGCGGTCTCAAAAGTAAAATCCCAAAATTTGGAGGGGGTATGAGAGTGAATAAGTAATGTGAGACCCATATCAATAATATGGTGATGTTTATGTTCCATAGAGCCATTTTGTTGAAGCGTATGAGGGCAAGAGAGATGATGAATAATTCATGCATACTATAATTTAGCTTGAAAGGAGTGGGATAGAAATTACTTCGCACCATCAGATTGTAAATATTTAATTTTGGACCCATGTAAGTTTTCAACCTGCATACAAAAAGTACAAAAAACGGAGAGAATATGGGAGTGTTGTTTCATAATAAAAAACCAAGAGTATTTGCTATAATCATCAAGAAAATGAACATAGTAAGGGTAACCTATGTGTGATGTTATT
Source organism: Trapa incisa (assembly GCA_030064435.1). Lineage (NCBI taxonomy): Eukaryota > Viridiplantae > Streptophyta > Magnoliopsida > Myrtales > Lythraceae > Trapa > Trapa incisa. Next base: position 17,611,961 of record CM057771.1, read on the forward strand.
GGTGCAGGGCCCCAAATATCTATATGAATCAGCTCGAGAGGGGTAAGACTTTTATGAGGAGTGAGTGGAAAGGGTTTTTGAGTGATTTTACCACACGCACATGAATCACACAAAGATAAGGGAGGAATATTTTCATTAGAAGATGCTTGGAAAGCACATGATGAACAATAGGAAAGGTCGGGTGGCCCAAGCGTTGATGCCAAATAGGAACAGAAATAACATACTTATGCATGCAATAGGGGAAGTAGGAACTAGAGTAAGATGAGTGTGAAGACAGTACAAGCCGCCTTCACGACTCCTATACAGCAACTCCTAATGAGAAGATAGATCTTTGATGAGAAAGTAAGTATGATAAAACTCAAAATAACAAGAGTTATCCTTTGTAAATTGAGAGACCGACAAGAGAAATTTGATGTAAATAATAAATACGATTCAAGATGAAGTTATGATGGGAAGAGGTGATAGTGGCGGAACTAGAGGATAAAATGGGTAAACTTGTCATGTCACCAATCATCAGATAATCGGGCAAAGTCGCATCATCATGTAGAGACATATGAGAGAGATTATGAATAGTTGATACCAATCAATGATTTGTGGGCTAGTTTTGGGTGTATAAGTCGAATAGGCCTAATGAGTGGGTTGATGGGCTTAAGCTCATAAGAAAGGAAATTAATGGTTGAATAATCCTTTTGGCCGCATAATTGACACGGAGGATGGGTTGTACATCAACTCGCATTGATGGGTTGCCACACTCATATTTTCGAAAAGCAGGAATTGGGCCCTCAGCCTAATGACGAAAATGGGTTGAATGCAACCTGCATGACGAGGATGTCCTGAGCGCTCATTTGAAGAAAATCTTCTATTTTCTCCATAGCAGTGACTAGTGTTAGAGAATATCAGCAGGGAGAAGCGATCCTCATTTTGATGAATAGGAGGCTGCAACGGAGTGGAGAGTAGTACATGAGAGTCCATGACAGCCATTTGAGTAGGAATAGAAAGTATAAGTAGACTTGTAAGCGATGGAGGGTCAGAGTTTGAGTCATATTTTTGAACGCAACGTGCATCTTGGGCAAGAAAGAGGGCTTTCAGTGCATCCAGCAACATTGTTTCAAGTACTAGTGACATGGCGAGGGTAAGAGCTTCCCATTCCTAATCTAACCGATCAAACATTTTGTCTTTGATCTCGTGCTCAGGCTTTGGCCAACCAATTTGAGCAAAGCTAGTGGCAAGGTTGTTGATGACAGAGAGATATGTGGCCATGGTTTAGTCTCCCTTCTGGAGTTCGCGCCACTGCTGGTCAAGTATGTCATTCTGGGCTCGGATTTGGGAGTTGTAGAGTGTCTCAAGCCAGTTCCAAGCTTCGGCTGAGGTAAGTACTTCGATCACCTGTAAATTCACTTATGTAGATAGTGAGGTAATTAACGCAGTTAGGGTAAATTTATCCTTGATTACCCATGCTTCATATTCTGGATTAACCACTTCATGCTTTTCAGATTACTCTTTGATGAATATGGTAGGCTTGGGTTGTGGCATGCTTCCATCAACATAGTCGAATAGTTGGTAAGCCTATAGCAGATTGCTAATATTGTTACGCCAGAGATAGTGATTGGTGTCATCAAACTTGATTGGCAAAGTGAGGAGTGTGTTAGGAAGAACGATTGTAGTAGATGAACTCATGATGTAGAAATTGACTTGTTGTTTTGATACTTGTTATTGTTTGACGCAGAGTATGATTGTTTGCTAGAGGGAATGAAGCAGCAAGTGTAGGTTATGTATGGTAGAGATTGTTGTAGGAGAAGATGAGGTAAAAGGGGATGTTGTCGTGAGGCTTAAAGCTCTTATAATATAAAAAAGATGAATAGAAGATGAGAAAATATTATTAATTATAATTTCTGTGTACCTTTCATTTAGTATCGTTATAAATTTATACAAGTATTATAGTATAAAAAATAATGAAATAAAATAAATTACAGATATTATTTTCTCTATTATTACTTGTACTAATGATTATATAGTAGAGAAAGTCTATCATGTTCCCAATTAGTAAATCAAATATTTTGTACAATTGTAAGGATAATTAATTGTGATATTATTTAATTTATTTACTGATACTTGATTTATTCTCTACTATATGATTTATTTTTTGCTATTATATGCAAACTTATATATATTTGAAGGAGTATCCAATATAGATGAAGCTTTGGTGGGCATTAAGAAAAACGTGAATGAGGCTATGAATAAGGAGCTTACTAGTCTAGTCACTCAAAAAGAGATACGAGAGGCCACTTTCCAACGGGATGTTAATAAGGTAGCGAATTCAAAGCGGTTTTAATGGGTTGTTATTCCATTCCTATTAGAACGTTTTTGTATTTAACATAATCTTCGTTGTTTTTGAACAGTTACTAGGCCATATGAATGAGGTTGCTATAATCTTAATAACTAAGGTGTCAGCTTAAGAGGAAAATTTTTAATTCTGACCTATTTATTTGTGTAATTTTGTGTATAAATTACTTTTAAAATGTTGGTCAATTGTTTTAGACCTTTTATTGACAAACTTATTTTCTTTTCTGTAACGGTCTTTATTTTAGGACGAATCATCCATGATAACATAGGTATTAAGTAAGAGTGTTTTTCAAAAAAAATAAGGGGAGAAAAGGGGTCTAGTGTGAAAACAGATATGCTAAAAACATATGATATAGTGAAATAATTAATAAAAAACTTGTTGACATGATGCTAATAATTTTATTAAATGAATTATACTTTGTGTATATTTCTTACAGGTTACTCATCAATAATGCTAAGACTAAGTCGATAAAACCATGGGGAATTCGACAGGGATCCATTATCACCCTACTTTTTCATTTTGGTGGTTGGTTTCCTCAACCTTGAACACTCATACTTGTAAAAAAGAGAGTTACCCTACCTTTTCATCTTGGTGGTTGGTTCCCTCTCAACACTTATACTTGTAAAAAAAGGAGAGTTATCCTACCTTTTCATCTTGGTGGTTGGTTCCCTCTGACGTTGATCACTCATACTTGTAAAAGAGTAGAGTTGACAATCTTAAAGATTGATAAGAGTTGTTATAGATTTCTCATTTTTTTTTAATAGATGATGCCATGTTATTTTTGGAAGTAAATTGTAGGAATGTGACTACTCCGAAGCACTTATTAATTATTTATTGCCAAGCGTCTGGTTAGAAAAAGTCATTGCTCCACTTTAGCACCAATACAAGTTAAGCTAAATATGAATATGGGAGGTTATGTTGATCATTATCTAGGGGGTTTCCGTTCTTTGGAGTAGGAGAAAGAAACATGCTTTGGGTTATTTGCGAAATAAAGTTGTGAAGGAATCCAAAGTATGGAAAGAGATTATTATTGTGAAGTGGAAGGGAAGTGCTTGTCTAACTTTGCAATTCACTCTATCCCTAATTATGTAATAGTATCCTTCATTTTACATAATAGTTAGTAAAAGAACATGAACTTCTTAATTACCAGATTGTGGTGGGGAGGCACGGGGACACTTAAGGAAGATAAATTAGGTCAAATGGGAGATACTAACATCATCGAGGGATTGTTTATTTAGGATTTATTTGCATTTAATAAAGTAACACCGATAATAATGGTGTGGCACATATTGAAGAATCCTCACTCCATGTGTGTTCACGTCTTAAAAGACTTGAGTACACATATTTTTAATTGTATTAATTGTCAAATAGTATTTGTACAATAAATTACATTTTAAAGGAGGGTATCGCACAACTTCCGGATGGTGGGTGAATTCAAGTATGGAAGGACATGGATCTCATTCTTGAACTCAATTAGATTGTCATCTCTTCCCCCATCAAATGTCACGGTCAATGTAAGGTTCCGCTCCTCCGCTCCTTAATCGTAGGCCAAACAAGTACATTGAATTTAACTTCCATTAGGGATAGTTGATTAACAATATAACTAAATACTATAATATAATTGTTTTTGCTCCACATGGATAGGTCATTGGATGGTTTGACTATGGATAAAGAAGGGCATGAAATTTGTGTGAGCTTATAGAATTATTGAGGTTTTCTTACAGTATTTTGAAAGCGTACTTCACTTTTAATTATAAAATGTTAACCTAAAATTAGGAATTTTATTTGAATAGTACGTTACTAATACTTTAACTATTAATGCAAAATTGTTTATGTGATATTATTGAATGTTATATTTGTGAATCGTATTAGTCGATAGAGAATATGTTGGTTGACACTACTTGAGCTAAACAAGTTTGGTTTAATTGTTTTGGTATCATATCGAATAAAGTAGTATCACCCAAATCGATAGAATTTGTATACAAATATATTGATCGGTGATAGTATATGTTGTTAGACTTAATTGAAAATATGAAAGGAATGCAATGAAATCATGTTCAACCAATTCTAATCCCAACCTACCAACACTATAAGAAGAGTTGGTCGAATCAAGTATTAGCACGGTAACTAAGAATTTGGGACAAATGAATCTACAACAAAATGAGGTCATGTGGAGAGGTCCCACATGCAACATGCAAGTTAAATTGCGACCATTATTCTCTTTTTGTAGGAACATATTTCATAGGACTTACATAAGGAATGTATAATTGGGAAAAGGACCCGTTTCAAGTGTACCGAGTTCTATCGAGTTAGAGGCCATGGTGGTTATGAATGGCTTGTGCTATTAGATGGGTTATCCGCTCATACATTAGGATCGATTGGCTTGTGCTACATGAGGTGCACGAATAAATGAATAAATTGTGGTATTTTGTGCAAAAAAAAGTTAAAATTAAGTTCATGTGTATCGTAATCAAAATTCCCTACACTTAAATTTTATTATAGAGTAAGCTCGTTAAACATTAGGAATACCATAAAATATTCATGAAATATAAAATTGACGAATTAGACATCTAAGAGAGGAAAATGAGAATACTAACATTTTGATCTGTTAATGTATCAAATGCTGGCCAAACAACGCATCATATTTTTATTAAAAAAATTATAATGGAATGATCTAATTGTGAAGGACAACGGTCATCATATTGGAACTAAATTATGAGTACCTTACAACCAAAACTGTTAATGCCTTGAAAGATTGCACAAACGACCAACAAATGAAATTCACCCATAAAGTTCAAGAACAACTCTGATAACGAGCAGAAACAACTATGGTGGTAGCAATGCAGATAATACTTCAGGATGACAGTGAAAGAAATTCTTTTCATATCTATGAACAGAAGGGTGGGGAGAAAAGTTGAAAAACACTATTATCTATGAACAGCCTGCAAAACAAAAATGATCTCCCAAAATCATTGAGTGCAAATTATTACACAATGACATGCATAAGCTCTACGAGTACACATTAACAAAGCACACAAACTCAGCTAAAAGCTCAAGCCACCCAGGGATGCCCAAGAAAAAGATCTCACCGCCAGCCGTGAATAAGGTCTTGGCTAGATAGTACTGCAGATTCTTCGTGCGGGGGCATGTACACCCATACAAACAACAGCAGAGCTAGATCCGAGCGTGCTGTCCTTGGAAGAACGAGAGAACGTCCTCTCATGACTGACTGACATAAAGGACAGGCACAAGCCCTGTCATTTTCCCATCTCTTCCTGGACGCTTTTTCTTTACCTGCAACAGCAGTGAAAGGTCACTAGTTTGTACAATATCTCACTTGAAATAACTCGAGGAGAAGGTCAATTTCTATCTTGCACAGGTAATTTCCATAGTGTGGCAATTCCACAGCATAAGCTTGTCTCAGTCTAGCCCAAAAATTGATTAAAGTTATGATTTGTAAAGATTCGGCCTATCTAGGACAATCTAACTATGATGGCCAGAAAAGACCAAAAATTAAATGCAAATATTGTAAAATTTAAATATTTGCTCAAACTGATTTCCACTTAATTTGAGTATATGAAGCTCAAGATGAAAAGCATCAACATAAGCTTCAATATGAAGCAACAAAGCTCACACATGAATTCCCAAGGTCAGATCATGGATACATGACTGGAACAGCACTGGAATTAATCGACTTGATTTTCCAAACTTGAGAAAATTTTATTATTCATAATTGATATTTAGAAAAAACTTTCAATGAATTACTGAAGTTCGGCAAAAGAAACAAATTACCGTTGACAATGAAAGAAAACAACCAAACAAATTACAATGAATTACGGAAGTTCTGTGAATGAAAATAAACTTTCGTTGCAAATATATGGGATACTTACATAATACCAACCATCAACTTCATCTTCAATTTCAAGCTCTTCTCCAGCTGTCAAATTTAACTGCAAAAAGTTTTACATAACATATGCAGTTGATGCTATAGAATATCAAAATTGTATAAACAGAGAAAACATGAAAGAAACTGAATCAAAAGATTTGGTCTTTACCTCATCATCTCCTCCAGCAGTGAAATCATATAGAGCTTTACCAAACTGAGAATTTGCAGATGAAGATTTTTCATCCTCATAAGATCCAAAACTCTTGCCTCCAGACACAGCCAAAGGATTCTCAAAAGAATCGTAGCTTTTCATGACAGAGGAGTATGGTGGGGGGTCTTCACTAGTCTGGAAAAGAAAGGGCCAGAAAATTTACATGCTAACATGACCTAATGTGTCAATGTATAGTTATTTATTCACAATATTTTGCAAAACTAACCGGGGATCCAAGGCCCTCATACAGTGAAGGATTTCCCACAGATGAACTGCTAAATCTCTGTCCTCCGGTTCTCTCCTGTTCAATATAGAGGATACATTTAGGCAAACAAATTGTATATATGGTGACACAGATCCAATAACCAAATCAAACGATGTGCTTCCATTTTCTAGCAACTGCTCTACCCAATCCATTGGTCAGAAAATGTCTTTTCAGGTATAACCAATTGTGTGTTTCACTAATGCAGCAGGATATCCTCCTGTTCTTCACTCCCATCTCTTGACAGAAGTATCAACTCATTTAATCATGAGAATCATAACCCAACCCAAACCACAGTAATCTGGGGCTGCTTAAACCACATCCTGCATACATACCGCACCATAAGATGGCTTCGAACTAAATAATGAAGGATAGTTCATTCCACCAAAGTGGGATGATATTGAAGTTTCTACTGATCCGGTTGAGTCTGGAGATGATGTCCCAGATGACCTTCCATCATCTTCCTGCAAGTTCAAGACCAAAAAAGTGAGAAAGATGATCAATTTTGAAGATTATGTAGAATTTATGATAAACTGCAGATGGATCTGCAAACTTAAATCCTACACTCTTGAATCATTGCAAGTATGGGCGAGCAGCAGAAAGCAGTTTAAGAAATGACAAAAATGTCGTCAAACATTGTATTGAACACAGCCTATGAAATACAATGTTTAGTCACAAATTTAATTCATTGTACAATTTAAGTGCTCTGTCCAACATTTAACAGAGTGAGGTTATTAATAACCCTTTTACTTGACAAAAAATATTGAGTTCATCACTTTAATGATGATTAAATAACCTGAAGCTCCATTAAATATTAAATAAAGTACTTGAATTGAGCCAAGGAAAAAGAATTGAGCTATCAATCAAAATTCATGGCCTTATTTGATGTTTTAGCCCTCTTAATATTAGATGAACTAATCCCTGTCCATCCAGTTCAACTAATTCACAATACACCCCTGACTGAGCCTGTGTAATTAAGAATTAATGCATATTTTCTCTTCCAAATGAAACAAGCTTTGATCACTTAGCACCAGCATTAACTTAGCACCAGAAGGGCCTATAATATAGTCCAAGAAGTAGGTGCCCACCAAGATATAGGATAAAGTGTCACCCCTAACCCATGCTACAAGCAATGTGCTAGAGGAGATTTGGACCCATGATTTTGAACTAATCAACCCACGTGAAAGTGAGTTTTGAACCACTAGATCATCATCCTTGTTAGTAGAAGAATTTGTTGAGTTACAGTCCTGTTCTGTGCCAAGAGAAAGAAAATCTGGCAACCAGATAGAAAAAAACTTACGTCCAATTCTGATGATTCCAAAATTGTTTTTGCCCACATATCATCATAGCTAACTGAGGTCCTAGTGATGATGTTCTCCTCCTCTACATCTGGAGCATCCGTTCCAGCACCAGCAAGGAATTCATTAACCTGAAATAAGTATGATATTAACTTTTAGTGGAACACATCAAAAAGAGAGGAGAGAGCAAACAGTTCTATAACCCTGCGATACTTGGTAGAATCATAGACGATAGTTTACTACAAGCATGAGCTTAGCCATGATCACAAGACTACGATTGATGAAAATGTCTGCATTCTTCTTATGCCCAGCATAGCTGAGATGAATGGATTACTGATTATGATACCAAAGAAGGCATCAAGAAATCATAAAAAGCAAGCTAAGTAACAGCATAAACCATCCTTACGGGAAAAATGTAAATAATTTCAAGTGCAATTAGAGTAACAAACTCAGCCATGTAGAAATGCAATGTGCTGTAAACAAAAGCATACTACCAACCCTGTTCATTGCAGGCGCATTCTTGCCCCACAGGCCATCGTCACCAAGATTTGCTGCCCAAACATTCACAAGGTCATCATCAAGTGTGTCAGGCTCCTCAGCTGGAGCAACTTTAGTGGCTTCATATATCAGCTCTGAAATTCCAGTAGCCACTGCTGGGTCACTTGGACCAGCTGATGGATTTATATTGTGTCGTGTCCGATAAATATCAACAAGTTTTGCACTGACAGAAGAAATCAAATGCAACAATTAGATGACAAAAATTTGAAGAAAGTTGAAGAGATAAGTTGTTTCCACTGATAAGAAGAACACCTAAATAAACACGAACAAGAGAACATTGGTTATTTTCATAAGTCAAAATAAAGATAGATAGGAGTTTTTTGGCATGTGAAACATATATACCCATATTATAAAATCAGATGATCAAGGTGGCAAGCCATATTAATCAAACTTCAAGAAACTTTTCCAGACATGGGACAACTGTAGATCAAGCAATTTAAATGCAGTTGATATAGATCCAACTCAAAAGCAGATAACATAACACACAAAAACTTCCAGTTAGGTCAACAAAATCATGAAAATATTGAGATTTGGTCAATGATAATTGGTTACATCCTACAAACTTTATAACAATGACATAGCAATGTTCAAAGGCAATGTCAATCAATTGTCAAAGAGTCCTTCAGATGATGCAATATTTTAAAGGATAAAGGTTTCCATGGGTTTGAGAAGTTGATATATTTGATGACAATATTTCATCATAAAATGTTCGCTGGTTCATATATATGTAAATGATATGTACCATTAAAAATCGTTTTTTACATGAGAAACAACCAGAGAAGATAAGCTTCACTTTTCAGAAGATTTGCATGTACTATGAAAGAAAATACCATGAAATAAAACAGTACCTAATAGGGCCCAAGGGTAGATACTTAGTCCTTGGAACATAACAGAAGAGAGAAACAAGATCTAACAATCTCTCATGGGTTTCATAGAGCTTCTTCAGCTCTTCATCAGTCCATTCCTTCTTTGCATTATCATGGTTACGTATTTCCCTGAATATCCACATGAGAACTTATACATCTTTTCAACTGATAAAATACAAAAATGAAGGCTGGATTTAATTCTTACTTAATAAGTTCATCTTGTGCCATGTACATTTCATCAAGAACCTTTAAGATAGGGCTCAATAGAACTCCAAGGCCAGTACCACTAGCCCCTTGATCCTCGCCGTTACTCAGATGCATTTCTGAAATTTGAGATTGCACACCGCCCTGAGCTAAAGTATGCAAGAATTCATAGATCTGTAGCCTGAAAGGCTCACCAGACCTTATTGCCATAGTAGCGAGAGCTTGAGCAGCAACAATTCGGATCTGATATTCAAATACATAAAGAGCTATCAAAACCAGGAAATGTAAAGCCACCAATTCCAAATGTTCACTATAGAATATATCAAAATCGATATGCAAGAAATTTAATTGAAATAAGAAGATAAATCCAATCTACTTGGCTTCTCTACAAGTTCATGGCTTCTTGCTCCTAGTCAAATTACTGGTTACTGATGTACCAATAATTACATTGGCACTTCCACAGAAGATATAAGTAGCCAGAAGTTAATTGAATTTAACACCAAGGTCTTATATCATTTGTCTGTCCCTAAATAATAATCCCACTCTAGCACGGGTGAACATCATACCTCCCAACTGCCACTGAAAGCACACCTTTGTAGTCGTGTCAATGCTCCAGCCAAAGTAGGATTACGAGAACTGGCAGCAGCAACCATTTTGTCAGCATCCAACATCATCAAAGCAGTGCCAGGAGGAGTTGCAGATTCCCAAGCATATTCAGATGCAGCATAGTTTGCATTTTCTCCCAGAAACCAAACCTGAAAAAAGTCACCTCCAAGATAAAATTACATTTATAAAATAGAATAGGCTTAAAAATAACTGAAAAAAATTGCCCAATTAAATCATCAAGAAAGATAAAAGCTTACTGCCGCTTGGACTAGTCTCTGTAATGCAAGAGCTGACTTTGGATCAGATGCAGATACTATGTCAACAGATGTGAGTCCAGACATCGTCCCAGGTTGTGGTGGTGGCAGATCAAGCACAACAGTAACTGCTTCTAAAGCTGTGTGTTTCCCATCCGGTCCAGCTCCAACAAGACAAGTCTATTAGGAGAGACAAAAGAAATACCACTTATCTATGATGTACGTATTAGCCAAAAGAAAAGGCTGGTAAATTTTAAGCACTAGAGCATAATAGGTTGGCTACACAGCCTAAAAGTTGATATGTAATATGCCTACTATATAAAATGAGCAAGGATCACCACCATTAGAAGAAGTTGCACCATTGTGCTTAAGGAAATTAATGTACTTAGAAGCAGATAACCAATAAATAAGCAATTTTCCACCAAAAATAGAGATCTACTAGACATATTGTGAAGATGCCACCCACCACCTCAAAGCTGCAATTACAGGATAAAACCCTTGTAGAAAATTAACCAAGAGATATACTGACACTCACAACCACACCCACTTTTAGCTTCTCAAAATCAAAAATGGAAAAGCCAGAACAACTAAAAGCTATTTACGATTGAAAAATATTATTTAAAAAAAAAACATTGACAAAGTCCAAAATTTTCAAGAATCTAGTATATTTTGGAAGGAATGCCTATCTGGCATATACATGAGTGATTGGTTACAATATAAACTTAAGGAATGGTAACAAAGATCTAAGATTTCAGATATTAAAATGACAACTTTTATAAAAAAAATCCCCGAAAGTACAGAGCTAATAATAGAAATATTTGGAGATGTGAGAAAGGAGTTTAGTGTAGAAGCACCACCCTCAGTAGAATAGAATTCCTTGTGCACCTTTATTCCCCTCTTTCCATTATTCTTTCTAAACATAGGGGTCTCGTACGTAACTGTCAAACAAATATGATATTAAGTTTAATTCTTATCAGGGATAATTCCTAAAAATGTCTTTAGAGTTATTCCCAACTTCAGACCACCCTTTCTGGTATAGAGGAGAAATAGGACAAACAAGTCAAGAAACAATATAGTACTGCATTATTATTCAATCCCACATCCCCACAACCAAATCCTGGTTTTGTCCCGTAGGGTAAAGAATTCCTGATCTCCAGGCTGACCAATTCCCATTCTGCAAATATCCCAGCCATCACAAACCCATTTACAGCTTCCTATATGCAACTACATTGGCTTTTGCAGGTAATCTGCAAAGCAACATTTACTGAAAGCACAATGAAAGAGACCAAATCCCTTCAAAATAATATAACGGTTATCTTGCTAAAAAGTTTCAGGAGCTCTGGAAGTCTATTATGTATTAGAACAATTACTTTCATTACAAATATATAAATTTCAAACAAGGAACTGCTCTGCACATTTTATGAATTGTTTTATATATTACCATAATACCACAATACTACCACAAATAATCATACTTCTACCAACTGCAATGACAGACATAGACCACAGAAGACAACCATATCTTATAAAGGACAACTCTGGCGTGCTCAAATTCAATTAAAATTTGGCATATATCAACTGGAGATAAGAATAATACAGCTAAGCATCAGAATAGAATGACACCTTCCATAGTAGTTGTAACACATCAGCATCTATCTTCCCAGGAACTTTGGTAGCAAATATTCTTGCAATTTCAAGCAGAGTAACAGCCATATCTGGTGTAGCCTGAGATAAAAACTCTATACATCATTTGTAGACCAGATGAATTATATGTTAACCAACAAACATTAAATTTCAATACACTAAAAATAGACAATACTTGACAGCTAAGACAAATACTCCAAGTGGACTATACAGAGGCCTTGCATATTGGAACCATGCTATATAGTTATAAGAAATGCCAATAAAGTATTCCATATTCTTTATAAATCAAAATGATGCTTCATCAGCTACATACCTTAAACCGAGCATGCAATGTCAGCAATACATCATTCAACAGAGCCGCTGGCCATGATGGATCTGAGAGCTCAGATGCAATAATTGATCCCAGTTCTTCAAAAGATTCATGTGGACTTTGCATCCAGATCAATGCTTTGATCACCATTGCACGAACATAGACACATTCACATGCAACTGTTGTTCTAACCACTTCCATCAGTGAGGCTAAGAGACTAGCTATTGTATCCTTGTTCATTTCCCTATTTGCTATAGAAGTCGTCCTCTTGACACCTGAATCAAATTATTTAGAACAGCTATCATTCATTAATAAAGTTGCTTGCACCATTGAAACAGTAACAGCAAAATATTATAGAAAAAATTTCTCTATATAATTAAAAGCAGTAAGTCTGTAATAAGTGAAAGTAATCAGCCCAAAACCAATTCATTAGACATGAAAATGCTTGTCACAATTCACAAACAGTATATGTGAATCGCAGGGGACAAAGGAAAGAAAAAGAACATATAGAATATCAAGCAGAATTTTACCAGCAGAAGAGAATGGATTTTCGTTCATATCAGAATCAACTGAATCAATTTCAGACTGGGGATTTATGTTGACACTTTCATCTATGTCCTGCAATCCTACAGCAAATGCAGCAGCTCTGCTTTTTCCCATTTCCTGTACCACTCTTGCTGCAGCATGAAGCACTGGCCGAGAAAAACTACGGAATGAGCTCTCTAGCCTAGAAAGCAGCATCAATGGAGACAGGCAATGAAAACAGTCAGATATCTTACAACATAAACTAAAAAAAAAGTTATTATAGCATTTTGTATACCTACAAAACTTATGCATAGGATAATTCTTATCGCATATGAGAGAGCACATAATGCATCAAAATTAACATAGTAGTAGAAGGGAGACAAGATATTTTACTCTGTAAATAGTACATCAAAATCAACATCCACAAAAGGTAGCGGAAGATGAGCTTCCATACCTCCTCATGACAAGTTTAATTAGGGGCTGTGGACGCCTGGTCTTGTGAGACTTATCTTTAGCTGGCTTAGGTGGGGGAAGATGGGCATCCTTTGATTCACTAGTAGATTCCTTGGCTGCAATTGATGGTGCTTCTGGCAACTTAAGAATCTCCCTGGTTAGACGATACCAGCCAGAAGCTCGCTCCTCAGTCCTGAAGCACCAATAATAACTTAAGTTAAAGTTGAAGACAAGGTGAAAAGCATGCAAAAACTTCGAGCAATTCCAGCAAAAGTGAAAGCTAAAAATTTATTAACTATTTACTGAAGAAATCAACAGCCATGAAGATGGTAGAGATATACCTGTCAGTATTGTCATGTTTCCCTAGAATACATAGTACTGCCTCAAAGCATACCCTTTCACTGGGATCTAGCAGTAACTGGTATAATATGGCATTGAACTCTGACTTTATATCAGGACGTTCTGTGCAGAATACATAGTCAAACTATCTTCTCAATATAACACGCATATGGTATTAAATAATTGTATATTTTCATGGATATCATATAATGATAAAGATTACCATCAAGTGCCCGAGCCCTGGAAATTGTATGGCATATCCTGGCCAGTGAAACTCTAGCAAGAACATCATGTAAATGCAGAACATCTTGCAGAGCCCCTGCAAATCACCCAAATTAATCAGCACTACAAAAAAAAAAAGCAAAAATGCAGCCCAGATAATAGTAGTGTAATTGAAAAAGTAATAAGGAGATGGTAAATCAAATATATAAAAAATAAAGAGACAATAAATCTCAATAAACAAACAAGCAGCAATGGTTTGGACAATTCTAGCTTCACAGTCGACTAATATATCGCAACTCGAAGAGGCATCATATGCCATCACTTTGACAGAAATGCATGTGACAAAATATTGCAATAACACAAATTATTATACCAAATTCATAAAAGAAGTAAAGAATGATACAATACATAGATGTAAAAGGTCGGAATTATTAAAAGCAATTTATCTAAGAAGAAGAAGAAACACACCTCCAGGAGCTGCATGCTTTCCTGCACCAAGATATTAAGGACAAAGGAGGCATTAGAAATGGAAAGAATTAACACTTTCATCCATCAAGTGATCACAAAGGAATGCTCATCTTTAAAGAGTCCAGATAAAAAAATATAATAAATACAAAAGTTATACAGGAATAAGCTCAGTCACCTAATGCCATCGCCACAGCATAAGGATCTTTTGCAGCCAATTCGGAGATGATTTCCAAAGAATGCCTCACAGCGACAGGATCAGAAAATGCAATCCTGCAGATCACATGTTCAGTAACATTATAATTTGCATTACTTATACAGTCATATATCCAGAACTGATGGAGCAAGGCATAAGTCATAAGAATAATATCATATGAAAATTCAATGCGTTATTGATCTTATTATTCAAGCAAGAAATTTCTTGGCTCAAATTGTAAATTTCAACTTTCTCCCTCTCGAATTCCAGTGAGCTTACTTTTCAATTGTGCAAAAATCTAAATGAGCAACCCAGAAAGTTAGACGTACCTGAAAAATATCCCTCAAATAAAATATGGATTACTAGTTTTGAGATTCCATGTTGCATCTATTACAAATTTAAAGCACTTGGATAGTACAATTTATCTCCAGAACTTAACCTTAGCTATTCATTTTAAGGATAATACAACAAAAATATAGTTGTGTCTAAATTAGTTAGATAATAATTGCCTCAGGCTTCAAAGACTCTCATCTCATGGTCGTTCTCACTTATCAGGAAATTCATTAGAAAACATAGTCTTGCTTGCTAACAGCATTCTATCACTTGGAAGCTAGTAATCTGTCTATTTTATACCAGATTTAATCCCAGCATACATCTACTGAGATATGGATAGAATTCAGCATAGACATGTCCTTTTCTCCTCTATTTAAATGAAACATTATATATTTATTGCTTTATCAGAATGAAGCATTAGATTAATTTCTATTTGATATAGTCATAAGAATGATACATGTAATGCATGCAAAAAAGTGAATATCAACGAAAACACCAGTCATATAAAGATGCAGTAGAGAATTAGAAAACTATAGCTACCCTTACTAGAGACATTAAAGAGACAGTCAGTAAGACCTAAAGATCTACTATAATAGACCTACATCTGAGCAGAAACTGCCAGATCAAAATTGAAAAAACAAATACATCAAAGAAATAACAGAGATCGTGGTATTTCAGCTTTTAACTTTGAAAAGAAAATAACCGAGAGAAAATCTGACATCTATCACAGAAGACTGCTATGCATGTAACTTTTTGAAGCCAGATAGAAAAGATTCATCATACAACTCAATTTTACATGACAACAAATATTCTCTATTGAGAAAAAAAACCAGAGACAATAAACAAGTATTTTACCCTTGCACAGCACGATGCAGAAATATTGGGTTTCCTGGATCAAGAGGAAGTCTTCTCAATGCACCCATAGAAGCATACTGTAAATTGCTCCGGATAATAGACTGGCAGGAATCATGAAATGAAGACATACACTCAAACTGGGTACACAGACTAAGCAATACAAGATAATCACCAAAAACTATAAATTTTCAGATAAATTCATTCCTCATGCACTACATCAACAAAATCACAATGTACAGCCTTGAACTGAATAGAAAAAAATATATATATTTTCTACCTCCTTGTCACCACCTTTTACCCCAAGGATACCTTTCTTACGTTTTTTAGCATCAGCAACCTGGGAAGGAGAAATGTGAATACATCAACACACAGCTATCAAGAAATTAAGGACAGTGTTGAGAATGAAAATTTCTAAAAAGCAACTATTCGACAGCAGGTTGTATCTAGCCACCCGTGCCCATGAGATGCACAGGATGCAACATTGAGAAAACATATAATCTAAATTTTATAAATTAATGGTAGATTGAATAAAACATGCAAAATGTATGCAAGTAATAATATGAAATATTGGAACCATTCCAGTAAATGATCCTTAGATAGGATGATGGAGCAGATTAATTAGAATAGGAAAGAAAATGTAGGTCAGAATATAAATATAAAATGTAAAGAGTGTTAGTGATAAAACAATGATCAGAAATATGTTGGCTTAAAGTATTAGAGATAAAAATAAACATTTATTTAAGAGTACCATCAGAATAACCTTTATCAGTGTTATTAATCAAAAGAAATACTTCATTTAGCCTTCTAATGTCTGCTAATGTCTGCTATCCATGGATGATTTTTGCCATATAAATTCTTCTGGAATAATTTCTAATCACCTTTACTTTGATATTTTACTCCATAAAATATGGTATTAAGGGAAATGACTTCATAATTGAACATTCTAAAGTTACAAATATGTACAAAATACCAAGCATCCATATAAACAGAAAACCTTCATATTCCATATAGTTACAACATAAAAGATCAGCAATATATTCTCTAAATTTGGAAGCACTACATGAGATATGAGCAGAACTATGCTAATATAGAATATAAAGGGAAATATTTAAATGTCATGCTTTGGAGTTCAGATGAGTCAGTGCCATGTAAGATTGTTCCCCTTTGGAGGAAACAAATCCCTGCATAAAAATTGTTAAAGTCCTTGCAAGATTAAAAAATGAACTAAAACCGTATGTCCATCCTATCATGTGCTGATGGAACACACATGATGAAACATTCATTCTCATACAACAGCTATTAAAAAGATCATAAATAGAGTAGAAATTTTAATTAAAGTAGAGGAATCTCATATTCGAAAAAATAAAGTTAAGTAATTTACAATTCATATTCAGTAAATGTGCAAGAGAAAACAGGACAAAAAGAAACAGCATATCAATTATAAACACATTCTGGAATTTATCTTTGAAAATTCTCTTAGGAAAAAATGACAAAGGAATTAGAAACTCCATGCATTTGAAGTAGAATAGACTCACACCAAACACATTAAAATTATGAAAAGCAAAGGAACTTAACATTCAAGAAAGAAGAACTCCAGAAACCAGTGGGACAAACCTTATCAAGAATCTCAAACACAATTTCATACAACTTGGACAAAATCTCAGGGCTGCTTGAAGGAGAATATGTAAGAGCCTTGATAGCTTGGAGCCTCCGTGCATGAACTTCAAAGTGACAACCAATAATAAGTGAAAGCTAGAAAGCTACAACTTTGCCAAAGAGAATAATAGAGGTATAACATCTCTGAAAACCATAAATTTTGTTCTACAAATGTTTTCAATCTTTAACTTGCCAAAAATAATGTCACAACCAGCATTCGATCCTAATAAGTATTAGCATATTGAATTTGAATTCCAAATTCCAAATAAAAGAGAGCATGGCAGTCACGTGTAAATAAGTTATATACCTCAACTTGCAGGCTTTTTGTTTCTTCAAGAAAACAAATTTTCAAACATAATAAGGAAACAAAAGTCTAGTACATGCTTCTGTCAAACTAAATATTGCAAGAAAAATGATAGTGGAACCTGGAAAAGACTTTAGAAAGGTACTGCAATGGTTTATTTCCATAATCCAAGTGCTAGTATAAAATTATTTCAAAAGGCAACAGCAGAATTTTGTTTCACATGCTTCTCCAACATTAAAGTTATAATTTTTCAAGAGGTGTTTACATGGAGTAGCTTAACTTTCTTTTTGTCTCATAATATTCACTTTGTTGCTTAATATTCAGTAAGTGGGAAACTCATACATTAATCAGAAGTCGGTGAATTCTTAGTAATTAGCAAAAGGCGAAAAAATGGAACCATCAGTATGGAACAAGTTGGCCAGACACAAGGAATAAAGAAAAAAATTGAGAGGATCATTAAATTGACAAGTATAATGCCAAGAAAGATGAGAAACTAATACATTCTACATCAGCATTTGATGCCTCTTTTGTTAGTTGCTGCACCACTCTCGGCACAACATCAGCACGAGTCACCCCTCCAACTGCATCAATGTCGGCTAGGGCATCCCAGTTAGGAGTAGGAATTCCACCACCAGGATTTGATCCTTGAGTACCCGAATCTGATAAAATTCTTGCCAGATAATAGTAGACATATCTAAGGATGCTCCTGTCTTCAGATTGTTGATTAAGCTGAAGCATGGGAAGATGTATAAACATTACAACCAATAAAAAGTTCCATATTCACAATTTACAAAATCACTGATATTTTATAATGAGATCATCTACAAATAACATCATCATATTTTGTGGATAACCCATATGATTCAACAAGCAAACTTGATATTATGGAAATGAATTTTCCTCCCTGAAGATATAATATGATGAGTATTCTTCACAAACACACCCGAAAATCATCTGGTTATAGCATATACATTTAAAGATATCAAACGGCACAGGCCTAAGCAGTGGCACTATTTTGGAGATTAAAAAGAATCAACATGGCTAAGGTCTTCTATTGAGAGTTAAATGATTGATTAATCAAATGATAAATCAGATCAAAGATGCAGCTATGAATATTACAAATATCAAATAAAGGTTATCTAGGTTGTAGGAAAATCTAACAAAGAGATGACCTTTCTATACCATATTTATAGACAAGATACGCCACAAAATTTAACAAACATAGTTCTAAATACAAGGAACTACAAGTACCATACCATGAGAAGAGATGGTGCCAAGGAAGGATCCACAGAATTATACACTGCTAGTTTGGGAAATACATTATGCATTAACTGTCTCTGTGATTTTTTCTGTAAAAAAATCAGGAAACATAATTAATAGAGTGATTTCATATGATGAATTAAGAATTTGATGTCTAACATCAAAGAATACAATAAAACCTGATCTGAAGTAGCTGCTAGTTCATGAATACTCCTTGCAAGTTGAGAATATGAAACTGGCTGAGAACAACCAAACATAAGAGGATATAAGGCTCTGGTATATGAAAAATGGCATCCCAGTAGTTAATAAAAAGAAGACTAGGTCATCCCTCACAATACTATAGGGCACAGGGGGTTCAAGTATTTCCTACCTCAAGAAACCACGAAATATTATAAATTCTGTATAAGCATATGAGACAAAAATATCCTCGTGTGGAACTTGGTTTCATAACGCTAGTGATTGTATCTTATCAAGCATAGATAAGAAAAATGGATTTGTACATCAGAATGAGAGGAAATAGTTTTCACTTGTGTACTAGCTTATTTCCTGCCAAGACATGAGCAATCTCGTTCAGTTGATTATTTTTCAGTGAACATAGCAAGATAAAACATGAATGTGAAGAAACTGATGTGGTACTTTTAACAGTTCCTACTAATCCAGAGGACTTCAATAAACAGAGGGCGAGTAAACAGAGGACCACTTCGAGAAATTATATGTGTGACACACAGCAAGTACGTACCTTTTTCTTTTGTTTCTGGGGCATGATGTTGGCCCTGACGGGGTTCAACGCGGCTTTAGCGGCAGAAATTGTGTCACTCTGTATCTGCATCAGAGTCGCCCTCTTGGACTTCTTATCCCCCTGTACGGCCGGCTTTCCCAGTGAAGTAGGCTGGGCCGACAGAGCCGACGAAGAGGACGAGGTAGGCTTGGCCGGATCCGCAGTAATAAGATCCATGAGCGTAGTCCCCGATGAGTCCTGAATATCATATTAATCGAGTAAGCAACGAACATTAGGAAAAACTTTCAGGCGAATGCCTGAAAAAATATGGCAGAGATCGGATCTGGGAGAAATGAATCTCATTACTGCCATCGGGACGAAAGTGCGTCAGGAGAATTGATATCCGCTTAATGCCTCCCCGCTTGCAGTAGAGGATCTGCGCTAGGGATCCGTAGGCGGGGATTGAGCTTGAAGGTCGCCGGTCGACTTTTCCGATAGAACGATCGCTGGAGATCAGCCGGTCTAAAATTAGCCACACCGGGGTTAGCTGAGCTCTCTGGTGCTATAAGACGCCCTGCCGTCTCTTCTTCGGCCGATCTAACAAAATAATAAACGTGCATTTTTTTGCACAAATAAACGTCCGTTTTCACCTTTCCTGGAATTCTTTTCCCGGGATTTATTAATATTATTAATAGTATATATTACTTCATTAACAACGTATAATTAAAATTAGAAATATAAAAAATATTTTTTTTTCTTTTGCTAAAATCTCATATAAGAGGCTTAAAATTTAGATAAATCTCAATTAAATAGTCCAATTTGCCAAATTTGTTCAATTTAAAAAGTGTGTGAAAATGTACATTAAAGGAATACTATTTAAAAACTATTGATAAATAGATTGAAATCAATTTTACTAGTTATACTGTAGTATTTTCTTATTTATATTTGAGTATCGTTTTATCACAACCAGCTATATTTAACTTTCCAATCCATTGATTTAACTAATTAATTTCACTAGTTTTGGTCGACCTGTGAATAAATTCCGTTCAATAAAATATAATAGGCACAATCAGATCTATCATGCCACTACTCGCTTATACTAGTTGCTTAAAATTTTATTCTTATTTTCTTAATTATTCAAATGTTATTTTAATCAGTAAGCATAAATTTAAGTTATTTTTTACTTAGGTATATTAAAATAATTTATAAACTTTTTAAATGTTCCGTTAAATTATTCTTATTTTCATTTTAACTATATATTCTTTACAAATTTTACATTAATCTCCTCAATTGTCCATAATTTAAGATTAATACTCACAATTTTCCAAATTTAAAAAATAATTCCCAAAATTTTCAAAATTACATTTTATTTCTTAAACTTTTAAACTATCTTCAACTCAATACTTAATTTTCAAAAATAATTCCAAATATTATCTTTAATCTTTCCTGATCCTATAATAAGTATTTAGGATCTCAAACTATCTAAGTCATTCCTAAATTACTTTTTTTTCATTTTGACCTAAATAGAGCATTCATAAAAAATGTGAGAAAATTCACTAGAAATTACAAATTTGACAGTTTTAGAGGTTGAAGAAGGGGCCTTTGTGGGTATTCTTTAGGTGAAAAAATAGTCCTTGAAAGCATTGGATTTTCATGTGGAAGATTCGATCAGTTCGTTGGCCGAAAATTACAAAAATAAAAACATGGCATACAAAATAGGGAGAGGGAGAACGGAAAGCATTGGAGGACACAAGAGAGATGCACTCTATTTTCTATACAAAGGGATGGAAAAGTAGGTCCTGAGGTCATGGGTTGTTTCTGCCTCTACCAAGCTTGACCAATATCTATTGGCATTATAAGAGGTCGAGTAGGTTACGTGGGAGTAAGTTTGAGCCAACTCACGGTCGATGGAGGCGTTGTCAACCGTTGGAAACCTTCAATTGTAGAAAACAATGTAATATAATTTTTTTTTTAACTTTTAGAGCTAATTGCTGGCTAACAAAGGGAAGATTGCATGAATACACTTTAAGGTGATATAAGATATAAAGTTGTAAGCTCGTCCCGATCCAATTCCAATTTTCTTTAAAAAATTTATTTATTTACATATTTATTCCAAAATTTTAATAATTACGTATTTTGGATACTTACAATTAAATCTAATTTTTTAAATTTTGGTTTTTCAAATTATATTAGTTATTTTCTCCGTAACTATTTTTTTATTACAAACAAACCAATTTTATTAATCACCCAAATCAAATATAATTTTTTTATTAATGTTCACAATATATGTACCACGTTTCTAATTGGGCGCCCTCTAAGGTACAACATAATATAAACTATTTAAACATAGACCTCCCAATAATTGAACGCAATTGCGCAAGGTATCACTTGTTGGTCAAAACCTGAGTCGACCTCAAAATATGCCTGCAACCATCCCTGTACTACACATATCGCATCCTATTGCCCTTATTTCAGCTTTTAAGGATGAGCTATATCTAAAAGAGGATCCATGATTCCAATAGCATATACTTCATTTTATAAGTATTTAACTCTTAGATTGTAGTATACATAACTCCTCTAATATAAATTAATGGAGCATGCTGACAACATAGTGTCCAAGAAGATCTTCACTTGTGAAAGTGAGATGAATTAGTTTGCATCTTGTTATACTAATAATAATCGATCATGTTATCTTATGCTACCTTCTCTTGGATTAAATATAGAAGTTTCTTTGCAAGTAGCAAGAGGTAAGGAGACAAAGAATCCCCTTGCATCAATCATTTTTTTTTCCTTCAAAGATACTAACGAGAGAGTCGCTCAAACATATTGAGAATAACGGACATGTGTAGCAACCCCTTATCAATTTGATGAATTAAGGTAGCATATTTACAACAAATAAAATGCCATACAAATAATCTTAGTCAACCAATCTGTTTGCACTTTTCATGTCTACTTTTACTCAGCAACACCTCTATATATCTCTCATCTTATACCTTTAAATAATCTCATTAGCTAATAAGATATGACTAGATATTTTTATCTCTTTAATGAAAGCATCTTGCCAATTATCCATAGTTGGAGGTAGTACACTTAATTATATATAATCTTTATCCATTTTTTAGATTGTATTGCAACAAGAAGTTGATTTTTGTCTTCAATAAAGCATTAACATTGATCTTTATGGGTAAGAAACATGTTTAAATGAACTGTATGATTGCATTTCCCACTACCAACATCCCAATATTCTTTAAATAAATTGGATATACTCCAAGTGAGTATTACAAAAATTCGGATAAAATAATTAAGAAATATATATAATATATATTCCACATATTATTGCAATGGGATAAAATTGTCCAATTAACTTCAATAATTTATATTTTTTTTCCATATATACTATGATTCTTATATTGTTTAAATCAGTATACTCCTAACTCCATAAATTTTTTTTGGTGTATAAATTATTTATATTTCTTATAATTAATATTTTAAAAATATTTAATTAAGTTAATATATTATTTTATAAATGTGTAACATATAATAACTTATAATATGGATTTATGTTTTATACTAAACCATAAATGTTTAGTAGAACTCGAATCTAATTATCGGACCCATAATATAAAATTAGAATTTAATCAATTGGGATCATATTTTTTTAAAAATATCTTTTGAAATAAAATGTTACTAATTTTTATATATTCATAGATTTTCCCATTAGGTAGGGATCTAATGGATACCATGCTAGGGATCTCGTATAGTGTAGGACGCCGTGACGATTGATCTCCAAACGCAATCGGTTCCAATAAGAAATCCGTGCTTGGTTGATACACATATTAAAGTGTACTAATGAAACTCTTGGTTCATACAAGTAGCATGCCCATGCCCTCTACATACATTCGTTTTCTTCCCACGTAGACTTCTACAAGAATATAAAACTCTGGCCTATTGTATCATCAATGTGGATACCAAAATGCCCTGCATGTTTGGGAGCAAATTCATTTACTTAATTCTAACGGTAACCGGACTCTGGCAATATTCTCCGGCATGGTCGGCGAGCCTCCAGGGCCTACCCATGTCCAAGTGGCACGACCAGTGGATGCTCAGATACGGGCGCACCTATGCGAACCGGGCGGAGAAAGAGAGACGGTTCGAGATATTCAAGACAAATGTAGAGTACATCGACTCCTTCAATCGGGAAGGCGGCAAACCCTACAAGCTCGAGGTCAATGGGTTTGCGGACTTGACCAACGAGGAGTTCCGAGCTTCAAGGACCGGCTACAATAAGCCGGGGATCTCCTCAGGTGATCGAATTCCGATGGAGCTGGCATTGTTCAATGGAAATGCAACCCCTGTGAGCGTGGACTGGAGGGTGGAAGGAGCAGTCACACCTGTGAAGGACCAAGGCAACTGTGGTAACGACTAAAAAAATTCTTAAGCAAAAAAAAAACAACTTAGGGGTATATTGGTGATTTATTTTGCAACAAACCTAAGGTAGTCAAAATGGATAATCCACGGCGTCGTCGTACAATGACTGATATTAGCGGTTTATGTGATAATATGGTCATCTTTATCCTGTGTTCACAAATCGAAGATCCATGTCTTCATGTACTTTTACGTCGCAGGCTGCTGCTGGGCCTTCTCGGCTGTGGCAGCCATGGAGGGCATCCACAAGATCAAAAACGGGACCCTGATATCCCTATCCGAGCAGGAGCTCGTCGACTGCGACGTGGATGGTTTAGATCACGGCTGCGAGGGCGGCCTCATGGATGACGCCTTCAAGTTCATCATTAATAAGGGTGGCCTCACGACCGAAGCCGACTATCCCTACACAGGAGACGATGGTGTCTGCCACATGAACCAGACGTCCAATCCAAATCCAGCGGTCACAATCACAGGCTTCATAGATGTGCCTGCCAACAGCGAGTCGGCACTCCAATTGGCCGTGGCGAGCCAGCCTGTTTCAGTGGCCATTGATGCTGAGGGATACAACTTCCAGTTCTACGGGGGCGGTGTTTTCACTGGGTCTTGTGGGACCATTTTGAACCATGGTGTCACAGCGGTTGGGTATGGGACGGAATTAGATGGGACCAAATACTGGATGGTTAAGAACTCGTGGGGCACAGACTGGGGTGAGGATGGGTACATTAGAATGGAGAGGGATGTGTCTCGTCAGGAGGGACTTTGCGGTATAGCCATGTTTCCATCTTACCCAACTGCTTGAGTAAATCTTGGGAGAATATGCCATCGGTTCTCTATCAATTATGTCTTTCACTGCTTCGGTTTCTATCTCATATGGCATACAGGATTCCATTTATGAGTAATGATAGTATTAGATAGTGTATTTGTCTTATTTGCATTTTATCTTTGGTTGTTTCCTTATTTTATTTTAGTCCATATTTTGTCTTATCTAACTCCTCTATTATATATATATATATATATATATACACGTAATATGATCAATAAATTCAAACATCATATTTTTCTTTCCTATTTCTTTTTTCTATACGTACAAATTCTCATGCCCTGGTCATCCACGTTGGTGCCCTCTATCTCCTCCCCGTGGCTTCACCACTCTTTCCTTTGGCTAACTCAATCACTAAAATAAAAAAAAATAGAGATATTAATATTCTTATTTTTAGGTAAAAATAGATAAATTATTAGTTATATAATATTCAATATAAAATAAATAATTAACTAATAAAATATTATTTAAATCGAAAATACTTAACTCGAATGTTTTATTTTAATCCTAATTCAAAAAAATGAATTCAACGTTGATAATAAATATGGTTTATTACTGCCCAACAAAATGAAAAATAGCTTGTACAAATTAAATTAAAACGATAAAAAAACTTTTTGTGAAAATATAAGCAATCAATAAATAAAATGGTTAATTCTCTATTTTTTAGATGTAGTAAATTGATAATTTATTTTAATATTTTAATATGAAAATGAAATATTGAGTTATCAATTAAATAAGTTACATATATATTATTACACCAAAATATTGGTGGCCAATAATAATGAATACAAAATTCATGAAATATAGAGTAAATCCAAATAAGCTCAAAATTTTTATATTTTACAACCATAAATTCTTTTATAGCACTACAAAAAATGATGGAAAATTCACTAATGGATCACCAATAATCGGGATTGCATACCCAATCGGCATTAGAAAAATAATAAAGTTGAAATTGAGAACTCTTCCAAAAGTAAATATCATAATTTGATGTGTCTTGTAATTATCGAATAATTCGCTTAATAATAATCCATTGAGTGGTTGTGGGTTGATGCATGAATTCACATACATGATTGATTGCATATAAAATGTCTGGTCTTGTCAAAGTCAATTATTGTAAAGCCCAAACAACCTACCAATAACTATAAGGGATAATCAAGATGAGACCAATCGTGTAAAGATAGATGTGTACCTGTACTTACAGGAGTTGTCATAGGTTTACAATCAACCATTGAGGTCCGAGTAAAAAGATCATGAATATATTTATGTTGATTGAGAATGAGCATGAGAATGAACTTCAATGCCAAGAAAATAATGGGGAGTGTCCATATCTTTGATTGAAAACTACTGTTTGAGAGTATATAATATTGAATCTATGGGAGCATAATGTGACCTTTTGATTATAATGTCATCCACATATACTAGAAGAAAAATGAAAAAAATAAGAAGTTTTGTAGATGAATAAATATTTATCTGCCACTAATACAGTAAGCCTAAGGGCAATGAGTCCATGATGGGACTGATGAAGTCGACAAACATAATGAGGTTGAAAAGCATCAATATAGCCTAGAGGTTGTGTATGCCCCAACTCGATTTGGTCGGATCTCCGTGATCAACCCGCCACTCTCCTAGTTTATTAAAGGGTTTTCCCTTATTATAAATTGTAAAGAATAAGACGTCCTTTAAACCTGTACCTTTCCTGGAATAACATAAATCAAAATTGTATAACATTTTAAATTTATCATACCTGTCTCACATACATCTTATTTGAGGGTCTTTAGGGGTAGCCTTTCTAGAATTTCCTGAAAAGGATATAAGGGAGGGGGTGAGTATAACTACTCAGTGAATGGATTTTCGAAAATAAACTTTTTAGGAAAAAGATTTGTATTGGAGTGTGCTACACTCCTTATTTTCTTTCAAAAATACTTTCATTTTAAAACTCTATTTTTATCACAATTTCTTATTAATCACGGTGTGCCATCACTCAACACACATCCTTTATCATTAAAGTCAATCACACAATTGTAGGCCAACCCGTCCACTGAACCCACTTGTGGTGTCGGAGCGACTTTATCGACCACTTAGATAGAAGCACATCCACTTCTACCCTGAGAATGAGTGGATGTACGTGACATCCGACCCTCAATCTTAAAATTAATTCTCCGTATCCGTATAAGGATAGAGACCTCATCCCGACCCCACCCTAGTCTCGTGCGCAATGAAGCTATGTCAAGCTTCACAAGGTCACCTGGTCCGACGAACTGCCCTTATATCCACTAGGTCGTCCAGGGCCTTAGGACACATCACTACCCCTTTTGGGTGTCTTGAAGGTCCTGTACACACAATGCATGCATAATCAGTATTTTCATCTCATGCCTTATAATCTATGATGCCACTAATCCAACGGCCCCGACCATCAACTCAACCTATAGCTTTTTGTCTTAACTAGTCCGAAGACCTATCATGTCGCACTATCACTAGTTGACTGAATATGTCGGTCCTGTCTTGGTACCATGGCCAAACAATTTATTTCCTTAAAGTTTTATGGCATATATCTCATGTTTGTTTATGGGCTCCTGCTCGTGCCAATTGGCCTATAACCCACTATTCGAGATTTTCACAATTGGGCATATTATCCCCCAAGTTCCAAAACCGAGGCTCCCAGCCTATAAGAGCTATTCAAGCTCCCGTCAAGAAGGTCTCCCAAATCATTTAAGCAGTGGCACACAGTTAGAGGAGAGGACTTCTGACAAAATATGTTTTCAACTGTCCATCATACCGATCGGGTATAAGGACATCTCTACTCATAACCGATGAAAAGGTTTTCCACTTCCTTCAAGAAAGTTTCATCATACAAATCAGGTATGATCTACTTACAACCAGTAAGTAGTTTTTCCATGTGATTTTCATATCACTCTTCTAAGTTGTGAGGTTTAAAATACCACTAAGTAGTGAGTTTTCATTTCGAGGTACTTATCATCCCCAACCGGGTATGATATAAAATCTCACTCACCCGTTAATATAGTGAATTCCACTCGACCAGTTCCTTGTATTCACGCGAGCTTGTCCTTGCTGGCGTTCTCGGTACCTCGTATTCCTACACGATATGAACATCCATGTTCATTATCCCTCGGCCTAATAGCCTTCATTCATTCCAAATGAACGAGAAAATTAAACTTTCTATTTATTTGCAATTTGAGTCCCTAATGCCAGTTTTTCCTCAAATTGAGTCCCAAAACTTTTAAAATATATCTTAAGATCTCAATTTATTCAAATTCACAAAAAGGGGTTTAATTTCCCAAATTTCCAATTTGGTCCCCCAACTTTTCCAAAATTACCATTTTGCCCTTCCTTTACAAAAATGGTAAGTTTCACCCCAAAAATTCTAAAATTCCTCAATTGGCCCTCTAACATTCTTATCATGCCCAATTGACCCTTAATTTTAGAAAATTGCATTTTGGTCCTTTGAATTTTCAAAAATCCCCAATTTCAACTCACTACCTAATTTGATTTCATCAAATTGACTGATTAAACACCTCTAATTGTTGAAATTGAAGTTGAAATTGAGTTTTTACTTTTCATACGATTCCATGGAACTTTGAATCGTAAGTTTTAAAGCCAGAACGAGCACAAAAGGAGTTTCGCCAGAAAATAGATTGTAGAGAGAGAAAGCTTCAATTGTTCACCGGTGAGGGCACATCAGTCTGAGCTTTCTATCTAGGCAGGTAGCTCTACTCCTAAATTTCCTCCTATGATCAAGAATGACATCAATTTTTGTTGAATTGGATTAGAATTATGTCATTGAAATTCGGCCGACTCTCTCTCTAACATTGATTAGAAATTGCAGAGAGTAGCTGAATTGGCTTACCTTTCGGTCCTAATTCGACTGTGGGAGGACTGAGGAAGTGTTGGAAGGGCTTGGTTTGGCTTGAGTAGGGCTCGAATTGGCCGATTTCAACTCAGCCGAAATAGGGTAGCTTCGGTCCGTTGGAGCTGTTTCACTGTTTGATCACATCGGCGCTTCTCTGGTGACTCTCGGAATGAATGGATGTTAGTTGACTTCTCCCCGGTTCTAAGGAACCTGACCTCACCTTCTTTGGCTAAAAAATGACCCTATATTAGAGCTCTGGTTCGACCTTTGCCGAAAAACTAAGCAACTGAGAGAGAGTGAGCTTTTTAAGTGTGGAGAGGGTGAATGAGGAGGGGGTCTTTATATAGGAAGCTCAGGGACTTAATGACGGTCATTTATTGCCTGAAACTCCCTGGTCTGAGACTTTTCAGCTTCGCCAGCGCTGCGCAATTTTTCGGCAAGTGAACAGTGTCGTCATCTGAAGGAAGAAGACAACATTGTTCCAAACCAGGTTCAAAGCTTAAACCGACCGGTTCAACCCCCATTCGACTGAATTTTTCAAATCTAAAAATTTCTAAATTTATCTAAATTCATTTTCTATCTATTGTTGCCCTCAAATCTCAAATTTGAATTATTTAAGCCATCTAGAAAAATAAATTTAGAATCTGGTTCAATAGTGGTTCAAATTGATCCAAACCGGTTCAATCTGCTTCGGGTCCGATTCACCAGTACCCGTTTGATTTTCATCTCCAATTCCTTCTCAAGTCCATTTTCATGACTTTTGGAACTATTTGGGTCACTCGGGATCCATAAATTTCCTGGTTTACCCCTTTCTCTATCGGTTTCGGTTCATGAGTCGACTCGGTTTATAAACCGATTCTATCTGGTTTGGACCTGATTCACTTGAACTGGTCGGGTTTTTCTTCCCAATTCGTTCTAAGGTTCTTTTCCAAGTTTTATGAACTATTTTGAGTCACACGGGAGTTGTAAATTCTCAATTTGCCCATTTCCTAATAATCAAGCTTGTAGGCTGATTCGTTTTTTAAAATCTGAAACTGACCAGTTATTTTCCCGATTTTCTTATTATCAAAGGATGGGGTTTACAGGTTGGGTCATATAAATTTCTTCATCCATGTGTACATGAAGGAAAGCATTATTCACATTGAGTTGTCAAATATATAATGATGAGAAACAACAACAGAGAGAACAACTCTATTGGTGATTGGATTGATGATTGAACTAAATGTAGCATCATAATCAATACCTTCTTGTTGGAAAAATCCTTGGGTCACTAGGCGTGCTTTATACCTTGCAATAGATCCATCCATATGTTGTTTCAATTTATAAACCCATTTGCAACTAACAATATATCTTCCATAAGAGGCTGTAACAAGATACCACGTATGATTTTTCAGGAGAGTTGCATATTTAGAGTTCATAGCTACAACCAAATAGGGATATTGTTGAGCTTGCTTGAGAATGCGTGTTTCTAGGAGAGAGGCAGTAATAAAGGTTGCATGACTAATTTAAAAGCTACGAGTGGGCAATGTACCATCCTGAGATCTTGTAAGCATGCGTTGATGAGGTGATCTGGGGATTTCATCAATTGTAATTGTAGGTGTTGTATTTGTAATCTCAATAGTGGAGGCATTGTTTATAATAGGTGAATCCAACTCATCGGATGTAGCTATTGGTGGGTTCCAATTAAGTAATGATGGAAAAGAATGCAAAGATAAGGGAGAGAAAGAGAAATTACTAGGAGTCATTGGAGTTGTATTGTATATGTGCAAACATTTATCAAAATAAAATATTGTCTCATTAAAGTGTACACATATAAAGAGACAACCTGTCTGAATATCCAAACAACGATAGACAAGAAATTTAGTTGGATACCCAAGGAAGACACAAGCCTTGGAATAGGGTTGTAGCTTATGTGATTGATATGGTACAAGATAGGAAAAATATAAGCATACAAACTGTAAACCCCGCACTTTTGAGTTAAGGAAAATCAGGAAAAGAACCGGTCAAACCGAGTAAGAAAACCGAGATGGTTTACAAACCCGATCATTTGGGAACAAGCAATTTGGAAATTTACAACTTTCAAGTGATTCAAAGGGTTTATTAAACCTTGGAAAAGAAACTTAACACAAATTAGAATATAAAAACCAAATTAGTTCAGGTGAACGAGAGTTCATGAGAACTATGATTTTTTGTAACTCAAAATTTCGGTAAAAAATTTTTATGCAAACGAACGACTTATCATAAATAGCCATAAATTAATATATATTTAATTATTATAATTAATACCCAAATTAAATTATTGGAATTAATACAAATAATTTAATATCGAAATTAAATTATTGGAATTAATACTAATAATTTATGGCAATTAATACCAATAATTTATGGTAATATTAATATTAATAATAAATCTCTCCCATTTAATACACAGTTTTACACCTATATAAAAAGGTCATCCCCATTCATTCTCCTCACACCTGAATACTTTTCTCTCTCTCTACTACTCTATTTCCTGGTGAATCTCGAACTAGAGCTTCGACTTGAACAAAGGTCAAGCTCTTTAGAACCGGGCAGAAAACAGTTATCTGATAGCAAACTTCAGTTAATCCGAGAATCGTTGGAGAAGCGTCGACATGATAGAATAGTGAAGCAAATCCGGCGGATTGAAGTTGCCCTATTTCGGCCAAGCTAAAATTGGCCATTTCAAGCCCTACTCAGGCCAAACCAAGCCCTCCTGACACTTACTCAGCCTTTCCATGGCCGAATTAGGACCAAAAGGTAAGCCAATTTGGCTCCCCTTTACAATTTTCGATCAGTGCTAGAGAGAGAGTCGACCGAAATTCAATGACGAAATTCTAATTCAATTTCGCATCAATTGATGCGATTCTTGATTCTAGGATGAACCTCAGGACTAGAGCTATCTACCTAGATCAAAAGCTCGAACCGTCGTGCCTTCACCGGTGAGTAATCGAAGCTTTCTCTCTCTATAGTTCATTTTTCGGTGAAGCTCCGTTTGAGCTCGTCCTGGCATTAAAACTTGCGATTCACATTTATGAAGAATCGTATGAACATGTAGAAACTCAATTTCAACAATTGGAAACGTTTGATGGGTCAATTTGATGAAATCAAATTCGACTGTGTTAAGAAGTTGGAATTGGGGGAAAATTGGGGATTTTCAAAATTCAAAGGACCAAAATGAAATTTTATGAAATTGAGGGTCAATTGGGAATGAAAATAATGTTGGAGGACCAGTTGAGGAATTTTGAAATTTTTGGGGCAAAATTTACCATTTTTGTAAAGGAAGGGCAAAATGGTAATTTTGGAAAAGTTGGGGGACCAAATTGGAAATTTGGGAAATTAAACCCCTTTTTGTGAAATGGAATAAATTGAGGTCTTATGATAAATTTTAGAAGTTTCAGGACTCTATTTGAGGAAAAATCGGCATTTGGGACTTAAAGTTAAAGAGAAATAACTTTAGGGACCTAATTACAAATAAATGAAAGTTTGACTTTCTCATTCATTTGCAATGAATGAAGGCGATTAGGCCGAAGGATAATGAAGCAAGATGTTCATATCGTGTAGGAACATGAAGTACCGGGAACGCCAGCAAGAACAAGCTCGCGTGAATACCAGGAACCGGTATAGTGGAATTCACGGCATTAATGGGTGAGTGGGTTTACTAACATCATACTTGGTTGGGATGATGAGCACAACTTAAAATTAAAAACCACTTACTGGGCCCAAAGCCAGTTGGCACGAGCAGGAGCTCGTAAACCAACATGATATATGTGCCATAAAATTTAATAAGTGAATTGTTTGGCCATGGTACCAAAATAGGACCGACATGCTCAATCAACTAGCGGCAGTGCGACATGACAGGTCGACAGACCAATCAAGACAAACAATTGCGGGTTGAGTTGAGAGTCAGGGCCGTTGGACCAGTGGCACCACAGATTACATGGCAATATGAGAAAACATTGTTTGTGCATGCACTGTGAGTACGGGATGATCAAGACGCCCATGAGGGGGTAGTGATGCATCCTAAGGGCACTGGATGACCTGGTGGCTATAAGGGCAGCTTGTCGTTCTAGGTGTCTGTGCGAAATCTGGAGTAGCACCAAGTGCATGAGACCGAGGTGGAGACAGGATGAGGTCTCTATCCTCATATGGACATGAAGAAGTGATTTCGGGATTGTGGGTCGGATGTCCCAAACGTCTAACCCTCAAACCCGAACGCCACTTCGTGTCTGTATGAGGATGGAGACCTCATCCTGACCTCACCCCAGTCTCATGCGCAAGAAGCTCCCAGAGCTTAATGACTAACTGAAATGACGATTTGCCCTTATCACCACCATGTTGTCCAGCAACCCTTGGAACCCATCACTACCCCTTAGGGCGTCTTGATGGTCCTGTACCACAAGTGCATGCACAAACAAAAACTTTCATATAGTTATCCAACCTCTTTGGTGCCAACAATCCAACGACCCCAACACTCAACCCAACTTGTAGCTGTTTGTCTAGGCCAGTCCGTCGACCTAGCCTTGACGCACTACCGCTAGTCTATCAAGCATTGTCGGTCTTGACTCGATACCCTGACACATCACACAAACAATTCCATTTTAATTAGGACTTTTTATGACTTTTCCTACTCATGTTTGTTTATGAGCTTTTTCTCGTGCCCACTGGCCTCAATTTGGTCTTCAATTTTCCAAAAATTATGGTTTTGCCCCTACTTTCCAAAAATAGCCACTTTGCCCCAAATCATTCGAAAATTGACCAATTAGTCCCCCAACATCTTTCTCATTGCCAATTGACCTTCAATTTTGAGAAATTGCATGGAGGTTCCTCAATTTTTCGAAATAACCAATTTTCCCCAAAAATTTTCCTCAATTTCTCCCCCCTTTTCTTACCAAATTTTATTTCTTCAAATTGGCCATTCCATTAAGGTTAAGTGCTCCAATTGATGGCATGGATTGGTTCCTACACTTCCATATGATTAAATGAAGTTTGAATTGTAGAATTTGAGTTCGAAACGAGCTCAAATGGAGCTTCGTCGAAAAACTGGTTGTAGAGAGAGAAAGCTTTGAAAACTTACCCTTAGAGGTGCAGCGGTCCGAGCTCTCAATGTGGGGAGGTAGCTCTCATTCTTAGATTCCTTATGGGATCAAGAATTGCTACAATTGAAGTCCATACGAGGGTGAATTTTGTTAGTGAGATTCAACACTTTCTCTCTCTAGCACGGATGTGCAACTATGGAAGAGGGCCAAATTGGCTTACCTTTCACCTTTGTGGAGGTCGTGTGAGGGTCATGGGGACATTGGGGAGGCTTGGTTTGGCTGAAGGAGGTTTGAATTTGTCTGAATTCAACTCAGCCAAAACCGCACAGTTTCGGTCTGTCGGAGCTACTTGACTGTTTAATTCCACCGGTGCTTCTCCGATGGTCCTCGGGTCGAAGGGAGATTGTTGTCAGGTAGTTGACTTCCCTCAGAGTCTATAGTACCCGGCCTTGCCTTCTAAGGCTAAGAAAAGTGCTAGAGTCAGAGCTCTAGTTTGAGCTTCACCGAAAAATGGAGAACTTGAGAGAGAATGACGATTTAAGGTCTGTGGAGAATTAATGGACGGAAACTCTTTATATAGGGAGCTCAGGGACACTTTGTCCGACCAGTTTCTATATTGGCCGAGATTATCCTATTTAGAAAATGTCGAGATCAGAGAGGATATTTCTTTGTTAGAGAAGGAAAGTTTTTGAACTGATGAACAGTGTTGTCATCCTGAGGAAGAAGACGACACTGTTCCGAACCGGACTGCACCGGTACGGTTGGATTCATTTACAAAAATTGGCCAGTTAAGGCCCGATTCGATCGATTTTCTCAAAATTAAAAATTTCTAAATTAGTCTAAATTAATTTTCTATCTAATTATGGCCTCAATTTTCCAAATTATGATTTTTTAGCCACCAAGAAATTGAATTTAGAGATCGGTTCATGTATAGTTCAAATCGGTTCAGGTCCGGTTTACCCTAAACTTTTCTGGTTCACCCTGAACTAGTCTGGTTTTCCCATACATTTTACTTAATAGTTCTTCCCCATGATTTTTATGACTTTTTGGTCACTTGGGATTTTCCAAATTCCCATTTTAGCCCTTCTTTACCATCTTCTGTTCGTTAAATGGTTTGGTTTTCTTTTTTGAATCGACCGGTTTTTTTCCTAGTTTTCTTATCCTTAAAGGAACGGGGTTTACACCATGTGTCACGGTAATCAGTTGACAAAAATATGGCCAGTAGCCACGTTCGAATGAATAACCAATCGGAAGCCGCCACCTATTCGGTGAGTGAGTGAAAGGCTGACTAGGCAGCTGAGTAGGAAGCTGCGTCAACAAAGTCAACCAATCACAGTGTGCCATGTGGTAGGCCCGCACCTGTAAAGCTCGCACGCATGACACAATGTCATCATCAACCTCATAAAGCTGGTAGAGAGGGGGAAGAGGCAAGTTCTTCAGTCTCGAGCGACCAAAGAATGCTTCGGTATGACTGCTGGCGACCTAGTTTAGGGCAGAGTCTTTTGCAGATGGTTCACCGGTCAGTTGCTGAGCTCCTAATATAAAGAGCACCCGTCCTCTCACCTTCCTCATCCCACCAACGACAGAAGAAGAAGAAGCACTTCATTTTTTGGTGAGACGTAAACTAGATGTAAACCCCGTCCTCTTAGACCAAGGAAATCGGAAAAGAGAACCAGAAATTTCCGAGAGAAAAATAGATAGTCTAAACGATCTGAGAAGTTGTAAAAAGGGGGTTATAACAGGAATTTGGAAAATCAAAAGTGGTCAACCAATCACAAAAATAAAGGATGAGAATAATGAAGTGGATTGGATGTGAGGCCCACACCGGTTCAGGGCGAACCGAACATGAATCAAGTTGAACCGTGAAGAATTGGTTCAAAGATTCATTTTTCTAGGTGGCTTAAAAATATTAAATTGGAAAATTGAAGCCACCATCAAATAGAAAATAAATTTAGAAAATTTTAATTTTATGAAAACCGATCGAATTGGGTCTGAACCGGCCGATTTATGATTTCGGGTCACCAGGCTCGATCAGACCGAACCGGTCAGTGGCCCAACCAGTCAAGGGACTATTGCCAGGTCAACCTCTAGTCAGCAGGTGCGACCAATCAGCGTACGACATGTGGCAAAGCGTGCCCAGTCAGCCACTCAAGGTGTGACACATGTCACTCTCCTTGGAAGCACTGGCCAATCAGGGTGTGACACATGTACTCAATCAACAGTAAAAAGAGGAAAATCCATGTCAACAACGATCGACCAATAGGAGAGTGACATGTGTCCTAGGTTAACGGTTAGTGTCGGAAAGGCCCTATTAGCAAGACTGATCAATGAGAGACTGAGACGTGGCAAGGGTGCCATGTCAACATCCAATAAGGATGTCGGAGAATGACAGACCAATTAGAGGTCAACACAAGGAAATGCCACATCGAATGACCCTAACCACTCAGAGTGTAAACCCCGTCCTTTGATAATGAGAAAACCAGGGAAAGAACCGGTCAATTTTGAATTTTAAACCGAATCGGTCAACAAGCTCAATTAATAGAAAATGGGAAAATTAAGAATTTACATCTTCCATGTGACTCAAAATGGTTCATAAATCTTGGAAAAGAACCTTAGGGTAAAATGGGGAAGAAAAACCGGATCAGTTCACGAGAACCGGGCCTGAACCGGATAGAATCGATTTATAAATCGAGTTGATTTGTGAACCGGAACCAATATAGAATGGGTCAACCAAGAAATTTATGGACCCCTTATAATCCAAAGAGATTTATAAACCTTGGGAAGGAACATTAGAACAAAGTGAGAGATAAAAACTAGATCAGTTCGGGTGAACAGGACCCGAATCGGATTGAACCGGTTTAAATACCAAATTGGTTTATGAATTGGAATCGATAGAGAAATGGTAAACTGAGGAATTTATGGACCCTAAGTGACCTAAGGAGTCACAAAAGTCATGGAAATGGACTTGTGAAGGAATTGAGGATGAAAACCAAACCGATTTTGGTGAATCGGATTCGAACCGATTTGGACCGGTTTGAACCACTATTGAACCGAATCATAAATTCATTTTTCTAGATGGCTTAAATAATTCAAATTTGAGATTTGAGGCCACCATTGGATAGAAAATGAATTTAGATAAATTTAGAAATTTTTAGATTTGAAAAACTCGGTCGAATAAGGAGTGAATCAGCTAGTTTAAGCTTCGAACCTGGTTCAAACCGATCCGGTCCAATTCGGAACAATGTCGTCTTCTTCCTTTCAGATGACAGCACTGTTCACTTGCCGAAAAATTGAAGCAGCACCAGCGAAGAGGAAATGTCACCGTTCAATATGTTTCCGACCATTAATGCCTGTCATAAATGTGCCAATCGGACGGCCAAGAAGTCCTCGAGCTTCCTATATAAACAGCTCCTCTCCATTCATCCTCTCCACACCTGAAAAGCTCACTCTCTCTTAGTTGCATAGTTTTTTGGTGAAGCTCAAACCAGAGCTCTGATATAGGGTCATTTCTGAGCCAAAGAAAGTGAGGTCGGGTTTCTTAGAATTGGGGAGAAGTTAGCTACACGGTGGTGGCATCCATTCGTTTCGAGAGTTGCTAGAGAAGCGTCGGCGTGATCAAACAGTGAAGCAGCTCCGACGGACCGAAGTTACCCTGTTTTAGGCAAGTTGAAATTAGCAAATTTGAGCCCTACTTAGGCTAAACCAAGCCCTCCCGACACTTCCTCAGCCCTCCCACAGCCGAATTAGGATGGAAAGGTAAGCCAATTCGGCTCCCTCCTACAATTTTCGATTAGTGTTAGAGAGAGAGTTGGCCGAATTTCAATAAAAAAATTCTAATATAATTCAACATAAATTGATGTCATTCTTGATCCTAGGAATAACCTCTGCAGGAGAGCTACATGCCCAGATAGAAAGCTCAGACTACTGTGCCCTCACCGGTGAGCAATCGAAGCTTTCTCTCTCTTTAGTCTATTTTCCGGCGAAGCTCCATTTGAGCTCGTTCCAACGTTAAAACTCGTGATTCAAAGTTCTATGGAATCGTATGAACATGGAGAAACTCAATTTCAACAATTAGAGGTGTTTGATCAATCAATTTGATGAAATCAAATTCAGTTGTGGTAAAAAGTTGAAATTAGGGGAAAATTGGGGAAATTGGGTATTTTCGAAAAATTCGAGGGACCAAAATGAAATTTTCTAAAATTGAGGGTCAATTTGTGCATGATAAAAATATTAGAGGGCCAATTGAAGAATTTTAGAATTTTTGGGGCAAAATTTACCATTTTTGTAAATGAAGGGCAAAATGGTGATTTTGGAAAAGTTGAGGGACCAAATTGGAAATTTGGGAAATTAAACCCTCTTTGTGAATTTGAATAAATTGAGGTCCTAAGACAAATTTTAAAAGTTTCAGGACTCAAATTGGAGGAAAAACCCAACAATAGGGACTTAAAGTTAAAGAAAAATAACTTTAAGGACCTAATTGTAAATATATATGAAGTTGGATTTTCTTATTCATTTGAAATGAATGAGGACTAATAGGCCAAAAAATAATGAAAAACTATGTTAATTTCATGTAGGAGAACGAGACATCAAGAACGCTAGCCGAAGTCCAGCTTGTTAGGGACGAAAATCGACTAAGTGGAATTTCACTACACGATCGGGTGAGTGGGATTTTATATCATACCCGGTTGTGGATGATAAGTAGCTCGAAATAAAAACCCACTATCAAGTGGTATTTTAAACATCACAACTTAAAGGAGTGATGTGAAAATCATGCGGAAAAACTAATTACGGTTGTAAGTAGATCATACCCGATTGGTATGATAAAACTTTCTCGAAGGAAGTTGAAAACCCATTTATCGGTTATTAGCGCAGATCTCCTTATACCCGGTCAGTATAATGGACAATTAAAAACATTGTTTTGTCGGAAGTGCTCTCCCCTGACTGTGTGCCAATGCTTAAACTATTTGGGAGTCTTTCTTGATGGGAGCTCGAATAGCTCTTATAGGCCAGGGGCCTCGGTTTTGAAACTTGGGGGCTATTATGCCCGGTTTTAAAAATCTCGAATAATGGGCCATAGGCCAATAGGCAATATTCTACTCACCAGATAAATTAATATAACTATTTAACTTTTAATTAAATTTTCTTATTTGACATGTTTCAATTGTCGTATAGTATACATTTGACACGTTTATTTCCCTTATTGGTTTTCATCATGCGTCGAGTACTTACTACAAACCACATTGTCCATTAAACACTTGCACACTATCACTCTCGTTTAATGTGTACTCACTATAGTAAATAATATCCATTCGAAATATAGTGCACTATAATTGATCGCACCTAGTTATATGGGGTGGGGCACTCTAACCAGTCACCTTTGATGATTTGGCTCAATATTTGCTGATCACAACCTCATCACGCGGTCCATGAGATTGTCGGCCAAACCATATATAATGTCGTTGCAGTATACAACATAATAGTACGATCCATGTTGATCGATCGAAACTATTTAAATTTATTTTTGATAAATTTTTTAACTAATTCAACTAATTTGGTTGTTTTTGCTAGTTCACCCTTAATTCAATTATTGATATAATTTTTTTATTTTTTATTTTAAAATAAAAATTAAATTATTTTTTTATTTTAAAGTAAAAATTACAATTTTACCCACTTTAATTTTCTTAAAAAATTATTGATAATATATAATTAATACATTTTATTTCAATTTTAATTATTGATAATATATAATTAATACATTTTATTTCAATTTTAATCAATTTTTTTTCAATCATTACAAATGATTGCACCTTATTTAGGCATTGCAATAGTCATCTATGGGTGCAAGGACTATTATAGGGGATCCTAATTCAAGTATCCCAAGTAAAGGGCAGAAAAAGAGGGAGATGAGCTAAACTTTCTAAAGCAAATTAATTTGCAGCTTATTGGGAATGCAGAAAACACTGCTGCTTAAGAATGTCATGGAAAATAATATTCTCCCAGGTAATTGAACATAGAAATGGATGTTTGAGAGACATTCTAGGGGGAAAAACATCAACATGTTGTAGGAATGAAATTGACAAAAGGATCTTGGAAACAATCAAAGGGGTCAGACAGAAGACCCAATCATTTCCAAGCCTATTTAATGGCATACAAACACCCACTTACATACTGAAAACATGGAAAGTCAGTGATGCTTAGGCTCCTTTTCCACTCTTTGGGTAGGACTTGGGGCAGAGGACCCATCGACCCTTTGCTCTCCGGCGCTTTAACAAAGCTCTCCCACTAGTAGTTCTCATTCTTCTTCTGAAGCCATGGGTCCGTGCCAAGGACTTGCGGGACCGATTCCTCTTTGTTTGGCAGAGAGCCGCCTTCCCTGCCCTCACCACTAGACCACGCCTCTTCCCAACACTTGTCCCACCGCTGGAATCAAAACTTAATCCCAACGATGAACCTGAAAAAAATGGCACAAACAACTACCATTCACAACATTCACAGCTGCTGAACATGACAAGATATAGTTAAGGGCGTAAATAGTTCCTTTGGCTACTAGAGATGAAATACCAACTTCCTACAACTGCTACAAGGGCCATATTATCTGTGACTGGAAGTTCTTACATCAATTCTCCACCGCGTTCTAAGATGAGAAGCAGCAATTTATCGAAAAATGCATAGCCAACATAAAATTACCACAGTTTAACCCACTGGAGAATAATATGAGGTGACAATTAGTTTATTGCAACAATGTAGAAATTACAGAGCCTAGCTATGTTATGTCCCAATACATGCACCGTCCCATGGTTCTTGTTTTGTGTTGAAAAAGTTAGATAGTGGTGTCCAGCCCAGTAATAGCTGAAAAGAAAAATCCCAATCTGGCACCGACTCTAGAAGTTGTCCACAGGATAAAGAAACAAAGATATCACACAGAGAATTCACCCAAAGCCTAATCAGAAATCAATCTCCCAGAAGAAATACAGCAATGAATTCATACGAAGAACCTTCAGAGATATTCTTCAGAAAACCCTTCAGAGATTAAATTTGATAAACAACCGCATGAAGCGGATCTCTGATTGCTAAGAACTCGAGAAATGTAAGCAGGAAACCGTGCAGAGAGACTAAGTGGAATTACCGGCAATGGAAGAAGGGAAAGACAGCGAAGACGGAGCAGGGCAGAAGGAACAGTGGAGAAGTGGAGAGCGGGCCGAGGTGGGGCACTGCGACCTGATGGAGCTCCTTCCGAGACCAGCGCTGAAGGTGAGCGAAGCCGAAAGGACGCGACGGGAAGCAAGGATGACCGAAGAAGAGGGTAGAATCGACACCGAAGCCATCGATAATGTTTTTAGGCGACCACTACCTATTGAGAAGCTTCTTTATTTATCCTATTCTATCCGCAGAGGGGAAACGGTGGTCGCCTTATCGGGTCAAGTTCCGGGTAAGATCCAGTTTTATTGGCTATGGGCTTTTAGGTATTTGCACGATGGACCCAATTAAGCCAATAATTACCGGGCTAGTCCTTCCAGGGCCTGTCTTATGGGTTAAACTCGAATTTATTTTGTAGGGGTGAGTCCAACTAATATATAACGAAAATACAATACCTTTACCTTTTTATTTTCAATAAGTTATATTTTTCATTTTAAATCTAATAACATATGGTGATTCTAAATATGTCTATTGTATTTAAAAAAATAACTTGGAGAAATTTTTGGTCATATAAAGTAATGTTGACTCACATCACAACGTGCTGATGTCCATTACTTACTAAACTACTCAAGTGGATGTTTTATAAAAGTATATAAAGATAATCATATATTCACAAATTTATTATGTATTACCCAAAATCTCAAATCCATTCTTTATAATATTAAGAGAACTCTTCTACCAATTTCTGAAAATAATTCAATATTTAATATGCAATAATAATTCAAACTATAGTTTTTAATAATTATCACTAGCAATACAATTATCAACTTTTTATAATTCAATCCAAATTTATTATATATTTAAAATTTTGGTATTAAAAATTTAGAGATAAACGTAAAAGTGATTATCATATTTTTATTGTACTAAAGTTGAGGTTGAGGTAGAAAAACGTCGAAGAAAATACAAGAAAATTTTATATTAATTGTATTTTTCTGGGAAATTTGAAAATTGTAAATTTTATACCGTGCATTTTATAAAAAAAATTTAATATTTTACATAAATTAATAATATTATTTTTTATTATGAAGTTATATAGTAGTGTATCATCTATCTCTATAGTATGAACAGAGTGACAAATTATTATGCCAACTCGACAGAGTAATCGAATTAATACCTAACAATTAAACTAATTATATGTCATTTAGACTTAAACTCATTTGTACTAAAATATATCATAATTTGAAATAGAAAATTGTGTGTATATACATATACATTCATATGTTTTTACAAAATACCATCTACTATTTCATTGATAAAAATGACACCATTGTGATCAATTTTTATTTTTAAAACATTTTCTTCAAACAATTTTAAAATAATACACAAACACAATCAATTCACATACCTCAAAGACATTTCAAAAAGTTACACACTTATTTTTTTCCCTTAATTTCCTTCATAAAAAAAGTAGCCATATTTCTCACTTGATCATTCCTTCAAGATTTTCTACAAATAATAAGCAATATATATAGTTAAATCCATCATAGTTAGTTACAAGAAGGAAATGACTATATGTAATATTTCTGCACAATTTATTTATCTTGTATTTTAGTCCTTTAATGTTTAATATTTACCTAAATAGTCCCCCTAATGTAATATTATTTACATTTAAATTCATATACTTTACATTCCAATCCTTACATTGTACTTGTTTACCTTCGCACACAAACCATAATATTTTAATTAGTTCCACCCACATCATTTGCCATTGTACTTGAAACACTTGTTATTAAGGAAAGTTCTATAAGTCACTTCATAAAAGTAATGGTGTCTAACTTTTAGTATGAACACCATTTCTGCTGAATTCAGACAAGTAAAATAATTTTGTTCCTACTTTTAACATGAAATATAAAAAATCGCCCTTTGTCCCAAATTGAGTCCCACTGATACTTCATCCTTTTGAGTCAATCGGGTGAGAGAAGGGGCCAGTAAGGAGTTATCCTCAGGTGGCACATCATCATCCAAATCCTGTTAAGATGTTAAATAACACAAACACATTCTCATAAGCATCGGGTAGAGCTCCTGCAAGTATCTTCCGATAGAACTTAAGAGTGAGCTGAAGATGTGCATTTGTCCTTGAACTTGCTTGACAAAGGCTAAAAAAATAAACTTAGACAGACCTAAATCAAGAAAAACTATACATTCTGAAAATTTGTACTACTAAAAAATGTCTCAAAAACTTCAGACCAGCTTGTCCAGGGTATACATTCTGATTCACTCTTATCGTGTTGATTACTTGGATTGCTCATGTATATGACCAATGGAAACAGCCTAGCACATGATTTAACCATATTGGATAAGAATGTAACTTTGTAAAATCTATGTATTAGGGAGAAAATCATGTAATTTACGACCCTTCTAAACTTGTTTCCAAATATTTCTTCCATCCTTTACCCAAACAAAAAGAAGCCAGTAGTTTTACACTAGAGGAAATGGTTAATGCATTTCAACTTCGTAAGGAACTGCAAGACTACCGATACATCATTGGAAATATAAATTCCTGCCTCATCACAAAACTATAAGATCCTCCAACAATGAAACTGGATGGCAGGTGTCTAACAAGATAATACCAAAATTGGATATAAAGGCAAGCTTAGCAAATGGCAAGGGCACCCACCAAAACCCACTCGCTATGTATTCTCGGGGAGAATAGGGGCATCAAGTGCATGCGCTCATATGCTATAGCGACCCTTGACAGACCTCTGACTTTTTGAGTCATCCTGTATCAAAAGCAACTCTTCAGTATTGGAGACAAACACCTACAGAGCAATATCATCCATGGCAAGAGAAGATATGAATGTCGTCAGGGTAGTAAAACTTACATGGAAGCTGTAATTTATCTTATCGGTCACATCAATGATCTCCTTCCACTTCTTCCCGATGCTCATCT
Organism: Trapa incisa; assembly: GCA_030064435.1. Lineage (NCBI taxonomy): Eukaryota > Viridiplantae > Streptophyta > Magnoliopsida > Myrtales > Lythraceae > Trapa > Trapa incisa. The sequence goes on from CM057771.1 coordinate 17,655,990, forward strand.
GTACAACATACAACAGACAACAAGCTATAAAAAATTCACTGCAGATGCCTTGAGTAGCTGAAACTCAACAGGAACACTCAATATAATAACAGGAGAACATATTTCACAGATGAAAGTTGGCATAAGTTGTGGATATGTTGTGCACATATTGTAATATCATTAACATTAATGACTATCCACACATCAATACAATCCATTTCAGCATGCTTTGTTCTTATTCACTTAAGATTTGTACACTTGACTTTGGAGTGATTGAAATTGGAATTCCAAAAGGAAAAATGCATATTATTGTTATGGATAGTACAAAGAAATTAACTTCTGTCTTCCTCAGCTATACACATTCACATACCGATGAAGTTTTGGATTATGTCGCATGTTACACGTCTTCCACTCAAAGAAATGTCTCCAGGGAGCTACTAGTAGCCATAGTAAAAACAATAGAGTGCACAAAGTGGTGGTGGATGTGATAGTTTTTTTTGCAAATAACTATTGAAAATTATGGAGAAGGATCCAATAGCAAACAATCAAGTGAACAATCAAGTGCTTTGTTCTAATTATATAAACCCTTTTTAAGTTTATAACAAGAAAGAACCCCCTCGACTAACAGAAAATACATAGAGAAAGAGATAAAAATGTACAACAACTGCTGCAATATGAAATGGTACTCCAGGAAAAATTCATTTTCTGCACCATTACATCTTACAGGGGAAGAGTTACAAGTAAAATATATATTTTTAATAAATGTTACTAGTAAATTATAAATCTTTCAGCAACACGCATAATCCAGAGCTATTATAGACCTTGTCACCCCAATCAATCACCAACCATTTCGACTTTATTTTAAATATCAACATAAAAGTTTCACCTGAACAGCCTCATTTGCAGCAGTTCTGGTCCACAAAGCAAGTTTGTCCTGAGTCTTACGAACGCTAGCAACAACACCACAGATTTCATCAGCTTCATCAAATTGCTCACCAATCAAGGCCATCAACTGAAATAGCAGAACAATTATGTTATCAGCTACAAGCTATTGCAACTAGAACCAAGGATTCATATCATATGTCAAGTATGTGGAAAAGGAGAAGACAAAGAAAAAAGTGCTTGTTAAATTTCATACAGTTTCCTGCCACATCAAATCCAGGCTTTCTTTTCTGTTGATTGTAATAGACCACTTGCCACCACCTGTACACACAGGATCTTCCCATTTGGGTTCAATTCCCTCTTTGAACAGGTGGATATCCGCATTTGGGGACAACTTGCTTGGCTGGAATGTCTGATCGTACAAACTTTTGGGAAAAAAGAACATGATATATTTTAGTCACAATAGAGTTCAACACAGATTTACCACTCTCAGATGATTTTGTCTAATCAGATTTCCAGTATTATAAAGATGTTAATTAAAAGAATGAGTTATTGATACATATTTTTTTGTATCAGTGATATCTGAATGCTGTAACATTTAACAATCCACCAGACAGTGTATTATACAACCTAGGATTTGTTATTAAACCCTAGATGCCGATCTAAGGGATTGAACACATGACCTCTAAGATAGCCACAAATTTAGTTGTTGATACAATTCAAATCTTCAAATTTCTATCTAATAACATCTTAATTTTCTGCAATTGTCAAACAATTTGACTTAAAAGATATACAATAATTGCCCAGTTACTTGCTAAGACAACCAACAAGAGGCACATACACTCAATGCTAACTTACACATCACTGGAAAATTCTAGTGGGAATTGAGTTCATGCAAAGTTTTTCAGTCACTTGAAACATATTTTCTACTGTTGCGCAGGTAGAGAGAATAATGAGAGCATTCAGTGAAGTATCTGCAGAAACATGAGACAATTATCCCAGAGTGCACTAACAATTTGATCCACAAAAGATACCCAAGCCAACACTTGGATGCTTGAAAATATTTTCCCAACAAGCTCTTCAAAGATGAAAAATCTTAGCACTTGGTTACTCAAAAGATTTTCACCAACATACGACCCCTCAAACTCAAGAGAAATAGCATTTTACTCCCTCAAACTTCAAGAAAAACATCAATGAATCCCTAACTTTTGTGAGGAAAAAGGTGATAACCATAAGTACTATTTTTTTTCATATTTGGGGATATCTTTTATTGGGAAAAAGTATTTAAAGCACCAAGTGTTGGTTTGGGATCAATCCGTTAGTTCATTCTCAATCATATCAATAGCAACCTACATGTTGACTCAAAATCCATAGTTTAACCGTCAACGAAACAATCGAACTTCTCAAATAGAGATATATACCATCAAAAAATTACATCCACTTCCACTTCGGCAGACAAATTACTTTAACAGCAGATAAATCAGTGATAGCACAATTCATTCTCACGACTAAGTAAATTGGGAATGAAAATCAGAAATTAGAAGCCTTACATATATCAATCCCAACCCAAACAAAACACGTCAAATCAAAAGTCGATTGGATATAGAGACGACGATTCGAGAATCATACCACCAGAACTCCTCGACGGTGTCGAAAGTGTAAATCTTGCGGAGGGAAGATCCCCAAGCTGCACCCGGCTTGGGCTTCGATTGAATATCGCACCAGAATGACCATTTCCTCTCCAGCCTATGTGGCTGCTTTGTCTCTGCCACCACCACCACCGCGCTTCCCTCTATCTCCGTTGCCATGTCTAAAAGGAAAACAAACCCTAGACCGACTACAACTAGGTGATAGGCAAATTACAATGATGTCCCAAGTTTGCAACAAGGATTTTGTTCTTATGTTTGGTGCCTTCGCTAAGAGAGAGTAAAGGTGAATTAGGGATCCGTCTATCCCATCGGGTCATATCTAATATATGCACTCACTCATTATCTCGGGCGCACTTCGGTATCCGAGTTTTATTTTGTGATCCAAACAAAATCCATTTATTTTGTGATCCAAACATGGGTTCAAAGGTTTTACTTCCCTAGCATGGGTGGTCAGTTTATTTCTGTCATCTTTATTACATTTTCAGGCTTGATGAATTCCACTTTTTGACTTCTTGTTGACTAACGGAGACGTCTATTTATCTACTAATTGATGAAGGATACACAATGTACCTGAAGGCTTTACTTGAGAGTGATACGATATAACTTTAGAAACTTGAGCACAGACTTTTCAATCGAATTTTCTTATGAGGTGTGGTAGCATAAATAAATCTATGGGGTAGGATATATGTGCAAAAGAAATCTATGGGATAGGACGGAACTAGAGACATAATATGGGACTAAGCGCAAGTAAGCAGGTCGGTCGTATTTTAAGCTGGTAATGACAGGTTGGGTAATCATGAGTGACTAAGCGCGAGTGAGCAGGACGACACGTTGGGTAATCATGAGGCTGTAGCGGGCAATTTCATCCAACCGGATTCGACCGTATTCTAATGTCCTCAGATTCTAGGTTTGGATACATGTAGACCGGATATGGATCGCCTCCATCCAGTCTCATTTCGCAAATTTGGAACTAGTGGTCCGATACAATCGGAAGCTAGTTTACTTGTTTAAAAATTTCTTCATTTAATCTAAAAATGATGTAATTTTAGGTAACATAGGAAAAAAAAATGGTGATCGGTGTAGCGTACCGACCAAATTATTAGGGTTATATATCATCACAATTGTTAAATTCTAATAATGGTACTTATGTTATACGTTACATATAATATAAAATCATAGAATTCCCCCTAAAATTTTAAAACAAGTTTCCAAAATTACAATAAACAAAAAGTAATCGTTACAAAATTCTAAATCCTATTTTTTTTTACTTTAATTACTCTTATATTCTTATGGATGAAAATATTATAATTAGCTCTCCAATAGTATTGTGCTTATGCCACAATCATAAATAATACATCTTAATTTTTATAGTATGGGTAAATATTAACTTGTTATGTAGCCAACTAATATAATTTAATGCATCATAATGGGACCTTTTCAATATCTTTTAGAATCCCAAATATGATGCTACCAATAATTGTAGCAATCCACATGTATCTTTATCATTAAACACTATTGGATAAGAGAATATTAGTGAGGAAATATAAAGTATAAAGTATACATACTCTTCTCATTGCACGGAAACCATTTCTATTTAGATTATAAAGAATCGCAGTCTTATAATTGTAATAGAGGTGCAAGTGATATATTGGTATCTTTATGGGTGGGTACTTTAGTGGGAGTAATATGGATTACTAATAATCCATTCGTTATTTCCAAATCAAGTAATAATCCATTTTTCAATTGAAAAAAAGAAAAAAAACTCTCTTTCCCTTCCACTTAATACTTAAAAATCCTGATAGGAAATTAGGTTGTTAGCAAAATTCTCATTTATAAGAACAAATAAATAGAATAGAGCAAATAAAGCGGTAGGGATATATGCAAAAATTTTACTTTTTTTATTCTTTTGTATTGGTAATTTATGAAGAACAAATAGTCTATATCATTTCATGGTGGATTCGCGAATTCAGGTCGAGCTGGATTTGAACTAGCGTATACATATTGCCAACGAATTTATAGTCCGTCCCCATTAACCGCTCGGGCATCAACCCAGGAAAAATCAATTCTAAACTTATTGATAATCCATGATCAACTTCCTTTCGTAGTATACCCTACCCCAGGGGAAGTCGAATCCCCGTTGCCTCCTTGAAAGAGAGATGTCCTGAACCACTAGACGATGGGGGCATACATACTTGCCCGACCGCCCTCATAATATACTATGCTCATGATATAGTATGAACAGTTTTTTGAAATTGTCAATATCAATGTAATGTTCTGACTAGACTCGAAAGATCTTTTCGTCTTGCATAAAAAAAATGAATTCGTTATTTTTTCTATTTAGTGTCAGCAACCGAGTATATACTTCAACAGGACTTACACAAGGCTAAGCATCCATGGCTGAGTGGTTAAAACGTCCAATATAGTATAAATAAGTTATATGTGATCATTCAAGCCCATATTGTAATGAAGGTATTATTTTGTATAATTTCAATACCATTCTTATACAAAGATCAAAGTACATTTTTATAATAAATGGATGAAAGTTCCTCTTTCACGTGTGCACCTGATTCTAGAGACTCGTGAATCACTCGTTCATCCCCGTCGATATCACTATTGTGATACTTTAACCACGGTGAAAATCGGATAAAAATATTCTTCTGATAAAATAATCTAAAAATTAAAACAAAATTTTGAAATTTTTTTTTAAATTTCTTATTTGAGTACACCAAAATAGTTTATCGAAATAATTTGTGAAAAATAGAAAAATGATAAGAATTTTAAAGAACTTTCGTGGATAGGGTAAGCAATTACCTTAGGCGGTGTGGGTCTTAGGAATAAATATTCTTCCCCTTATTGCCTTATGCATTCTTGACTTAACCTGCAATTTGTTTAGGGGAGGGGTGATCTCACGGCTAAGTGAATGGGGTAATAACATCGAATCACTACATGGCTTACAACTCAAACATTTCTCGTAAACCACCTAACACAATTATGTATTCCATTAGTTGAACTTATTATCTTAAGTCACATTATTTATTTTTGCCCTTAGAGACACATGTCTTAGGTCATCTAACTCGTAGTCTACACTACGGTTGGTTTATTTTCGATCTCCCATGTTGTTCCCACATGGACAACAATACATATATATCACAAAATAATGCATTCATGGGGAAACTCAAGTCCCGCACACATATGACCTACACCTGGTCAGCACTTTTGTGCTACTCACAGCCCATGCCTTCTCCGGGCTACTCAGACCCGCATACTTGGGCTACTCAACCCACACACATATGGACTACTCAAACCCCCTCCCCACATATCCACATATAATATGCCCTAAAGTGTACCGCCGCATAGCGATACCACATCCGAGAAAAACTAGAGTGTGGGAGCCATGTGCCACTCTAACTGTCACACCTCGACCCGTTTTGGTCGGAGCACTCTGATCAACCCGTCACCCTTTCCCGAGCCACAATGGTATCTCTACCAAGATGGTTCAAGAAAGGTAAAGGCGTACCGATACATACATTTTCTATAACAAATTTTTTTAAGAAGTCATAAAATAGGATTTATCTTGGGGGTTCAGTTTTTCCCTCAAGCTTCAAGTCTACTTGGCATGACCTTTCCTGAAAGGAGTTTAAGGAAAAGAAATGAGTTCATAAGTCAATGAGAGAAAAATTCTACAGCATAGTTTTAGGTAAAAAAATTTTGTTCACCATCATGACCTGTGTTATTTTTTTCATCAAACATTTGCCCTTTTATCATAAAGGGGTTTACTCAGTCGAATAACAGTCTTCGACTACTCTACTTATGGTTCAGAGCACCTTTATCAACCACCCTTATAGAAGTTCATAACCCCTACCAAGAGCTTGAGTGGCTATCAACTACCCGACCCTCAGACCCGCATTATACTTTGTGTCTGCAAAATGTGGGATGAGACCTCTCCCCCTCCTACCTCGATCTTAATGCGCATGAAGCTCCATGAGCTTCTTGACTTCTTGGACGATATACTTCCCTTATACTCCCTGGGTCGTCAAGTAGTCATTGGAACCACCACTATCCCATACCAGGAGCCTCGATGGTTCTGTATGTCAGCATACACAACCATAAGTCTTTTAATTAAGACTTGTATCTTTGGGCTACCAGCCTCATGGTCTATTGATCCGGATTCAGCTCTAAGTCCACTAGCCCAACGGGTTCGACGACTCGACTTCGGCATGGTAGTTGCTAGCCCAACAAACTTAACAACCCGACCTTGACTCGATAGCTATAACATACAATTTATCTATTTTAAAAAATTTTGTAGATTCATTACTCGGTAGATTTTCAACAGGCATGAACCCATGCCCATTGGCATTGGAACCATTGGAGTAGCTCTAGCTCACCCTAGAAATAGCTCCAAAAATGTTTAAGCAGGTCCACACAGTCAAGGGAGACTATTTTCGAAAAAAATGGTTTTCAAATTTAAAAGCGTGTCCATCGTCCCAACCGAGATTGATGCTAGAAGTTCCCACTCATCCAATAACCGTAACGGGCTCGTCTCGACTGGTTTCCAATCCACGACGTGCTCCACTGCACAAGTACTTGAACACTCAGTTTCTAAAAAGTTTGAGAAATCACATAAGGGGACTAATACCTCATTCTCGCATATAGGTCCTTCAATTTTGCCTAAATTATATTTAGATCCCAAATTTTTGAAATTTTTGCATTTAGGCCCCAGTCACTCCTTTCTTCCTTGATTAAGTCTATAAGGTTTTCTCATTTCCACTCAAGTCCTACGTTTCCCATTAATTTCAATTCAGCCCCCAAATTTTCAAAAATCCCCAAATTGCCCAAAATTTCCCAAAATCTACATTTTAACCCTCGATTTCTTATCTACTCCAATTGACCATCTAAACTTAATTTTCCTTATCTGCTGCTAATCGATTCCCCCAATTCCCTACGATCATCCTGAACTTTGAATTTTAAAATTTGACTCAGTTTCGAGCTCCAACGGAGTTTTATCGAAAAATAGGTCCTAAAGAGAGAAAGATTTAGAATTTTACCAGTTGGGTCCCTCTTGCCGGAGTTCTCAATTTGGAAAGCTTGTGCTCACTCAGATGGTCCTTCTAGGATCAAGAATTCCTTCAATTGGTATCCTGGGCATGGAGAATTTGATCAATGTAGTTTCAAACACTTTCTCTCTATAGCATTTTACTATTATGACAAGAGGAGGCAAATTAGACTTAACCTTGGGCTTCAGGGAGGTTGGGTTTCAGTCGGGAAGAGCTGGAGGAAGGCTGGTTTAGCTGGAGGAGGTTGAGAGTGACCGGAATTAGGCTTGATGTGATTCGGTTGTTCTATGATCATCAGAGCAGTGGTACTATGTGGGCCTTCCGATGCTCCTCTGGTGGTCTTTGAGCTGAGTGGGGACTACAACGAGGTAGAGGACCTCCTACCGATTCTAGGGACTCCCAATTCGCCTCTTGAGGTCTCATAAAGTCCCCTTTTTGGAGCTCTGGTCTGCGCCTCATCAGAAAGTGGAGCTGTCTGCCTTGTAGAGCTACCCTAGCGATGGGGAGGTCGAGTGGGGAGACACTCCTTATATAAAGGGCTTGACAACTAACAGGGATACCAACCAGCACAAGACTTGACGTCGGACTCACCTGATTTTGATGGTGATAGCAAATTTTTCGAGCATCGAAGACTTGATCTCTTTCCGACGTTCGCGCTCTGTTCATTTGCCCAAGGTTGAAGATGACACTGTACTGCATGTGAGCTTTACACGTACGAACTGACACATGGCGCTTAGTGATTGGCTAGCTTTGTTGACGTGACATCCAACTCAGCATTTGAGTCACCCTTTGACTCGTTGACCAACCACATGGCAACCTCCCATTGATCACCCATTCCAGCGTGACCATTGACCATACTCGATCAGTATTTGATCGTGATACGTGGCATTCTCTGATTAACTGATTTAAATAAATCAGATTTCTATCTCCACGCACTGTGCGAATGCCACGTGACGGCCCTTGATTGGCTAATTTAAATAATCATATATCTCGCACTATGTAGTAGCCACGTGTCAGTTGTTGATAGGTTGAGGCCATCCGATGTGGCTCTGCCATGTGTCAACTTTTGATGGTCGACCATCTCTCCGATATCCTAGTCGGATGATGACATGGCACATTTGCCATGTGTCAGCTGTTGATTGGTTGAGGCCATCGGATGTGGCTCTACCATGTGTCAACTTTTGATGGTCGACCATCTCTCTAATATCCTAGTCGGATGATGACGTGGCACATTTGCCACGTGTCCACTTCCTATTAGTCGGTCTGGTTGACTAGGCTTCTCTAACATTGACTGCTCACCGGGGACACGTGTCACTCTTCTATTAGTCGGTCGTTGCTAAGGTGGATTTCCTCCTCTGACCATTGATTGAGAACACGTGTCACGCTCTAATTGGTCAGCAACTCCTAGTGCTGACTGAACGCTGATGGGGCGTGCCACGCCATGCATCATTCGCTGACTAGTCACGATTGTTGACTTGGCGTTGACCTGGTAACGGTTCGTTAACTAACTGGACCGTTAACCGGTCCAGTAAGACCGAGTTCGGTGACCCAAAGTCGAATATTGGCCAAATTATTTTTGTAACTTTTAATCACATATTTACTATTTCTAGTATTGTTTTGAAATATTTACCCATATAATCCCACCAATATATGAAAAAAAATTTGATAATAAGTATTATTGGTTGAGAGAGGCAAAAATTTTGATAAAATTGAAGATAAAACTCTTAATCACCTAAATCATTTAATAGTAATTGAATTTTCATAATGTTAAAATCTCAAATTTCCCTCTAAAATTCAAGATAAAAGTTACCTCCAACTTTGAAGTTTCAAACTAGCCATTCTCATTATATAGACCATCATGACGCACTTTTAGGCTTGTTCATCTCAACCCGCTCTATATTTCTTTTTAATTTTTATTGTGAGCAAGATTGGTCGAAAATCAACCAATTGTGTCATTTTTTATACTCACTTTTTCTAATATAAAAGTCAGGCGTCATGACGACACAATTTTGGTTGGCACAACTCCCTTACGAACCGCTAGACCCTCTTGATCTATACTAAATCTTTTCCCAACCTAGGTAAGACTCCTTTCCTTTTCCCTGGGACCGATTTTTTTACAACTCCCGAACAAATCAATCAAACTCAAAATGCATTTAACTCTCATGATCCCATGGTTGGTGAAGGCACAAACATGCTCACAAGACCATCAACTACATTTTTCATAAATTAAAAAGCTTACATCTCTCCCATCTCCCATGAGTATTCCTGCCAAACACTTTGTTTTTAATATTTCGATCATTTTAAAAAAATGACCAAAATTGACTAAAAACATCAAATTGATACCATCAAACAATTCTAAGAACCATAAGAACATGATTACAGGTATTTAGAATAGATTTGAGGGACTAAGGATCATGTTATAGTGTTTTACAAAAATAAGGACTAGAATAAAAAAAATTAAAATTTGGTATCTAGTTTACCAAAACAGAAAAACTTGGAAATATATTTTAATTAGAGGCTTCTCAACTAGTATAAGATAGTGATTCTCAAAAGTAAAATTTATCTCAATTGGATATGAAATAAAAATTGAATTGGAAACGTCAACCCGAACTACCAAAAAAAACCCGAAGAAGAAGAAGTCAATCAACCCAACCGAGACCCGATTAACCATCGTCCTTGCCCGACCGAGATCCGATTGACTCGGTTAGCCATTGTCATTGCCCGACTCTCTTGCACCCTTCACCCACTTATCGTATAAAGCACCAACCCGACATTTTAGGTCAAATAATCATCACAATCATACCGTTCTCTTGACACTACAACCCAACAGAAGAAGAAGTCAATCAACCCGACCGAGACCCGATTAGCCATCGACCGAGACCCGATTAGCCATTGTCCTTGCCTAACTCTCTTGCACCCTTCACCTACTTATCGTGTAAAGCCCAAACCCATCATTTTGGGTTGAACAATCATAACAATCGTACCGTTCTCCTGACACTACAACTCGACATTTTAGGTCGAAAATCATCACAATCGTACCGTTCTCATCGTACCATTCTCCTGACACTACAATAGTGGGACACTCAATAAAATAGTAACGACAAATTGTAAGAAGAAGAAGAAGGTAAATTTATTCAATCAACCTGACCGAGATTCGATTAGCCATCATCCTTGTCCGACTCTCTTGCACCCTTAACCCACTTATCGTGTAAAGCCACAACCCGTCATTTTAGGTTGAACAATCATCACAATCGTACCGTTCTCCTAACACTACAATAGTGGGACACTCAATAATATAGTAACAAAAAATTGTAAGAAGAAGTTGACCGAGACCCAATTAGCAATCGTCCTTGCCTGACTCTCTTGCACCCTTCACCCACTTATCATGTAAAGCCCCAACTCGTCATTTTAGGTTGAACAATCATCACAATCGTTCTCATCGTACCATTCTCCTGACACTACATTAGTGGGACACTCAATAATATAGTAATGACAAATTGTAAGAAGAAGAAGGTAAATGGATTCAATCAATGTGATTAAGACCCGATTAGCCATCGTACTTGCCCGACTCTCTTGCACCCTTCACCCACTTATTGTGTAAAGTCCCAACTCGACATTGTAAGGCTCGTAAATAACTAAGGGGTAAATTTTACATTCCATAAAAATTTTAAAGAATTTATTTCATAATTTATATAAACAAAATATCATAAATAAAACAATCTCATAACCCACAAATTATCTACATCTAGAGACTTCTATAGTTATTGTCGATGTGGCTCACATCGAGTTTTGTACCGAGAATACCTCAAGGTATTCTATTCCAAGTTGAACTATACTTGAAAGGGATCAGAGAGAGGGGTGAGTTGTATAACTGAGTGAGTGGGTCACTATTTTCACGAACATGACCCCTACTAAATGAAAGCATAAATGATAAAAATATTTAAAATTTTTCTCATTTAAGACATATATAATTTTCTTAGCGTTACTTAGGGAACGAGTAATGTGACCGTCGTCACAATACTTGCGTATCATAATCATAATCTAGTAGTAGGATCACACTATTATACTAGTGCATAATGTCATGTCTCATTAGTACTACAGTAAACTTGAATGAACTATATCAATAATAGTGTTATCTAATGTGGAGACTACCAAAACCCTTTAGAATCCTACTCCCATCTATAATTATAGTACTATTAATAATTATAATATCCTTAATATATGAAATAAGACATCTTTCATTTATTACCTTATCTCATAAATATCACTTAACACTACCCTCCTATAATGGTTCCATATACACTACAAAAATAAATAAAATATAATCACATATTTATTACCTTATCTTATAAATATCACTTAACACTACCCTCCTATAATGGTTCCATATACACCATAAAAATAAATAAAATATAATCACATATCACATATACCATATATATTAGTTTGTTATATCACGAACCTATAATGGTTCCATATACACCATAAAAATAAATAAAATATAATCACATATCACATATACCATATATATTAGTTTGTTATATCACGAACCTATCTACGATGCAGTATACATTGACATAAATGTCGATATTGTTTTTAAACCACACGTATAAACCTATATGAAAGATCATTAAGTTATGAGAATAATCTCAAAATTTTATAAAAAAAAATATGGTATGAAATTCACTATCTCAAATTCACAAGACTGACCTTATTTAAAAAAAATTGAGTAAAATTCTCTATTTTATAAAATATAGGTGGTGACCTGTTAGAGATATAATTGAAACCTTTCTTTTTATAGAATGTGTATCATTATGGTCGAAATGAGAAGTGCAAAATTAGAATTGATGCCCATATTTTATAAATATACGGATTGTAATCTAATATTCTAAAATATAAGTGAAAACACATATTTAATAAAAATAAAATACCAATATTAATCCTTGAAACTAATGTTTTATAAAAATAGGCTTGCTAAATTCACTTGACTCAAGCAGTTATAAATACACAATATATAACTAAAAATATGTGAGTATGTTTTTTTATTTGCCTAATCTTATACATAGTTGCACTGGATTAAATAGGTAAAAAAACATAAAGATATTGTGCTATGTTGATTAGATTATATATAATGGTTAGTTTGGAAGATGAGAAATACTAATTTGTTTAAAGGCAATATACTACAATCAAACAAAGTGATAGCCTTGTGAACAGATGATGATTCTTAGTACTCCAAACATCATAATAGGTGTATTCTAATAAGAATGTTAGTTGTCTCATAGTCTCTAATGTGCAAATTTCATACTACATACATATATACCTTCAAGATTTGTCAGTTTGTTAATTACAAAATTAAGAGTATGCATATCAAATAAGCAATGATTGTATGAAATTTGTACGGACATGTGCGCACAAAACACTAGTGAACGTTGACATTTAAGCATACGTAGCAAGTTACGTTTATTTATAGATTTTCTCTAAAATCCGTAAGTCTCATATTTGAATGAAAACTTAAATCTTGTTAATAGAAGGTAGATGTTGAGAAGAGACACTCAGTGAGCATGCAAGTTTCCTCATCTACTCTAGCCTGATCAATTGGTTTGAAGAAACAGTACTTTTCTGTGCATGAACAATGGTGACTATGTCGGAGAATGTCAATCATTTCTGATTTCAACAGGGCATGCGTCAAATATGGGCATTGCAATTTATTTTGAACTTAATATATAAATGCAGTAAATATCCTTTAGGTCAGTTCATGCAGTTGGATAGGATGCCTTCATGGCTATACCACAATGTCCTTCCTTATCACCAACGTTCTTAGCTATCCTAATGTATCCATCCTCGCCCCATTTTTTACCCCACGAGTTCTTCACTGTCCAATACTTGTTGCCATCACGATCTGCTCCATATCCAACAATGACCACCCCGTGGTTGAGGTGGGTCCCGCACTCCCCTGTGAAGACTCCGCTCTTGTAGAACTGCATGGCATATCCGCTAGCATCCATGGCCACTGAGACTGGCTGGTGGGCCACAGCCTTCTGAAGAGACCATTCACTGTTCGCTGGAACGTTCCCAAAGCCGGCGATCCTGGCAGCATGTTTGACTGTCCTTTTCGCATTGCAGGTGCCATCCACTCCTTGGTAGGGATAATCGGCTTCAGTCATGAGGCCGCGGTTCTTGACTATGAACTCGAAGGCATTGTCCATGAGTCCGCCTCCGCAGCCCCGATTGATGCCCTTTGTGTCACAGTCCACTAGTTCTTGCACTGACAGAGGAATCAACTTTCCTGTCCTGATCTTGGTGATCCCTTCCACGGCAGCCACAGCAGAGAAAGCCCAGCAGCAACCTACATGAGCCCAAATGTCAGAAATAAAGTGCAAGATATGTCCTTGTACCCACCCTAAAGGGTTTTCATCTATCAAATAATTTGAATTTGGTTCCCAAACATTTTCCTACCATATTGGTTCAAAATGTAAACTAGTTTATGAGTTTCAATAATATAACTAAAAATCTAAGGTTAGTGAATATGGTTGCAAAGATTCTTTTGGTCGAACAAATTCACTCCACTCCACTCCACTAAAAGAAAGAAGAAAAAAACTCAATGTACTTAACGGATCCTTACCACATTGGCCTTGGTCCTTGACCGGAGTTACGGCACCTTTCTTCCGCCAGTCGATGCTCGACGGAACTCCACTCACGTTATCATACCTGAATGTCGCCGACTTCTCAAGCAACCATTGGTCGGATGAAACCTTGTGGGCATTCCATTGAGCCTGAAATTCCTCGTTGGTCATATCGGCAAACTCGTTGATCTCCAACCTGTAAGTCTTGTTCCCTCCATTGTTGAACGAGTCGATGAACTCCAAGTTGTTCTTGAAGATCCCAAATCGCGTCTCCCTCTGGGCATCGTTCGTGTAGACGCGGCCGTAGGCGGCCATCCACTGAGCGTACCTCTCGGCAGCCGAAGGTGGCTCAGGCTGAAGCACCCGGGAAGAAGTAGCTGTCAATGGGCATAGCTCAATGAGCGCGAGAATGATGAGGTGAAAGATGATGCTTTTGATCAGCATGGGAGCCATTGTTTTCCGACTTTGATTGCTGGAGTTGTATTCGAGATCAAGGAGACTTGGACGATGAAAAGCAGAGGAAGAAGAAGGGTATTTATAGGAAACATCTGCGAATGTGAAAGTGTTGAGGATGTGCAAAGACTTTCTTAATTGGAGTCTACTCAATTTACTATGTCACATTGAACTTGACCAGCTGCTCTTTCGTTTCCCTCCTCGACTGGACTGGTTTGTGTCTTCGCAGCTCTTCGTTCATACGTCGATTTGGACAAACCCTTTGATGAGCTTTTGCCGTTGAACCATGCCTATCTATTTATCTTCCATGGTAGAGTAATAATACAGCCAACATACATGCATCAACACTCATTCCTGTTCATACATTTAATTGTAATATTTAATGCAATTGACAAGAAAGAATAAAATCTGGCTTATTGCTTAGAATCTACTAACAAAACAAATAATAAGTAAGGAACAATTATGTGGCAACCTTTTCTACCTAAAGGGAATTTATGGGATGAGCATATATATATATATACACACACAATATGCTAATTATATTTGTGGTACGCAATCTTTGAATCAAATAATACTTAGGGTCAAAACTTTAAAATGACACTTTTATAAGAAATTGACATACTTATTAAATAATGTACAATATAGTTTAATTTAATAAATAAGAAATTTTGAGTTTTATTTATATTGGACAAATTATTTTTGTAACTCTTAATCACATATTTTCTATTTCTACTATTTTTTTAAATCTTTACCCATATAATCCCACCAATATATGAAAAAAAATCTAGGTAAAATTTTTTGATAAACTCTAAAAAAACACTAAAATGTACATTTTAAAGGTATAGTAATAATTATTGAGTAAAAGAAATACTATTAATAATTTAAGAAATAAAATAATTTATTTTAGTTGAAATTTTAACTATTTATTACTGATCTAGAAAAAATGATCTAATATAATATAACATTATTAAACAGTATATTTCAACTAATATTTAGAATTTTAATATATTAAATTATTTATACAATTTTATTCTCTGATTTTTATTAAGCTAATAAATTTCTTAATCTCATTTTTGTTTTAAACTTTTGTATTTACAATATTTGTTTTATTTTTTAATATTTAACCTTATTATTGAATTATTTTATAAAATAAAAAGATTATTCAATTTATGTTGTACTAAAACATTTATTTCGGACACTTTTAGTAACGAAAAACGTTTAACATAAAATAACGTAAAATCATATACATAGGATTAGAATCGAATTGAATGGAGTAGATGGGAACTGAGAATTTTTAAAATAAAATCATACATATTCGTTGAAATAAACTATTAGATAATATATAAGTTTTTTATTAAAAATAATAATGAGATCCTAATTATTGATAGTATTGAAAATCTGTAAAGGGAGAGCATTCTCATTCTATTCTACCTATCTTTCACTAACTTACACGATATTTTCCAAACTTTACTAAAATTATACACATTATAAACATTGCTAAAAACAAAAAAATATATATATGTTTTCAGTTACCCAAAATGTAAATAAACAAGATAATTTAAAGTTAAAATTTTTAATTTGATCTAAAGTAGTCAACCTATCTCCAATAGCTAATTATATTATGAAATAAACAAATAAATAAATTTAACTATTTAACCAAATCGTACTGAGATATAAGTTCACGAATAACCTTTAATATTATAAAATTTTCAATTTTCCCAACTTTAATCAAACTTTTTATTGGGTTCTAAAACTTTATTTTAGACTTCATGAATACTCAGAGAGCTAAAATGTATTTTAATTCCCTAATTTTTATTTTTTTTATATTTTAGCCCTGAAATTTTGATATATAACTAAAATATTTATAAAAATTAACAAAATAAGTACAAAAATCCCCTTATAAGTTATTTTAACTTATCGATTGAATTTAATTTAATTAAATTTTATCAAAAACATTTATGTAAATAAGTAAAAGCCGTTACAATAACTATGTAAATCAATACTTATAGAAAATAAATTGAATATTATAAGAATTTGTGACAATTTTAATAATATTTATTAGTGATACGTAGATTTTATAATTAATATTTTATAGTTTAGTTACTTTTGTAATAACTCTATGTACACTATTTCTATTTACTCAAATGCACACCATTAGTCATAACGAGTGAATTTCTCGAACTTTATTAGATTTATTATTTAGTTATCTAATAGACCATTAATATTTCATTTTTGCCTAGGTAGACTTAAGAGTGGAAAGGATAAAAATTAATATCAGAATATATATATATATATATATATATATCCAAATTTAAACGGAATAATGAACGCGTTAATTTAATTTCTTCAACTCAGGTGATGATGTACATCTATGGGACAAATAAATGACGGGAGATGCTACTGAAGATCTTCCAAAAACTTGCTTCCGACCGACCATTCGATCCACCGGTCAATAAGGCAAGCTCTTAGAGCTCGTGCTGACCACAAGAGACTTGAGCTTGGAGGCGGTGGCGGCTGCTGACGTACCAGGACGGTCGGAGCTTGCTCTCCTAGCGATCAACTCCATGTTTCTGTGCAGGCTCTCCTGAACCAGCCTCTGCACCGTCCTCTTCCCCTCACTGGCGGCCCGGCGGTCGGCCACCGGTGATCCCATTGAGGCCCTTGCCGGAGTCGGCGGCCCTGAGTGTGGGCCGACCCTCACCTGCCGTTCGTCTTTGAACCACTGCAGCAGCTTAAGGGCCCTCTTCTGGGCTAACGGGCTTCCCAAGAGGGCCACCTCCAGGAGTACCGGGACGATACCGTCCGCGGCCATCTTGGCCCTCATGGTCGGGCTCTGGTGGGCCAGGACCATCAAAGCGTAAGCGGCCAGCTCCTGGCATTTGGGCGTGTCCTCCCAAGTCAGGGCCTCGATGAGGCTCTCCACCGCGAGCCCTCCACATCCCTCGACGGCTCGCCTTCCAGGGAGGGTCACCACGACGTTTCCAATCGTGGCTAGGGCTTTCTCTGAAATGCACTTATTCGACGGTTCAACCATGACCCTCAGGATGGAGTGTACGAGGTCCGTGTCGGAGCCCAGCTTGGCCGCGTTGTCTAGCACCGTGGACATATTGTACAGGGTTGCGAGGCACGGTGCTTTCGTGTCCGGTCCTGAATCCGACTCTAGGATGGCCAGTGCGAACGGGAGGAGTAGCGTTGAGTTCAAGCATGGCAAGTCGATGTTGTTTAAGGAAGACAGGGACAGGATGAGGTGCGAGAGGTCGCGCCTTGTTGGTTCGTCAACTTCATCTATGTTCCGTGCAGGTAACTTGGATAAGACTCCTGCCTCCACCATTAAAGCCTTGGCCCTGGACATTGATATAGAAACCAAATCATTAGTATAATATTTTTCCAATTTTAAGAAATTTAAATTCAATATTTTTTCTATAAATTAAATTCAAGTGAGAAATTAAAGTAAATTTCATCCAATCATAGAGAAAAATAAGCCAAATTGAGTATATAAATAGATGTCCAATGGTTGGCATATGAGACCACATGGGCTACAGTATCAAGAGTCAAAGAGATTCTCGATTCAGATCCATGATGGGTGGTTAGGTCAACATATCTATTTTTTATTCTTCAACTACGAAGATCTATTGGAAATGGGAGATCTGAACAACTTCACTGTCAATAATCTCCCTGTTTACCAAATTGATTAATAAAATAAAATTCCAGAGGTTGTATATGAAATTAATTTATAAATATTTTATGATTAAAGAGCATTTGTCTATCCCTACACCATTGTTCCTCCAGAGTCTTTCAACTAACTAGACGGCCAATCCACTAGTTATGATGGTAATATTCAATTAAATCTATTCCTTACAATTATTTACAAAATGAATATAATTGAATAATAACCCCAAGTTGGCTAATTTTTTCAGTTTACTCCCATTCAAGTTTTTAAACAGTGATGCCAAGCCAACAACTCTAATATGGTGAGTATCATTTAAAAGTTTTAATTGATAAATAATATTAGTTCATATTATTATAATGTTTTTAATAAATTTACGATTATTATATGAATATGATGTACAACATCTCAGTTTTAAAAAAATTCTGAATAAAGAAATTGTATATATCAATTTTAATATGTCAACAACAATATTTAAAATGAAAGTCGAAAGAAGTGGGTTGAAGTCGGGGTATCTTAAGGTGTCAAAAGTCCAAATTTTCAGACAGTATTGAAGAAAGAGAACACACCCACCACGTGTTTGTCAACATGAAACAATCTCCCAAGTCAAAAGTTACCCGTTCTCATGATCTAAAATTTTCTTGGGTCTAGCAGATTTAGGTCTTCATGTTTCGTGCATTATCGGCCATGAAAAGAGATAATCTTTTGCATATGGATAATCTTTTTCCCGTCCGCCCCGCAGAAGCTGAATATTCTACTCAACAATGAGGGATATTAGCTCGTCTTCACGAATCAACGTGGTTGGTTGGTATGCGCCTAAGTCTTATATTCATTATCATAAGTGTTTTTCCAGGTCAGTCTGTGTGATGAAGAGAGGTTTGACGCATGAAGAAAATGACAAATTGTATGACTTGTTGGTGGGCTGGCCACCACCCCTATCTCAATTCAAATCTTTTTTCCAATGAGAGGACCATTGAAAGAAATAATGAATGGAAATGGAGAAAGAAAAAATATACGGAAAATATTACAAGAAGAATTATATTTGTAGGTTTTACTCTTAAATTATTAGAAAATTTTTATTTTTAAATGGCCTAATCTAACTCTAATATAAATTAATTAGAGTCTAATTTGCTTTTAAATAAAGGTATAAGCTTGTCAAAAACGGGGACCCACCTTAAACTCTATCTGAGCTAGTGAGGGCCGGGGTCTCGGACCTAGGGATGGGTTAGGTTAGCTTTCACTGCCAAAAATTTAAGACATGTACCAGACCCTATCATACTCGTACTATAATTCGGACATATTGACGGGCTATTAGAAATTAAAAAAAATAATCAAAGGATAGGGTAAACTAATAAGATTGAATTTTTGAAATTTGATCATAGTAATTAAACAATCAATGTATAATACATTGAAAGATCAAAATACTTCTAAATAAATGTGAAGCTAAGAATATAACTTGACCTAATTTAGAGCCGCAACCTATCAGCCATCAAATTTAAAAGTACAATCAAGCCTATGGGGACATCCTTATCTATAATGGACCCATCATCAATCCACCCAAGAAAATTGGTCTCTGGGTAGTATTCTCCATTTTATACTTAGTTGGTTTCTTCTTAACCCATAAAAGTAATCTAGCCAAATCTATATTTTCTATGATCCTAACGAATATTGGCCTCAGAACTAATGAATGCGTTGAGCTTGAACATCTTTTTTTTTTTTTGAAAAATGAGCTCATGCATATCAAATTGCTTGGAATTATAAAGATGGATTGAGGAGCAGGAAAGTTGAAAAATTCAGTGTGAACGGATCAGAGAACTCACATGTAATTGCCCTTGGAAAGCTCTAGCAGCGCCCTGATGGCTTGGTACTCCAGCCCGGGGGCCGCCACCATCTCCACAAGAGCTGGGATGACTCTGAGCTCTGCCATCTGTTTCTTCACATTCACGTCAGCTCTAGCCAGCCTCTCGATCTCGGCGGCCGCGGCCTTCTTCTCGTCAGAACCACCGAAGTGGAGCCTCTTCACTGCCCTCTGCAGCGCGACGGAGTCGTCGTCCTCCTCTTTTGCCGGTTGCTCTAAGTCAACGGTGGCGGCGGAGATGCCGTTCTGTTCCGGGGAATGGACCGGCTTACCGCGTTCAGTTTCCGCTGTTTTGAAGCGGAAGAGTTTCCTTATCCGAGTGGAGATTCGAGGTTTCATGTGAGAGAGCTGCCAAGATGATGATGAAGCACGGGAGGAAGCCATGCCCAACTTAGTGAGCAGAGAGAGAGAGAGCACGGAACATCTCTGGGTGTTAGCTTCGAATATAAAAGGGTCGCGTGGCCCCGCCTTGCCTTTTCATAGCATTACTGACATGCATTTCTCCTTTTGATTAATAATTTCAAAATTTTGGAAATGTAAGATTTTTCTTTAAATTTAATACAATTTTTTAATCTTTGTAACATCAGATTCAACATTTGGCATTATTGATAAATTTGGCATGTGGATATTTTAGCAAATTAAACATCGTCTATTACATTTCATGGGTCACTAATTATATCTCCTCTCAAAATTGAAAAAAAGTTAAAATATTAGGTCCCAAGAAGAGTAAAAAAAGTCATAGCTAACTTTGAAACTATCATAAAAAGTCTAAATTTTCTATATTATAACTTGTTTTGTCAACAAACATGTAAGTCTCCTGATAAGGTTGAAATCTCTAACATGTTTTGTTGAAGAGCATGGACCGTACAACTTTCCCAAGTCACCTTCTCTAATTAAAAATAAATTGGTTGAGATGATATAACACATTTTTGTCGTAAGAATATGTTCCAAGTCTAAATTCTTATGAATGTGAGCATTATTGACTCAAATTTAAACTAGTGCATGGCACATAAGTTTGACTAAAAAGGTCATGATATATTAATAAATGTGCACCTTTTTTCGACGTATGCGACCACTGCTTGATCTTTCAAACAATGAAATTTTTGGTTTTCATTTTTGAACTTTGTACCGGCAAAGGGAAGAAAATTGAGGGCTGACACACCCATTAAAATTAAGCCATCGTGCAATACTGTTCACAATTTTCAATTTAATTGTACAATATGTAATTAACTTTTTTTTTAAAATTTAATGGACTCCTTAAGTGAGGGATATGGATCAATAACCTTTTGCTTTTTCATTCTCATTTTATTTGGAGCATTCATACCATACACATGAGAGAGATCTGAGATGTATTCTGACCAGCTTGGTACTTTTTGAAATAGATATCTTGAATATTGTATCTGTGTGCTATGACGCCAAACATTGGGAAGGCTAGATATTTCAACGGGTTGGATGGCCTTAAAACTGGGTGTCATGGTTGGACGGACACCTTTCTTATTTTCTATGGTCAAGGACCTAATGGCCGCCGTGCCATTTGTTAGTTATTGCACCACTTCCAACAAGAGTACTCAATCATACAATTCCAACATCAATAAAATTAGGTAAGAATTTTGGTGGAATTCTATGATCGTATCTTACTATATATATGAAAAGAGGAAACTTGATAGGATAGTCAATGGACCATATATAGTATATAATTATCAATGCATCCTAAGAAAAAGAGATTAATAGTTTGACATGTTACCAATCTTTAAAAATAGTTTTGATATTAGATTTATGACAAGAGACAAACATTCAATTAGATCCTCCCTCCAAAATTTTTAATTAGGTTGTATGAATGACATTGTCTCATTAAGTGTAGACTAATAAATTAGTCCATTAATGTGCTAAACACTAAAATTTTGATTCATTAATTTCAAATTTTAATATTTATACTAAACATTTTGATTCTCTAATGAGTTGATCTAAATCATCTTATTTTAAACAATTATGGATTAACTGCACGCGTTGAATAAGATCCAACCCAATTAAAGTTTTATAATAATAGTTTGTTCTAAATCTAGACTCAACCTAAATTGACCTGAACCAACCACACCTCAACCCACTTTTGATTTGGGTTTGCACGAGGCGAGTCTAGGCTCTCACTTGAAGATCCAAGGGGCGGGTTTGTGCCCTTCTCACCAAACCCGTCATGGGTTCAAGACTAACCCGAGTCCCCAAGCCCATTTCAAGATTTAGATCTTGAAATGCTGCTATTTCTCCTTCTACTTCATATTTCCTCCTTATTTTTCACTAGGTAATCGAACCTTCTACTTTATATTTCCTCCTATATTTTTCACTAGCCATCGAACCTTCCACCAACCCTCCATAAAACACCTCATCCCAATCATCTAATTTTTTTTACCCTATTTCCCCTTCTCCCAACCAGTTGTCTTCTTTTCTCTTATTCTTCTCTTATTGAAGTTTCTACGTACAGCTCCTCTCGCTCACTATCACTTCTCTCGCTAACGTTGACTACTATAACTTTGGTAGCTTGAAATTGCCAAATCTTCGATTTTTAGGAGTTATTTAAATCGAAATATAGCTGTTATTGTATCAAAATTGTAGAGAATTTAATGAAAAAAATTTAGAAAAATAAATTATTTAAAAAATCGGTCGAATTAAAAGTAACCTGACCAAAAAACTACTAAAATTAGTCAAATTAACCTAGTTATGTTGCAGTGAGCACATGCAGGGGCCGCATGTGTGAGTGTGCATGCATATGGTCATCATGTCCACCTGATTTATACCTGACTAGCGACTCGAAAAACCCGATTTTGTTCACAATTTTTAGCATACTACCTCCAAGGATAATTAAATGAAAAGTACGGTATATGAGATCCTATCCGATCAACTAAGGGCATAATATAATTGACACTCGGTCCCCCAAACTCCCTATATAAGCTTTGATTGCTCTCCCGCCGATAATTGACCGAAATTCTCTATGAAACCGAACTTCCTCCCTTTTCCGATGATCCCACTTCCAGATATAATATCTTATTTCTTCGACCACCTTATAGGGTGATCAAGGTGTTCAAATACTCGTGGAGAAGTCAACTACCCAACCCCATCGGTGTTGGCTATCACTATCTCCTCTCTGGTGAGTTTCCCACCAAAACTCGATTCTGTGTCAGTTTTCCAGCGAAGGCCACATCGTGGCCAAAACGACATTGTTCTAACTGAGCCTGACCGAAGTGACCGTGGGGACCTGAAAAATGAGATGAGGGACCTAGAAAAGGTTTTTGGAAGATTTATAGAGTTATTTTAAAAGAGATAAACATTAAGGGACTAAATCATAATTTTTGAAAACTTTAGGAGTCAAACTATAATTTTAAGAAAATGGGACCCGAGTGAGACTTAGTAGAAGTCTAGAGAGCTAAACAATAGTTGGAGAAAACTCAGGGACCTGAAATGATAGCCTAAAAGAGGCAAAAAACCTAAGTGAAACTTTTATAAAACTTTAGGGACCAAATAGAAAATTTAAAAAGTTGGAGTACCAAAAAGGAAATTTATGAGAAGTTAGAGACCTAAGAAAAGGTTAGAGGACGTGAGATAAAAATATATTTGGATTTAGAGTTAAAAAATAGGTAAGTGAAAAGTATAGAAACCAAAATATAAATTTATAAAACTTTAGGGACTAATGTGTAATAACTAGACAGATAAAGGGGTTTTCAATGAAAGGTTTTAAACAACTTAGGGCCTTAGAGAGATAATGACCAAGAAAAGGAGAAAATATTGAGACTTGGGAGATACAAATGAGAGTCGTATAAATGGGTTTTCAATGCGCAAATCCAGTAAACTGAACTCTAAGGACAAAATCATAATTTTGAGAAAATTACTGTACAATAAAATAATGTATTATTTAGAACCAAACCCGACCTACGTTGTATTATGTGATTTGTGTAGTTTAAATTTTTGCCAATAACCAAGCGGGATCCTCGACCAGAGTTACTCGGAAAAATACCTGTAACGAATAAGTTTCTGGATACTCGAGTGAGTGGGTTTATAGACAAAAAAGTTCTATTAGACCGACCATGGTTATTTGCAAGTTTTATTTAATCTATTGAAAGTAGAGAGCATGGTAGGCCTTGCTTAAATGAATAAGGGCATATGATAACCATGAAAGGATATGAAATGGACTATGAATCCATGATAATGATATTTGAGAAAACCAGGATTATGAACTGTGTGAGATTTTTCAAAGGAGGCTACGACCTAAACTGAACATAGTAGTAGGGCTAAAAGTTGGGATTACTAGTTTGAAAATGGAGCTAGGCTCCTGTGTGATTTGGCTAAGCCAAGCTTTAAGAAATGAATAAATGAAAGGTTGACAGGTTAGAGGATCAAATCCCCTTGATTCTTGAATTAAGCGCACAAATACTTGAAAATGATGTTTTTATAATACAGATAGAGGGGTCGGTTAGCTAGCATATCGAGCCCCAAGAATTAAAGAAATGATATATGTGCTGCTATATGATGCATGTTAAAGAACATGAGTAGTGAGGTTGGACAGATAACATATTGCACTTCCGAATAAGAATGACCATTATATTATTGTGTGATTATATGTGTGATATGATTTGATTGGGTGAACGTGAATTGCGCTGACATGACACCTAGTATTAGAGGTGATGTCGACATACATGGGAGTCTCGAAGTGGGGTTATAAGGAAAGAGTAATAGCTTCCATAAATTCCCACATACCCAAAGGAAGGTGTATAGTAGGGGTCTAGGGATACTTGTGATCCAGAGTGTGAACCGAGAATAGAATCCCAACTAGGAATAAAACCCTAAGTGGGGAAATGAGATCCCAAAATTAGAGACAAAAGCCAAAACTGGAAACGAGACCCCGAGCTGGGAACAAAACCTAAGTCAAGATTTGGAAAGTCGGGATTTGGATCATAACCCCATGATGGAAATGGGATAGGAGACTCGATGTTAGGACTAGGGATCTGATCAAATTTGGAATCAGGTTCACGGGCATGAAAACTAAGATTTTTAAGGAAAGCCGATTTTAGCTCAAACAAGGCTGGGATTTAGAATTTAATTACCAAAAGGACCCGAAAGGGAAAAATGGTAATGTAAAAGTTCAAAAATGGAAAGAAAAGAAGAAAGGAATGAGTTGGGTCGACCTGACTCACCTCGAGCCACCAAACACCGACCAACAATTTTTGCTGCATCGCTTCAAGATATCACTCTAATTGACTAGAGTTTTGATCAAATTACGTGCTACAAATTGGACAAATCATCTAGGAACTGAGCTGGCAGCAATCCTATGGAGTTAATTTCATTAAGTCCTTATGGATTGCTCAAATTTGTCATTCAAAGTGAAAAATCATGTTCTTGAACTACTTCTCGACCCCCGGTTAGTAAAATGGGCATATCTCTCTCATCCGATCACCAAATAAGGTGATTTTTGTGTCAAATTAATGATAATTGAGTTCTCTAGAGATCTATGGACCTGGTAATACCGAAAAAGGTTGATAAAGGACCATTTTTGTCAACCCCGATTCTAGACAACATAATCTATCGCCGCCGGTAGCACTTTCGAGGGCCAATTATCAGTCATCTGGCCACCACTCTTGCCCCCATCGATGCCAAATTGTCGCCCCCTCCCCCCTCCCACATTAGTAAATGTGGTGTAAAGGAGGGGCAAAATAGTTTATTTTTCCCTAATTGGGATGTCACACCCCAACTCGATTTGGTCGGATCCTCATGAATAACCCACCACTCTCCCGATTTATTCAGGGTTTTCCCCTTCTTTAAACCATGAGAAGTAATGCGTCCTCTGTACTTGCACCCTTCTTGGAATTACATTAATTAAAACTAAATGAATTAAATTTACATACATGTCTTGCAGGTTGAGCTAGCGGGAAGTCTGCAGGTAGGTTTTTCCCTTGGTTACCTGTAAAGGGGTAAAGGGAGGGGGTGTGTTTGATAACTCAGTGAATGGGTGTTTGAAACATGGGTTTCTGAAAACAGTTTGAATTGGAGTGTGCCAGACTCATTATTTTCTTAAACATCCTTTCTTCCTCAATTTCTCAGTTTTCAAAACCATTAATCATCATTATCCAGTCTGTGTGTTTAACAAGCAACACACACCCTTCATCATGAAGGGATCACGCATTCGCAGGGAAGCCCGACCACTTTACCCCCTTGTGGCGTCGGAGCGACTTTACTGACCACCTAGATAGAAGCTTGTTCACTTCTACCTGGGAATGAGTGGATGTACGTGACATCCGACCCTCAAACCTGAAAAGAAAACTCCGTGTCCATATGAGGATAGAGACCTCATCTTGACTCCACCTCAGTCTCATGCACATGAAGCTACGTTGAGCTTCCCTGACTGCTGGCACGACAAACTGCCCTTATCTCCACCATGTCATCAGTAGCACCTATGATGCATTACTACACCTCTTGGGCATCTTGATTGTCCTGAACTTCACTGTATGCACAAATAATAATTTTTCATATAAGCTATTTATCTTTGGTGCCACTGGTCTAACTACCCCGACCTTCAACTTGACCTGTAGCTATTTGTCTCGACTAATCCGTTGACCTGTCTTGTCGCACTACCACCAGTCCATCGAGTATGTCGGTCCTGTCTTGGTACCATGGACAATTCACATCATTCATTAAAATATTCATGGCTTATTCTCATGTTTGTTTATGAGCTCGTACTCGTGCCAATTGTCCTTGGGTCCATTGTATGAGATTTTCAAAAATCGGGCATTCTAGCCCCCAAGTTCCAAAACTGAGACCTCTGGCTTATCTGAGCTATTCGAGCTTCCGTCAAGAAGATCTCCCAAAATGTTTAAGCAGTGGCACATAATCAAGGGAGAGTTGTCACGCCCCGACCCGGTTTGCTCGAATCCCCGTGAGCAACCCACCACTCTCTCGATTTATTAAAGGGTTTCTCCTTATTATAATCTGTAAAGAGTAAGGCGTCCTTTAAACCTGCACCTTTTCCTGGAATAACATAAATCAAAACTGCATAATGAATTAAGTTTATCATACCTGTCTTATAGGTGTCTTAGTTGATGGTCTTTCATTTCAAATCTCAGTTTTTACTACCATTTTTTTTATTAATCACGGTGTGTCATTACCCAACACACATCCTTCATCATGAAGCTCAAACATACATTCACAGGTTAGTACATCCATTGAACCCACTTGTGGCATCGAAGCGACTTTACTGGCCACCTAGATAGAAGTACGTCCACTTCTACCCTGAGAATGAGTGAATGTGCGCAACATTCGACGCTCAATCCCGAAATCAATTCTTTGTGTACGTATGAGGACAGAGACCTCATCCTGTCCCCATCCCGATCTCATGCGCTTGGTGCTACTCCAAATTTCGCACGGTCACCTGGTACGACGAACTGCCCTTATACTCACTAGGTCATCCACGACCCTTAGGACAATCACTACCCCTCATGGGCATCTTGATGGTCCCGTAATCACAGTGCATGCACAATCAGTATTTTCTTATCATGCCATATAATCTGTGGTGCCACTGGTCCAACAGCCTTGACCCTCAACTCAACCTGCAGCTGTTTGTCTTGACTAGTCTAGAGACCTGTCATGTTGCACTGCCACTAGTTGACTGAGTATGTCGGTCTTGTCTTGGTACCATGGCCAAATAATTCATTTATTAGAATTTTATGGCACATATCTCATGTTTGTTTATGAGCTCCTGCTCGTGCCCACTGGCCTATGGTCCTCTTGTTCGAGATTTTCAAAACCGGGCATAATAGCCCCCCATGTTCCAAAACTGAGGCCCCCGACCTATAAGAGCTATTCGAGCTCCCGTCAAGAAGGTCTCCCAAATCATTTAAGCATTGACACACAGTCAGGGGAGAGAACTTCAGATAAAAATATGTTTTCAACTGTCCATTATACCGACCGAGTATAAGGACATCTCCGCTCATAACCGAAGAAATGGGTTTTCAACTTCCTTCGAGGAAGTTTTATCATACCAATCGAGTATGATCTACTTACAACCGTTAAGTAGTTTTTCCGCATGATTTTCACATCATTTCTTTAAGTTGTGATGTTTAAAATACCACTTAGTAGTGGATTTTCATTTCGAGGTACTTATCATCCCCAACTGGGTATGATATAATGCAATGAATTCCACTAGACAGGTTCTTTGTATTCACACGAGCTTGTCCTTGCTGGCGTTCCCGGTACTTAATGTTCCTACAAGATATGAACATCTCGGTTCATTATCCTTTGGCCTAATAGCCTTTATTCATTCCAAATGAATGATAAAACTAAACTTTTATTTATTTGCAATTAGGTCCCTAAAGTTATTTCTCTTTAACTTTAAGTCCCTAATGCTAGTTTTTCCTCAAATTGAGACCCGAAACTTTTAAAATTTATCATAGGACCTCAAATTCTTCCATTTCACAAAAAGGGGTTTAATTTCCCAAATTTCCAATTTGGTCTCCCAACTTTTCTAAAATTACCATTTTGCCCTTTACAAAAATGGTAAATTTTACCCCAAAAATTCCTCAATTGGTGCACTAGCATTTTTATCATGCCCAATTGACCCTCAATTTTATAAAATTACATTTTGGTCCTTCGAATTTCAAAAATTCCCAATTTTCCCCTCCCCCCCTAGAATCAAGAATCACATCAATTGATGCTGAATTGAGTTAGAATTTCATCATCTAAATTCTGCTGATTCTCTCTCTAGCACCGGTCAAAAATTGTAGAGGGGAGCCAAATTGGCATGCCTTTTCATTCTAATTCAGTCATGGGAGGGCTTGGTTTGGCCTGAGGAGTGCTCAAAATGGCCGATTTCAGCTCGACCGAAATAGGGCAGCTTCGGTCCGCCAGAGCTGCTTCACTGTTCTATCACGCTGGCATTTCTTCGGCGACCCTCAGAGCAAATGGAGACTACAGGCATGTAGCTGACTTCTTTCCGGTTCTAAAGAACCCGACCTTACCTTCTTTGGCTTACAAATGACCCTATATCGGAGCTCTAGTTTGAGCTTCACCAGAAAATGGAGCTATTGAAAGAGAGTGAGCTTTTCAGGTGTGGAGAGGATGAATGGAGAGAGGCTCTTTATATAGGGAGCTTGGGGACTCATCGGCGTCCGTTTGGCACCTTTATGACAAACATTGATGGCCTGAAACATATTGAATGGATACGTTTCTTCTTCGCCAGTGCTGCATCAATTTTTCGACGAGTGAACATGTCAACCCCGCACTTTTGAGTTAAGGAAAGTCGGGAAAAGAACCAGTCAAACCGAGTAAGAAAACCGAGCCGGTTTACAGACCCGATCATTTGGGAACAAGCAATTTGGAAATTTACAACTTCCTGGTGATCCAAAGGGTTCATTAAACCTTGGAAAAGAAACTTAACACAAATTAGAAGAGAAAATCCAAATTGGTTCAGGTGAACAAGAATCTATAAGAACTTTGAATTTAAGCGTGCTTGCTTGAGAGTAGAAAGTTTGATTTTTTTATGCGAACGTACGCTTTATCATAAATAGCCATAAATTAATATATATTTAATTATTGTAATTAATACTAATAATTTAATACCTAAATTAAATTATTGAAATTAATACAAATAATTTAATACCGAAATTAAATTATTGGAATTAATACCAATAATTTATGGCAATATTAATATTAATAATAAATCTCTCACATTTAATACACGATTTTTACACCTATATAAAGAGGTCATCACCATTCATTCTCCTCACACCTGAACACTTATCTCTCTCTCTCTACTGCTCCATTTCCCGGTAAAGCTTGAACCAGAGCTTCGACTTGGATATTTTTCTTAACCTTGGAAGGAGAGGTTGGGCTCTTTAGAATTGGGGAGAAGACATATGATAGCAAACTCTAGTCAATCCGAAAATCGCTAGAGAAGCGCCAGCATGATGGAACAGTGAAGCAACTCTGACGGACCGAAGCTGCCCTATTTTGGCCAAGCTAAAATAGGCCATTTTGAGCCCTCCTCAGACCAAACCAAGCCCTCCCAACACTTCCTCAACACTCCCACGACCGAATTAGGACTGAAAAGTAAACCAATTTGACTCCTCTCTACTATTTTTGGTCGGTGCTAGAGAGAGAATCGACAGAATTTCAATGATGAAATTCTAACTCAATTCGGCATCAATTGTTACGATTCTTGATTCTAAGATGAACCTAAAGATGAGAGCTATCTGCCCAGATCAAAAGCTTGGATCGTCGTGCCCTCACTGGTGAGTAATCAAAGCTTTCTCTCTCTATAGTCCGTTTTCCGGTGAAGCTCTATTTGAGCTCGTTCCGATTTCAAAAATTGTGATTGAAAGTGCTATTGAATTGTAATAGGATGGATGAACTCAATCTAAACTTCAATTTCAACAATTAAAGGTGTTTGATCAATCAATTTGATGAAATCGAATTAGGCTGTGCTAAGGAGTTGAAATTGGGGCAAAATTGGGGAAGATTAGGGATTTTTGAAATTTAAAGGACCAAAATGCAATTTTATAAAATTGAGGGTCAATTGGGCATGAAAATAATGTTGGAGGACCAATTGAGGAATTTTGGAATTTTTGGGGCTAAACTTACCATTTTTGTAAAGGAGGGGGCAAAATGGTAATTTTGGAAAAGTTGGGGGACCAAATTGGAAATTTGGAAAATTAAACCCCCTTTTGGTGAATTTGAATAAATTGAGGTCCCAAGATAAATTTTAAAAGTTTCGGAACTTAATTTGAGAAAAAAAAACTGACATTAGAGACTTAAAGTTAAAGAGAAATAACTTTAGGGACCTAATTGCAAATAGCTAAAAAGTTGGGTTTTCTCATTCATTTGAAATGAATGAAGGCGGTTATTTCGAGTAATAATGAACAAGGATGTTTATATCGTGTAGGAAAGCAAAGTACCGGGAATGCCAGCTTGGACGAGCTTGCTTGAATACAAAGAATCGGTCTAGTGGAATTCATTACCTTAACAGGTGAGTGAGAATTTTATATCATACCCGGTTGAGGATGATAAGTACCTCGGTATGAAAACCCACTATTAAGTGGTATTTTAAACATCACTACTTAGAGGAAGTGATGTGAAAATCATACGGAAATACTACTTACTGGTTGTAAGTAGATCATACCCGGTTGGTATGATGAGACTTCCTCGAAGGAAGTTGAAAACCCATTCATCGGTTATTAACGGAGGTGTCCTTATACCCGAGTGGTATAATGGATAGAGAAAACATATGTTTTGTCAGAAGTGCTCTCCCTTGACTGTGTGCCAATGCTTAAACAATTTGGGAGACCTTCTTGACAGGAGCTTGAATAGCTCTGATAGGCCAGGGGCCTCGGTTTTGGAATTTGGGGGTTAAATGCCCGATTTTGTAAATCTCGTACAGTGGGCCCAAGACCAGTTGGCACGAGCAGGAGCTCGTAAACGAACATGATATATGTGCCATAAAACTTAATAAGTGAATTGTTTGGCCATGGTACCAAGATAGGACCGACATGCTCAGTCAATTAGCAATAGTGCGACATGACAGGTCGACAGACGAGTTAAGACAAACAACTGCGGGTTGGGTTGAGAGTCGGGGCCATTGGACCAGTGGCACCATAGATTACATGACAATATGAGAAAACATTGTTTGTGCATGCACTGTGAGTACGAGACCATCAAGACGCCCATGAGGGGTAGTGATGCATCCTAAGGGAACTAGACAACTTGGTGGCTATAAGGGTAGTTCGTCGTTCCAGGTGTTTGTGCAAAATTTGGAGTAGCACTAAGTGCATGAGACCAGGGTGGGGACAAGATGAGGTCTCTGTCCTCATATGGACACGAAGAATTTATTCCGAGATTGAGGGTCGGATGTTGCGTACATCCACTCATTCCTTGGGTAGAAGTGGTCATGCTTCTATACGGGTGACCGATAAAGTCACTCCGAAGCCACTAGTGGGTTTAGTGATCGTGCTGACCTGCGAATGTGTGTAACCTTCATGATGAAGGATGTGTGTTGTGTGATGACACACCATGGTTAAATATGGAAATGCTATTAAAACCTGAGATTTTGAAATAAAAGGATTTTTTAAAAGAAAGGAGTCTAGCACACTCCAATAATAGATGTTTTCTTAAAAGTCTAAACTTTTGAAAACCCATTCACTGAGTAGTTGTACTCACCCCTTCTTTATATCCCTTTTAGGAGATTTCGGAAAGCCTACCATTAAAGTCCATCAACTAAGGCGCCTGTGATACTGGTATAATAAATCTAAATTATTATGCAGTTTTGTTTATATTATTCCTGTAAAAAGGTGCATGTTTAAAGGACGCCTTACTTTTTACGGTCTATAATAAGGGAAAACCCTTTAATAAACTAGGAGAGTGGCGTGTTGATCATGGGGATCCAGCCAAATAGGGTCGGGGCGTGACAGAACAGTGCTGTCATCTGAAGGAAGAAGATGACACTATTCCGAACTGGATCGGACTGGTCCGAAATAGGTTCAAAGCTAAAACCGGCTGGTTCGCCCCCCATTTGACCGAGTTTTTCAAATCTTAAAATTTCTAAATTCATCTAAATTCATTTTCTATCCAATGATGGCCTCAAATCTCAAATTTGAACTATTTAAGCTACATAGAAAAATAAGTTTAGAATCTAGTTCAATAGTGTCCAAACCGGTTCAATCTGGTTTAGATACAGTTCACCTGAACCGGTTTGGTTTTCATCTCCAATTCACCCTAAAGTCCTTTTTCATGACTTTTATGACTCCTTAGGTCACTTAGGGTCCATAAAATTTCTGGTTTACCATCTCTCTATCAGTTCTGGTGCATAAACAAACTCGGTTCTTAAACTAGTTTAATTCGATTTGGGTCCGGTTCACTCGATTTGGTCAGGTTTTTCTCTCCCACTTTGTTCTAAGGTTCCTTCCTAAGGGTTATAAATCTCTTTGGGCCACAAGGGAGTTGAATTAACTCTAATTTTGTCGTTCCCCAATAAATGGGTGTGTGAACCGGTTCAATTTTCTTACTTGATTTCACTGGTTTTTTCCCGGTTTTCCAAAATTTGACCCATTGGTCCTCCAACATCATTTTCATGGCCAATTGACCATCAATTTTGGGAAATTGCACTGTAGTTCCTCAAAATTTTGAAATCTCCAATTTCTCACTTTCAACCTAGCCGAATTTGATTTCATCAAATTGACCATATATCGAGGTTCATTGTTGAAATTGAGGGTAAAATTGAGTTCCTACACTTCCACATGATTCAATGGAACTTTGAATCGCTTCATTTGGATCCGAATTGAGCTCAAACGAAGCTTCGTCAGAAAATTGGACTTAGAGAGAGAAATCTTCGAAAGCTTACCGTTGGGGGTGCGATGGTCGTTCCTCCTATGATCAAGAATCGCATCAATTCATGCCGAATTGAGAGAGAATTTGGTCAGTGAAATTTCATCGGTTCTCTCTCTAACATTGACTAAAATTTACAAAGGGGAGCCAAATTGGCTTGCCTTTCCGCTGTAATTCAATTGTATGAGGGCTGGGGAAGTATTGAGAGAGCTTGGTTTGGCCTAAGAAGTGGTCAAATTGGCGGTGTAAACCTTGCCCCTTCAAGGTAAGAAAATCAGAGATAGAATCGGTCAACCTAAGAGAGAGAGCTGAATCTGTTCACGAACTCCGACCATTAGAGAACGAGCAAATTAGGAAATTTAGAACTTCCGAGTGACCCAAAGAGTAATAAAAACCTTGGAAAGGGACTTTAGGACAATTTGGGAAATAAAACCAGACCGGTTCAAGTGAACCGGATCCGAACTGAATTGAACCAGTTTGGACTAGTTTGAACCACTATTGAACCAAATGCTAAATTCATTTTTCTATGTGGCTGAGAAAATTCAAATTGGAGAATTGAGGCCACCATTGGATAGAGAATGAATTTACAAGTTTTTAATTTTGAAAAACTCAGTCGAATTGGGCCTGAACTGACCGGTTTTAGCGTTGAACCCGGTTCATACCGGTCTGGTCCGGTTTAGAACAGTGTCGTCTTCTTCCTTCAGATGATAACGCTGTTCACTTGCTAGAAAATTGAGTAGCATCGACGAAGATGAAAAGTCTCCGACGAGGGAGTTTCAGTCAATGAATGACTGCCATAAAGGTAACAATCGGACAACCAAGAAGTCCCCGAGCTTCTTATATAAAGAGCCCCTTCTCATTCATCCTCCTCACACCTAAAAACTTCTCTCTTTCCCTATTGCTCCATTTTTCGGTGAAGCTCGAACCTGAGCTCTGACTTGGGCATTTTTTGAGACAAAGAAGATGAGGTAAGGTTCATTAGCTTCGGGGAGAAGTCAGTTACCCAACGGTAGTCTCCAATTGCTCCGAGGATCGCTTGAGAAGCGCTAGTGTGATAGAAAATTGAATCAGCTTCGACGGACAAAAGTTGCCCTGTTTCGACCGAGCGAAAAATGGCCAATTTGAGCCCTTCTCAGGCCGCTCTCCCAACAGTTCCATAGTCCTCATACGACATAATTAGAGTGGAAAGGTAAGCCAATTTGGCTCTCCTCTCTAATTTCTGATCAGTGTTAGAGAGAGAATCGACGAAACTTCACTGACCAAATTCTTCCTCAATTTGGCATGAATTGATGCGATTCTTGATCCTAGGAGAAACCTTAGGACAAGATCTATCTATCCTGATCGAAAGCTCGGACCGCTGCACTCCCGACGGTAAGCTTTCGAAGCTTTCTCTCTATAAGTCCAATTTTCCGACAAAGCTCCATTTGAGCTCAATTCGGATCCAAATGACACGATTCAAAGTTCCATTGAATCATATGCAAGTGTAGGAACTCAATTTTACCTTCAATTTCAACAATTAACCTCGATTGATCTGTCAATTTGATAAAATCAAATTCAGCCAGTTTGAAAGGGGGAAATTGGGGATTTTGAAAATTCGAAAGGCTAAAGTGCAATTTGCCAAAATTGAGGACCAATTGGCCATGTAAAAGATTTTGGAGACCAATTGGTCGATTTTTGGAATTATTGGGCTCAAATTTGCCATTTTTTGTAAAGTATGAGCAAAATGGTAATTTTTGAAAAGTTGGGGACCAAATTGGAAATTTTGGTAACTTGGACCCCTTTTTGTGATTTTGGATAAATTGAGATCCCAAGGTGAATTTTAGAAGTTTGGGGACTCAATTTCGGTAAAAATTGGCTTTAGGGACCTAAAGTTAAAGAAAAAGAATTTTGGGGACGTAAATACAAATAAGTAAAAGTTTGGGCATTTTATTCATTCGTGGTGAATGAAGGCTATTAGGCCAAAGGTTAATGAATAAGGATGTTCATATGATGTAGGAACAAGAAGTATCAGGAACGCCAACAAGGATAAGCTCGTGTGAGGCAAATAGTTGGTTAAGAGGAAAAATACACTGCACTTATCGGGTGAGTGAGAATTTTCACATCATACCCCTTTGGTATGATGAGTACCTCAGAATTTAAAACCCACTATTATGTAAAATTTTAACATCACACCTAGTTGGGGTGATGTGAGAAAACACGCGGAAAAACTAATTAACGGTTGTAAGTAGATCATACCCGATTGGTATGATGAAACTTCCTTAAAGCAAATGGAAAACCCATTTACCAGTTGTAAGTAGAGATTTCATCACATCAGTTGGTGTGATTGACGAATGAAAAGATATTTTTATCAAAAGTGTTCTCCCTTGTCTGTGTGTCACTACTTAAAGATTTTTGTAGAGCTTCTTGATGGGAGCTCGAATAGCTCAGATAGGCCTGAAGCCTCTGTTTTGAAACTTGCGGGCTAGAATGCCCAATTTTGAAAATCTCGTACAGTGGGTCCAATGCTAGTTGACATGAGGAGGAGCTCGTATACAAACATGATGTTAAGGCATGAAATCTTTAATGAATGATGTGATTTCGCCATGGTACCAAGACAGGACTGACATACTCGATGGCCCTACGGTAGTGCCACACGACAGGTTGACGGACTAGTCGAGACAAACAGTTGTAGGTCAAGTTGAGGGTGGGAGCCGTTGGACCAGTGACACCAACGATTAAATGGCTTATGTGGAAAATTATTATTTTGTGCATGCACTGAGGTTTGGGACCATCAAGACCTCCAAGAGGGGTAGTGATGTGTTCTAGGGGCTACTGGACGACATGGTGGAGATAAGGGCAGTTTGTCATGCAATCAGTCAGGGAAGCTCGACGTAGCTTCATGCGCATGAGACCTAGGTGGGGTCGAGATGAGGTCTTTGTCCTCATATGGACATGAAGTTTTCTTTTTAGTTTGAGGGTCGGATGTCACGTACATCCACTCATTCCAAGGGTAGAAGTGGACGAGCTTCTATCTAGGTGGCTAGTAAAGTCGCTCCGACGCCACAAGTGGGTGCAGTGGACGGGATGCCCTGTGAATGTGTGATCCCTTCATGATGAATGGCGTCTGTTGATTGTTAAACACACCAACTATGGTTAATGAGGAATAATGGTTTTGAAAACTGAAAAATTAAGGAAATGGTTTTAAGGAAATTAAGGAGTCTAGCTGTAAACCACACTCTTTGGAGTTAAGGAAAACTGGG
Organism: Trapa incisa; assembly: GCA_030064435.1. Lineage (NCBI taxonomy): Eukaryota > Viridiplantae > Streptophyta > Magnoliopsida > Myrtales > Lythraceae > Trapa > Trapa incisa. The sequence continues at coordinate 17,692,744 of CM057771.1, forward strand.
AAAAGAACCGGTTAAATTGAGTGAGAAAACCGGTCATTGGTGCACGGAAAACTGGAGAATTTACAACTCCCGAGTGACCCAAAAGGATTCAAAAACCTTGGAAAAGAACCTTAGGTCAAATTGGGATAGAAAAACTAGACCAGTTTGGGTGAACCGGATCTGAACTAGATTGAACCGGTTTATGAACAGGGCCCATTTATGCACCAGAATTGATAGAGAGAGGGAAAAACAGGAAATTTATGGATCCCAAGTGGCCTAATGAGTCATATAAGTCATGAAAAAAACTTTAGGATGAATGGGGGATGAAAACCAAACCAGTTCATGTGAACCAGATCCGAACTAGATTGAACTGGTTTGGACCGTTTTGAACCACTATTTAACTAGATGCTAAATTGAATTTTCTAGGTGGCTTAGAAAATTCCAATTTGAGAATTTAGGCCCCATTTGATAGATAATGAATTTAGATGAATTTAAAAATTTTTAATTTTGAAAAATTTGGTCAAATTTGGCCTGACCGGCTGGTTTAAGATTTGAACCCGGTTCAGACCGGTCCGGTCCAGTTCGGAATAGTGTTGTCTTCATCCTTCAGATGATAGCACTGTTCACTCACCAAAAAATTGAAGTAGTGCCGATGAAGAAGAAATGTTTTCGTTCAGTATGTTTCAGGTCATCAATGACTGTCATAAATGTGCCAAATAGATGACCAACGAGTCCCTGAGCTCCCTATATAAAGAGCCACTCTCCATTCATCCTGTCAACACCAAAAAGCCTCACTCTCTCTCAGCTACTCAGTTTTCTGGTGAAGCTCAAATTAGAGCTCCAATATAAGGTCTTTTTTTAGCCAAAGAAGGCGTTGTCGTGTTCTTTAGAACCGGGGAGAAGTAAGCTACACGGTGGTAGTCTTCATTTGCTCTGAGGGTCGCCAGAGAAGCGTCAGCGTGATCGAAAAGTGAAGTAGCTCCGGTGGACCGAAGATGCCCTGTTCCTATTGAGCGAAAACAGCCAATTCGAGCCCTTCTCAGGCCAAACCAAGCTCTTCCAACATCTCCTAAGACCTCCTACGACCGAATTAGAATTGAAAGGTAAGCCAATTCAGCTCCATTCTGTAATTTTCAACCAGTGCTAGAGAGAGAACTAATAGAATTTCGATGATAAAATTCTCACCCAATTCGACATCAATTGATGCAATTCTTGATGAAAGGAGGAACCTCAGGAGGAGAGCTATCTGCCCAAATTGAATGCTCGGACTGCCGCACCCCCAACGATGAACAATTAAAGCTTTCTCTCTCTACATTCTATTTTCTAGCGAAGCTTCATTTTAGCTCATTTTGATGTTAAAACTTGTGATTCAAAGTGCAATTGAATCGTATGAATATGTAGGAACTCCAATTTAACTTCAATTTCAACAATTAAACTTGTTTGATTGGACAATTTGATAAAATCAAATTTGATTGTGTTGAAAAGTTGAAATTAGGGGAAAAATTGGGGATTTCAAAAATTTGAGGGACTAAAATATAATTTTATAAAATTGAGGTTCAATTGGGCATGATAAGAGTGTTGGAAGACCAATTAAGCAAATTTTGGAATTTTTGGATTAAAATTTACCATTTTTGTAAAGGAGGGGCAAAATGGTAATTTTAGAAAAAATGAGGACCAAATTGGGAATTTGGGAAACTTGAACCCCTTTTAGTGAAATTGAATAAATTGGGGTCCGAAGGGGAATTTTAAAAGTTTTGGGACTCAATTTGGGAAAAAATTGACATTTGGGGCCTAAAGTAAAAAAAAAAAAAGAACTTTAGGGACAAATTGCAAATATTTAAAAAGTTAGATATTTTTAGTCATTCATAATGAATGAAGGCCATCAAGCCAAATGATAATGAACAATGATGTTCATATTGTGTAGGAACACTAGATATCGGGAACGCCACCTAAGACAAAGCTTGCAAGGGTTGATAGCCAATTTAGAGGAATACACTACACGATCAGCTAAGTAAGATATTTAATATCATACTTAGTTGGGATGATAAGCACTCAAAAATAAAAAGCCACTGCTAAGTGGTATTTTAAACATCACACCTAAGAGGAGTGATGTGAAAATCACGCGGAAAAACTAATTACCGGTTGTAAGTAGATAATATCTGGTTGGTAAGATGAAACTTCCTAGAAAGAAGTGAAAAACTCGCTTATTGGTTTTATGCGGAGATGTCCTCATAATCGGTTGGTGTGATGGGTGACTGAAAAGTTTATTTTGTCGGAAGTGCTCTCCCTTGACTGTGTGCCACTGCTTAAAATTTTAGGGAGACCTTCTTGACAAGAGCTCGAATAGCTCATATAGGTAAGATGCCTCGATTTTGGAACTTGGGGGCTAATATGCCCAATTTTGAAAATCTTGAACAGTGGGCCTTAGGCCAGTTGGCACGAGCAAGAGCTCATAAACAAACATGTTTATTAAGCTATGAAAACTTAAGTAAATTAGTTGTTTGGCCATGGTACCAAGATAGGACCAACATACTCAATATACTAGCGATAGTGCGACATGACAGGTATTCGAACTGTTCAAGACAAATAGTTGTAGTTCAAGTTGAGGATCGGGGCCGTTGGACTAGTGGCACCACAAATTATATGGCTTATGTGAAATTTTTTTGATATTGCATGCACTGTGTTACGGGACCTTCAAGATGCCCAAGAGGGGTAGTGATGCGTCCTAGGGCTCTAGATGACCTAGCAGAAAAAAGGGCAGTTAGTCGTACCAGAAGTCTTGAGAAGCTCGACGTAGCTTCATTGCGCATAAGACCGGGGTGGGGACAAGATGAGGTCTTTGTCCTCATACGAAAATGAAGTTTTGTTATGGGATTGAGGGTCATATGTCACGTACATCCACTCATTCTCATGGTAGAGGTGAAGGTGCTTCAATCTAGGTGGTCGGTAAAGTCGTTCCGATGCCACAAGTAGGTACAGTGGATAGACTGGCCTGCGAATATGTGTTTTCCTTCATGGTTAAGGGCGTGTGTTGGTTGATAAATACATCGTTGTGATGAGGAATGATTATGAAAATAGATATTTGAAAATGAGAAAATTTAAAGGAATTAAGAAGTTTGGCACACTCCAATTTGAAAACTTTTTGTTTACCAAAACTTCATTTTTGAAAATACTCATTCATTGAGTTGTTGTAGAAACTCACCCCTCTTTTTTTTATCCCTTTTTAGGAAATAGAGAAAATGACCAGGGATAACACCAAACCTTACCCTATATTAGGTATGCTTAATTTGTCTTAAACTTGCATTTTGCTCGATATATGTCATTCCAAGGAACAATGTTGAAAGTACGCCTAGCTCCTCTTGAGTAAAAAAAGGAGGAAACTCCTCTTGAACTTGGAGAGCGGCAGGTTGTTCACGGGGATCTGACCAAACTGGATCGGTGTGTGACAACTTAAGTGGTATCAGTGCCTAGTTCCCTTGAAACATTATCTTATGCCCCGACATTAATCCAACTTTAAACTATCGTGTAGGAAGGAGAGTTCCTAGGAAGAACCAAAAAATAATAGTAAGGATTACACCCTCAAAAGGATGATGGGATAGGCATCAAGGATGAATAAAATCGAAGGACAATTGTCCCGAGGCAAGTGAACTAGGAGAATAGTGGGGATGAGATAGTTAACAAACTGATACTCGAGAAGGTCATAAATCTAAACCTCAGTAAGGAAGAGGGAGGTGGAAATGCCAGAATAGTGGCAATGAAGGATGAAGGAAATTCTTGAAGAAATAAATGGCTGATAATGAAATGATGACCACACTTAAGCCATAAGGAGGATTTAGTAAGACTCGCACAAGGAGGTCTTGTAGCAAATAGTGTTGGAACCTTTCTCAAGGAAGGAGACCCTGGGAAGGCCTACAAGTCCCAACTAAGAAGTAATGGACCAAGTGACGAAGGCTGAGGAGATGAGGTGCATGTCGAAGTGAAAGAATCAAGGGAAGCATAATAGGAGGACCCAATGAGAAAGTTAAACCCAAGGAACGGGTAAGTAGGAAATAACATCAAAGGACACAGTTACAAGTAAGAATGGGTGGGCTACCCATAACAAGGAAATAAAGGAAAGAACATCCGAAAAACCTTAGATAAGTAAGCCCTCCAATTCGGAAGTGATTAAGGGGAAAACAACCAATGACATCAAGACTGGTCGTGGCCCACACTCCCAAGAACTGTATGGGTAGACATAAAACAGAGTGCTAGGAGCCAACCTATCTACAGGAGTTCCTTGAAGAGAGGATAAGGAATAAAAAGGAAATGGAGGATAGTGAAGGATAAAGAATAGGCAACATTACCAATCTTAAAAAGGTGTAAGAAAGGAAAGAAGGAAAAGCCTCCAAGGAGCATTAAGGAGGTTGAACTAGGATGGGAGTCCCTAAGTAGTAGAATAAAAGTAGGAAGTGAGACATTAAAAAGGGAATTTCCGAAGCTAAGGAACAGCCAGATGGATCCTAAGAGGCTTAACTCGACATAAGTAACCTCATAAAGAACCATAAGTGGTTGAAGGTATATCGGGACGACCAAGTGTTAACTATTTTGGAAGAGCAAAAAAGCCAATTAGGGATTTCCGACAAAGCTAGCAGAAGGAATCAACTAGTAGCAACAGGATGGTCAAGGAGAATAAGCGAGACCATAAGAAGGATCAAGAAGTAGTGGAGACTACACTTTAAAGAAGGGTATTAGAGTGGGCATAGTGTGAGTGCATGAAATAAGAATCGACGATTGGAGATACCTTGGGTAGGAAAGTAAAAGGTGAACTAGGAAATTATGATCGACAAATGATTAAAGGTGGACAAAAGCTCTAATTCAAAAGGGTGTAAGAGTGCGAAGGAAGGAAACTTTCAAGTAGTAGTAAGAAATTCACACATATAGCGCTTAAAGGGGAAAATCTCTACTTTGAAGGACATAATAGAGAATGAAAAATCGTTAAAAGAGAACTCACCAAACAACGAAATAGTGAAATGGTCACAAGCAAGTAAGAGTGGGTTTAGGGGAAAGCAAAATCCTTGAGTAAAGGACATCTCTAGAAATGAAAAAAGACATAAGAAATGACTTGTCACCACATGTCGACTCCTGATTGGGCGACCTTTCTTGGACATCCTTGTTGGCCATTGACATGGCACCTTTTCCATGTGTCAACCCCTCATTGGTCAGCCTAGCTGATGAGTATTTGTCTTAGCTAACCATTGACTAAGTACACGTGTCACGCTCCTATTGGCCAGTTTCCAATGATGTGGATTTTCCTTTATTTGACCGTTGACCAGATACATATGTCACGCTCTCATTGGCCAACACTTTCATGCGATGATCGAGCGGGTGATTGGGCATGCTACGCCATGCGTCTCATGCTAATTGGTCACGACGCTGACGGGGCACTAACCTGGTAGATGGTTCGTTGATCGGGTGGACCGTTCACCAGTTCGGTGACTCTAAATAAAAAATCAGTCCATTCATGCCCGATTCAACCGATTTTCTCAAAATTAAAAATTTCTAAGTTCATTTTCTACTCATTGGTGACTTCTATTTCCTAAATTAATATTTTTAAGTTACCTAGAAAAATGAATCTTTGAACTGATTCTTCTAGGTTCAAGTTGGTTTAGGTCTGGTTCAACCTGAACCGGTCCGGTTCTCACATCCAATTTGGTTTATGATTCATTTCCATTATTTTTTTATATTCATTGAACACTTGAGATTGTTCAAATTCTTGTTTTGGTTTTCTCTTTAACTATTCTGTTTAACTTTGAACCACAGTTTTTTCTCGAAAATTTTCGATTCTCATTTCCAGTTTCTTCTTTTGAGAGAATGGGGTTTACATATACTCTTAATAATTGGAGTTTCCTTCACAGAAAGTTTTCATCACTTATTTTACCAGTTCTGTCACTCAAGCCTCATTCATATCACAACTTCCTTTGCAATTACACCATTTCCTCAAAAAGGATTTGCATTACAAAAGAGACTTATGCGTGTCCGCTAAGACAAGCCTAATACATAGCTGGTGAGACTCTTACCGATCTGAGCTTACATGACACTCTTTACTAGTACTAATTCTCTCCTGGTCATTCCAACCTTTGGGGAGCTAGGCGATCACATTCTTATGCCATGCACATGATCGTTTTCATGTTATTATTGTGTCTGACACTCCCCATTAACTCTGGCATTTCCGACCTAAGTCCGACGATAAATAACATGCAAAAGATATTCGAGTTGAGCCAATCCATAGGGGGATATCGAAGTTTGTTGAATTCCTTTTCTTACTCAACAATCATTCCAACTCCTTGAGATAAGTGGATCATCTTGTACACTTTCTCACATACGTTGTATTATGAATAAAATCATATCTCAAACTCCTCCCATGATGGTGGGGCGACACATGTAGCTCTCTTTCCTTCCCACCACTTCTTATCCTCTCTTCGTAGGAGACATTCGACCAACATCTCCATTTTGATGGAGGTCACCCTACACACCCTCAGGATATCTTTAAATTGCTTCAACTATTCTAGGACTAGGACAAAATTATTATCCCCTAGAATACGTTGCACCCCAATTCTAGTGGATCCCCCTCATTAATGGTTGTACCTCATGTTTCTTTTATGATGGTTTCTTGACTAACTCCCTCTTCATCCATAGGCTCCATGAACTACACAGTTTTTTTTTATTTCTTATTAGAATCTTTTGTATTATTCTTTATTCAGTGTATTATTTTGTTATATATTAAGTTTTTATCATTGTTATTCCTGATTTTTTCAACCATTCCAAATCCTTTTTATTTCTAAGATATTATTTTTTAAAATATGGACTCTCATACCACTTATGTTGTCACACCCCGACCTGATTTTCTAGGTCGGGGTCCAATGACAACTCTCCACGCTTCCTCCATGCAACTATGGTGGGTACATTCACCAAAATAGTATTAATATGGCAAAGGCTCGTAATAATAAAACCTAATGAATTTCAATGAAAATTTAAAAGATTTACAAAACATGTTATCTACCCAAATAAAATACAAACTTTTCCTCATGAATCAAACAACTGATAAGTAAATAAAAATAACATTTGTGCATGCCTCTCAAGTTTCGTACCTTGCTTGTGCGTGATTGTTTGCTATGGCTGCATAAGTTCCTCCAAGCTCCTATGTACTCCTAAAAAAGGTTTGGGGAGGTGGTGATCTCATAGTTTAGTGAATGTGTTTACCGACATCGAGCCATGACATGGTTTACGACCCGGTCTTTACTCAATCTTTCTCTTTTAATTTGATAAGTTTATCACTTGCATCCCTTACAAATTCTTACTTCCTTTTCTTTGTAAAAGTTTTTAAATTTGTTATATTTGTCTTTGGAGCTCATTTCCCATTTCATAATTCACATATCATTTCACATAAATCATCTATTGAGTTCTCACACATGAGAACTTAAGGTGTGAGTGGTATGTGCGTTATATACTGCACTCCCAAAGTACATCCTAAGATGAATGTCCCTCTCTTAACATAAATCATCCCTTAAGTTCTCACACACGAGAACTTGGGTGTGAGAGGTATTTGCATTATATACCACACTTCAAGGCACATCTTGAGATGATCATCCCCCTCTTATCATTGTTGATGATGCATACCGCATCACAATTTCTCACATAGTGGTCCTTTCCGCCACCATATCCATGTGGCATTATATACCACACTTACAATGCACATCCTACGATGATCGTCCCCTCATATGATATCAATGATGTGTCATCCGATATCCCACATATTTTAATCCACACAACATATTCCAGATCACAAGTATGTTTGGACCCATGCCATACACCTCCCTTTGGGTTTGTGGGAAGCTCTGGAAGTCATGACTCTTCCCTTGTATCCCCACCTCTAGTCTTCCATGTACACCGACATCACCTCTAATATTAGGTCCATCCCAATGCAATACTCGTTCACCTAAATAAATCATACCGCACATATTGATCATTCTTATTCGGGTGCGCGATATGCTATCTAACCAACCCCCTACTCATGTTCTTTAACATGCATCACATTATTGCACATTATTCATCTATTTTATTATCTGGGCTTGGTATGCTATCTCATCGACCCCACTATTCATGTTTTAAACATGTATCATACAACATTAGACATATCATTTCTTTATTTCTCAGGGCTCGATATGCTATCTAATCGACCCCACTACTTATGTTCTTAAAACACCACTCAAGTAGTTATGTTCTTAATTTCATAAAATTAATGGAATTCAGTTCTCTAACCCACCCTTCATTGCTCATTTATTAAGGCTTAGCTTAATTAAAGCACACGAGATCCTAGCTCCAATTTTAATTCAGAAAATCTCAACTTTATAGCCATACTACACTGTCCAGTTCAATTCATAACATTCTTAGAAAATTATCACACGAGCCATAACCCTGGTTTTCCCACATATCATTATAGTGGATTCACATTCTATTGCATGCCCTTTCATGCTCATCATATTCCATTACTTATTTAATTAAGGCCTATCATGCTCTCTACTTTTATTGGTTCAACACAACCTGTAAAGAGCCACGTTCGGTCTAATAGGACTTATCGTCTATAAATCCACTCATCCGAGTATCTAGAACGTTTTTGTTCTGATGTGTTTCTAATGATCTCTAGTCTTGAAGTCTGCTTGTATCACTTGTAGTAGCTACACTAGAATAACCAAATAGTATATAACATGTGAGATTTGGTTCTAAACCATAACTTTGGTACCGTCCCGCAACTTTCCAAAATTATGGTTTTGTTTATCAGACTCTATTGCTCGACTTGCGTGCCCACAAATCCATTTTAACTAAACCATTTTTATGGTTTCATTCCACATATGGGAAGGTATATCCATATTTGGTCATATTAGCCAAAATGGCTAAATTATCCAAGTTTCTTACTTGGATACTTAACCTTTCCAATATTTACATTTTGGTCCTCAAGTAGGACAAAATTATCATTTGAGACTCTCAAAACTTCCCAAGTCTTTCATTTGAATCCTCAAATTTACTTTACACTCATTTGGATTTCTAAGTTCCTAAAGATCACCTATGGATCTCAAAATTTCATTAATTTAGACTTTGGTCCATAAATTGGGCAAAAGTACTATTTTGCCCCTTACTTGCAAAAATCCCATTTTTTTACCCCTTTACATTGAAATAAATTACACATATATTCTCCATAGCTCAAAATGAACTATTTTACCCTACATTGGACATAAATAACTATTTTCCCCATTTTGAGCAAATTACCCTTTTGCCCTTAATTTACCGAAAATTAGGGTTTTGCCCCCAAAGTCCCGAAAATGACTTTCACCATCCCCATTTGTTCCAAAATCACCTCTTAGCCACTTATGCTACTCTTGGGGACTATTTCCACAGGTTTCCCCTTTTTGAAAATCGATCCCTAAAAATCTTCACATTTGCACTTTAGTCCTTAAACTTCAAAAAATCAACCAAACCAAATTTCATTTTCTCTTATCCTTCCCAAATACTTCATTATACTTATAATGGCTTGTAGGTGGAGTAGGGAGTCTTATCCTGACCGAATTTAGTCATTTACTAAAATTGCCTGAAATAGAGCTACAGGAGGGTTGGTAAAAAATATTCACTAGAGAAGGCACCACTAGTTGTTAAATGGTAGTTATTTTGAAGCTAAGACACCAACGACTCGCTCTATGGTGGTAGCCAACCAAGATGTTGCTAGAGTTGGGTGAATTTTGAAGTCAAACAACCATTGTTGAAAGTTCTAAAACAAACCTACCAGAGGAAATCCACTTGTAGCAGCCAAAAGTCCCCTTGTCGGAGGTCGGTAAAGGTATGTAGTTGGTAGAGGAGAGGCAATGGGTTCTTTTGGCACCAATGTTGGTTGGAGGGGTGGCCAGAGGTGGTCAAATTTGTCCACGAAAGAGCGACAATTTTCTATCCCGAATTGAAGTCAGCCAAAACGGCCATCATGTGACATTTTCTAGTCACTAATAGGTCAGGACCCGACCACATAACTCAAGAGAAATCGCTTAATGATATTTTAAAATCAAGATCACTTCATTTGGTGGACGAGTGAGAGAAAATTTTGAGTTTGAATAATCGGGGTGTAAGGAGTGTAATTGGGAATGAATTTTCCAATTTCGGGAGTAAAATTTGATTTGATTGTAGAGAGATATGTCAATTAATTTTGTACGTTGACCGTTATAAAGACATTCAATTCCATCATAAGTTTTGTGGTGTAAGGAGTGTAGCCAGTAATGAATTTTCCAATTTCGGGAGTAAAATTTGATTTGATTGTGAAAAGATGTCAATTAATTTTGTACTTCGACCGTTATAAAGACAGCCAATTCCATCATAAGTTTTGTGGCATGAAATTTGATTGAAAATCGTGTTGATTTGATCGAAATACCCAGGTGGTGTGCTGCAAGTTTCTATGGGAGAAGAGAGAGGTCGCCGGTGGTGCACTCCAAGTTTCTATCAGGAGAAGGGAGAGGTCGTGAGCGATCAGTGAGGCGGGGGAGTTGGTTAGATCCAAAGACCCTACAAAACCTAACTCCGTGCCCTTTTCTGTCCCTCATTTTAAAATTCCTAAATTACCATTTTCCTTTTTCGGGTTTACTCATTAATTTTAACTAGAAGAAATGGATGTTTAACTCAATTGAATCTCTATTCGTGGTTTGTATTCTCATTCCCATTTTTAACCTAAATTTTTCTATTAGATTTGACTCCTAGTCCCATTTTGGGATTTCATTCTCTATTCAAGTTTTCATTACTAATTCGGGATTTAATTCCTGGTTTGAACTTATTTTTCCATCCAAGTAAATTTAAATCTAGGTTTTAGAAATCAGGATGTTACTCATTGATTGTGCAAAATGACCATTTTTCACTTTTTAGACAAAAGTTAACATTTTCCCTTATTTAGAAAAAAAAAATTTTGTTCCTAAACTTTTAAAAATTACATTTTTCAACTCTATCTTTTATAAAATCACCCTTAGATTTCCTTTTGACATTACTTCCACAATTTTCTCACTTTTTGTAAACTATTCTTAAACTTTTCAAAATTTGTATTTGTGTCCCCAAAATTTGAAAATCACTTTAACTAACTTCAAATTTTATAAATTTACCTCAAATAGTTTCATTTATCTTGTAAGGGCTCGTGTGAGTAGTTGAAGATCTTACCCTCAATCAATTTTTTTTTCGAATTTGGTTATTTTCTTAAAATGACTAAATCCAAGATAAGTATAGGAGAAATGAAAACAATGTCGAGATGAGTTATTCTATGGTGGTGGTTGATCAGGGGCCACTAGAGTTGGCCGAATTTTGGTCTGAAAACATACGCAATTGAAAGTTATAGAACATACCTATTCTCGGAAATTGGCTCGGATGGTCGAAAATCGCCTTGCCGAAGGTCGAACAAAACTTGTGGGAGGTAGAGTAGATGTAGAAAATTATTTTGGCACTAATGTTGACAAGAAAAGTGACCGTAAACGATAGAATTCAACCCCAAAATGTCGCTTATGTCGCGTGGTTTTACTTTCTCGAAAACTGAGTTAGAAAAATGATACTTATAGTAGTTTTTGGCTACTTTCGGGGCTTAAAGATAAAACTAAAGAAAATTATGTTAGTGAAATTTTGATACAAGTATTATCTAATTTAGTGGTCGAATGAGTGAGAATAGGGTTGCAAATGTAAAAGTTTTTTATTTTATTTTAGGAGAGAAATTCAATTTAATGTATTGAGATAATTCAATTAATTTTGTATATAAATTAATATATAAGTTATTAACTTAATAATAGTTTTTATTACTTGAAATTTGACAAAAAAATTAAATAAATTTGACCTATGAAATAACATATTATCAAATTAAGAATTAGTATACGGATAAAACTCACTCGTGTGAAAAAGGGCTTCTTGACATGAGGGTCAGGTCAAATGATCTAAATTTGTTTACTTGCCTAATGGATTATTTTAATAACATTTTTTTAATTTTACATAAATTCTATAATTAACTTTTTTAATCATTTTTTAGTGTTTTCGATAATTAATATTATGAATATGGTGCTTAGATAATTTGCAGTTATCTGAGTTTAATCAATTAAATCAACATTTAAGAGCAATTTATGTTTGGTAAAATCGTGTGACAAGTACACAATGGATGTCAACACTGTTTTATGTATTTGCTCCATGATTACCGAGAAACTTATTTTTTTTAATATAGATTTCAAATAATATACAACCTACATATTCCATTAAAAGTTCAAAGACATTTTTTTACTTAAAAGATCTTAAGAGACTCTAAGGTTCATTCCTTTCCCAAAATGGTCATTAAATACCGCAACGTACATAATCCAATTCACAGCAGCATACTTGAATGAATTATTCCACCAAAGCACTTCATTCTTCATACTATACAGTTACTCCTAGATGAACCACCCGAGGATGATCAGTATGGCAAGCAACAGCCTTTTCAGATGTCGAGACACTCATCTTCATCGTCCATCCTATCACTACTGCTGTCCCAGTCCAAATCAAAAGAATTTGCAGATTTCATTAGCTCTGTTAGTCCAGTTAGGTCTTCCAAGTAAGTTGGATGATTAATGGCCTGGAGAACAAATTCCATTCCTCTGTTCCTATACTCTGATACCACCTGCATTCCATGTACTGTTCGTGAGAATTTCAAATAAAAGATCGCATAGTGAATAGTGATTCAGCAGCAATACTCACAGTTCCAGAACAAGCAGTGCAGCTCTTTGAGCAATAGCCCGTGAGGGTGATCTGGGAAAACTGTGGGAAGGAACCTCGGATTTGATGGGGCAAAATGCCAAGCGGTCGCTCACTGTGTGCATTTAAACCAGTATTTGCATGCTCTGCTTCAGCATACACCCTGTTCACATTTGATAAAAAGTTAAGATAATTGCTCAAATGCAAAAATAATAGCAGCTTCAAAAACCCAAGGGTGTTAGCATTTTTTCCAATGGAAAGGAGCCACCTACATATGTAATAATGAACCATGTATTTTCCCAGTAAAAATGAACCATTTGAACCAGGAAAGGCCCATTATCAGGCCATTTGTTTCTCTTTTTCTTTAACAGGTTTTCTCAGCTTAAATTTACTGATATTTTCAAGTGACATATGGTATTTATCACATAGGAAAAGGAAGCAGTTAAAACCTTGTCCAATGAGTAAACCTGCTACATGTCTAGCTGATTGGTTGTGTTCAAAGTAAATACATGTGCAAGGAAAAATCTAACTGAATTGGATTACCGATCAGGATGATGTAGAATTCCCACTAAGAGTTCAACTGCAAGCGCCGAAGCAATAGGAGCCAGACCTGGCCGAGTAACTGTGCATTGCTGGTCAAGGGTGCGGTTAGCAGTGGACTGCACAGAAAGAAGTACTCAATTGATTGTCTTAAAATCCAAATGAAGGTAGAGAAAGATGAAAAGAATAATTAGACCTAGAGATAAAATTGATCATATTTATACTGATTTGGAATATTAAATTACATCAATTGGTGCAACAACATCATTGCAGAAGTAACAGCCCAGTCTTTGTCTTCCATTACTCTCTGAAAGTGACAAGTTGCTCAAGCTGTTGGATAAGCCAAAGGGACCTGACCCATGGCGCATGACCAAGAAGCTATCGAATCCTAGGGCAGCTGTTATGGTAATCTGCAAGACCAAAAAGAAAAAGGAAAAATATACAGTGAAATTTTGTTGGTCTTATAGCTTAAAGATTGAGAACTAAAGCACTTTGTAAAGAGAGAAATGAGCAGGATGAAAGAGATGCTGTGTATAACCTTGTCAGAAGTGGCACAGAAAATAGTAGGAAGCCAACGGCTCTCCCTCGTGTCTGTCAACAAGAAGACAACATCATGCGAATTGACAAGATCATGAAGGTGCCTGCAATCATTTATGACACTTTCTTCTTCTTGGCTTGAAATTGGATGGCCAGGCATAGGTATAGACATCACCACACCTTCAGCTTCCTAAGAAGAAACCAGGGGGAATAACCAGAAAAGGTTCAGAAGATTATGAATTTCCAGAATGTAAACAAGAAAAGATGAAGACATGTGACTCACTACAGCAGGGAAAATCAGGTTCAGGCTCTTAACAGCAGCTACAGCCTTATATTCACCACCATTTAAGCAGTCCTCCAGAGTATATAGTGACTGTCTCAATGGGTTAGACATAGCCACCCTGCCATTGTCAACTAGTGTAATTTTCCTCACTCCCCAAGCCTGCAAAAGTTAACTGTTTTATTAAAACAGACATTGCTAGACAAGGATACACAAACATAGCTTTGTATGGATACTGATCTTGGAAGATGGGAAATTCAGGGGCAACTAGTAATCCTGGGAGACTTCAAGCATTTTTAGATAAGCTAGGGTAATAATTTTTCTTTTGTTGGAAAATTGTTCTACAGCTGGACACAACAAAAATGGTCCAGTTGGTTTGACACAAATCAGTTGCCTCCAAGGTCAGACTCTTGGCCCTGAATTAAAATGCACAATGACTAGCTGTCACTAGACTAAATTGATCTCTTCATGCATAGAGTATGGGTTTGGCTCCTAGTGGTGCATATTTAAAAGTAGACAAAACCCAAGTACTCTTGATAATTATAAATTATCAATGTCATTAAATCTACTTAACTCCCTTGATGAGTAAATTCCAGTTATAACCTTGTTGCTTAGATCTCCAGTCAAAACACTGGTGAATACTGCAAAATCACCTGAACATATTTCCTCGTCAAACACTTACCATGAGCATGCGTGCAACCTGGCACCCAAGAGTACCAGCTCCAAGCAGAAGACACTTGGTGGAAAATAGAATGTCCAAATCAAGAGATGGCAGGGCCCGCCACCTCATCAATTTCAAGTTCAAGTCTGCAGCAGATACTGCCAACCTGCAAATATAATCACGAAGCAATGAAATTCTACCCGTATGGAGCAATATTCACTAACTTGGTAAAATAAAGGAAACTAATGGCATGATTCCAGCCAATTTTAGCAAGAAGACAAACCTAAACCGTGGTTCTAAAACTTATTTGAAACCAAGCCATGTATGAGAAAATAGGAATCCAGTTCAAGTTCATTTGCCCCGTATTTTTCTGAACCAGATACCCTTTGAAACTATTATAGTTGTTGTATTTACCTCCTTGGGTCCATTGTTTTTGCTAGACTGATACATCGGGCTCCTTTCTTCCCCTTAATTGATTCCCATCCCACAGTAGCGGGTATGAATCCATGGTCCTTCCAAGCTATTATAATAGACAAACATTTTGATATCATGGGTGAAATAGAAGAACGCGCTCAATGAATCTGTTAAATAAGCTTTGCCATGCTTTTTGGCCAACAATTTCTATTTATCCTGATTGAACTAAAATAATATTATGAAGGCTTAGGTGGGGAACATATAGCATGTTGGACCTATCAAGACAAATATAAGCACATTAAAAACGAATATAGTAGAAGATTACTTCAAAGGATCTTTATAATTAAGCTAAAATCTCAAATAAAGATAATAAAGGCCAAAATTTTCCACTTCAGCTCAAATCGAGGGCTAGGTAATTAATTGACACATCAATCTCTCATTGGGTTGCACATCATTAATTAATGGTGGAGCCCTTAATCTGAGCTCTTAGAAAAGTTTTGGTCACTATTTGAGTTGCAAAAAAAAAACATTTTGACCCTTATTTGAGCTTTTAGCCTTATAATTGCTTCCATACAAGAATGGATATACTCATAAATATTATTGTTATTTAGATCCATAAAAAGCTACACAAGAAAGAGGGAAAAAAAGGAGATAGTAAGCAAGTGGTTACCAAATTTATGGCCACCTACCTTCTGGGACGGTGATTACAGCTTCACCTACAAGGCACAGCCCAAGATCTGCAAATCCTCTGTTCTCGCGGTAGCACAAAAACCGGATGTTGTTGATTTTCCAGTGGACTGCAATTAGACAAAGGAAGTTGCGGAGAGGCCATCCAGGATTATTGGGAAGATGACAAGGGTCATAAAAACCAAACAATAACTGCGCCAAAGAAATTCTTTTATTGAAACATTATTCAATAAACATGGCTACAAAATATCAGGAAAATATAATGAATGTCAATTGTTTTAAACAGACCTGTTGACAATCATCTTGGCACAAGTCCCAATCTTTCAAAAGCCTTACACTGACTGAAGAATCTGATTTGACATAAACCAAAAAGAATGGTACATCTGCAATACATTCAAGTAGATAAAGATTTCAAATTCCAATAAGACAAATCAGATAATCAAATATAACAAACTTTTGCATTGTCATAGAAAAAGCTATCTGGTTCTCAAGTTTCTCCTGCAAAAATGCTTCCACAATTCCTCATTTATCTTTAGATATTGAGACAAGTTTTTCCTTATTTCATCAGATGATGCATCTGCAAAGTGAATAATATATTTGCTTTTGGGATAATGTGGAGAAGGGGATACATTCTACCCTAAATTTGTATTCTTCACGGAAAGAAGAATGGTAAGACAGACAATTTTTAGAACTAAAAGGAATGTAACTTTTTTCCTACAATGAGCCCAGAAGGAAATTATGCAAGCAAGGAGCGAAATACACCTGCTGTTACTGTAGATTTTCGCCAATCATTACAAGCAGCAGACAAGGACTCTGCCTAACAATGTAGAATAAATAAGTTAAAATGAATAGGGAAAAATTTCATAAATGCAATTCTTCAATCACAAAAAAGCACCTCCTTCGAGCTGAAATACTGTGAAGCAGGCTGTATATAGTTTAAAGTTGCAGCAGGTTCAAGAACCAGAGCAGGGAAGGCAAACCAATAATGGAAGCTCCACTTCTTTAGATCGGCATAAGAGATAAGAAAAAACCGAGATAGTAGGGTACTATCCTCAACAGCTTTTCCAGAATGAATGTCATCCCATATCTAATCATCATCTCAAAAGGGAAAAAGGGAAGTGTCAAGTAAACTGAAGTTACTTCCAGTTCTTCAACAAATAAAGCTAAAGAACTACTCCTTTATTCTACCAAGTAAATACTTCCATTGTCCTCCTGTTAGAGAATATACTGGAAAAAATAAGGTAAGCTTTGTCATAGTATAATATGAGCTCTTAGATCAAAGAAAGAAAAGATACATTTTTTAAGTTAAAAACCTTAATCATTTTCCGATAGGAGCAACCACTAAATTATACATGTTTAGCCTTCTAAAAATGGACTGAAATTCCCAAGCATTTATACAATGAAATTTATGATCTGTCTTAAATAATCCAGGATAAAAGCAACAAAACTGCACACTAGTGCAAATTCACGTCATTTAAGCATATTAAATCAGCCGCAGGTCGTCATACAAGGATTATAAATTAGAAGGAGAATTCAAGGGCGAGTAAGCCATTCAAGCATTCCATATCAACACAGATCCTCTTTAAAAAAGAGGATAAATTAGAAGGTAAAATGAATGAAAAATAAATTAAAAAAAAGTGAAAGGTGGAGTGGAAAAGATAGTATAAATTGGATTTAGAGAAAAGTGATCACAATCATTCTATCTGAAATCTAGGAGCCAGAAACTATGTGATATCTCTTTCATTCACGGCTTCCTATCAAACCAACAATCACATTGGTGTGATTAATCTTAAAAAATGTAGAATGGATACCTTCTTGGATTCTGCCTTTAGCAAGGCCTCCTTATCAAGGCCGCGATATGCTTCTAATGTATTAGTATTGTAAAGCATTCCAGGAACAGGGCATCTATTCCTATTCCCGTGACTAGTGGTAGAGGATGAGCTCTCTTCAGAGGGCAGAGACTCCGAAATAAGGGTTAGATGATTTGAAACTTGATAGTGCGAGCATGGTGCAAAGAAACCTGCAGCAAAAGTTCACCAAATTTCACAATGCACGATTACAATCCCTACCAAAAACTAACCCTCCAAGTGGTTTTCCAATCAACGAGATTGATATCATTGAGCATAACAAACATACATGTACATATATTATTTCAGTTGTCTGACAGTAAACATAGCAACAGAAACATATGGCATTTTTTCTGCCAAAAAATGGAAGAAAAGATGAAGCTGACCACTTAAAAACAATGAAAAAAGATGACCAACCAGAGACTGGAATTGGAGAATCATCTATGCCCAGTTCATTGAGTTTGAGGGAAGACAGACGATGCCAGAAACCCTCGTCCACGGCGCTCTGAAACGGTGCAAATTGGAGTATTGGTCTCTTGTTCTCCTCCATGGATCTCTCACGTCCCCTTCTCTTTTATTTTTTTTGCCCAACACTCTCGTCCCCTCCTTCACTGAGCTGATTGTTGACAATATTGAGGCATAATAGATCTCTCCGGGCCTCGTCTTTACCGTGGTTCAGGGATCAAAGATCGGATATTTCTTCAATCAGGCGGCTTAATGTCCAGTCCTTATGGTTCCTTGTTCTCCACGAAGCGACAGAGAGGCAGAATCTTAAGAAGAGTTAACCACCAAAGACCGCAAGTGACCCAATTTCAGAGTAGAAGAGGGATCATGAGGAGGATACTTTTGCTTGTTTATCTCTCCGTCTGTTTGAGTTTGGACTTTATTTAGGATTATTTCAATGCGACAGAAATATTTCCTTTTTATTTTCTATATTTTTAACATTATAAGCAAAATTACTTATGTTCCTTCCCATCTTCAAATTTATATTTCATATTTTATAACTAGTGCTATACAATTAACCAAAGTAATAATTTAAAATGGTGGTAATTTGAGCCGCCCATTTTAGCATGTTAACTCAGTTCTCCCTTTTAAAATTGTGATTATTTCGGAATTAATGGAATAATATCCTTTAAAATTGTGATTAATTAACTATATTTGAATTAAGTGATTTAAAATTATTTAAAGCTGTACACAAATATTCTCTTTATTAAATGGGTTTGAAGGATTTGAAAATTATTATTTTATCCTAAAAATTATAAATAGGTATAATTAATAATATTTAATTTAAATATTTTTATAATATTATATTTTATTTATTTAATAAAATTATTACTTTAAATTCTTTTATAAAAATAATTAATATTAGTGGAGTATATAATTTTTTTATTTTACATTTATAAGTGGATTTATAGAAATTTAAAATATAAGAATAAAAAATGTTGAAATATATATTTTATATGTTATTTATTTATATATTTATATTATTATATATATTAATTAAATAAAATAATATCATAATAATATATTATAATATTTTAACATTTTTTCTAAATATTAGTAATATTATTAATACATGAAAACTTAAATTGAGTTAATGAGCTTGTATGGAATAAAGAGAACGAATAGATTATAAACTTTTGTTGAGTAAATTAGTTAATTGAGTTTAAGTACTAATAAAATGAATATTAAAAAAATAATAACTAACTTATTAACATAAAAAATAATAGTTGATCTCGATTTATTTGGTGTAAACATAAAAAATAAAATTTTTTGTAAGTTAGATAGTTAATATGTTAACGTCCCACATTTTAGGGGAGGTGGAAACTTGTAAATTAAGTTTGTGTATAATATATATAATTTAAATAAGTTCTTTTATTATATTATTAATACTATTATATTCGATTTTTATACTAAAATGTGTGATAATACATTATTTTTTAGAACTACAACAAATAAGATTGCAATCTAGAAAAATAGAATATTCATTAACAGAAACGACAATCATCAATATTCTCGACTCATTCTCGACTCTTTCAACATTAGAGAAGTAATGAAGAGTTATAGGGGAGTAGTGCTAAATGATAAGACCAACATAAATAGTTACTTAAAGGTAGCGAATTATACGTTTGTCAATAATACAATAAATATCAATATGTTGATTTATAAATTGATATACCTGATGCACGAAATAGAAAAGATCGGAACGAATGATAATGAGTTACTGAAGTGAACCCATAATATGACGATATAGAATGAGATCCAAAAAAGATGTCCTAGCCTTGATAGAGAGGTGTGATCTAGGAGTAATAGGTGTCGATACAGACTTACAAGTATCTATGACAATTTTAGATAATAAATCTTAAATGTACTTAGATTATGTGAAATAAATACCTTTAAGATGATTGTAGACTTCAATACTAAGGAAATGATGGAGAGATCTCAGATCTTTGATGGAGAATTCCCGTTGTATAGAATGTAGAATGAAGTTGAGAGTAACATTAGGAGATCTAATAATAATGATATCATCAAAATAGATGAGTAAAAACATAATAAATTTAGATGTACGATAGATGAAAAGAGTGTTATCCACAATAGAACCATGAAATACTAATTGAGTGAGAAAAGAGCTAAGGCACATAAACTAAGCGTAGGACGCCTGCTTGAGACCATAAAGTGATTTACAAAGTAGGCAAATATAATGAGGGAAAATAAAGTTAACGAAACCTGTTAATTATTGCATGTAAAATTATTCAGCAAGATAGCCATGAATAAATACATTTATTGAGAATATGATCCAAAATTGGATAAAATAAAAAAGTGTTATGTGTTTATAAGGTTAAAAATGTTGCACTACTTACAAGTTATGATTTTTAAGTAGACATGTGCTCGACCCCTTATAGTTTCACAATACCTTCTCTCACATGGTATTAGAGCTAGTGGGCTCGCACTCATACTCGACCCGAGACTAGAAACCCGACTCATGGTTGACTCGAGTATGGAGGAAAAATACCCAACTTGTGGTGAGGGTGGGTGTTGAGAATATGATACCACATTTTGGATAAAATAGAGAAATGTTGTGAGTTTATAAGGTTGAAAAGGTTCCACTAGTTACAAGCCATGATTTTTTAGTAGAAATGAGCTGACCTCTTATCATTCCACAATGCTATCTCTCACAATATTATTGACATCCAACTAGCGAATCAAGCCCATGTTGCTAGATGAATCATTTGACAATGAGATGAACCTTGTATCGAGCAATAGAACCATCAGAATTTTCTTTTATTTATAGACTTGCTTACAACCAACAATGGGTTGACTAGGCGGTGCATACATCAAATCTCATGTGTAATTGTGAAGAAGGGAAGAGAATTCTTCTTGCATAGCATGCATCTAACGGGCATGACGACAAGCTTGTGCGTAAGTGCGAGGTTCTTGTAGAGTGGCAATAAATACAGAAGGGTTAATAGTAAAACACCGCGGGGGCAGAGAGCCATTTTGTGAGCAAGTGACCATACGAGGAGTATCCACAATAGGGTCTTAGCCGGTAGGAGAGATAGTTAGGGAATGAGGGTCAACATATGTAGTGGGAGAAGAGTGAGGTGACATACCCAGGTCTAAAACTTGAGTCGGGACAGGATGGGGGATGGGGTGGGGAACATCATAGCGCTTCACGGAAGTAGAGGGAGGTGTACTGTCTGTTGGGACGGGAAATACTACTTCGTTAAAAAGAATAGTGTGATAGGTGAAGATGCGATTAGTACGAGAATCTAAAATGCAGTACCCGAAATAATTAGAAGGATAGCCAATAAAAATACAAGTAGCAGATTGGGGTTGAAGTTTGTGAGGCAAGCATGTACGAAGGTAGGGAAAACAAAGACACTCAAATACACACAGATTTATAATCAGGAGGGGTATGATAAAGTACCTCATAGGGAGAATGAAACCCGAGGGACTGAGTAGGAAGTCGGTTAATTAGATAGACAAACGTATCAAAGGTAAAATCCCAAAATTTTGATGGAGCATGAAAATAAATTTAGAGAGTGAGTCTCATGTCCACAATATGACGATTTTTACGCTCAATTAATCAATTTTGTTGGGGGCGTGTGTGGGCATGAGAGGCAGTGCCTGATGTCGACTAGCTGAAGTTAAGACTAAAAGGAGGTAAAATTAATTCATTGGTACCATCTGACTGAAGAAATTTAATTTTGCAATCAAGCAAATTTTCAACTTACAAATGAAAGGCTTGAAAAATAGATAGAATATATGAACATCTTTTTATGACAAAGAATTATGAAAACTTACTATAGTTATCAAAAAAATGAACATAGTAAAGATGACATGTGTGGGATGTAACAGGAGTGGGTCCCCATATGTCGGTATGAATTAGCTCAAGAGAACGAGTGCTGACATGGTGAGTTAAAGGGAAAGAATGCTTAGAGATTTTGCCATAAGAACATGAATCACATAATGATAAAGGCGAGATGACTTTCATTGATAAATGTTTAGAAAGTATACGACTAACCATAGGAAAAATGGGATGTCCTAAACGTTGATGCCATAATAAAGTTGGTTCAGTATGACTTATACAAGCAACTGGAGATAAGATAGAGGGATTAGGACTGGTACGAATATAGTACAATCCTCCCTTGTGACTTCTATGTAACAGCTCTTGATGAGAAATAACATCTTTGATAAGGAAGTCAGTAGGTTGAAATTTAAAATAGCAAGCATTATATTTAGTAAATTGGGAGACAGAGAGTAAATTAAGGGAAATTTGAGTAAAATAGTAGATATTATTGAGATAAAAGCCACAAGTAGAAGATCTAAGACAAGTAGATCCGAAGTATAAAATGGGTAAACTTGTCCCGTCTCCAATTAGCATATGCTTATGAAGTGACTCATTCTCCTGAATAGACATGTGAGATAAATTATTAGTGACATGAGTGGTCGCTCATGAATCAATATACTAGTCAAGATAATCTAGACTATCTTCATTGTCATAAGTAGAGAGAACTTGAGAAGTCGGAGAAAGAACTTGAGGAGTTGAAGAGAGAGCCTTGAATTCATAGGAAGAACAATGATGAGCTAAATGTTCATTTTTGTCACAAAGTTGACAAGGCTCCAAAGGCCGAGAAGTGAGATGATTAAAACTTGTATTATCTGAATTAAAGTATTGACGCGACCTCGATCCGTAATTTCTTAGGGGTAGATTTAGATTGATGATGAGAGTGAGGCCCAAGCCCATTTGAAGTCATCTACCCATATGCATGTGAGTTGTCATTTATGTCCATTCTTCGATTAGGGTCGAGAGAAGTTCCATGATGAGATGAGTAAGAGTGAGCAAAGTGTCGATGGTGCACAGTGACATCAGTAGAGAGAAGGTTAGAGAGAGGAACGATAGTCTTGGAGCCATATTTTTTAACACAATGACTCATATTGGCTTGTTTTATTTGTAGGTTAAGCCTATAAATATTGACATAATAATTTTTTATGTCATTCTATTTTTTTTTACCCAAACCAATAAGCTTATTAATCAATTATGGTCAAAATAATCCTTTGTCAAGAGACCTCTCATCTCCATTCTTAAATATCCAAATCAATATAATGAGTAAGATAATAAAGTACAATAGTAAAATTATTATTTAAATGATGTTTGTATTTGTACACAATAGTTTGCTAGTCTATTTACTAAGTTTTTCCGAACTTTGTGAGTTTGATTTGTCGGTAGATAAAAATCCTCAATATGTGTGTAAAGTCATTGACATACCCACTTCTTATGGGCATAAACTAAGAATTTCCCTTCTTGATCCTTACTATTACTCCAACTTTTATTGATCCAATTAAGAATTCTCATTCTTGGTTCTTCACTATCACTCCAACTTTTATTGATCCATTAATGGGTTAAAAATCTATCACATTTTACATTTATCATACCTTGAGGTGGTTATTTCCATTTTGTCCATATAGTAAGTTTTGGCATTTTTGTTTGCATTAGTTCTTCATACTTAATGCCCTAAGCTCCTTTAATGTGTTTAACAACTGGTCTTATGACTTTTATCACTTTGTCTCCCAATAGAAGCATATATTAGAAATTTTATGGGTTTCTCTTATTTCAGATTGTCCAACATGTTGTTAAGATCATTCTTGCAAAATTCTCTATACCCGATTATCCTTGTGCTTCTCCTTCAACCCATTCTCAACCTATTAGTACATATACTATCAATATGTATACCATGAATTCAAACCAAAATATATGTTCTATAGTTTTTTACTCACTACAAAAAGAGAAATAATAAGACTAATACTGTGAAACTCGTTATCTCGGATCAAGGAAAACCAGGAAAGAACCGGTCAATTTAATGAAAAAATTAAACCACTTAATGAACTGAGAAGGATAAAGAAGGGTTAAAATGGGGAATTAGAAAATTTCAAGTGACCAAAAAGTCATAAAAATCATGGTGAAGAACCATGAAGTAAATTGGATGGGAAAACCAGACCGATTTAGGGTGAACCGGATTAAACCGATTTGAACTATACATGAATTGACCTCTAAATTCAGTTTTCTTAGTGGCTTAAAATGATCAAATTGGGAAATTGAGGCTACCATTTGATAGAAAATGAATTTATAAATTTTTAGATTTGTGAAAACTGGTCAAATTGGGCCTCATTCTACCGATTTTCGCCATTGTACCCGTTCGGACGAGACTGGCCCGATCCAGAACAGTGTCATCCTCGTCCTTTGGATGATAACACTATTCATTGATTCAAAAACTTTCCATTTTTGGTGAGAGGAATATTCCTCCGATCCGGGCATTTTCAGGCAAGGATAAGCTCGACCCAAATGGAAACTGGTTGGGTAGAGGGTCTCTAAGCTCTCTATATAAAGAGCTTCCCTTCATTCATCCTCCACACACCTCAAATCATCCTCCTCTCCAAAGTGATCCATTTTCTGATGAAGCTCAAACCAGAGCTTGACTTGGGCACTTTTCTCACCCTCAGAAGACAAGGTCGGGTCCTATAAACTCCGATGGATGTCAGCTACCTGACAGCAACCTTCCTTCGACTATAGGATCGCTGGTGAAGTGCCAGCGGAATCAAACAATGAAGTAGCTCCGACGGTTCGAAGCTGCCCTATAAAACCCATCCCTTAAAGACAAGGAAACTAGGGAAAGAACCGGTCAACCCGGGGTGACAAAACCGAACCGGTTCACGAACCCTAACCATTAGAGAAAGGGAAAAATGAGAAATTTACAAATTTTGAGTGATCCAAAGAGTCATAATAGTCATGGAAAAGGACTTTAGGATGAATTGGAAGTGAAAACTAGACCGATTTAGGTGAACCGACCTAAACCGGTTTGAACCACTATTGAACCAGTTTCTAAATTCATTTTTTTAGGTAGCATAAAATATTCAAATTGGAGAATTGAAGCCACCATTAGATAGAGAATAAATTTAGAAATTTTTAATTTTGAAAAACTCGGTTAAATTGGGCCTGAACCGACTGGTTTAAGCATTGAACTTGGTTTGGACCAGTTTGATCCAGTTAAGAATAGTGCCATCTTCTTCCTTTAAATGACAACACAGTTCACTCACCGGAAAAATGAGCAGAGTTGGTGAAGATGAAAAGTGTTCGTTCAGGGCTTTTCATGCCATGAATGATCGCCATAAAGGCGCCAATTAGATGGCTAAGGAGTCCTCGAGCTTCTTATATAAAGAGCTCCTCCTCATTCAACCTCCTCACAACTGAAAACTCATATCTCTCTCTACTGCTCCAATTTCTGGTGAAGCTCAAACCAAAGCTCCCATTTGGGCATTTTTCTGAGCCAAAAAAGGCGAGGTTGGGTTCCTTAGACTCGGGGAGAAGTCAGCTACCCGACGATGGTCACCATTCGATCCGAGGATCGTCGGAAAAGCGCAGTCGTAATTAAACAATGAAGCAGCTTCAACGGATCGAAGCTGCCCTATTTCGGTTGAGCTAAAATCAACCAAATTGAGCCCTTCTTAGGCCAAACCAAGCTCTCCCAACATTTCCCCAGCCCTCATACGACTAAATTAGAGTTGAAAGGTAAGCCAATTTGGCTTCGCTCTGTAAATTCCGATCAGTGTAAGAGAGAGAAATGACAAAACTTTAATGACCAAATTCTCACTCAATTCAATATAAATTGTTGTAATTCTTGATATTAGAAGAAACCTCAAGATGAGAGCTACCTACCCCGATTGAAATCTCAGACCACCGACGGTAAGCTTTCGAAGCTTTCTCTCTCTAAGTTCACTTTTCTAAGCTTAATTTAGACCCAAATGACCCGATTCAAAGCTCCATTGAATTGTATGGAAGCGTAGGAATTGATCCATATCTTCAATTATAGAAAATTAAATAAGACAAATTAATGATATTGTAACCAGCTTTATTTTCTCCATTATAACTTATATATTTTCATTTGCTATCATTTGTATTAAATATTATCTCTATTAATTAACAACTAAAACTTCTAATTTTATTAATATTATTCTTCTCATATGTTCACTTTTATATTCCTTTATTCACATAATCTACTTCAATCACATCTCCTACCATACTATCTATTTTTTAGCATTACTTTCCAACATTTAATTTCAAGGTAGCTCGTAAATCTCTAGTCATATTGGCATAATTAATATATTTAACTCTATAAGTTACATTTCTTTCTACCATTATATAAGAAAAATATTATGTCTTTGAATAGGTTAAGAGTTATCTTCTAATATTCCTTTTACATCCTTTTTGCCCTTAAACTCAATGGAATATGTATTAGGAAATACTACTATGTTTTTAACTTTCTAAATATCACTCTAATCTTACTTCAATACTCTTGTTAGGCCTAAGGGTGGCGCGTGTGTGACCAACCGAATAGACTTGAAACCTAAATTATATTTTTAACTAGGTTATCGAAATATTATTAGAATTGATAATCTATCAACAAAATTATAATTTATTTTGTTATTTATTTAAAATGTAAATAGTATAAATTAAATAGGTATTTTTGATAGTAAATTTAAAAATCCTAACTGCCAAAAATTTGATTTTTAAAATTTTTGAATCAAATAATTTTTAAAATATATTATTCATATTTTTAATATGTAATAAAATTGATTTCAACTAAATTGGCAAAGTAATTTTATTACACTTTGCTAAATAATAATAAAGGGATGACAAATCTTGAATGAATATGGACAAGAGGAAATAAAATAGTAATTGCATGAATCTGTCCAATCTCTCTCTGGATGGCACAAGTTGCAAATGCATAACAAAGGACATATTCACAAAATTATTAATTCATTGTTAAGTTAAAAATAAAGATATGTCGATAAGAAAAAAAAACCATATGCAATAAGAACAAAGAGAGGAGATTAGAGAGTGGGTCATCAAACTCACAGACCACAGCATATAAAAGTATTATCATTCAAAAACCATATAAATAAAGAGTTGTACCACAATAATCCCACAAGTTTACTCATGCATATCTCTATCTCTTAGAAGCTTGCATTAAAGAACTTGTCAAAAGCTAAAAAAAACATTACTTGGTTTCTCTACTTTTAGAACTTGCCACAAGTATAGATTACAACTTAATGTTCACACTACTCTGAGCCAACCAGAGTATATGCAGTCATAAGGAATTTTACAAGGATGTAGTAAATGTCCAAATAATATACCAGATTATTGATACGAAATCATTGACATATTACACTTTTGTACATGAGCTAATAACCTCACAAAGTAGATGGAGTACACTGTACCTTCTGCATCTAGAAGAAGCTTCAGCATACATGGTTAAACTCCACGATAAAGCATTATGCACGCAAACCCACCAGAGTATTCACTGGATCTTCAGGTAAGGAACTTCTGTCGTCTTCTACTTTTACTGCTTATGGGGAATTTATGGATTGTCCAAGAACTCTCAAGATATATAGAAATGGCTACAGTGGAGAAACGTGCGTAGTACCCCTCCTCCGTTCTGATTATTGTCACTTCCAAGAAGACTAGCATGAGGACTCGAGCAATGGGACCTTCCGCCTTTTCCTCTGCTGTGCCGCTTTTGCGGGGAATTCAGAAGCCTTATCAAGCGCGATGCCCAAAGACCTGTAAATCAAACTCGAGAGAACTCCGTGATCATTTTCTGACTCATCCCCACAGCTCTTGAATAAGAACACAATCTTCAACCAGTCATCAAGGGTGGAAATCTCAGCCTTCATGAGCTTTACTGTGTGAAGTGTACCAATAGCCTGCTTGAGATCAGCAAATATATCAGGTCGGTATTTGCAGCAGAGCGTTGCCCTGAAGGAAACAGTGGCATGCTCGTAAACTTCCTCACATGGTTCAACGTTCAATTCCTCTGAATCCATTGGAACAAGAAGGCCTCTGACAGATTCAGTAGTGGCCTTCTTCAGCTCCTTCACTTGATTTATCACCTCTGCCAGCAAGGTTGCTTTGTCCATCTATAGTGTAAAGAAAACAAAACCCTAGTCAAACTCGGGTTGTCATTCTGAAAATATTTCATGCAGAATACTTCCAACAACTGTTACCTCTATAAATGTCTATTCACTTAGGCATGTTATTATGCAAATTCATTCACCAAATATTAATCTAGTTTCACTGCCATGTAGCAGTGTATGACCAAACCAAGACCTAAGTCCCCACTGAGTTCAAAAAAATCAATGACTAAGTTAAAAGAATATGCAAGCAGTTAAGCTTAAACAAGGTAGCAGAAGAGTTAAAATAGTCTCATAAAAAACATTATCCCACCAGAAGGAGCTAACAATTGATGAAGGAAAAAACCTTTATGATAGGTCCATGATGCAAGTGTTGGAGAGTCAGAAACTGAACGCAATTATTGGCATAAGATAATCGAATAGCTGGCCAAACACCAAGTTGAAAATCACTATCAAATAATCAGACACCATTCCATGGAGTTCTTCCTCTTAATATAATTAAAGTGTGAGGTCACTTGGCAGCAGTTTGCAAATAAAAAATTGCTTTGACTTTGTTGATAAGAAAGTTTCCCATCTTATCATAAAGTAGAAAAGGACATAAAAGAATAAACTAACAGATGGAAACAATTTCAAGCCAGTTTTCTTTTTCAATTGATGAAAGAATTCTAACCTCATAACCAAGAGAAATATTCGTATACAGAAACCAAAAGCTGCTGAAATCATTCTACAAGTAAATTGAAAAGTCGAACAGATTGGTTGATATGAATTGACTTTTTTTTAGTCTTCACTTGTAAAAAGATACATGAGGAGCAAGATGGAAAAGAAAAAAAGGAAACTCAGATCAAAATATTGCGGAGCATATTTGAGGATTTCTTCATGCTACCTTTCAATCAAGGCACACAAGAAGTAATATTAACTGGCTAATTTACCAATTGCTAGGTAAGAATCACATTGGACTGGAAGATGCATACAGAACATATTACCTCCAACATCCATTCTTTCAGCTAGTAGATAAGGTGTAAAGAGTGACCTTGTCAGTGCAGGGGACAAGGTCCCGAAGAGTGGTAAGATGGGCATTGATCCTCTGCCTCCTCCTCCTCTCAGCCTCCTTATGGTTCTTCAGAGCCAACATGACCTTGGCCTCAGAGACATTCTTCTTCACCACTCCAGCTGGAGCCGGCACAAGCTCTCTCTTCTGATCATCCAATACGAGTGATTGACATTTCTTATGCGACCCACCTCGCGAAATCTCATTTCTTCTGCTCATATGTCTTGGAAATGGACTCACTGGGTCGGAGCAACCCGACGCATATGAACCATTTGATTCACAAGCATTCACATCCATCAAAAGAAGCAAACCAGTAAAATAAATGGGTCCTTAACTAAATAAAGCAAAGCAGTGCCAAGGCTAATGCTGAAAAGTCACATCAGCCGGGGACGCTCACCTCGTTCTCATGTTTAAATTCAATCTAAAAGAGGTATAATCTGATGCCTATACTGGATTATACCAATCAAGATTAAACACAACAATAGAAGAAATTAAGGCATACACCCAGGTTGATGGATCTCCTTAGTTTTATTTCATCTACAGTATCGGATGGAAATTGTTTCCTAAGACCCGTTCGAACGATACAATTCACCAATTTTCAATCAAAGCCCTTCAAAGGTACAAAAGAGTTTTGAAGAATCAAACTTCGAGACGATCGGTGAACCTTCGCTCGAATGCTAATAGTAGGGAAGACTGCAAATTCTACTGTAAATGGGTGAACGGATCACTAATCCAATATGAGGCTCTAGAAAGTATCAGATGAAATGGGCTCTATCTTTCACCTCACCGGCCAGGTGGACGGGTGGTGGGAGCGAACCAGAAGGAGAGCTTATGGAGAGGGAAAGTCTGGTGATTGGTTGCAGGAATGATGAGGATGTTGCAAGAGAAGACCACTGATACACCTTCCATCTAGAGAAGAGAGAAAAACAGAAAACAGAGAAAAGGGCTTCCTTGGGAGGATTTGTTTGTATGCAAGAGGGCACAATATCACTGAGAAAACACCCACATTTTCTTCCTTATTGTCTTGAAAAGCATCATCTTTATGCTTTATGGGCTGTCGAGATGTATGCTCGTGAAGTTTATCGGGAGCAACAACCGTGTCTGTGGGTTTTGGGGGGAGGGAGAGATGTTGGCAGGTTCTTCCCTCTCTGTCTAAAGCTCTCTGCTTGATGAAGATCTGAGCTTACTCTGGTTTTGGGGATTCCGATGAATATTCAAGATACAAACAAAGACCTTCTTAGAGAGAGAGGTGTTCGATTTGACTGTGGGGCTTGGGAAAGGGGTTCTTGGACCAATCTAAACGTATTGCTATATGGGTTGAGGCATGGCGTCTTCGTCCATATGAAGAGCGTTTTTTATATGGGAGTAGATGAAAGAATAGGTTATGAATTAATTATTTTATATCAATTAGTTTCTTTGGAAATTTTGTACATTAATCAAATTGTATTTAGGCAAAAAAAATCAAATCATTATGTATATTAAATAGATTTTTGTACATTAAATATGGTTATTTATATATCAATTTTTCTACATTAAATAAGTTCATATATTTATCAATATTGGGATATATGTATATTAAATATATTAAAAACAATACATCAAATAATTCTCCAACTCAATTAATCATTAACTCTAATTAAATGTATTATTAATATGATTATTTTTATAATATTATCACTTATATCTATAATATTATTTATCCATTTTTAAACAAATTTACATAGTTTTAAATTAATATATATCATTTCCAATTAGAAATATGTGAACCACGTACAAAATGAATAAGATCTTATAAATTAAGCATACATGCTCTTGTTTATGTGGTCCCTCTCTTCTAAAAGTGAGTATTTGAAAAAGTCACACCATACCACATGTCCAAGGATCCTTTCTTCCAGTCTTGCATGTGACACTTTATGGAAATTTGTGTTTTGACTTACCATAAGTAATTCCACCATAATAGAAGGTAAAACATATATATTAGAAAATTTATAATTAAATTTTAAATAAAAAATATAATACCAATTTTTAAATATTTATCACCTGAATTACTATTTAATTTTCACATTTTTTATTTGATGAATAATTTCATATCGATTTTACAATTTTGTTAGTATTTAGTTTTATACTTATATTGTTTTCATTTTCTTTAAATATTTAGAGAGAGTGAATTAGTAACACTATAATTTATGAAAATAAAACTAAACCCAATTAAACTAAAAATTAATTTTGAACCTAAAATACAAACCCAATTTGAGAATTAAAAATTAAATAATATTATAAATTAATTTATCAAGTAAGAAATCGAAATTTATAAACTTTTGGGAAGTCGATTACTACCCAAAATAAATACGAGTTAAATTATCGAAATAAAAAAGAAGGAAATGTAATTTTAACATAAATAAAATAATATTTTAGGTAGATCAACACACATGTATCCATTCACCCAATCCTCTATGCATGAATAAAAAATGATGATTGTGACTCCATCTCCTCCACCTATTTTCTTTTTAAATATTATCGATTGAAAATACATAAAATCAACTTAATTTTTTTTTATCAAATTTTATGCAACAAATATCATTATTGAGTTAATAATCCTATTACCAGCCTCACGTTAAGATTAATTGAATTATATTCTACACATCATATCAAATTTCTCTTTTAAAATTGAAAAAATTATTTTGTGATAAACCTTTCACCACTATATGATCGATCTCCAAATTTTTTCTCACCCGACCATCAAATAAGTCAATTATTATCTCAAAAGGATGCTAATTGACCACTCTTGGGTTTTATAGGGGGTACTCACTTGAAATTAGTTGAAAACCACCATATAAGTAATTTTTTTAACTATATTTCTAAGATAGAAAAACTGAGCAACGCCAAGCCACCCTCTGTTGGCAATGATGCCAAAAGGGTCCCATACCTCTACTTCACCTCCCACACAAGTTTTTACCCTAACTTCGATAAGCTACTTTTTCTCCGCCTTGAACCATTTTTGGGTGATTGCTCTTTTCGGCTAACTGTGATAACACCAAATCAAATGCAAATTTTGTATAGCTCCAATGACCCCCTTGACCTGAGACCACCAAAAAATAGACCAGTGATACCTTGACTTCATTTACCATCCACTCTAACTGATTATGGTACCATCTTCGGTGAGTATTTTTGACAATAACTTTTTATAGCACAATTTCAGCCACTTATGGGAAAATGGTCAGAGCAAATTTGGTCGGAGTAAGATTCCAAACTTCTCACACGAGCACTTAGGAGATTAATGAAAATATTTAGGAAGGATTTGTAAATTTTAAAGTTAGTTGAAATGATTTTCAAAGTTCAAAGAATAAAGTGTAAATTTTGAAAAGTTTGGGGCCAATTTTAAAAAAATGAGAAATTTTGTGGAAATAGTTTACAAGAGGAGCCTAAGGGATTAGAAGGTAATTTTTGAAAAAAATGGATATGTCATGTGATTTTCAAAAATGTAGAGGCCAAATGGTATTTTTTTGACAAATTAGAGATAAAATGATAATTTTTTTTATATATAAAGACAAATGGTCATTTTGATAAATAAGGGGTATAATAGTCATTTTTGCAAGTAAGTCGCATGAATAATAATTTTTACATAAAAAATATAAATTGATCATTTTTATATAATGCAAAATTTTCAATTTGATAAATAAGGGGTAAAATGATTACTTTTTATAAATAAGGAACATAATATTTAATTTTACAAGTAATGGGAAAAATTAGTAATATTTTGTATAAATAGGGATAAAATGATCATTTTTGTCTAAAAATGGGGACAAAATGATTATTTTGGTAAATGAAGGGTAAAAGTCATTTTTGTATAAAATGTGTCAAAATGGACTTCTTGTCAATAAAGGATAAAGTAATAATCTTTGCATAAAAATGAGAAAAAATGTCACATTTTTCAAATGATGGGTAGAGTGATCATTTTTGCATAAATAGGAAAGAAATAGTTATTTTTGCATAAATAAGAAAATTTTGGTAATTTTTGCAAGTATTATAGTATTAATGTGAGTTTTTTTTGGAAAATAAAGACTTACCGGTCATTTTGATAAATTTTGAGAAAACTTCATAAATTTGATGAGATCAAGCATATTATATTGTCTCTACTAAAAATAGTTATACATATTTCTTTCTATCCTTTTCTTTTCTTTCTTAGTTTACTTTTAAAGCTATTTTAGGATTCCTGCCCCACCATGGATATCTTCCAAGAGCCATTATCTATGGCAGTTCCTTTTTATACCCATTGTTAAGATTTTCTTAGCCATTCTAAGATACCTTTAGGTTATCTTTGGGCGAAACTCTTTCCACAAACGCCAATTCATTTCCTATTTTTAGTATCATTGAAATTCATATCCACATTTTTCTACGGGGTTTGCTGCTGAACCTATCTTTCGTTTACTAGAACAAGTTATACTCCTGATCTAAGCACATAGGATTGTTGGAGGGTACATTAATCGGAACCAACAATAGGATTGTTGCGGCGATAAATTACTCCATCTTTACATAATTAATTGGGTATTGAGGATGTCATGTAATGGCCATCCCCACTAGAAATTTCTTTATTAAGTTAATCCACGTGGTTATTATTAAATACCCAAGAAATATTCACGAGTAATTTACTAGGGCAACGACCCTCTTTCAACATGCCTACTTTTAGCTTTTAGTTTATAAACATTGGGTCCTTGCTTCTCTTTATAAACCATAGGTCTTAGCCCCTTTCATAAACAGTGGATCTTAACCCCTTTCATAACTAGTGGGTCATAGTCCCTTTTATAAATAATGGGTCTTAGCCTCTTTTCATAAGCAATAGGTCTTAGCCCCTTTCATAATTAATGGGTCTTTCCCATTCTCTACAGTCTATTTTCCATCGAAGCTTCGTTTGATGAAACGAATCGTATGAACATGTAGGAACATGTAGGAACTCAATTTCAACTCCAATTTCAATAATTTGAGGTGTTTAATTGGTCAATTTGATGAAACAAATTTAACAGTGTTGAATAGTTGAAATTGGGGGAAAAATTGGAGATTTTTGAAGGACCAAAATATAATTTTCTAAAATTGAGAGTAATTGGTCATGATAATAATATTAGAGGGCCAATTGAGAAATTTTTGAATTTTTAGGACAAAATTTACCATTTTAGGACAAAATTTACCATTTTTCTAAAGAAGGGGCAAAATGGTAATTTTGGGAAAATTGAAGGACCAAATTGAAAATTCGGGAAATTAAACCCCTTTGTGTGAAATCAAATGATTTGAGGTCCTAAGATATATTTTAAAAGTTTCAGGACTCGAATTTAGGAAAAACCAGGTAATAGGGACTTAAAGTTAAAGAAAAATAGCTTTAGGGACATAATTGAAAATATATGTAAAGTTGGGTTTTCTTATTCATTTGGAACGAATGAGGGCTATTAGGCCAAAGAATAATGAACAATTATGTTCATTTCATGTAGGAGAATGAGACATCATGAACGCCATTCGAGGTCCAGCTTACTAAGGATGGAACTCGACTAAGTGGAATTTCACTGTACTATCTGGTGAGTGGGATTATATATCATACCCGGTTGGGGATGATAAGTGCCTCGGTATAAAAACCCACTGTTTAGTGGAATTTTAAATCATCATCACTTAGAGAAAGTGATGTGAAAATTTGTGGAAAAACTACTTACCGGTTGTAAGTAGATCATACCCGGTTGGTATGATAAGACTTCCTCGAAGGAAGTTGAAAACTTGTTCATCAGTTATGAACGTAGATGTCCTTATACCGATCAGTATAATGGACAGTAAAAACCTATTTTTGTCGGAAGTGTTCTCCCCTGACTGTGTGCCAATACTTAAACTATTTGGGAGACCTTCTTAACGGGAGCTCGAATAGCTCTTATAGGCCGGGGGCCTCGGTTTTGGAACTTGAGGGCTAAAATGCCCAGATTTTTGAAAATCTCGTACGGTGGGCCCAAGGCCAGTTGGCACGAGCAGGAGCTCGTAAACGAACATGATATATGTGCCATAAAATCTCAATAAGTGAGTTGTTTGGCCATGGTACCAAGATATGACCGACATGCTCAGTCAACTTGTGGCAGTGCGACATGATAGGTCGACGAACCATTCAAGACAAACAACCGCGGGTTGAGTTGAGAGTCGGGGCTGTTGGACCAGTGGCACTACATATTACATGGCTTGATAAGAAAATATTGTTTATGCATGCACTATGCGTACGAGATCATTAAGACGTCCATGAGGGGTAGTGATGTGTCCTAAGGACCCTGGACGATCCGGTGAGTATAAGGGAAGATCGTCGTTCCAGGTGTCTGTGCGAAATTTGGAGTAGCACCAAGCGCATGAGACCGGGGTGGGGACGGGATGAGGTCTCTATCCTCATATGGACATGAAGAAGAAAATTTTGGGATTGTAGGTTGGATGTCGCATACATCCACTCATTCCCAGGGTAGAAGTGGTCGTGCTTCTATCCTGGTGGTAGGAAAAGTCACTCTGAAGCCACTAGTGGGTTCAGTAGTGATACTGACTTGTGAATATGTGTAACCTTCATGATGAAGGATGTGTGTTGGGTGATAAAACACTGATAACTAAAAAAAAATGGAAAAACCCAAATTTTTAAATGAAGGGATTTTTTAAAAGAAAGGAGTCTGGCACACTCCATATAAATATTTTTTTTATTCAAAAGATTTGAATCCCATTCACTGAGTAGTTGTACTCACTCATCCCTTATCCCCCTTTTAGGAAGTCCCAGAAAGCTGAACCTTAAAAGACTTGCGAAATTAAACTCCTGCAAGACAGGTACGATTAAATTAGATTACTATGCAGTTTTGATTTATGATATTCCTGGAAAAAGGTGCAGGTCTAAAAGAACGCCTTACTCTTTACGGTTTATAATATAAGGGGAAACCCTTTGGTAAATTGGAAGAGTGGTGGGTTGATCACGGGGATCCGACCAAACCGGATCGGGGCGTGACAAATCCGATAGACCCACCGGTGGAAATTAGCTCATGATGGCTGAGTGGTGGTCACTTTGACATGGAGATGTAGAGGGGAGGCAAGTTTGGCACCTATGGCCACTAGAGTGGTGGTCAGATATAGCCGAATTTGGACCCACAAGGCCATCAGTGGCGAGCAAAAATTTTCTCTCAGATCTAAGTTGACAAAAATGACATTCGTGCGACATTTTTTGACCACTAACAAGTT
This sequence comes from Trapa incisa, assembly GCA_030064435.1. Lineage (NCBI taxonomy): Eukaryota > Viridiplantae > Streptophyta > Magnoliopsida > Myrtales > Lythraceae > Trapa > Trapa incisa. The sequence goes on from CM057771.1 coordinate 17,729,193, forward strand.
GAGACCTGACTGCATATCTCAAGAGAAGTCCATAAGTGGTATTTTAATACTAAGATCACCAAATTTGGTGATTGGACGAGAGAGAATTGCTCTTTCAATCATCGAGGGGTCAGTTAGGTTATGATATCGGGTTTTCAGATTTTAAATCCAAAATTCAATCTATTTAGCAAGAGTTAATGCAATTATCTTCATAGGGGGACCGATATCTCAGTTATGTTCTAATCTGTACAATTTGTGGCATGCAATTTGATCAAGCATTGATGTATTGCAGGGATACTTACGATGGTGTGCATCCACAATTTTAGTTAGTGGAAGAGGGCTCCATGGGTGAGTCGAGTTGACCCAATTCAGGTTAAACTAACCCGACTTCCCTTCTTTTCCTTTTTTTGCAAATTAAATTACCATTTCCCCTTTTGGGCAACTTTTGTAGTTTAATCTAAACAACTGGCCTTGTTCGAGCAAAAACTAGCTTTTTTCAAAGAACTCGGTTTTCGTGCTCGATAATCTGTTTGGATCCCTATTCTCGATATCAGGTTTCCTTTCCCATTTCCAACATTGGTTTACGATTCAATTTGACTTTCCAAATCTCAACTCAGTTTCCATTCCCAATTTGGGGTTCCATTCTCAATTTAGGTTTTTATCCTAGGTTTGGGGTCCCATTCCCGATTTCAGCATTAATTCTTGGTCCAACCAACTTGAGTCCGAGTTTTAGAAATTCTGGTATTGCAACTTCTCGTCTCCTTTTTAGGAGTTTTATCATCAAAACTAAATTATTTCCCGAGGAGGATGATTTCCTTTCATAGCCCACTTGACTCTTTCCATTTCCTCTATTTCACATGACCAATCCTACCATTGTGTATTCTTATTGTCTTACATTCACATTCTCATACCGACATCCTTTTGGTCTAATTTTCTTATTAGAATCTACCTCATTATTTATCTTAGGCTTGAAGTAACCCTTTTTCCAATATGTTCATCGAGAATATCTTGTCATTCCCTATAATACTCCTTCTAGAATCATTATCATTAGAGGTTCTTACCATTCATCCTAGATTGCAAATGATAACTCTCAACTACACGTATACTCCCTTATTTATGAAATCCTAATCTCCATGGATATCTTTGGTTAACATCAATATCTTAGATTTTTGCATAAACTTGCAAACTTACCCACATAAGTAATATTTTATACTTAACCATTATGGGTGTTTCCCCCCTTTCTTTATCTTATTCATCATGAGTGCACATCTCAATATTTTTCCAAGTCAAGTCATAATACTTGTTCCAAAACTGTCTGATGAAATCATGTGCTGAGGTATAATTCTCTCAACCATGTCCGATTGTATGAGTCCACACAGTCGAACTAGCGCTAAGATGTTTACTCCTTCCACGCATCTTATCTACTTGTGTTAGCCTTACACCACATGAATAAAATAGTGACAAATTGTCTTTCCCAATGCTTTCTCTTTTACCATCTTAATTATTTTCATTTTTTGCACCTCTCATATTTCTCCATAGGGTACAATCCATCTCATGGATTTTTAATGACTCGCAATATGTCCCAAGGTTGAGAATATTGACCTTGTCCTCCCCCTTTTGGCATAACTATCTCCTCATGGTTTAGTAACCCAAGTTCTCTTTTGGAGTCCATTTCATCTTCTAATGGCTTTATAATACTTAAGTACTTTTCCTCATAACGTTCCAATTACAGTGGTACATTCATTAACACAAAAGGGTGATTCTCTTGCTACTTTCCTTGACTCTAAAGTCTTACACGCCATGTGGTCTCTCTCAAACATTGTCTCACTAGCATCCTTATCTACCTGTTTCCCATATAGAGACCCTTATCATTACTTCTTGATGCTCATCTTTAAATGGAATCGTTCAATCCACCAACCACTCAATGATGACTAATTTTCATACGGACAATTAGAAATTTTGAGGTATACTTCTGGTACCTCTCTCCATATCATGCCCTATCTATCTATGTGAGGTTTCCTCTCATTTCTCATCCCATAACTTGTGTACCTTAATTTCATTGGTATTGACCAATTTCCAGGATGATACCCAACACCCTCTCTCAATCTTGGACTATAACAAAGGTAGGTTAACATAGTCCTAGCATTTCGCATTTGTACAATGACTTGGTCACCTAAGGTAATATGAGGGTTATCTACTTTTTCTTTCCATACTTGGACATGCTTTCTACATTCTCAAGGACCTAAGCCTCCAACCCTCAGATTTCCTTGGTTCATTCACTTAGACACAATGATTTCCCATTATCCAAGGTGGTTTAGTTATCGCTCCTTAGCTCGTCCCGTCGTTGAAACCAAGATCCTCCTTTGAGTGGTGTTTTGTAACACCAAAAAACATGAACTGGGATCGAACCCCGAGTGTAGTAGAAAAGCTGAGATGGATACTGATGAACTAATAAGGAAATCAATCTAGATGGAGAATTCGTACAAAACCCCAAACTTGGAAAGGGAAGTACACTCAAATAACCCTAAGCAAACCTTGTCCGATCATGTATAAAAGATAGAGAGAAGCTCAAATATAAACCAAACCAAAAAGAGGTATTTAGGGAATTAAGTGAAAAGACCCCTGATTTTTAAAGGGGGTTAAACAAATCTAAAAGTAGCAATTCTTGAGCCCAATCAACTTGGAATGGGATATAGTATTTTTAGAAAAATAATTGGGCCAAGAATTGGTCAAATCGAAGGTGGACCAACCAAAGGAAGGCTAAAACCGTTTGAACCGACTCATATCACTAAAACACCCAATTTTTAGAATGAGAAAATTAAATTCAAAGATGGTTGTTCATGAGCTCAAATCATGGAAAATTAAATGAATAATTTTAAAATTTTTAGTTTGGGCTAAAACCGGCAGAATTGGAGGTGAACTAGCCAAGGAAATACTGCAATTGATCAAACCAACTGAGAAATTTATTGGAAATTGGTTCGCTATAGTGCGGACCAGTCAGCATGCCACATCAGGTGCACACACGCATGTCATCTTATAACACCAGGAATCTCAAACTAGAAACCAAGTTGAACTAAACTTGTAACTAAGGCTTAACCGAGAAGGAACACTAGACTATGAATTTAAAATCGATCCGATTTTAAAATATTGTTCGAAACCGAGGCATAGGATAATGACCACAACCATGAAAATATACCTGCAGAACATTCTAGAATTTGAAATCAAGGATCGAGAAAAAACCTGAGGAATAATTAGTTCATATTAGGCTTGAACTGACTCAGGTCACAAACCCCCCAATTTTTAGAAGGGGCTGAAAAGTTGTAATTTGATGATTCTTGAATCCATTTAATAGAAAATTGAATAAAAATTTTAGAAAATTTTATTGCCAATAATTGTCTAAATTAGGGCAAAGACAACCAGGAAATGACTAAAGCAACCAAAAAATTCACTAAAAACCAGTTCGGAACAATGCCAAACTGTTGAACTAGACGAAGGGTCTGAACACGCGCCACATGCGTGGGTGTGTGGTTCTCCACATGCTCATCCCCTTTGTCTGACTACATGCCTCAAATTCGAATTTTGACCAGGAAATTCCCCAACCGAATTCCAAAACCCACCACTTGGTAATTAATTTATTTTGAGAGCCACATGCTTTGGAATCGCGAAAGGAAGCTATGGTCATGTAGCCAACTAAGTTTAGAATTTGACCATATAAAACTTCAATGTCACCTTGTCGATTTAAGATTGAAATTCTCTCTAAAACACTAAGACCTCCATTTTCTAGTGGGCTCACTTATAGAGAACCCCACTTCCTCTCCCGACCACCAAACTTGGAGTTCTAGGTGTACGTGGAAAGCTACGAAAGTCAGTTTTCCAATGCCACCCCTCTCATCCCCCTATATTGGATCTTTCGGCATAAGCAAGATCAAATAGTACTAGACCCTCTTTGACCGGAAGCATAGCATCTACTTGCATGGTCATTTTGGATGGCTCAACAGCTAAGAAGGGCTATGAAAAATTCAGTAGACTCCTCTTGGCCACAGATTTTGAATGTCACTAGATTCATATGATTTGGGTAAGTGGTGAGTATGAATTATTTCTAAGAATGGCTAGTTAGCCATAGTTGTAACAAAGTTTAGTAAAACAAACATTGCAAGTTGCTTAGAGCTTTGTTTGGGGTGCTTCAAGTGGCCACAACCTCTTCTAAGAACCAATTTTTGAACGATATTACCGACCGAGTCACCATCTATCATGCCCCGACCTGGTTTGGTCAGATCCTCGTGATCAACCTGCCTCTCTCCCGGTTTATTAAGGGTTGTCCCTTCTTTTAAACTGTGAGGAGTAAGACATCATTTTAAACCTACACCTTTCCTAGAATAACATAAATAAAAACTACATAAAATTTTAAACTTATCATACCTACCTCACAAGTGTGTTAACTTGTAGTCTTTGAGTAGGTTTTCCTGAAAGGGGTATAAGGGAGGGGGTGAGTTCAATGACTCAGTGAATGGGTCTTTAAAGTATGACTTTCAGAAAATAGTTTGAATTGGAGTGTGCTAGACTCCTTTTTTTTCTTTCAAAACCTTTCATTCTCAAATCTCAGTTTTTCATAGCCATTTCTCATCACAACGGTGTGTTTATCAATCAACACATGCCTTTCATCATGAAGAGAACACACATTCGCAAGCTAGCATGCCCACTATACCTACTTGTGGTGTCAGAGCGACTTTATCGGCAACCTAGATAGAATCACGTCCACTTCTACCTTGAGAATGAGTGGATGTACGCGACATTTGACCCTCAATCTCGTAAATAAAACTCTGTGTCCATTTGAGGATAGAGACCTCATCCTGTTCCCACCTCGGTCTCATGCGCATGAAGCTACGTTGAGATTCCAAGACTATTGGCACGACTAACTGCCCTTATCTCCACATGTCGTCCAGTAGCCCTAGGACGCATCACTACCCCTCTTAGACGTCTTGAAGGTCTCATAACATCAATGCATGCACAAATCAATAATTTTCCATATAAGCCATATAATCTGTGGTGCCACTAGTCCAACGGCCCCGACCCTCAACTCGACCTGCAGCTATTTGTCTCGACTGATCCATAGACCTGTCATGTTGCACTACCACATGTCCATCGAGTAAGTCTGTCCTGTCTTGGTACCATGGCGAAACAATTCATTCATTTAAAGTTTTTATGGCTTAAATTAATGTTTATTTACGAGCTTCTGCTTGTTTCAACTGGCCTAGGGCCCATTGTACGAGATTTTCAAAATCGGGCATATTAGCCCCCAAGTTCCAAAATTGAGGCCTTCGACCTATCTGAGCTATTCAAACTCTCGTCAAGAAGGTCTCCCAAGGGGAGAGTACTTCCAACAAAATAACCTTTCATTCATTCATCACACCAACCGAGCATGAGGACATCTCTGCTTATAACTGATAAGCGGGTTTTCTACTTCATTCTAATAAGTTTCATCATACCGACAGGGTATGTCCTATTTACAGCCGATAATTAGTTTTTTCGTGTAGTTTTCACATCACTCCTTATAGGTGTGATGGTTAAAATACAACTTAGTAGTGGGTTTTTATTTTCGAGGTGCTTATCATCCCCACCGGATATGATATAAAATCCCACTCACCCGATAGTGTAGTGAATTTCCTCTTAATCGACTTGTTGCTTTCACGCGAACTTGTCTTAGCTGGCGTTCCTGATATTTCATGTTCCTACATGATATGAACATCCTTGTTTATTATCCTTTGGCCTAATAGCCTTCATTCATCTTAAATGAATGAAATAACCAAACTTCTCATTTATTTGCAATTAGGTCCCTAAAGTTATTTTTCTTTAACTTTAGGTTCCTAATGCTGGTTTTCCCCCAAATTGAGTCCTGAAACTCTAAAATTCACCTTAGGACTTCAATTTATTCAAAATCACAAATGGGGTTCAAGTTTTCCAAATTTCCAATTTGGTCCCCAACTTTTCAAAAATTACCATTTTGCCCCTACTTTACAAAAATGGTAAGTTTAACCCCGAAAATTTCATAATTTAGTCAATTGGTCCTCCAACATCTTTATCATTCCCAATTGGCCCTCAATTTTATGAAACTGCATTTTAGTCCCTCGAATTTTTGAAATTCCCAAAATTTCCCCAATTTCCCCCCAATTTCAACTTTTGAACACAGTTTTTATTTGATTTCATCAAATGAGTTTAATTATTGAAATTGAAGTTAGATTGAAGTTCCTACACCTTCATGCGATTTAATTGCACTTTGAATCGCACAATTTGATGCCGAAGTGAGCTCAAACAGAGCTTCGCTGAAAAACTAGACTTAGAGAGTGAAAGCTTCAAAATCTTACTGTTGGGGGCGCGGTGGTCCAAGCTTTCAATCTGGGCAAATAGCTCTTGTCCTGAGGTTACTCCTAGGATTAAGAATTGCATCAATTGATGCCAAATTGAGTGAGAATTTAGTTATTGAAAATCTACAAGTTCTCTCTCTAGCATCGATTGAAATTTATAGAGGGGAGCCAAAATGGCTTACATTTTCACTCTAATTCGGCTATAGGAGGGATGTGAAGGTGTTGGGAGAGCTTAGTTTGGACTAAGAAGGATTGAATTGGCTGATTTCAACTTGGTCGAAATAGGGCAAGTCACGTCCTAACCTAGTTTGGTCGAATCTCTATGAGCAACCCGCCACTCTCTCGGTTTATTAAGGGTTTTCCCCTTCTTTAAATCGTGAGGAGTAAGGCATCCTTTAATCCTGTACCTTTCTTGGAATACCATAAATCAAAACTGTATAAAATTTTAAACTTTTACCTATATGTCTTGCACATGTAGTTATTTGGGATCTTTGGGTAGGTTTTCCTTGAGCTACTTGAAAAGGGATATAAGGGAGGGGATGAATACAACAACTCAGTGAATAGGTTTTCAAAATCTAACTTTTAGGAAAATGTTTGATTCTTAGTGTGCCAGACTCCTTATTTTCTTTTAAAAAAACCTTTCATTCTTAATTTTGTTTTTTTATAACCATTTCTTATTACCACGGTGTGTCATCACCCAATCACGCATCCTTCATCATGAAGGTAAAACACACAATCGCAGGCTAACCCGTCCACTGAGCCCACTTATGGCATCAGAACGACTTTACTGGCCACCTAGATAGAAGCATGACCACTTCTACCTTGAGAATGAGTGGATGTTCACGACATCCGACCTTCAATCCCATAACAAATCTTCGTGTCCATATGAGGACAGAGACATCATCCTATCCCCACCTCGGTCTCATATGCTTGAAACTACTCCAAGCTTCACAAGACTTCTGGTATGACTAACTGCCCTTATATCCACCAGGTCGTCCAGAGCCCTAGGATGCATCACTACCCCTCTTAGGCATCTTGAAGGTCCCGTAATATAGTGCATGCACAATCAACATTTTTTTACATAATGCCATATAATCTATGGTGCCACTGGTCCAATGGCCCCGACCCTCAACTTGACTTGCAGCTGTTTGTCTTGACTAGTCTGAACACCAGTCATGTTGCACTATCGCTAGTTGACTGAGTATGTTGGTCATGTCTTAGTACCTTGGCCAAACAACTCATTTGCTTAAGTTTCCATGGCATATTAATCATGTTTGTTTATGAGCTTCTGCTCGTGCCAACTGTCCTAGGGCCCACTGTTTGAGATTTTAAAAAATCGGGCATATTAGCCCCCAAGTTCCAAAATTGAGGCCTCCAGCTTATATGAGCTATTCGAGCTCAGTTAGGGGAGAACATTTTTGACAAAATAAACTTTTCAACTGTCCATCATACCAATTGGGTATGAGAACATATTTGCTTATAACCGACAAGTGGGTTTTCCACTTCCTTCTAGGAAGTTTCATTATACCAACCTGGTATGATCTACTCACAACCGATAAGTATTTTTTTCGGGTGATTTCCACATCACTTTTCTCAGATGTGATGATTAAAATACCAGTTAGCAGTGGGTTTTCATTTTCGAGGTGCTTATCATCCCAACCAGGTATGATATTAAATATCTCACTCACCCGTTAATGCAACAAATTCCTCTCGACCGGTTCTTTGTATTCACGCGAGCTTGTACTTGCTGGCGTTCCTGGTACTTCATGTTCCTTTACGATATGAACATCATTGTTCATTATCACTCGGCCTAATAGCCTTCATTCATTCCAATAAATGAGAAAACCAAACTTTTCATTTATTTGCAATTAGGTCCCTAAAGTTATTTTTCTTTAACTTTAATTCCCTAATGCTGGTTTTTTTCTCAAATTGAGTCCTAAAACCTCTAAAATTCACCTTGGGACCTCAATTTATTCAATTTCACAAAAATGGGTTCAATTTCCCAAATTTCCAATTTGGTCTCCCAACTTTTCCAAAAATTACCATTTTGCCCAATTGGTCCTCCAACATCTTTATCATGCCCAATTGGTCCTCAATTTTATGAAATTGCACTTTATCCCTCAAAATTTTGAAATTCTCAAATTTCCCCCAATTTCAACCTTATAACTCAGCCAAATTTGATTTCATCAAATTGACCGATCAAATGAGTTTAATTGTTGAAATAGAAGTTAGATTGGAGTTCCTACACCTTCATACGATTCAATTGCACTTTAAATCGCACAATTTGGTGTTAGAATGAGCTCAAATAGAGCTTCACCGAAAAACTAGACATAAAGAGAGAAAGCTTACTGTCGGGGGAGCAGCGGTCTGAGCTTTCAATCTAGGCAGATAGCTCTCGTCCAAAGGTTTCTCCTATGATCAATAATTGCATCAATTGATGCCGAATCGAGTGAGCATTTTATCATTGAAGTTCTGTCGGTTCTCTCTTTAGCACAAGTCAAAAATTATAAATGGAAGCCAAATTCTATTACCTTTTAGCTCTAATTCAGCTACAGGAGGACTGTGGAGGTGTTGGGAGGGCTTGGTTTGGCCTGAGAAGGGCTCAAATTGGCTGATTTTAGCTCGACCGAAATAGGGCAGCTTCGATCCACCAGAGCTGCTTCACTGTTCGATCATGCCAGTGCTTCTTCGATGACCCTTAGAGCAAATGGAGACTACAGGCATGTTGCTGACTTCTCCTTGGTTCTAAAGAACCCGACCACACCTTCTTTAGCTTAGAAAAGACCCTATATTGGAGCTCTAGTTCGAGCTTCACCGAAAATTGGAGCAGTTGAGAGAGAATGGAGTTTTTAGGTGTGGAGAAGATGAATGAGGAGGAGCTCTTTATATAGGAAGCTCGGGGACTTCTTGGCCGTCTGATTGGCACCTTAATGGCGATCATTCGTTGCCTGAAACTCCCTGGATAGAGACTATTCAGCTTCATTGGCGCTGTGCGATTTTCCGACGAGTGAACAGTGCTATCATCTGAAGGAAGAAGATTACACTATTCTGAACCGGGTTCAATGCTTAAATCAGTCGGTTCAACCCTAATTCAACCGAATTTTTCAAATTTAAAAATTTCTAAATTCATTTTCTATCCAATGGTGGCCTTAAATCTCAAATTTAAATTTTATAAGCCACCTAGAAAAATGAATTTAGCATTCGGTTCAATAGTGGTTCAAACTAATCCAAACTGATTCAATTCGGTTCGGATCTGGTTCACCTGAACTGGTTTGGTTTTTCTCTCCAATTCATCCTTAAGTCCTTTTTCATGACTTTTGGGACTCTTCGGATCACTCGGGACACATAAATTTACCGGTTTGCCCTCTCTCTGTCAGTTCTGGTTTGTAGACCGACTTGGTTTTCAAATTGAGAATGACCAATTCTTTTCCCAGTTTTCTTATTATCAAAGGATGGGGTTTACAGGGCAACTTTGGTTCGTCAGAGCTACTTCACTGTTCTATCACACCGGCGTTGGCATGTAATTGACTTCTCCCCAAATCCAAAGAACCCGACCACGCATTCTTTAGCTCAGAAAAATGCCCAAGTCGAAGCTCTGGTTTGAGCTTCACCAGAAAATGGAGTAGTCGGGAACTTCTTAGTCGTCCGGTTGGTGCCTTAATGGCAGTCATTTATATAGGAACTAGTTTGGTTTTAATCTCCAATAAAGTCCTTTTTCATTACTTTTGTGACTCTTTATGTCACCCGGGATCCATAAATTTCCCACTTTGCACTTTCTCTATCGGTTCCAGTTCATAAACAGAGACCACAATATCCTATGGGATGGTTAGAGGGACCTCATATATCCGTTTGGGAATTTTTTGGGATTATTTTGTTAGGGAGTAAAGGTTGGGGAATAAAATGTAAATGTGAATAAGTTGGAGGACCAATTTGAGGATAAATTTTATTTGGGGTCTTTTTAAGGGTCTAAATGAAGCTTTAGGAATATTTGGAAAGACTAGTAAAGTTTAAAAACTAGGATGATATGTTTGGAATGTTTAAGGACCTAAAATTAACAAAAGAGAAAGTTTAGGGACTAAAGTGCAAATAAGTAAGTTTTTCACTAAAAAGTGATTTTTGGAACATTTAAGGACCTAAATTAAATTGCCCTTATTGCCCCCATATCGTCCAACAACCCTTGGGATCCATCACTACTCCCTAGGGTGTCTTGATGGTCTCGTACCATAAGTGCATGCACAAATAAGAGTTATCAATATATAGCCATTATCTTTGGTGCCAATGGTCCAACGACCCCGACGCTCAACCCGACCTGCAGCTATTTGTCTAGGCCGGTCCGTCGACCTAGCCCTGACACAATGCCACCAATTCATTAAACACTATCGATCCTAACTTGGTACCGTGGTGAAATCATACAACCAATTTCATTAAAAAATTTTATGGCTCTTTCTTAATCAAGTTTATTTACAAGCTTGTGCTCGTTCCCACTGGCCTTGGGCCCATTGCATGTGTTTTTCTAAAACTAGGCATTTAGCCCCATGAGTTCAAAAACTGAGGCCCCTGGCCTATCTGAGTTGTTCTAGCTCCTGTCAAGAGGTCTTCCAAATATTTTAAACATTGTCACATAGTCAGGGGAGAAAACTTCTTACAAAAATTCATTTTCATCTTATCACACCAATCGGGTGTGATGATATCTCCGCTTATAACCGATAGGCAGGTTTCTCATTTCCTCAAGAAAACCCATCATACCAACCGGGTATGGTTATCTCTACTTACAACCAGTAAGTGGGTTTTATCCGTTAAAGATAGTGCTAATCATGCCAACCGGGTATGAAGTTAGATAATCCCATTAACGGTCTCTCATGTCCCTACATGATTTGTGCATCCTTATCAATTAAGGTTTGGCATGACAACCATTTTTTTCTCATGTATGAGTGACTAGGCTCAAAATTATTACTTTACTGCACTTAGGTCCCTAAAGTTCATTTTCCTTAACTTTATGTCCGTAATGCTAACTTTTTCCCAAATTGAGTCCCAAGGCTTCCAAAATTCACTTTGGGTCCTCAATTTACTCAAAATTGTGTAAGGGGCTCAATTTTTTCAAATTTCTAATTTGGTCTCCAATTTTTCAAAAACTACAATTTTGCCCCTACTTTCCAAAAATGGCAATTTGGCCCCAAATGTTCCAAAAATTGATCAATTGGTCCCCCAACATCTTTCTCATTGCCAATTGGCCTTCAGTTTTGAGAAATTGCATGAAGGTCCCTCAATTTTTTGAAATCTTTGAATTTCCCCCAAAGTTTCCCCCATTTTCTCCTCTTCAAACTGACCAAATTTGATTTCTTCAAATTGGCCATTCAATACGAGTTAATTGCTCCAATTGATGGTATGGATCAGTTCCTACACTTCCATATGATTCAATTGAGCTTTGAATTACATGATTTGGATCTAAAATGAGCTCAAACGAAGCTTCGTAGGAAAACTGTTTGTAGAGAGAGAAAGCTTCGAAAGCTTATCGTCGAAGGTGCATTGGTCCGAGCTCTTGATCTAGGGAGGTCGCTCTCATCCTGAGGTTCTTTCTAGGATAAAAAATTTCTACAATTGACGTCCAAATGAGGTGAATTTGGTTAGTGAAATTTGACACTTTCTCTCTCTAACACCAATCTATAATGATGGAGGAGAGTCGAATTGACTTACCTTTCAGCTCTGTTGAGGTCGTGTGAGGGCCATGGAGGTGTCGAGAAGGCATGGTTTGGTCGGACCAGGGCTGAATTTGGCCGAATTCAGCTCGGCCAAAATAGGACAGCTTCTGTCTATTGGAGCTGCTTCACTGTTTGATTCCACCGGCGCTTCTCCGGCGGTCCTCGGGTTGAAAGGAGATTGTTGTCAGGTAGCTGACTTCCCCTGGACTCTATAGGACCCAACCTTGCCTTCTGAGGTTAAGAAAACTACCCAAGTCAGAGCTCTAGTTTGAGCTTCACTGAAAAATGGAGCAATTGAGTGAGAATGACGATTTGAGGTATATGAAGGATGAATGGAGAGGAGCTCTTTATATAGGGAGCTCGGAGACCCTCTACACGACCACTTTACATTTTGGTTAAGCTTATCCTTGCCTGAAAATGGCCTGATCGAAGCAATTACACCTTCATCAGAGAATTAAGTTTCCTGCATTTATGAATAGTGTTGTCATCCTGAGGAAGAAGACGACACTATTTCCAACCGAATTGATTCGGTCCGACCGGGTTTAATGGCAAAAATTAGTCGGTTTTGGCCCTCTTCGACTAGTTTTCTCAAATCTAAAATTTTATAAATTCATCTAAGTTCATTTCCTATCAAATGGTAGCTTCAATTTCCTAATTTGATCAATTTAAGCCACCACGAAAAATGAGTTTAGAATCTGGTTCATGTATGGTTCAATCCAGTTCAAGTTTGGTTCACCTTGAACCGGTCTAGTTTTCTCTTCCCATTTGTTCCAAGGTTTTTTTCCATGATTTTTATGACTCTTTGAGTCACTTGGGATTTGCCCATTTCCCATTTTACCCTTTCTTTACTAGTTTGGGTTCATTAACCGACTCAGTTTTCTCTTTTGAATTGACCGCTTCCTTTCCCAGTTTTCTTATCTTTAAAGGACGGGGTTTACATGTCGAGGTAATGTCGACGCTCGAGAGAATTGAATGGGTGGATAAGGGAAGATTAAAATTGTTACTTCCATATTTCCAAGGGACACCCAATTGATGTACAAGTGGTCTCAATGTTACACCGCTATGATGAGAAGCGACGAGATTGAGTTGCTTGAGTAAGAGGCATGTACATAGCAGCACGAATTGGTGTTATGGACATGGATGCTAAGTCATCCCAAATGAGAGATGAACCCGAGCAGTATCAGTTGTGGAGAGTACATGTGACCAACACACTCTCATCTTACACAAACGGAGTTATGGCATGACTTTCAAGCATGGGTTGGGTCATGAGTTGCTAATATGTGCTATTGTAATATCAAAGGGATTGACTCTTTCAAAGGGATTTACTTAGTTGAAGGTACTCACTATTGTAATATCAAAGGGATTGGTGAGTTTTCATGGGACCACTAATTGGGAATCGAACTAGGATGTGACACATTTTCTCCACCCAAACTTCCAACCTGGATCAGGATAAAATCCTAGAAATAACCCGACTATCATGTGATTTTCTTCACTGTGCTTCTCCCAAGAAAAGTAAATGAAAAGGATGGTTTATGGAGTCCCATATAGTTGTCTATGGACATGGCTGACTAGACAACTAAGTCTCTGACCGACCAACTTAAAGGTCGACCTTCCTCTCAATAGAGGATAACTGTAATTCTCTCTAAAAGATAGACACCTCTAGTTTCTAGTGAACTTCGAACTATGCATTCCCGTTTTCACTTTTGACGACCAAGCTTAGTGATCTAGGTGTCCTTAGAACCATGCAAGAGTTAGCTTTCAAACCACACCCCTCTCGACCACCGATGCTCCCTCTCTTAGAGGCAAACCAATAGAACAGTAACCTTGCTCCATCGACCAGAAATAGAGCAAGAGCTTTTGTGGCCCACCTTGACTTGTATCACTTTTCCTTTTTGCATCAAGACACAACCTAATCCTTATCCAGATGCATTACTATACACTATATACTCTCCGATGGTTGGATCTAGTAAGGCTAGTACCAAAGCTGACATTAATCTAGACTTTAATTCTTGAAAAGAAGCCTTGCACTACCCATTCCATTTATACTATGCTCCTTTCCTCGTTAGACAGGTCAATGGTGCAACTATTTTGGATAAATCTTCCACGAACTTACGATAGTACCTTGCTAAACCTCGGAAGCAATGAATTTCGGTTGGATTAATAGAGGCTTTCCAATTTGATATTACTTCTATCATAGTTGCAATGAATTTCGGTTGGATTAATAGAGGCTTTCCAATTTGATATTACTTCTATCATAGTTGGGTCCACTTTAACTCCCTCCTTAGAGACAATATGTCCTAAAAATTCCACTTCTTGAAGCAAAAATTCACACTTGGAAAACTTTGCACATAGTTCATTTTCCTTTAGTACTCTCAATGTGGTATCAAAATGGTCTTCATGTTCCTCTTTAGTTCGTGGGTATATAAGTATATATTCGATAAATACTATCACGAATTTATCCAAGTAAGGTTGGAACACTCGATTCATTAGGTCCATAAATGTTGTGGGAGCATTGGTTAGTCCAAATGCATTACTTTAAAATCATAATGCCCATATCTTGATCAAAAGGTTGTTGTTTGAATATCCTCCTCTTTAATCTTTAGTTGATTATACCCGGATCGCAAATCTATTTTCGAAAAGTAGGCGGCTCCTTTAAGTTGATAAAATAAATTATCGGTCCTTGGTAGGGGATACTTGTTGTTGAAGGTCACTCGATTCAGCTTTCGATAATCTATACACAATCTTATGCTTCCATCCTTTTTCTTCACAAACAACACCGATGCGTCCCACAAGGATTATCTAGGTTATATAAAACCCTTTTCCAATAATTCATCCAATTGCTCTTTTAACTCACTCAATTATACTGAAGCCATCCCATAAGGGGCTTGTTAGATGGGATGGGTCCTTAGAATAATTTCTATAGAAAATTCTAATTGACGATATGGGGTTAACCCAGGTAATTCCTTTGGAAAAACTCTAGGGTAATATCTCACTATTGGAATTTTTTTAAGCTTCTTCCTCTCAAGAGTCTTGTTGTTAATTGTCACGCACCAACTCGGTTTGGTTGGATCCCCGTGATCAACCTGCCACTCTCCCGGATTATTAAAGGGTTTCCCCTTATCGTAAATCGTAAAGACCTGGAGTAGCATAATCAAAACTGTATGAAATTTAAAATTTTACATACCTATCTTACAGGCATCTTAGTTGACGGTCTTTAAGGGGAGGCTTTCCAGGATTTCCTGAAAGGGATATAAGGGAGGGGGTGAGTACGACTACTCAGTGAATGGGTTTTTAAAAGCTTTTGACTTTTAAGAAAAATATTTATATGGAGTGTGCCAGACTCCTTTATTTTAAAAAATCCCATCATTTAAAAATTTAGATTTTTCCATTATTTCTTAGTTAACACGGTGTGTCATCACCCAATACACATCCTTTATCATGAATGTTACACACATTCGCAAGTCAGTATCACTATTGAACCCGTTAGTGGCTTCAGAGCGACTTTTCCTACCACCCGGATAGAAGTACTACCACTTCTACCCTGGGAATGAGTGGATGTACGTGACATCCTACCCACAATCCCGGAATCACTTCTTCATGTTCGTATGAGGACAGAGACCTCATCATGTCCCCACCCCGGTCTCATGCGCTTCGTGCTACTCCAGATTTCGCACAGACACCTGGAACGACGAATTGCCCTTATAGCCACCAGGTCGTCCAATGCCCTTAGGACGCATCACTACCCCTCATGGGCGTCTTGATGATCCCGTACTCACAGTGCATGCACAAACAATGTTTTCTTATATTGCCATGTAATCTGTGGTGCCACTAGTCCAACGGTACCGACTCTCAACTCAACTCACAACTGTTTGTTTTGACTAGTCCGTCGACCTGTCATGTCGCATTGCCGCTAGTTGACTGAGCATGTCGATCCTATCTTGGTACCATGGCCAAACAATTCACTTATTAAGTTTTACGGCACATATATCATGTTCATTTACGAGCTCCTGCTCGTGCCAACTGGCCTTGGGCCCACTGTACGAGATTTTCAAAATCGGGCATTGAGCCCCCAAGTTCCAAAACTGAGGCCCCCAACCTATTAGAGCTATTCGAGCTCCCGTTGGGAAGGTCTCCCAAATTTTTTAAGCATTGGCACACAGTCAGGGGAGAGCACTTCCGACAAAAATAAGTTTTTACTGTCCATCATACCGACCAGTATAAGGACATCTCCGTTCATAACCGATGAACGAGTTTTCAACTTCCTTCGAGGAAGTCTCATCATACCAACCGGGTATGATCTACTTACAACCCGTAAGTAGTTTTTCCGCATAACTTTCACATCACTTTCTCTAAGTAGTGATGATTAAAATACCACTAAACAGTGGGTTTTTATATTGAGGCACTTATCATCCCCAATCGGGTATGATGTTAGTAAACCCACTCACCCGTTAATGTCGTGAATTCCACTAGACTGATTCTTTGTATTCACGCGAGCTTGTCCTTGTTGGCGTTCTCGGTATTTAAGTTCCTACACGATATGAACAACCTTGTTCATTATTACTCGGCATAACAGCCTTCATTCATTAATGATTGAGAAAACCTAAACTTTTAGTTATTTGCAATTAGGTCCCTAAAGTTATTTCTCTTTAACTTTAAGTCCCTAATGTCAGTCCCGTAACTTTTAAAATTTATCGTGGGACCTCAATTTATTCAATTTCACCAAAAAGGGGTTTAATTTTCCAAATTTCCAATTTGGTTCCCCAATTTTTCCAAAATTACCATTTTGCCCTTCTTTCACAAAAATGGTAAGTTTTTCCCCAAAATTTCCAAAATTCCTCAATTGGTCCTCCACCATTATTTTCATGCCCAATTGACCCTCAATTTCATAAAATTGTATTTTGGCCCCTTTGAATTTCGAAAATCCCCAAATTTTCCCCCAATTTCAACTATTCAACATTACCGAATTTGATTTCATCAAATTGTCCAATCAAACACTTCTAATTATTGAAATTGGAGTTGAAATTGAGTTCCTATATGTTCATACGATTCTAAGAAACTTTGAATCATAGATTTTAATGTCGGAACGAGCTCAAACGGAGCTTTGCCGGAAAATAGACGGTAGAGAGAGAAAGCTTCGATTACTCACCGGTGAAGGCTCGACAGTCCGAGCTTTCGATCTGGGCAAATAGGTCTTGTCCTAAGGTTCATCCTAAAATCAAGTATTGTATCAATTGATGTCAAATTGGATTAGAATTTCGTCATTGAAATTCGGTTGACTCTCTCTCTAGCACCGATAAAAAATTATAAAGGGGAGCCGAATTGGCTTACTTTTCGGTCCTAATTCGGCCGTGGAAAGGTTGAGGAAGTGTTGGGAGGGCTTGGTTTGGCCTGAGGAGGGCTTGAAATGGCCGATTTCAGCTTGGTCGAAATAGGGCAGCTTCGGTCCGCCGGAGTTGCTTCACTATTCCATCATGTCGGCGCTTCTACAACGATTCTCGGATTGACTGGAGTTTGCTAACAGATAGCTGTCTTCTCCCCGGTTCTAAAGAGCCCGACCTTTGTTCAAGTCGAAGCCCTGGTTCGAGCTTTACCGAGAAATGGAGCAGTAGAGAGAGAGAGAGAAGTGTTCAGGTGTGAGGAGAATAAAATGGGGATGACCTCTTTATATAGTCGTAAAACCCGTGTATTAAATGGGCGAGATTTATTACTAATATTAATATTGCCATAAATTATTGGTATTAATTCCAATAATTTAATTTCGGTATTAATTCCAATAATTTAATTTCGGTATTAAATTATTTGTATTAATTCTAATAATTAAATATATATTAATTGATGGCTATTTATGATAAGCCTTACGTTCGCATAAAAATTTTTGACCGAAATTTCGGGTTACAAAAAAATCATACTTGCCAAGAGGTCACCCATCCTCACACTACTCTCAAGTAAGCACGCTTAACTTTGAAGTTCTTATGGAATCTAGTTCACCTGAACCAATTTGGTTTATGTTTTCTAGTTTGTCTTAAGTTTCTTTTCCAATGTTTAATAAATCCTTTGGATCAACTGAAAGTTGTAAATTTTCATATTGCTTATTCCCAAATGTAAACCGGTTTGGTTTTCTTATTCGGTTTGACCGGTTCTTTTCTCGATTTTCCTTAACTCAAATGTGCGGGGTTTACATTAATGAATGCTGGAAATGCTTTGCACCCTTTTCATATCAGGTTTTGAGCTTGAATATAGGATACCAAATTGATCCCCTTTCTACACTTATCCCCGTAAAATATTGCTCCTTCGGATTTTGGGGAATGGAATGTTACCGTGTTGTTTTGATAGTCGATTCTTGCATGATGGAGGGATAACCAGTCCATTCCTAAAATTACTTCCACCTCTTTTAGGGGTAGAGGAATTAAGTCTACTTCCAAGTTGTTCCCCATTATTTCCACTCTACATCCTTTGAGGACTTTTTTTCTAGCCAATTCTTGTCCTATGGGTCCTTTGGAATTGCTTGGATTAGTGATTTTTTGATAAAAGATTGTTCAACTACAGAGTCAATGAGTGTGAAGATTTTTCAACCAAATATTTGGACGTATCCTGATTGAAAGATAAAGGCATATTAAATGGGGAAAGATTTTAAATCATTATTGAACTTTGAGATAGGTACATTTCTCATAAGGGTTATGCCTTGCCCCATCTATGGAAAATATCTTATGAGATAAGGAGTCGAGAGGTACCCGCTACAACACTATGATTTTTCTAAGCTTTTTCATGTGTGAGATTGTAAACCCTTGTTGGTATCATTGATGTTGGGTTGGATTCTCTTCCCCCTTCTTATCCTCTTAAGTTTGTTGGTGTGGCATCACTAGGTGTTGGTACCACATTCCTTAATGGTACTGGACAATTCTTTGCATAATGTCTCAACTATCCACATTTGTAACAGGTTACATTCCTACATGCACCTTCATGGTTTCTTCTACATCTTGGATATTGGGGAATCATTCTCTGAGGATTTTTATGACTTCCTACTTTGTTTTGTTTAGGAAGTTCCATTCGTTCCTCCACTCTTGTACTGGGTCCTTTGTGGGCTCCTTTTCAGAATTTTGAGAAATTTCTTGTCTCCCTGGAATGGTTATTACGATCTTCCTTATTGTCCAAGTCATCCATCCTTCTACGTCATGCCATTACTAGCTTTTTGCACTCATGCGCCATGCTAATAATGGCTTCCAAGTCAGTAGGTCTCCCAAGTACTCTCATTCTATCTCGTATGTTCAAGTTGAGACCGTCCATGAATTTTTTACAAATGTCAGATGGTCAAGACAAATTTGGGGCAAAAGATTTCAACTTGTTGAAGTGAGTTTTATACTTAGAGATGGTATTTGGGCCATAACGGGATCAAATGAACTCATGCTTTTTCTTATTTATCAGATGGGGAGCTAGGTATTCATCGATAAATCTCTTTTCAAACACCTCACATGATGGTATTTTAGTGGTAAGGTTTCTTACATTCTCTCACCATCACTTTGCAGTCCCTTCTAAAAAAAATTCAGCCATGGTCCCCATTTCCTCTATGAGAATTCTTATCAATCCCATAAACTTCTTGCTGCTAGTGAGTCAATCCATAGCAGCTCCAACATCCTTTTCTCCTTTGAAGGTTTAACACCCCAATTGTCGGAGTGTCTTTAGATGTCTAGGGATATCAAAGGATTGAGGATAAATCGATAGTATTTTGGGATTGTATCTCATCCTCCTTGGTTCCCCGAACCCTTTGAAAATTTCCTCATAGAGTTTCTTTTGGTCGGGAGTTACTCCTGGTGTAGTGACTTGAGTTCCCCTATACTCATGGGCTCCCAAGCTAATTCCCTCGATAGAAATAATATTTTCCACTGGTTCGATGGTGGATGTGGCAACACGGGTCCATTTGGTTCCTCTTTTAGGGGCCATATCTACAAAATGGAGGCCTATCATTTTGTTATGTTTCTAGGGTTTTTGTTTGGCAAATTTTGTTTAGAAAACTTGGCAATGATACCACTTAAGTTGTCATGCCCCAACGTGGTTTGGTTGGAACCCCGTGATCAACCTGCCATCCTTCCATGTGGTGTTTCCACCCCCACAATCTTGGAAGGTAAAGTCTTATCAATTTGAGTGCATTATAGTAACAAATTTCACAAAAGAAACATATATAAAGGTACCTTAGAAGATGGTTCTATTCGTGGGAATGCTTTCCTTTTCTAAAAACGGTCGCTTTCCTAAAAGGGTTTAGGGAGATGGTGAGTTTGTAACTCAGTGAGTAGGTTTAGACATCATCGTGACTTACTATCCCCGATTTAACAATCAACTCAACATGATTTAATTCCTTTATTTCAGAAATCGGGTAAAAAATTACACAAACACATTTTTTTTGTAAAGGAATCAAACAATTGCCGAACAGAC
This sequence comes from Trapa incisa, assembly GCA_030064435.1. Taxonomy (NCBI): domain Eukaryota; kingdom Viridiplantae; phylum Streptophyta; class Magnoliopsida; order Myrtales; family Lythraceae; genus Trapa; species Trapa incisa. Next base: position 17,749,660 of record CM057771.1, read on the forward strand.
ACTTAGAGGCCACAACCTCGATCTATTCCACTAGTGGTCCGGAGTGTTTTTATTGTCCACTCTAGTGAGAGGCTATAATGTCTACGTGAGCACATTGGCCTAACTACCAGACTTATTGATACTTCGATCCCCAAATGTAGGGGTGAGATCTCACTCTTCTATCCACTCGGTCTCAATGCGCATGAAGCTCCTAGAGCTTCAAGACATACAAGAACAACATTTATGTCCTTGTGCCAACTTTGATATCCAGTAGTCCTTAGAACCAACACTACCCCATACCAGGCATCTCTTTGGTTTCGTACGATTGCAATCACACACAAATATATTTTGATTTAAGAACTTTATATTTGCGCTACTAGCCCAATAAGTTGTGACCTCATTTCGGCATAATAGCTTCAAAAAGAATGATCAAATTGTGATAATTTTTTACCGGTTGTTCAATCAAACTTATTTATGGGATTAGACCCATTTTCATTGGCCTTAGGCCCACTTGCACAAAATTTTCAAAATACAGCTTTAGGCCCACTTCAATTTACAAAAATCATGGCTTTGGTCCTACTTGCATCGAACTAGATCTAGCCTACAATTGTCTACCATGGATCTCACCCATATCATGTATCGACGGTCGGACTAGACCACATCCCCTGAGTTATATCCACACATTGTTCATGGCTTGTCCTAATAACATACTTCATACTTTCTTTAAAAATATAATCCCAAAAAATTTTAATCAGTTTCACACAATAAGAGGATTATATTTTTGGATATTTGATTTTAAAATAAACCATTATCTTAAATATGCTTATAATTGGTCCAATCGTATTTATGTCAAAAATCTCACTTACACGTATTCTAAGACTTGTTCATCCCCTTGATTTCTGAGCTTAGCATGCCTTTTCTTTGCACGAACTTGTAGATGATTCGTTCCTCCAATAAATTGGGCAATTAAGTCCAAAGTAATAAGTTAATTACAATTAAAACTCGTAACTTTCTAATAATTACGATTTGGCCCTTAAGTATACCTTAATTCCAATTAGTTCCCTAATATTGTCCAATCTTTCATTTAGGTCCCTAATTTTTCAAATTTTCAATTGGGTACATTATTTCTCGCTAATTACAAAAAAATCCCCATTTTTTTAAAATTGCAATTAAGTCCCCAAACTTTCAAATTTTTTAATTAAGTCCTCCAACTTTGAATGTCATCAATTCCACTTTAATTCTTCCCAATTGAGTACTAACATTATTCTAATAATCTTCCCTAGGTCCCCTGAGCTTAACCGGAGCTTCTCTAGAAAATCGTTCTAAAGGGAGAAAGTTTTGATTACTCATCGATAAGGGTCTAGCAATTTGAGCTTTTGTTTCCACTGAGTTACTCTCTTCCTGGGGATCCATCATGTTTCAAACCGCACATCAATTGGTGGCCTGGGTAGTGCGAATTACTTAACTTAGTTTTCAGCAAAAATGCATTATGTACAGAATATTCTGACGGAGGGCGGCGGAGAGGACTTACCACGATAGTTTAGGGAAGGTGTGGACTACTCTAGAGAAGGTATGGGGGGCTTAGTTTGGTTGTAGTTTGCCTGAGGATGACTCGAATGGAGCTTGATCAATTCTGGTCGTAGACTGCCAAGGGAGCGATGGTACTATGCGAGCTCATTGACGCTTCTTTGGCAATCTTTGAGTCAAATGGAGTGTGCAGTTGTGTAGCGAATTTCCAAAGGATTCTAGGGAACCCGAATTTACCTTCAGAGATGGAGAAAAGTGTCCAAGTCAAAGTTCTTGTTCGTGCTTCATCGGAATAAGGAGTAGTTTGTGTTCTCTCATGTTTTAGGGTAGGAGAGGATGAATGGAATGGAGCTCGGGAACTTTCGTTCCAATTCGGTCAGCCTTTAACTCTCCAATTTACTCACTTGTCAGAGAGATTTATTGGTTGTGAGAGTAATGGTCACCTTCCTCCTCCTCTTTTGTTCAGAATTCTGAAGGAAGAAGAAGACACTATGCGTGCGTGAGCTTCGCACGTGTGAGATGCCATGTGGCTCACTATGATTGTCTAGTTTCATGGATGCGGCTTCCCACTCAGTGTCCGAGTCATTTGTTGACTCGTTGATTGGCCACGTGGTGACCTCCCATTGGTCACTCATTCCAATGTGGCCGTTGACCAAATTTGACCATCCGTTGACTGTGACACACGGCATCCTCTAATTGGCTAATTTAAATTCGTCAGTTTTCCCTCCTAATGCACTGTACCATTACCATGTGTCAGCCCCTGATTGGTTGTGGTCATCTCACTTGGCTTTGCCACGTGTCAACCTCCCATTGGTCGACCGTTCTCCTATATGCTAGTCGATCATTAACATGACACCTATGCCATGTGTCAGCTCCACATTGGTCAGCCATGTTGATGAGGTTTCTCATCCGTTGACAGTTGATTGGGGACACATATCGCTCTCCCATTGCTCAACCATCGGTGACATGGATTTTCTTCGTCTAACCATTAACTAGGGATATATGTCACACTCTGATTGGTCAACGCTTCCAGGCGTTGATTGAGCGGCTGATTGGGTGCATTTTGCCACGTATCGCGCGCTGATTTGTCATGTGCGTTGACTGAGCATTGACCTGGCAGGCAATTCGTTGACCAACTAGAACATTAATCGGTTCGGCCATATTGGGTTCTTTCACACCATGACCCGATTTGCTTGGATCTTCATGATCAACACGCCACTCTCCCGATTTACTAAGGGTTGCCCCTTGTTACTAAATCGTGAAGGGTAAGGCGTCCTTTAAACCTGTACCTTTCCTAAAATAACATAAATCAAAACTACATAAAATTTTGAACTGAGCATACTTGTCTTATAGGCATATTAGCTGGTGATCTTTAGGGTAGCCTTTTCGGGGTTACCTAAAAGGGATATAAAGGAGGGGGTGAGTACAACGACTCAGTTAATGGGTTTTTAAAAATTATCTTTTAAGAAAAATATTTGATTTGGAGTGTGTCAGACTCCTTATTCTCTTTTAAAAACCTTTCATTTCAAATTTCAGTTTTTATCACCATTTCTTAATAACCACGGTGTGTCATCACTAAACACAATCTTCATCAAGAAGGTCAAACACACAATCGCAGGCCAGTACGTCCATTGAACCCACTTGTGGTGTCGAAGTAACTTTACCCGCCACCTAGATAGAAGCATGTCCACTTCTATCCTAAGAATGAGTGGATGTTCGTGACACCCGACCCTCAATCTTGTAACAATTCTCCATGTTCGTATGAGGACAGAGACCTCATCCCGTCCCCACCCCAATCTCGTGCACTTGAAGCTACTCCAAGCTTCGCAAGGTCACCTGGTTCGACGAACTGCCCTTATACCCACCAGGTCGTCCAGGGCCCTAGGACACATCACTACAACTCTTGGGTGTCTTGAATGTCCCATAAACATAGGGCATGCACAATCAATATTTTCACATCACGCCATATCATATGTGGTGCCACTAGTCCAACAACCCTGACCTTTAATTCAACCTACAGCTGTTAGTCTTGACTAGTCTGGAGACCTGTCATGTTGCACTGCCATTAGTTGATTGAATATGTCAGTCCTGACTTGATACCATGGCCAAATAATTCATTTATTTAAAGTTTTATGGCATATATCTCATGTTTGTTTATGAGCTCCTCCTCGTGCCAACTGGCCTATGGCCCACTGTCCGAGATTTTCAAAATCGGGCATATTAGCCCCTAAGCTCCAAAACCGAGGCCTTCGGCCTGTTAGAGCTATTCGAGCTCCCATCGAGAAGGTCTCCCAAATTATTTAAGCAGTGGCACACAATCAGGGGAGTGCACTTTCAACAAAATTATATTTTCAACTATCCATCATACCAACCGAGTATGTGGATATCTCTGCTCATAACCGATTAACGGGTTTTCCACTTCCTCTAACGAAGTTTCATCATACCAACCGAGTATGATCTACTTACAATCAGTAAGATATAAAAATTCCACTCACAACCCGTAAGAGATTTTTAACTATAAACTATGCTCATCATCCCAACCAGTTATGATGTTAGTAAGCCCACTCACCTATTAACCGTGACATGTTCGTCCTCAGTTGGTTTTCCAAGTTAATGTGAGCTTTATCTTGCTGGAGTTCCAATCACACTTGTCCCATCGAAGGTGCGATAGTCCGAGCTTTCTATTGGGAAAGGTAGCTCTCTTCCTAAAGTACCTCCTAGGATTAAGAATTCCTACTATTGACCTTTTAGCTTTGTTGAGGTCGTATGAGGGTTATGAGGATGTTGGGAGAGCTTGGTTTGGCCAGAGGAGGGTTAAATTTGACCAATTTTAGCTAGGCTGAAATAGGGCAGTTTCGGTTTGTCGAAGCTACTTCATTGTTTGATTACGTCGGCACTTCTTCGGTGATCCTCGGATCGAATGGAGGTTGGTATTAGATAGTTGACTTCCTCTGGAGTCTAAAGAGCCCGACCTCTCCTTCTAAGGTTACGAAAAATGCCAAAGTCGAAATTCCAATTATATCAATTGAATTTTAAACTTATAATACAATTCCATAAAAAAATTTACCGAAATTTCTAGTTACTGAAAAAAATACAGTGTGACAACTATTAAGGGGGTGCAACATGAATACTTCCAGTGCATTAGTGTTAATATGTTTTTTAATTTTTTGGTTACTAAAAACACGGTGTGACAACTTCCGATAAAAATATATTTTCAACTATCCATCATATCAACCGAGTATGAGGATATCTTCGCTCATAACCGATGAACGGGTTTTCCACTTCCTACGAGTAAGTCTCAACATATCAACCGTGTATAATCTACTTACACCTAGTAACTAGTTTTTCCGTGTCATTTTTACACCACTCCTGTAAGTTGTACTGTTTAAAATACCACTAAATAGTGGGTTTTCATTTCTGAGGTACTTATCATTCCAACCCGGTATGATATAAAAATCTCATTCACCCGATCGTACAGTGAAATTCCTCTTAGCTAGTGTTCTCAGTACTTCTTATTCCTAGATGATATGAACATTCTTGTTCATTATTCTTTGGCCTAATAGCCCTCATTCATCCCAATTGAATGAGAAAACTAATTTTTTCTTTATTTGTAATTAGATCCCTAAAGTTATTTTTCTTTAACTTTAAGACCCTAATGCTGGTTTTTCCTCAAATTGAGTCCAAAAACTTTTAAAATTTATCTAAGGACCTCAATTTATTCAAATTCACAAAAAGGGGTTTAATTTCTCAAATTTCCAAATTGGTCCCCTAACTTTTCCAAAATTACCATTTTGCCCTTCCTTAACAAAAATGGCAAGTTTTACCACAAAAATTCTAAAATTTCTTAATTGGCCCTCTACCATTATTATCATGCCCAATTGACCCTCAATTTTATAAAATTACATTTTGGTCCTTCAAATTTTCAAAAATCCCCAACTTCCCCAAATTTCTCCCAATTTCAACTTCCTAACACAATCGAATTTGATTTCATCAAATTGACCAATCAAACACTTCTAATTATTAAAATTGAAGTTATATTGGAGTTTCTACACCTTCATACGATTCAATTGCACTTTGAATCGCATGATTTGGTGCCGGAATGGGATCAAACAGAGCTCCGTCGAAAAACTAGAATTAGAGAGAGAAAGCTTCGAAAACTTACTGTTGGAGGCACTGTGGTCTGAGCTTTTGATTTGGGAAAATAGCTCTCATCCTGAGGTTCATCATAGGATCAAGAATTGCATAAATTGATGTTGAATTGAGTTAGAATTTTATCATCGAAGTTCTACTAGTTTTCACTCTAGCACTGGTCAGAAATTGCAAAAGGGAGCTGAATTGGCTTACCTTTCAGCTCTAATTCAGCTGTAAGAGGGCTATGGAGGTGTTGGAAAGGCTTGGTTTAGCATGAGGAGGACTCGAATTGGCCAATTTTAGCTCGGCCAAAACAGGGCAGCTTCGGTCTGACGGAGCTACTTCATTGTTCGATTACTTGGGCGCTTCTCTAGCGACTCTCTAAGCAAATGTAGACTATAGGTGTGTAGCTAATTTCTACCTGGTTCTAAAGTACCTAACCACACCTTCTTTGGCACAAAAAAAGACCCTATATTAGAGTTCTAGTTTGAGCTTCGCTGGAAATTGGAGTAGCTGAGAGAGAATGGAGTTTTCAAGTGTGTAGAGGATGAATGAGAAGGGGCTCTTTATATAAGAAGTTCGGGGACTTCTTGGCCGTCCAATTGGTGCCTTAATGGCGGTCATTCATTTCCTGAAACTCCCTGGTCAGAGACTTTTCAGCTTTGTCGGCGTTGTTCCATTTTTCGGCAAGTGAACAATGTTGTCATCTAAAGGAAGAAGACGACATTGTTCCGAACCGGACCGTACTAGTCCGAATCGGGTTCAAAGCTTAAACCAGCCAGTTCACCCAAAATTCGACCAAAATTTTCAAATCTAAAAATTTCTACATTCATCTAAATTTATTTTGTATCCAATGATGGCCACAAATCTCAAATTTAAAGTATTTAAGCCACCTAGAAAAATAAATTTAGCATCCAGTTCAATAGTGGTTCAAATCAATCCAATCTGATTTGGATCCGGTTCACCTGAACTGGTTTGGTTTTCATCTATAATTCATCCTAAAGTCTTTTTCATGACTTTTGTGACTCTTTAGATTACTTGGGATCCATAAATTTCCCAGTTTGCCCTTTCTTTATCGATTTCGGTTCATAAATCGACTCGGTTCATAAACCGGTTCAATCCTGTTGGATCTGGTTCATCTGAACTGGTCTGTTTTTTCTCTTCCAATTTATTCTAAGATTCTTTTCCAAGGTTTTATGAATCCTTTGGGTCATTTGGGAGTTGAAATTTCCCTAATTGCCCATTCTCTGATGATCGGTTTGTGAACCGGTTTGATTTTCTCAGTCTGTTTAACCGGTTCTTTTTCCTAGTTTTACTTAACTCCAAAGAGTGGGGTTTACAACTCTTTCCTCCTTTTAGGAGTTTTGTCCCCAAAACTTAATTTACATATTTCACATCTAGAATAATTTCCTTTAATATGCACTTCCTCGTCTACTTAGGGCAAGATTTTTACTCTTGAGTGTTCTTGCCCAAGATTTCAGGATTGGGAGTTCCAAAATACACAACCATTCCCATGTCTAATTATTCTCTTGGTAGTTGAAACCATTAGCTCGATGTTCTTTCGAGTGTTATGTACTTGTTTTTATGATTTTCTTTGTTATCACCTTTTTGTCCTATTTTGACCCTTCTTCCATTCGTTGTTTATTATAACTTCGGTCCAAATTTGTATATTTGACCTCGTCATGCTTACTAGTCCTCGGGACTATTGAGCTTACATGTCCCTCACAACATGACATTTTCTAGGACCTGTCTCTGTCCATTAGATTTCTAGAACATCTCCTTGAGGGTCGTTCTTAACTTTCCGACCTTTCAGGGATCGTATAATTTCATCCCTCTTTTCTTTTGATAGCATTCCTCAACTAACTTTTACCGTTATCCTCTCATCCATCGTGCCTTTGAAGTCATCTCTCACATAACCGTATTGATTTCTCTTACCTACTCATCCTTTCCCAACTTCTTTGTGGGGTCCTTTCGATTCCAATCATTGGGTTTCCTAATGACTTACCGACATACAAGAATTCTTCCCTTCTTATGTACTTCCTCTTCTTTAGTGACATCTTTTATTAAAAGACTTTCCTTTTTCCTAAATCCACTCTTACTCCCTTGTAACCATTTTATGATTCATTATTTAGAGCTAACCCCTTTTGGTCTATGATTGCTTTGTTTGGGGATGTAAAACCCGCCCTTTCGAGCTAAGGAAAATCGGGAATAGAACCGGTCAAACCAAGGGAGGATACAGAACCAGTTCATAAACTCGATCATTTGTGAACGGGCAGTTTGGGAATTTACAACTCTCAGGTGATCCAAAGAGTTCATAATACCATGGAAAAGAACCTTAGGATGAATTGGAAGAGAAATACCAAACTAGTTTAGAGGAACTGAATCCAATTGGATTGAACCAGTTTATGAACCAAGTCGGTTCATGAACCGGAACCAATAGAGAACAGGTAAATTAGAGAAATTCAACTCCCTTGTGCCCTAAAGAAATTTATAAATCTTGGGAAGGATCCTTAGAACAAAGTGGGAGAGAAACACTAGATCGGTTTGGGTGAACCAGACACGAACCGGTTTAAGGACCAAGCCGGTTTATGAACCAGAATCGATAAATAGATAGTAAACCAGGAATCTTATGGACCCTAAGTGACCCAAGGAGTCACAAAAGACATGGAAATAGACTTGTGAAGAAATTGGGGATGAAAACCAAACCGGTTCAGGTGAACCGGATCCGAACCGGTTTGAACCACTAATGAACCAAATCCTAAATTTCTTTTTCTAGGTGGCTGAAATAATTCAAATTAGAGATTTGAGGCCACCATTGGATAGAGAATGAATTTAGATGAATTTAGAAATTTTTATATTTGAAAAACTCGGTCGAATGAGGGGTGAACCAGCCGGTTTAAACTTGGAACCCGGTTCGGACCGGTCCAGTCCGGTTCGGAACAGTGTCATCTTCTTCCTTAGGATGACAGCATTGTTCACTCGTCGAGAAACTGAAGAAATGCTGACGAAGAAGAAACGCCTCCGTTTGGTATGTTTTAGGTCATCAATTCCTGCCATAAAGGTGCCAAACGGACGGCCAACGGGTCCCCAAGCTCCCTATATAAAGAGCCTCTCTCCATTCATCCTCTTCACACCTGAAAAACTCACTCTCTCTCAGTTGCTTAGTTTTCTAGTGAAGCTCAAACGAGAGCTCTAATATAGGGTCAATTCTGAGCCAAAGAAAGTGAGGTTAGGTTCATTAGAACCGGGGAGAAGTTAACTACACGATGGTGCGTCCATTCGTCCCGAGAGTCGTCGGAGAAGCGCCGGCGTGATCAAACAGTGAAGCAGCTCCGTTGGACCGAAGCTATCCTATTTTGGCCAAGTTGAAATCAGCCAATTCGAGCCCTCCTCAGGCCAAACCAAGCTCTCCCAACACCTCTTCAGCCCTTCCACGGCCGAATTAGGACTGAAAGGTAAGCCAATTCGACTCCCCTTTACAATTTCAAATCAATGTTAGAGAGAGAGTTAGCCAAATTTCAATGAAGAAATTCTAATCCAATTCGACATCAATTGATGTCATTTTTTATCCTAGGAGTAGAGCTACCTACCTAGATAGAAAGCTCCGACCGCCGCACCCACACCGGTGAGAAATCGAAGCTTTCTCTCTCTATGGTTTGTTTTCCGGCAAAGCTCCGTTTGAGCTCGTTCTGGCGTTAAAATATGTGATTCAAAGTTACTTAGAATCATATGAACATGTAGCAACTCAATTTCAACTTCAATTTCAACAATTAGATGTGTTTGATTGTTCAATTTCAACAATTTGGTAGTGTTGAAGAGTTGAAATTGGGGGGAAATTTGGGGATTTTCAAAAATTTGAAGGACCAAAATGTAATTTTCTAAAATTGATGGTCAATTGATCATGATAAGAATATTAGAAGGCCAATTGAGAAATTTTGGAATTTTTGGGGCAAAATTTACCATTTTTCTAAAGTAGGGGCAAAATGCTAATTTTTGGAAAATTGAAGGACAAAATTGGAAATTTGGGAAATTAAACCCCTTTGTGTGAAATCAAATGATTTGAGGTTCTAAGATAAATTTTAAAAGTTTCGGGACTCGAATTTAGGAAAAACCCGCCAATAGAGACTTAAAGTTAAAAGAAAATTAACTTTAAGGACCTAATTGTAAATATATGTAAAGTTGGGATTTCTCATTCATTTGGAACGAATGAGGGCTATTAGGCCAAAGAATAATGAACAATTATGTTCATTTCATGTAGGAGAACAAGACATCGGGAACGCTAGTCGAGGTCCAGCTTACTAAGGACGGAACCCGACTAAGTGGAATTTCACTGCACTATCGGGTGAGTGGGATTATGTATCATACTCGGTTGGGGATGATAAGTAACTCGGTATAAAAATCCACTGCTTAGTGGTATTTTTAATCATCACTACTTAGAGAAAGTGATGTGAAAGCTATGCGGAAAAACTACTTATGAGTTGTAAGTAGATCATACCCGGTTGGTATGATGAGACTTCCTCGAAGGAAGTTGAAAACCCATTCATTGGTTATGAACAGAGATGTCCTTATACCGGTCGGTATAATGGACAGTAAAAACCTATTTTGTCGAAAGTGTTCTCCCTTAACTGTGTGCCAATGCTTAAACTATTTGGGAGACCTTCTTGACAGGAGCTTGAATACCTCTTATAGGCTAGGGGCCTCGGTTTTGGAACTTGAGGGCTAAAATGTCAGTTTTTGAAAAACTCAAATAGTGGGCCATAGGCCAATGGACTCGAGCAGGAGCTTGTAAAAGAACATGTTAGATATATATGTGCCATTAAAACTTAATTAGTGAATTGTTTGGTCATGGTACCAAGGCAGGTCTGACATAATCAGTCAACTAGTAGCAGTGCGACATGACAGGTCTCCAGACCAGTCAAGACAAACAACTACATGTTGACTTGAAAGCCGGGACTGTTGGGACAAATGGAACCACATATAATATGGCAAATTTAAGAAAACTTTGCTTGTGCATGCACCATGAGTATGGGATCATCAAGATGACCATGAGGGGTAGTGATGTGTCCTAAGGGCCCTGGACAACCCGGTGAGTATAAGGGCAGATCGTCGTTCTAGGTGTCTGTGCGAAATTTGGAGTAGCACCAAGCGCATGAGACCAGGGTGGGGACGGGATGAGGTCTCTATCCCATACGGACACGAAGAAGTGATTTCAGGATTGTGGCTCGGATGTCGCATACATCCACTCATTCTCAGGGTAGAAGTGATTGTACTTCTATCCGGGTGGCAGGAAAAGTCGCTACGAAGCCACTAGTGGGTTCAGTATTGATACTGACTTGCGAATGTGTGTAACCTTCATGATAAAGGATGTGTGTTGGGTGATGACACACTGGTAACTAAGAAATAATGGAAAAACTCGAATTTTTAAATGAAGGGATTTTTTAAAAGAAAGGAGTCTGGCACACTCCATATAAATGTTTTTCTTAAAAGTTGAAAGTAGACCTTTTAAAACCCATTCACTGAGTTGTAGAAACTCACCCCTCTTTTCTACCCCTTTTCAGGAAAAGAGAAAATGACTAGAAGTAACATCGAGCCTTACCCTTTGTCAGGTATGCTTAAATTTTTCTTTAAGCTTACATTTTATTTGATATATATCTTCTAGGGAACAAGGTTGGAATTTCGCCTAACTCCTCTCGACTAAAAGAAGGGGGAAACTCCTCTTGAACCAAGAAAGAGCAGCGGGTTTTTCACGGGGATCCAACCAAACCGGGTTGGGGCGTGACAATAAGCATCTTGGTTCACCCATTCTCTATCGGTTCCTGTTCAATGAATCAACTTAGTTCATAAATCGGTTCTATCCGGTTTAGACCCGGTTCTATTGAACTGCTTCGGTCTTTCTTCCTCATTCTGTCCTAGGGTTCTTTTGCCCAAATTTATGAACCTTGTTGAGTCAAATGGGAGTTAGAAATTTTCAATTTGCTCATCCCCTAACAATCGAGTTTTTAGACCAATTCAATTTAAAGATTCAATTTGACCGGTTCTTTCCCCGATTTTCTCATTACTAAAGGACAGAGTTTACAACTCTTCCCTCCTTTTAGGAGTTTTGTCCTCAAAACAGTTACACATTAAATAACTGAGGATAACTATCCCTCACCATAGACTTAGTTTCCCATGTCTCTTCCTACACGGGTCCGTTCTGCCACAACACCTTGACCATAGGAATTTTCTTATTCCTCAAATTCTTGTCTCTCCAATCGATGATTTGTACCGGCTTTGTCTGATAAGTTAGGTTCTTTTCCAATTCCATTGGAGGTCGGTCCAGTTCGTGACTAGGATCAGGCTGATATTTCTGAAGTACTAAAATGTGGAATATATCATGTATTCTCAGCTGATTAGGAGGCAGTTCTAATTTATAAGCTAATGGCCCTATCCTTTGATTAATGGGATATGAACTAACATATTTGGGTTTCAACTTTCCTCTTTGCTGAAACCTAAGTATTCCTCTCCATGGAGATACTTTGAGGAATACCTGATCGCCCACTTCGAACTCCAGATCTTTCCTTTGATTGTTTGCATAACTCTTCTGCATGTCCTGTGCAGTCTTAAGACGACTCCTTATTAATTTTATCTTCTCTGTGGCATCCTCTATTATCTCTGTCTTTTCTAACTTTCTTCCACCCACTTCTTCCCAAAATAAATGGGTACAACAAAGTCATCCCTAAAGGGCTTCATAGGGAGCCATCTAGACATTGGCCTGATTACTATTATTCCATCAAGCATAAGTATTCCTCCCAACTTTTGTTCATGGTGAGCACACATGCTCTCAGCATGTCTTCCAAAGTTTGGATGGTTCGCTCAGACTGTCCATCTTGTCTGAGGGTGGAATGTCGTACTCATGTGGAGCTTGATTCCCCTAGCGATTTACAAACTCGGCCAAAACCTGGAAGTAAATCTCGGATCTCTATCTGATACTATACTCACGAGACACCATGGAGTCTTATCATTTCCTTCATGTATAGGACAGCCAGCTATTCTACTATGTCCATCACTTTTATAGGGAGAAAGTAGGCTAATTTGGTCAACCTATACACTATTACCCAAATCGCATCTCGCCCCTTTTTGGTCACTGGTAGGCCTGTGACGTAGTCCATGGTGATATGCTCCCATTTCCACTCCAAAATTGGTAAGGGCTATAGTAGTACTGACGGTTTCTGATGCTTTACTTTTATCTATTGGCAGAACAAGCATTGGGCTACATATTTCGCAATGTCCCTCTTCATACCCTTACACCAGTATCCTTGTTTGAGGGTGTGGTACATCTTAGTGCGTTCATCCGCCCATTCTTTAGGCTCCGTTAAGTGATCATGGACTGTAAACCCCACATTTTTTAGTTAAGGAACATCGGGAAAAAAACCAGTCAAACCGAGTAAGAAAACCGAGCCGGTTTACAAATCCGATCAATTGTGAATGGGCAATTTAGGAAATTACAACTCCCAAGTGATCTAAAGGGTTCATTAAACCTTGGAAAAGAAACTTAAGATAAAAACCAAATTAATTCAAGTGAACGAGATTCCATAAGAACTTTGAAGTTAAGTGTACTTGACTAAGAGTAGTGTGAGGATGGGTGACCTCCTAATTTTTATGCGAACAATACGCCTTATCATAAATAGCCATAAATTAATATATATTTAATTATTTTAATTAATACCAATAATTTAATACCTAAATTAAATTATTAGAATTAATACAAATAATGTAATGCTGAAATTAAATTATTGGAATTAATACAAATAATTTATGTCAATATTAATACTAGTAATAAATCTCTCCCATTTAATACACGATTTTACACCTATATAAAGAGGTCATCCCCATTCATTCTCTTCACACCTGAACACTTCGCTCTCTCTCTCTCTACTGCTCCATTTCCCGGTGAAGCTCGAACTAGAGCTTCGACTTGAATAAAGGTTGGGCTCTTTAGAACCGGGGAGAAGATAGCTATCTGATAGCAAACTCTAGTCAATCGGAGAATCGTTGGAGAAGCGTCGGCATGATGGAATAGTGAAGCAAATCTGACGGACCAAAGCTGCCCTATTTCGACCAAGCTGAAATTGGCCATTTCAAGCCCTCCTCAGGCCAAACCAAGCCCCCCCCCCCTCCCCCCAACACTTCCTCAGCCTTTCCACGACCGAATTAGGACCGAAAGGTAAGCTAATTCGGCTCCCCTTTACAATTTTTGATCGGTGCTAGAGAGAGAGTCGACCGAATTTCAATAACGAAATTCCAATCCAATTCCACATCAATTGATGTGATTCTTGATTCTAGGATGAATCTCAGGACAAGAGCTATCTGCCCAGATCGAAAGCTCGGACCGTCGTGCCTTCACACTTGAGTAATCGAAGCTTTCTCTCTCTATAGTTCATTTTTCAGCGAAGCTCCGTTTGAGTTTATCCCGGCATTAAAACTTGCGAGTCACATTTCTAAAGAATCATATGAACATGTGGAAACTCAATTTCAATTTCAACAATTGGAAACGTTTGATGGGTCAATTTCATGAAATCAAATTCGACTGTGTTGAGAAGTTGGAATTGGGGGAAATTTGAGAATTTTTGAAATTCAAAGGACCAAAATGAAATTTCATGAAATTGAGGGTGAATTGGGCATGAAAATAATGTTGGAGGACCAATTGAAAAATTTTGAAATTTTTGGGGCAAAATTTACTATTTTTGTAAAGGAAGGGCAAAATGGTAATTTTGGGAAAGTTGGGGGACCAAATTGGAAATTTGGGAAATTAAACCCCTTTTTTTGAAATGGAATAAATTGAGGTCCTACGATAAGTTTTAGAAGTTTCGGGACTCAATTTGAGGAAAAACCGGCAGGGACTTAAAGTTAAAGAGAAATAACTTTTGGGACCTAATTGCAAATAAATAAAAGTTGGACTTTCTCATTCATTTGGAATGAATGAAGGCAATTAGGTCGAAGGATAATGAACCAAGATGTTCATATCGTGTAGGAACACGAAGTACCGGGAACGCCAGCGAGGACAAGCTTGCGTGAATACCAAGAACTGGTCTAGTGGAATACACGACATTAACGGGTGAGTGAGTTTACTAACATCATACCCAGTTGGAATGATGAGCATACCTTATAATTTAAAACCACTTACCGGTTGTGAGTGGATTTACTAACATCATAACCGGTTGGGATGATGAGCACAACTTAAAATTAAAAACCACTTACCAGTTGTGAGTGGAAATTTTATATCATACCCGGTTAGGAATGATAAGTACCTCGGTATGAAAACCCACTATTAAGTGATATTTTAAACATCACTACTTAGAGGAAGTGATGTGAAAATCATGCGGAAATACTACTTACCGATTGTAAGTAGATCATACCCGGTTGGTATGATGAGACTTCCTCGAAGGAAGTTGAAAACCCGTTCATCGGTTATGAACGGAGGTGTCCTTATACTCGGGCGGTATATGGGTAGAGAAAATATATGTTTTGTTGGAAGTGCTCTCCCCTGACTGAGTGCCAGTGCTTAAACAATTTGGGAGACCTTCTCGACGGGAGCTCGGATAGCTCTGATAGGTCGGGGGCCTCGGTTTTGGAACTTGGGGGCTACATGCCCGATTTTGAAAATCTCGTACAGTGGGCCCAAGGCTAGTTGGCACGAGCAGGAGCTTGTAAACGAACATGATATATGTGCCATAAAACTTAATAAGTGAATTGTTTGTCCATGGTACCAAGATAGAACCGACATGCTCAGTCAACTAGCGGTAGTGCGACATGACAGGTCGACGGACCAGTCAATACAAACAACTGCGGGTTGAGTTGAGAGTCGGGACTGTTGGATCAGTGGCACCACAGATTACATGGAAATATGAGAAAATATTGTTTGTGCATGCACTGTGAGTACGGGATCATAAAGATGCTCATGAGGGGTAGTGATGCGTCCTAAGGGCACTAGACGACCTAGTGGCTATAAGAGTAGTTTGTCGTTCCAGGTGTCTGTGCGAAATCTGGAGTAGCACCAAGCGCATGAGACCGGGGTGGGGACAGGATGAGGTCTCTATCCTCATACGAACACGAAGAAGTGATTTCGGGATTGTGGGTTGGATGTTACGAACATCCACTCATTCCTAGGGTAGAAGTGGCTGTGCTTCTATCCAGGTGGCAGGAAAAGTCGCTCCAATGCCACTAGCGAGTTCAGTAGTGATACTGACTTTTGAATGTGTGTAACCTTCATGATCAAGGATGTGTGTTGGGTGATGACACACCGTGGTAACTAAGAAATGGTGGAAAACCCTGAATTTTTTTTAAACGAAAGGATTTTTGAAAAAGAATAGAGTTTGGCACACTCCAATAATAATTATTTTCTTAAAAGTCAAAAGTTAAAAAAAAACCATTCACTGAGTAGTCATACTCACCCCCTCCCTTATATCCCTTTCAGGAAATCCCGAAAAGCCTACCCTTAAAGACTGTCAACTAAGATGCCTGTAAGGCAGGTATGTAAAATTTTAAATTTCATGTAGTTTTGATTATGCTATTCCAGGAAAAAGGTGTAGGTTAAAGGACGCCTTACTCTTTATGGTTTACAATAAGGGGAAACCCTTTAATAAACCGGGAGAGTGGTGGGTTGATCACAGGGATTCGACCAAACCGGGTCAGGGCATGACATGGACCACAACCTGTCTTGACGTCAGTGGTCGTTTTCCCGAATTGATTTCTTAATCGAGGGCTTACTTCTCCAAGATTCCTCCTATATTCTTTCTTTTACTCTCTTATTATTGTAGTCCACCCACTCTTATGTGTTACGGCATTCTTTGATGCTACCATGCTATTTATCCATTCCTTTGGTTTAATTTACTTCTTAGGACCTCATGAGTACTTTTCCTTGGTATTCGATCTTTCCATTCAACTAACATTTCATTTGTGAGCTTATCGTTCTTTCCATTTCGATTGGGTCCATTCCCTCTTAATTGGGATACGCATTTCTTTCCGGGGCTTCCTTCCTTGGTAGGATTCTTTCTATTCCTCCTGACATTCTCATTTGCTCTAGGGGACTTCTACCCTTAAATGACATCCCTTGATGTTATCTTCTCCTATTTACCTTTACTCCTCAATTCTTGCAGGCACATCCTTTATACTCTATCTGCATCCTCATTCGCACCCAGTACTTGTCTTTTTATTTAGGGAGCGTACAAATCTTCCTTGTTTCGAGATTTCTTGACCATGTTGTGAGAGTCTTGTCTATCCCTTTCTTGGCTTGAGTTTAGTCATTAATTGTCCTTTGGTCCTTTTAAGGGTTTTCTTTCATCCTTCATTTTCCCGAGTATATGGCCTTTCCGCCTCTCTCTTCTCAATTGTTGTAACAGGATATGTAATTTGTCTTTACTTATGTCGTCTCAGTTCGATACTCGCGATTTTAAGCATCTGCTACCATATTAGCCTTTCCGGATGGTATTTTATTGCAAGATCATAATCCTTCACCATTTTCAGTCGTCTTCCTTGACGGGGTTTATTTCCTTTTTAGTTAGGAAGTACTTATAGCTCTTGTGATCTGTGTATATCCTATACTCAATCCCGTGAAGATAGGAGTATCATATCTTTAGGGCCAATATTATCGCGGCTAATTCTAAGTCATGAGTCAGGTAATTTCTTTCTTCGATGAGCTTTACATTCACTTTCCCTCCGTATTTCCTTCTAATTCTACCTTTGAGCTCCTTAAATTTTGAGCTTATTCTTGTTCTTTGGATCCAATAGTACCTTCGTTTGACCTTGCTTTATTCCCACTCGCTTCCATATTCGCCTACTCCCTTGAGGTGGTTCACTTATCCTTATAATTTTCAAAGTTTTTCTACCCCCAGTGTTTCCCTCTTTGTGTAGGTTGGGGTGTATTCTCCCACTATTCCCCCATCTCTAGTTAGACTTCGCTTACTCCTCCAAATCCTTTGGTCCAATTAAGTTATTTCCTTACATAATACTCCTTTGATGTTCCAAATTTGAGTTTTCCAGGCTTTCTTGTAGTGAATCATGCTCAACCTCCTAACACTCTTACCTAACCACTCGTACTCTCTAATGTTTGATTGCCTTATTCTTTGGAAAAATTCTCTCCTATCTTATAGACATGGTATGCCTCCTCTGCTCTTGTTTTTCTTTGACTCACACTTTATCTTCCATCCATTTCTTATCTTCTTAGATTTCTAAGGAATTTGTTACACTTGGGGCTTCCTGTCATTGCACTTTTTCTTCATCTTTGCCAGGTGAAATCTTAATATCTTTTCCCTATTGATCAGCTTCTATTCTTGTGGTCATACTTCTTCTTGGGTCTATCGAGAGTTATGTATCCTTGAATGGTTGCTCCTCCAAATCCATTTTCCTTTCTTTAGGATCTCCACTAGGTGAATTTTTCCTTTTCTAAGTCCTAAAGTTTGAGTTTAACTATCCATAAGCCATTCTTCCTTAGGAGGATTTTCTTCTCTTAAACTTTTATCTACTTAGATTTTTTCTCAAGGAGCTCAGGAGTTTTAATAAACTTCTAATTCATTTGAGAATATTCTCTTGCCAAAAATTTGGCTTATTACATGACTTCTCTACCCCCTAATCCCTTAGCGTCATAGGACTAGAGTTAACCCTAAAACAATTATGAGACTCTTGGTCGGAAGGCTCTGAGTAATTGATTGGGGTCCATTCGTGCTCCTCAATAGGACGAATTTCATGTGTGGCCTCCAACCCATACCGCCTTAGTACTTCCGCCTCGCACTCATATGTCCATTTCATCCATCGAGACGGATTGAAGTCAGGTTGAGTGGGTGAAGGTACTTGGTGGACCTTCATGAAGGTGGCATAAGCATACCAATAATTATCTCAGGCCTCCTTCTTAGTGGGGTTCCTCTTATGTGGTTGTGGTATTAGAGGAGGGGTTGGTCTTCTAGGAGATGGTGATGGTTCCTCTTGTCTGGGAGGAGGGTATATGATGCCTTCTGGTTCCAGTAAGGCTCCAACTAGCTTCCGGTAGTCCTGCACCATGTCTTTGGGTACTCGTTTTTCGCCCCTTAGGAACCTCTGAACAGGTTCCTCCCTTGGGTTGGATGTCTTTTTCATGCTTATAGGGGAAGGACTAGATTTTCTTCCGAATTTCCTAGGGATTCTTATTCCTATAAGATAGTTTAGAGTTGGATTAATATCAGGGCATATTATTGATAATGTTTTAAGGGAACTAGGCTCTGATACCACTCTAGTTGTCACGCCCCAACCCGGTTTGGTTGGATCCCCGTGAACAACACGCCGCTCTTTCTTGGTTTAACAGGAGTTTCCCCCTTCTTTTAGTCGAGAGGAGCCAGGCGAAATTTCAACCTTGTTCCCTGGAAGACATGTATCAAATAAAATGCAAGCTTAAAGAAAAATTAAGCATACCTCATAAAGGGTAAGGCTCGGTGTCACTTCTAGTCATTTTCTCTTTTACTAAAAAGGGGTAGAAAAGAGGGATGAGTTTCTACAACTCAGTGAATGGGTTTTTCAAAAGTCTACTTTTAACTTTTAAGAAAAACATTTATATGGAGTGTGTCAGACTCCTTTCTTTTCAAAAATCCCTTCATTTAAAAATTTAGGATTTTCCATCATTTCTTATTTACCACGGTGTGTCATCACCCAACACACATCCTTCATCATGAAGGTTACACACATTCACAGGTCAGCATAACTACTGAACCCACTAGTGGCTTCGGAGCAACTTTACCGGCCATTCGGATAGAAGCACGACCACTTCTACCCTGAGATCGAGTGGATGTACGCGACATTCGACCCTCAATCCCAAATTTGATTCTTCATTTCCGAATGAGGATAGAGACCTCATCCTGTCCACACCCTGGACTCATGCGCTTGGTGCTACTCCAAATTTCGCACAGACACCTCGAACAACGATCTGCCTTTATACTCATCGGGTTGTCCAGGGCCCTTAGGACAGATCACTACCCCTCATGGGCGTCTTGATGATTTCGTACTCATAGTGCATGCACAAACAAATTTTTCTTAAATTGCCATGTAATATGTGTGCCATTTGTCCCAATGGTCCCGACCTTCAACTCAACTTGTAGCTTATTTGTCTTGACTGGTCCGGAGACCGGTCATGTCGCACTGCTACTAGTTGACTGAGTATGTCGAACCTGCCTTGGTACCATGACCAAACAATTCACTTATTAAGATTTAATGGCACATATATATATCATGTTCTTTTATGAGCTCCTACTCGTGTCCATTGGCTTATGACCCACTGTTCGAGTTTTTCAAGAACAGGGCATATTAGCCCTCAAGTTCCAAAACCGAGGCCCCCGACCTATAAGAGCTATTCGAGCTCCCGTCAAGAAGGTCTCCCAAATAGTTTAAGCATTGGCACACCGTCAAAGGAGAACACTTCCGACAAAATAGGTTTTCACTGTCCATTATACTAACCGGTATAAGGACATCTCCGTTCATAACCGATGAACGAGTTTTCAACTTCCTTCGAGGAAGTCTCATCATACCAACCTAGTATGATCTACTTACAACCGGTAAGTAGTTTTTCCGTAAAAATTTCACATCACTTTCTCAGTTGTGATTATTAAAATACCACTAAACACTGGGTTTTTTATATCGGGGTACTTATCATCCCCAACCGGGTATGATATATAATCCCACTCACCCGATAGTGTAATGAAATTCCACTCAGTCGGGTTCCGTCCTTAGTAAGCTGGAACTCGACTGGCATTCCCAACGCCTCATTCTCCTACACGAAAATGAACGTGGTTGTTCATTATTCTTTGGCCTAATAGCCCTCATTCATTCCAAATAAATGAGAAAACACAACTTTACATATATTTGCAATTAGGTCCCTATTGTCGGGTTTTTCCCTAAATTTGAGTCCCGAAACTTTTAAAATTTACCTTGGGACCTCAAATTATTTAATTTCACACAAAGGGGTTTAACTTCCCAAATTTCCAATTTGGTCCCTTAATTTTTCCAAAATTACCATTTTACCCCTTCTTTAGAAAAATGGTAAATTTTTGACCCAAAAATTCTAAACTTTCTCAATTGGCCCTCTTATATTCTTATCATAACCAATTGACCCTCAATTTTAGAAAATTACATATTGGTCCTTCGAATTTTGGAAAATCCCCAAATTTCCCCAATTTTCCCCCAATTTCAACTATTCAACACTGCTGAATTTGATTTCATCAAATTGACCGATCAAACACCTCTAATTGTTGAAATTAAGTTCCTTCATGTTCATACGATTCTAAGGAACTTTGAATCACATATTATAACGTCGGAACGAGCTCAAACGGAGCTTCGCCAGAAAGCAGACTGTAGAGAGAGAAAGCTTCCATTTCTCATTAGTGTGGGCGCGACGGTCGGAGCTTTCTATTTGGGCATGTAGCTCTACTCCAGAGGTTCTTACTAGGATAAAAAATGACATCAATTGATGTCAAATTGGATTAGAATTTATTCATTGAAATTCGGTCGACTCTCTCTCTAACAACGATCTGAAATTGTAAAGGGAAGTCGAATTGGCTTACCTTTCGATCCTAATTCGGTCGTGGAAGGGCTGAGGAGGTGTCGAGAGAGATTGGTTTGGCCTGAGGAGGGCTCGAATTGGCCAATTTCATCTCGGCCGAAACAGGGCATCTTCGGTCCACCAAAGCTGCTTCACTGTTTGATCACGCCAACGCTTCTCCGGCGACCCTCGGGACGAACGGACGCCACCACCATGTAGTTGACTTCTCCCTGGTTCTAATGAACCTAACCTCACCTTCTTTGGCTCAGAATTGAACCTATATCGAAGCTATGGTTCGAGCTTTGCCAGAAAACTAAGCAACTAAGAGAGAGTGAGTTTTTCAGGTGTGGAGACGACGAATGGAGAGGGGCTCTTTATATAGGGTGCTCAGGGACCCGTTGGCCGTCTGTTTGTCACCGTTATGACAGGAATTGAAGACCTGAAACATACCAAATGGAAGCATTTCTTCTTCTCCGGTGTTTCTTCAATTTCCCGACAAGTGAACAGTGCTAAATCCTGAGGAAGAAGATGATACTGTTCCGAACCGAACTGGACCGGACCGGTCCGAACTAAGTTCAAAGCTTAAATCGATCGGTTCACCCCTCATTCGATCGAGTTTTTCAAATCTAAAAATTTATAAATTTATGTCAATTCATTTTCTATCTAATGGTAGTCTCAAATCTCAAATTTGAATTATTTAAGGCACCTAGAAAAATGAATTTAGGATCTGGTTCAATAGTGGTTCAAATCGGTCCGAACCGGTTCGGATCCGGTTCTCCTGAACCGGTTCGGATCCGGTTCTCCTGAACCGGTTCGGATCCGGTTCTCCTGAACCGGTTCGGATCCGGTTCTCCTGAACCGGTTCGGTTTTCATCCCCGATTCCTTCACAAGTCCATTTCCATGTCTTTTGTGACTCCTTGGGTCACTTAGGGTCCATAAAATTCCTGTTTTACCATCTCTTAATCGATTATGGTTCATAAACTGGCTCGGCTCTTATACCGATTTAATCCAGTTCAGGTCCGATTCACCCGAACCAATCTGGTTTTTCTCTCCCACATTGTTCTAAGGTTCCTTCCCAAGGATTATAAACCTCTTTGAATCTTAAGGGATCCATAAGCATCTTGGTTTACCCATTCTCTATTGGTTCCTGTTCAATGAATCAACTCGGTTCATAAACCGGTTCTATCCGGTTCAGACCCGATTCTATTGAACTGCTTCAGTCTTTCTTCCTCATTCTGTCCTAGGGCTCTTTTGCCCAAGTTTATGAACCTTGTTAAGTCACATGGGAGTTAGAAATTTTTAATTTGCTCGTCCCCTAACAATCGGGTTTTTAGACCAATTCAGTTTAAAGATTCAATTTGACCGGTTCTTTCCCCAGTTTTCTCATTATTAAAGGACGGGATTTACAGAGCTCCTATCAAGAAGGTCTCCCAAATGGTTTAAGTAGTGGCACACAGTCAGGGGAGAGCACTTCTAACAAAATCATATTTTCAACTATACATCATACCAACTGAGTATGAGGATATCTACGCTCATAACTGATGAACGGGTTTTCCACTTCCTTCAAGTAAGCTTCATCATACCAACTGGGTATGATCTACTTACAACCAATAATTAGTTTTTTCGTGTCATTTTCACATCACTACTCTAAGTTGTGATATTTAAAATACCACTAAGTAGTGGGTTTTCATTTCCGAGATACTTATCATCCCAACCGTGTATGATATAAAAATTTCACTCACCCGATCGTGTAGTGAAATTTCTCTTAGTCGGCTTGTTGTCCTTACTCGTACTCATCTTAGATGGCGTTCTCGGTACTACTTGTTCATTATTCTTTTGCCTAATAGCGCTCATTCATTCCAATTGAATGAGAAAACTATTTTTTTTTCTTTATTTGCAATTAGGTCCCTAATGTTATTTTTCTTTAACTTTAAGTCCTTAATGCCAGTTTTTCCTCAAATTGAGTCCTAAAACTTTTAAAATTTATCTTAGGACCTTAATTTATTCAAATTCACAAAAAGGGGTTTAATTTCCCAAATTTCAATTGGCTCTCTAACATTCTTATCAAGCCCAATTGACCCTTAATTTTATAAAATTATATTTTAGTCCTTTGAATTTTTGAAAATCCCCAATTTTCCCCCCAATTTCAACTTCCTAACACAGTCGGACTTGATTTCATCAAATTGATCGATCAAACACTTCTAATTGTTAAAATTGAAGTTAGATTGGAGTTCCTACACCTTCGTACGATTCAATTGCACTTTGAATCGTATGATTTGATGCCAAAATGAGCTCAAACGGAGCTTTGCCGAAAAACTGGACTTATAGCTTCGAAAGCTTACTGTCAGGGGCACGGAGGTCTAAGCTTTTGATCTGGACAGATAGCTCTCGTCCTGAGGTTTATCCTAGGATCAAGAATTGTATCAATTGATGCCGAATTAAGTTAGAATTTCATCATCAAAGTTATGTCGGTTCTCTCTCTAGCACCGGTTAGAAATTACAGAGTGGAGTCAAATTGGCTTACCTTTCAGCTCTAATTCAGTTGTAGGAGGGTTGTGGTGGTGTTAGTAAGGCTTGGATTGGCATGAGAAGAGCTTGAATTGGCTGATTTCAGCTTAGCCAAAACAGAGTAGCTTTGGTCCACCGGAGCTACTTTACTGTTCGATCACGTCGGCGCTTCTCCGGCAACCCTCAGAGCAAATGGAGACTACAGGCGTGTTGCTGACTTCTCCCCAGTTCTAAACTGACCATGCCTTCTTTGGCTCAGAAAAGACCCTATATTGGAGCTCTTGTTCGAGCTTCACCGAAAATTGGAGCAGTTGAGAGAGAATAAAGTTTTTAGATGTGGAGAGGATGAATGAGGAGGGGTTCTTTATATAGGAAGTTCGAGAACTTCTTGTACGTCCAATTGGCGCCTTAATGGCGGTCATTCATTGCCTGAAACTCCCTGGCCAAAAACTTTTCAGCTTCGCTAGCACCGTTCAATTTTTCGGTGAGTGAACAGTGCTGTCATTTGAAAGAAAAAGACGACATTGTTTCGGACCGGTCCGAACCGGGTTCAAAGCTTAAATCGGTCAGTTCACCCCTAATTCGATCAAATTTTTTAAATCTAAAAATTTCTAAATTTATCAAAATTCATTTTTTATCCAATAATGGTCTCAAATCTCAAATTTGAATTTTTTAAGCCACCTAGAAAAATGAATTTAGCATTTAGTTCAATAGTGGTTCAAACCGATCCAAACTGGTCCAATCCGGTTCGGATCCGATTCATCTTAATCGGTTTGGTTTTCATCTCCAATTCATCCTAAAGTCCTTTTTCATGAATTTTGTGACTTTTTAGGTCACTTGGGATCTATAAATTTCTCGATTTGCTCTTTTTCTATGGGTTCTAGTTCATAAATCCGCTCGGGTCATAAACCAGTTCAATCCTGTTGGATCTGGTTCATCTAAACCAGTCTGGCTTTTCTCTTCCAATTTATTCTAAGATTCTTGTCCAAGGTTTTATGAATTCTTTGGGTTACTCGGGAGTTAAAATTTCCCAAATTGTCTGTTCTTTGATGATCGGTTTTTGAACCGGTTCGATTTTCTCACTTTGTTTGACCGGTTATTTTTTACGATTTTCCTTAACTCCAAAGAGCGGAGTTTATAGGTTCGGTGACCCAAAATCGAAAATCGGGCAGTTCAAGGCCGATTCGACCGGTTTTCTAATAATTAAAATTTTCTAAATTAATCTAAATTAATTTTCTACACTTTGGTGACCTCAACTTCCAAAATTAATTTTTTAAGTCACCTAGAAAAATAAATCTTTGAACTGGTTCTTCCTGGTTTATCCAAGTTCATTCTAGTTCAGGTCTAGTTCACCTTGAACCGGTTCGGTTTTATTATCCATTTTACTCCATAGTCCTTTTCCATGATTTTTTTATCTTTATTGACCACTTGAAACTTCCAAATTTTCATTTTGTTTCTCTTTACGAATTTTACGGTTCACTTGAACAATTATTTTCTCAATAAATTTTTTGGTTCTCATTTTCTATTTTCTTATTATGAGGAAATTGGGTTTACATATTAGGTGCGGCTTAGTCGAGCTCTTCTCTCCTTGAAACAACACTTCCTTAGCATTCCCGACCTAAAGGATCATGACCTTGTTCTTGCAATCTAGTTTGACATGGTGTGTGGATAACCAATACATCCCTATGATTAGATTTACGTCCTTTAAATGCAGTAGTATTAGGTTAGATTTAAGGATTTCACCTTACACATTAACCTTACATCATTGTAGTACGGTGTTCTTTAGGACCATTCCGCCTAATGGTGTGCATATTATTAGTTTTGGGTTTAGTGAGGATGAAAATTGTGGAATCCTTAGTGGTAATCTTTCTCGGACTAATATGCTCCATAGTCAATGAGAGCAAATAACCCTATTCATTCAATTATACGAGTCTTGTGATAATACCAAAAGTGTTTTATTATTATTAAGTATTTTACTAGTTTCAATCTTTTACTAATCTATATTGTGGCCTTTAAGGCTCGTGTTCATTTTATTTACATGGTATTGCCTCAACACCATATCAAAAAGGGGGAAAGGATAAGACGGTGAAAGTTCAAGCGTTTTGGAAAGTACTCGCCACAACACTCGGATCCCTTCGAGCCTCTTCTTGGATCAAGTTGTAGACCATTATAGGAACCCTAGCCTTGTTCCCAAGTACTTATGCCCTACAATTTTTTTCACAGTATTGATCGACGGCCGGCGGGTGTGCAAAATGTGTTCCCATTCACACGTCGAGTTGATCACGACAGCCAGTTCAGTAGAACACCCCACATTTTCCATGTATGATTTTATGTTGGGTCCAACCCATCCAAGAATTGCTGGTAGATGTCTATGGGACTAAGAAGGTTTGAGGCAAATAGTTGGATAACATTGAAACAATTCTTATAATTGGTCACTGCTCCTCGGCCCTTCCGGAGATTAAGAAACTCCATTTTTTTCGCTCATGAGATAGGTCAGCAAGTACTACTCATAAAACTTATCCTCAAAGGCGGCTCTTTCAAGGGTCATTGGTGTGGTGGCTTGCAAGTTGAACCACCAACTATTCACATTTCCATCTCGAAAAAATTCGATCATGATCGCCTTATCAGTTTCAGGGAACTTAACCATGGCCAGAAACTTTTTGGTTGTCCTCAATCAATACATGATATCGACAACATTTTTCTCACTTGAGAAAGTCTTGCACCTCAATTGTCATATGGGTTTAAGGTTCTTAAAAACATCGAAACCCTAGGATTGCTGAACGGGAACTAACGCTACCTTCGAAGGTGGTGTTACTTTCGGCACTCACACTATTAGGGCAACTGCGGGGAGTGGTAAAGCCTGAATATATGCAGACTTAGCAGCTCCTACATGTGAGTTACTTGTCAAAATTATTTCTAACCTTGCACCAACTATCTCTTCTATGACTTGTCAATTTGCTACATTATCTACTAAATTTTTTTTTCGTTTGATTAGTAAATGAGTAAATTTCTTCAATTCAATCTTATAAACGAATACTTTATCACTTCTATTCTAATTTTTTTCATTCATTCCAAAATATTTACATTTCTAAATTCAAACGCATTTAGTCTAATCACTCATGACTAATTCCATCCCTCTATCGTAGCTTTCCCTCAACAATATTTGATTTATATTACAAGTTTGGATTTTCCTTCCAAGTTCAATCTAATTTCCTAGTTTAATTTGACCTGATTTTTTAATTGAAATTTTCCAATTTTACAAAACTAACAATTACTTTACAAGAGGTGCTAAGTAAAAGAAAATTATATCAGTTTATCTATTCTTATTTGGAAATAGATTAATATCATATTCATATAAAAAAATAACCTATAGTTTCTCTATCTACTATATAACTAGACTATTTGACAGCAAATACACGTACTTGTCAAACTATATGGTTACAAAAATAATTAAAATAACTAGATTAGGAATAGACTAGTGATATAAAAATATATTATGATAATTTGTATACTATTAACAATTCAAATATTCATTATTACGCAGTAAATCAAATTATATAGATATTAGATATCACTATAAAATATAGAGTTAGTACAAAATAAAATAATATACTTAAAAGATAAGATCATATTGTTCATATAATCACAAAAGTTTTACCTAAATAAAGTTTCGTAAAACTTAAACATATATTAGGCATCCAAACAAAATTAGAAATGATGAACTTATATTTAGAGAAAATCAATTCAGCGTAGGGTTTGTTAACATAGGAATAAATGTATTACATGTGGGATTATATAAGATAAAAAACGGAACAATAAAATCAGTACATAACAAGTATGGATTCAAATATACAACAGATATATTTTGTTTGTATAAAAAGAAAAAACTGATCAAATACAAAGGTGAAGAAAAAAGAGACGATAAAGGAAGTAAGCTTTTGTAGGAGATTAATAGTAGAACCTCCATGCAACCAGACTTTCTTGAAAGAAAAATAGAGAAGTTATCAAGCTACTAGCAAAGTGCATAAAAGAAAGTAATACGCATGAAGAAGGAAAAATCTCTTCACAACGGGACCACTCTTTGCATACAGAGACCACTCTTTCCATACACAAGTAAAGTGATTGAAGGTGAATGGGAATTTCACTCATCACAACCCTTCTTTCTATAGTGAATTTGAAGTGATTGAAGTTGCAAATCTTCTAGACGAAGGCAACCCACAATTATATTTTTATATTTTAAAAATTTTGTGGAGGTTTTAAATATTTGTATCCACCATCTAATTTACCCTTCAAAAATTAGATAAATATTTTATTGACAACTCAATTTACAAACAAACCCATCATTTATAACTTAATTTACAAATAAATGTTTCTAGTAATTTAGCCATTAATAAAAAATGTGTATATAAAAGGAATTAAATAAATGTTTGTGCCTAAATTTAATTATGGGGCAAGTATTTGTATCTTATCTGATATTTTAGAATAAAAAAGTACATGAATAATAGATAAATATTAGGAAAAAAAACACGCTAATCAATTCAATAATTTTGTTTCAAATTTTAAAATGATTTTGTCTGTGGCCAGTTTAGTTTAGTTTAGTTTAGTTCACACAATGGACAGTGGGCAGTGGGCAGGAGAGACCAGAGAAAAGGTAAAAACTATGCTCTTCAACCAAGCAAACCACAGCCTCACAATCAATACTCCCACAGAGCATAACAGTCGCCTAAAAATAGATCCGGGCACCCTTATTAAAGACTCCCTATGGTCCCCCCCTAAACAAGCATGCACACTCCTGGTTGAAGAATTTCTAATTGGAGACAGAGAACACCAAACGACAATGGCGTGTCCATCAAGGGATGTCGTCCTCCTGGCCTCGACCGCATGCTTCTTAACCCTCCTACGGACCGCTCAGGCCGACTCCCGCTTCTTTGTGGAAGGCAAGGTCTACTGTGACACGTGCCGGACGCAGTTCGTGACAAGATTAAGCGAATACCTAGACGGTACGATTTTCTCACCATTACATTAAAATTATGGCGTCAAAATTATTGTATTCTTAAGCAGCAACATGATCACTCTTTACTCACAAGGACGGTTGTGTATCCGGTGATATATAATTTCTTTTAAAAATAAAACATTTTTATTTTTACTTCTTATCCAAAGGTGCGACGGTGCGGCTGGAGTGCAGCGAGCGTGAAGGTGGCAGCCTGACGTACAGCGTGGAAGGCACCACGGACGACACGGGGACGTACCGGCTGCCGGTGGACGGAGAGCACGAGGAAGAGATCTGCGAGATCGTGCTGGTGAAGAGCAACAAGGAAGGCTGCGACGAGGTCAGCAAGGATACCTTCTTGAGGAACAGCGCCAGGATCACCCTCACGGCCAACAGCGGCATGTCCACCCCTGTACGCTCCGCCAACCCCCTCGGCTTCTTGAAGAAGATCCCTCTCCCCGAGTGCTCCGACGTTCTCAAGGAGCTGGGCATGCTCGGGACCGACACTCTTGCCTAGACAGCGTTACTGTTTTGGATCCAGCAAGTCTGATATTATTGTAACTTTGTTTTTAGCTCCTTTTTCTGTTTGCTTTTGGAGATTTCGAGTATATGCGATGTGGGGTGTAGGAAAATGGGACCTCTGGAGTTGGAGTTCTCATCTAAGGCCTATATAGTGTATCCCTGAAAGTCATGCCTTGATTTTCTATATGATAATAGATCCCTTTTAAGCTCTTTTTGGTGTTCCACTTGAATGAAATCCGTGCACGATTACTTACAGGGCTTCCATGACATTGAAAGCCTTTCAGTTGCCAAACAATGTTTACGGAGTTTGAACTGGACAACCCTCTTAATTTATAGTTCAAAAAAAAAGTAACCCTCTTAATTCTAAGATGAGAATAATTCAACTATATGAGATATTATTTGTTGATCTTATTTCACACTCGGTCAATTAAACTTAGTAGTAATATTACATTCTATTATTTGTAATAAGCTTTTCTATTTAGAATAGATAAAGAACCACATGATCTCATACTGTAACAAGCATTCTTTATTTTGATACAGAACTTGGTTTTAATAGTTTGATACGGACTTTCCCAGGTACCAAGGGGCACAAAAGATATGTCAAATGATTAAAAAGGTTCAACATCCCTTTCTTTTAATCAAATGCCTAAATCCAAGCTCAAGGATAGAAAGACTTCAACTTAAAATAGTTTTATCTCTTTATGAATCAATCCTGCCAAAATTCAACTTAAAATAGTCATTATATTGAAAAAGTGGTAAAACAATATAAATAAGAAAAGAAAAAAAATATGCCAGCAATAATCAAATACAGATTTATGCAAACCGTCCCAGTTCTTCAAATTGATTTATATATAGATGAAAGTTTTAGTTTTGATCACGAACATGAATCTCTACCCAAATACGACAATTTAATTAGTAAGTGATGGATAACTTAAAACTAACTTAGATTTTATGAGTTCAACCATTGGTTTCATAAGACATTTAAAATATATCTTACAGGACTGAACATATGTTTCTTAGATAAAGCATTGGTCTCATAAATGTAAATATAATTTTACTCTCTTAATTGAACCTACGCCAGGTACCACAGATATTCAGATCTAGAGGCAGGATAAAGAAACCAAAAAAAATAAACATTTGAGGGTGTAAAATGGAAGCTAGCTAGGCTTCCTCTGATGACAGAAATGCCTTAGTAATATCACGAATCGATACTGAAACCTTCCGCATGTTAACGTAGACTTAAGCACAAAATCAAGGTCAGTTGTGGGTCATGATAGAGGAATAAGTGCCACAATAAGATGCAAAGCTCAAGTCCTACAAATTATAATTACAGCAACAAAGATCGAAAGACAGAAGTCTCGGACATTATTGATATGTACAGTCGCCGTGGGACAGAAGAAGCAAAATGTGTTCCACTTACCTAAATCAATGACATATATATCGTGTGGAGACTTTCAAGTGTCGCTCCAGCTATCATCTTCCCCATCATCACTCCCGACTACCTACAATCCCGCATTTGAGACATTTATCTCAGATCATTTGACAGATAAAGGATCAGCTAGAAGACTTTAAACGAGGATGGTTGAGTGAAAACCTGGCGAATGGCATTTGCTTTCTGGAGAATTGCAGTGACTTTGACATTCGCAGTTGGTGCTTGTGTAGGTACAACAGGTTTCAGGTTGACAGTTCTCCTGAGATTGAATGACTGGACGAAGATGAATCAGAAACACCATGATCCTAAAGTGTACTAGTGATCTTGAAATAAATGCAATAAAATAGGGAAATTGCAGGACTAGCTAGGAGAAGGTGCAATTACTTTAGTCCGGATCTGTTGCAGGAAGTCATTATCATCAGATGGATTCCCACAACTGCTCTGAGGCAAACATTTGTTGTTCACATTTGATTTCTGTTGTTTCTGTGGCAGCATTAGATAAGAACATATTAGTGTGAATATGAGGGAAAAGGTGAAAATGACACTAAGGGAAATCACTATACCTTTCTTTCCATGGAAACTTGAATAATCTCTTCAGTGAAATTTTGAGGCATTACAGGAGATAGTTTAGGTTGCTTAGGAATATGAGAAGTCAAATGATTTGAAAAGGTCACATTATCTAGAAGCTGAGAAGTATTTTTTTCGCCTTTATCATCATCAGAATTGGGCTTCATAAAGCGCCATTGCACTGGAGGAAGAGGTGGCGGCAGTGGAGTAGACTGACCAGTCAATTGTTCAATAAGATCACCATTCTTTGGTTCAGGTTTGCCACTCAATTCTTCTTTTGGCAAAGATTTGATGGAATCAAAGCTCGGAAGATTGAGCCCAGTTTCACTGACACAATCTGAAAATGTATGGGCTGCTTTAACCCCATTATCCGGTTGTAGTATTTCATCTTCCTTTACACAGTTCATGTATACAGATGGTACTGAAGGATACTCCACTGAGAGCCTGTTGAAAGCATTGTGTGAATCAGAGTTTGATTCAGAGTGATTGCTGAGGCAGTCATCAGAAATACTGGGGGATGACTGACAGAAAGTATTGTTGTCATCATCGTCATCATCTTCAGATTCTGAACCAGACCCATGTAACTGAACAGCAGGTTGTGGTACCAATTGAAATGAAGCAAACATGTCACTAACTTTTTCTCGATATTTGCCCTCATCAGAAAATCTCAACCCAAGCTTGGAGGTTATAGGGTCGTTCACAGGATGGAAAGATATTCTCATGTGCTCTAGTGGTGGTGATGGCGGACATGAGTTTACAGATGGGAGATTTTGAAATTGATCCATATGTATTCTTGTCTCGGAAACTTTGACATGTGAAGATTCCTGTCGTCCATCAGGTGCAGATATGTAAGAGATAGGAAAATCTGATTTTTCTTCATAAACCAGGGAAAGCTTTTTCCTGAAACTGTTCATAAACAACTTATGACCAATTCCAAAAACTCCAGATGAATTCTCTTCATTCTCCTTCATAGTTTCAGCAGCTACAACTTTGGCCGTTGGAGCGACAGGGACTGCACTACCAGGGGCTACTACAGTGATTGAACTCATGGCATGCCCATTAGTGCGGCCAAATATGTTTCCATGATTTGACTGACTATACTTCTCTTTTAGAGTGCCTGGATCAGAGGATGATGAAACATGATTTATCTTATTTGAAGAGACACTATCTTCATCAGCTTCACAAACATGCAACTTTTCTCCATTTTCATCGTCTTTCCGTGTTGAAACAGCAACTGAAAGATTAGTATTCTCATCAGCATATGCTGATGGAGTGAAAACTGGTGGCTTTGCTGGTTGAAGTCCCAGCAAACCCCCATTTGTCCAAAAATCAACACCAGCAAGTTTAATAGGTGATTCTTGATGCATGCTGGTCCTGATCTCAGTTTGGGGTAGAAAGGTTACTGAAGATGATGGATCATGCAATCCAGCTTCTACCCTTGAACCATCAAGAATATAATTCTCGCAGGCACTGGCCCTTGGTAGACTATCAGAATCAGTAGGTGTCCCAACAACTTGAGACTGTTTTTCAGCAGAAATTTCAGGGCCTGCTTCAGGTAGCACTAGAGGCATCCCCTTGCAAGAGGAAATATCAGAAGTAGCACCAAAACCAATAGTAGAAGTCAGTTGGTCAACACTCTCTGGAGTCAGTTTCTCCACTGCAACCCTTATTTCTGTATCCCTGGAACTGGCTAAAAATTGCTGTCTTTCATGCTTTGTCTGAAAATCAATATCTGTTTCAGATTCAGATTCAATAGTATTAAGTGCATCCACATAATGGTCTACTTCACTATCATTATCATAGGCTTGGTCCTCATTAGAGCTCAATCTTTTTGAGATGTTTGACCTGTTGCATTGCATATCAAGCTCATCAACTTTTGTAGCACTAATAGCTTCCTCCTGCTTACCAACATTGAGGTGTGCAAAAACTGATTCAGGAGCAGGATCCTTACTTATGTTTGGTTCACTGAGGTCCACTGTTTCAGTTTTCTGCTCCCAATTGAGAGAAGACAAACTGGAAGCAATCACAGATGGGGAATGAGAACTGATAGATATAGCAGTAGTTTCTTCCCCCAGAGAAACTGAACCAACAGAACCCTCATGCTGAATCACTCGGGTAGATGAGGCTTTGGAACCTTCCTTCATCATATTCTTAGATATAGTGGCATTCTCTTCCCGAGACAATGAACCAACAGAATCCTTGGACTGCATCAGTTGAGTAGATGAGGCCTTGGAACATTTCTTTCTGCTAGAAATACTGGCAATCTCTTCCTCTTGGGATACTGAACCAAAAGAATTCTCGTGCTGCATCATCTGGGATGATGACATCTTGGAATTGTTCTTTCTCATACTGCTAGATGTGCTGGTACTTTGTTCATGGGACACTGAACCAACAGAATCCTCAAGCTGCATAGCTGGGGCAGAAGAA
The DNA here is from genome assembly GCA_030064435.1 of Trapa incisa. Taxonomy (NCBI): domain Eukaryota; kingdom Viridiplantae; phylum Streptophyta; class Magnoliopsida; order Myrtales; family Lythraceae; genus Trapa; species Trapa incisa. The sequence goes on from CM057771.1 coordinate 17,783,279, forward strand.
GTCTTGGAACCTTCCTTCCCCATACTGCCAGACATACTGGTACTTTCTTCCTCATGCAACAGTGAACCAATAGAAAGCTGATTCTGTATTGGTAGGGTAGATGAGGTCATAAAACTTTTCTTCCTCATAATGCTAGATGTACTAGAACTTGCTTCATCATGAGAAAGTGAATCAATAGAATCATCATGCTGCATCATCATATTAGATAATGATTTATTAGATCCATGTTCATCAAGATGCATGTTGTCACTCTGGCTGTAGATACATTCGATGTACCCTGTACCAGATCTTGAATCAAATGAACTTAAGCGGGCACCGATTCCTGAATCAAATGTCAAATCCTCCATTGAAACAGTTGGAGAAGCCTGTTCATTAGCTATAGGTGAAGAAAATCGCAATCTGCATATTGAGGATCACTTAAGATTTAATATAGTGCTATGACGGAACTAAAATATGGTTTATTCTGTTTGTAGCAAACCTACCTGCTACCATGGTTAGATATTGATGTTCCACGAGAAAATTCACCGTTCCTCAGCAATGACCGTTTCTTCTGCAGAAATGTTATACCAATTCATTTTCCAGATCCAAGTGAAAGTGCAAAGAAATATTTCATATCAAACTTACATTTATGAAAAAACAGGACAGTACCAATAGAGAAGATATAAAGTCCACTAAATTAATATATATACATATATATATATATATGCAGTGATGTCGCAATAATCATCTTGTCAATTTTTAGTAAGCGCCTACCTTAATCTTATAAGACTTCTTGTCTCTCCGGATTTTACCAGAACTTGGTTCATCTATTCTCAATGATACTCTTCTGAAAAAGGTCGGATCAGAATATCTCCTCAAGCATGAACCAGGGCCTCCAGTATCAAATCTAACAAAGGGAAGGGGGGGCAGAAAAGATTTAAGGGTCCATTTCCAAGATAGAAGCATAAGTGTTAATCATTAAGAGAGTATTTATTTCTAAATCGCCATTACCTGTCAAGCAACTGAAGACGAGGAGGGTCACGACACTCTTCATAGGAGTCCATGATAAATTGAGGCAAATCATTGTCTATGAAATGATGTTGCTCATTTTGAATCCGAGCATGCCAATCAGAACCTGCAGCACAACTGTTTTAAAATAAGGATTTGAACCACCTGGAAAATGCATGCAAAATGCTAGAATAATAAGATGTAAAAGAATATCAACAGAAATACCAGTACGATTAATAAAAGTAAAGAAAGTTAGCACTAGCTTCAGAGTAGTCTGTAAGAAGAATGCAACTGTATATCAGCATATTCATCTAAACTTCTTTAAAATGTCAAAGAACTTTCAGTAGCCACATCAGGTGAATTTGCCCTTTCTACCTAATGAAAGGTCATAATCCCCCGAGAGAGAACACATACAATCTAATAAGCATAAGTTTCATTAGACAGTGTGCAAGGCTGAAGAAAGTAGATCCACACCAGCTGTATATGCAAAATGAATGTGGCTTGTTTGGGCCAGCACTCTCTTCTCCAGAGAAGGAAGAGCAGCTTCAATCCGTTGAACACGACCCATCAAATTACGACTTCGAGAAGCCGTAGTTGTAACTTGTTCTTGTAATCCATGAAAAACCTCAGATGCAAATCTAGAATTGAAATACTATATCAGTGTTGAATTGTCATATGAAATAAGCCACACTGAACATATAGAACTTCCATAAATATAAAAATGTCCAATGTAAAGATAAATGATTAAAAATTTACAATGCCAAGCAATCCACTCTATGAGAAACATCAAAAACTAGTTAATTTGAAGACTGAAATGAAGTAGAAACATGAAGTGAACCCAAGCTTTGGATAGCACGCAGCTCATAATTACCACTAAGATATTTTCCCTTCCCATTGAGCTGCCTAGGTTCCATTTCAATTGAATTTGAACCATTGAGGAGCTTCAAAAAAATAAAAGACAACCACTTGGATGTAGTATGCAATAAAAACCACTTGGATGTGCAATGGCAGCAGAAGAAAAATGACTAATCCATTTCTTTTGGTCAGAGTAACATCTCATTAAGCTAATAGGATATGGAATCTAATCTCTTTTAAACGGAGATAATTTTCTTTAATATATCCAAAGTGGGACGAGTATTCACAACATTGATCCTCTTGAGAAAACACGTCTGCCAATTAGCCTGATACCATGTATTTTGTTTTTCCCAATGAGCTTATAATAGACACAAACCTATTTTAGCTGTATATGAAGTTCTAAGTCCCTAATAAAAGAGGATAATTTCTTTCAAATTTTCATCCTGGGACAAATATTCCCAACTGATTAGCTAAAGGGTGGAGCCAAACTGCATAGAAGGCACAATATCTACCAAAATATACGATTTTCTGGTAGTTCATCATAATTTGTCAGTAACTCAGGCAACGTGAGAAACCCATCAAAATTCCCATGAGCAGAAAAAAATAAAAGTTCCCAAAAACAGGAACTTTCCAAATGAAGTATCAAGAGAGAATGGAACTACCATTTGAAAGAGTTAGCAACTAGTCAGTCTACAATCTAGAGCTCATTTCACGTTTGTTCCAGTAAATTGCTATCCTACTGAAACTCGATCAAATAGTGCTAAAACAAATACAAGCGCGAGGGTTCTTAGTTCACACATTTCGAGAAAGATTAGAACAAGAGAATTACTCAGCCAAATCGCCTAATTGGCGCAAGATCCCGATGAGTCCTGCAACAGCAACGCCATCGAGCACGGTCTTCGGATCTTCTCGACTGGCCTCGCCGTAAAGCTCGGGCTTACCGAGGCCATATTCGTTCCTGACCTGGAACCTGACGAGCGGCATATGTACCAACTAGCCGTCCAATCAACTAGCTGACAACCACCGCCTCAAGCTGCCAAAGCTCACACAGCAGCAGGTTTCTATGTGCATACAAACAAGAGCGTGAGCTACCGCGGCGAGCGAGAAAGATACTGAACTCAAGCAGCTGAATGGAATTATCAATAAATATGAGAGAGAGAGAGAGAGGGTAGAATCTTAAGAGTAAATGTGACTTTGGGAGATTAGGTGTGGAGATTGAAGCAGCTTAACTGCTCAGCTAGAGGATGAGAGAGAAGAGGAAGAAGAAGAAGAAGACATTGCCAACTCTGCAAGGCATTCTCTCTCTGAAAATGGAGACCACCGTCTCTCTTTCATTTCCCATCTCCCCTGCAGGGGAATACAATGACCATAAAGGTCATACAGATCTTTTAGAATAACAGGATTGCCCTCCACAAAATGGCTATGCGTCTCTTGTATGATGAGATCTGCTGTAGATTGTAGGACGTGATATTTTTAGGGGATGAGAGAAAAGGCTATGAAGGGATAATTTTATATAGCGTAATTATATATATTGACAGAAAAAAAAAAAAGAAATTTGATAATACTCCATTGATAGAAAAATGAAAATTGGTGGCAGCTCATTTTCCTTTTCATTCCTCACTTTTATTTCACGTGACAAAGAAAAATGGTACAATTCATTCTTTCAAACTGTACACGTTTTGAAAAAAAATATTGAATGTTAATGACTCTTGGTGTTATGTAATTGCATGTTCCTAAATCTCTTTAACTAATCATGTTATGTTGGTGTGTGGGTGACCTTGAATGCCAATGTATTATTACTCTATCTAAAGCTCAAGGGTATAACTTTGATATTGGACCCAAAAATAAGTGTATGAAACCATTAGCATCAAAGAGTCATTTGTACATAAGGCCAATGAATTAGTTGAGAAATTGATTCTATTAACACATTGTTGTGTAATAACAAAATACAATATTATGCATAAGATAAATAGTAGGGAAATGGGACATTAAAAGTTGACAAATCAAGTTTTTGAATTAAAGAATAAATTTAGATTAGTTGGACTGTAACATTTTTAAAACTCTTAAATTATACATTTTTACTACATCGAGCAATAATTAATAATGTATTACTTTTTAAAACTTTATAATATAATATTATGACTCATAAAAATAGAAAATCAACCAATAAAATATTTATTATTTGAATATAATTCAATTAGCATTAGAATAACAACGAATTTATAGTAATAGAGTATATGATTTGAGATGACTAAAGGAGCAGGGAATATAATTTACACCTAGCTAATGGATTGTAATAGATTGATACATAAACTAACAACTTTATTTAAATACATAAAATGTAAGTGTAGAGTACTAAAGTGACCTGGAGTATACCTCTAAATGATGTTTCTTCATAGGAGACCTATTATAAAGAGAAATTAGTGATCTCACAATAATTAGAGTCGACATGGACATGCCGTTAGTTATAGTAGCACGAGCCAATATATCACTAAGTATCATTCTATTAAAGTGAGAATTTACTTCAATTCCAAAAAATGATGAATGAATATAAAGATTTTGGTGGACTCCATAATTAATTATGCGATTTAGTAATAATAATATTATACACATAAATTAGTAAGAAAATAATAAAAGTTATAAATTAGTAAAAAAATAATAAATGTAGTTATTTAATAGATAAATAGTGAGTTATCTATGAGCCACACTTGTAATGTAATACCATGGTATGATATAATCTAAAATTTAAATAAATTATAAAAATTTATTTGCGATAATATAATAAATCAATTTAAAGGAGTTCTTATTGATTTAGAAGTTACCATTAAACGAGTGGATAAAACCTTTAACTTCAAAAAAAATTAATTTAAACTCGTATATATTAGATATAAGGTCACACATATAGATTAATTAGGAGGAGGATAAGGCATTATCATAACAACCCTATATATATATACATTATTTACATCTCATTATCTCTTTACCATAAACAAAAAAAATAAAATATTTAATGAACAACTAATAACAAGGCTGAAAATCTGTGTGCTTAAACAAATTTTAATAGAAGCCTAATATCAAGGTTTAAAACTCAATGTAATATGGGCTGAAACAAATATCTAACAGACTCTAAAAATAACTAACGGGAAATTGGACTTGAAGTTATGTTCTTGGGTAGAGACTAGGCCATTCTCATCAAACAATACAAACTAGTGGTAATTACCAATACTCTTATGTAGATGAACATTATAGGAGGTCAGATATAAGTTTCTTTTAAGTGTAAACATAGGTTAGATGAATTTCACCTACAATGGATTTAAAAACATCATAGTAAGCTAAAACCTTGGACCTACATTCTTCCTAAATCAAACTCGTAGGATTATCGGGGAAAGAAAGATAAAAAAAAACATAAGAACTCACTTATGGGGACAACCATCTAAGGAAAAAACTAATTTATTGATTTAATCTATCTCCTCACAAACCAAACAAACATAAGACTCACTTATGGGGACAACCATCTAAGGAAAAAACTAATTCATGCTTTAATCTATCTCCTCACAAACCAAACAGCAGCAGAGCCATGTTATTTTCCAATGGACCATACCTACATTTTAGCCAACAACTGATCATCTCCTACAACTAAACAACTAAACTATAGATAGGTTGAATGGAAACCAAATAACCCAAACCCTTACCAAAGTAATCACCAAATTAAAAATTGGGGAATAATCATATGTTGGCCTAGTGGTAATGGTATAATCCAACCTCCTTAGTTCTCAATATCCTGAAGTGCATAAATGAAAGAGGGAAATTACCTAGACAAAGCCCAACAACATTCTCATGTTGTTTAAGCACCATTACCCCTAAGTTCTTAGCAAATGAATCAAAGTTAGAGTAAGTAGACGAGCTACCATACTTGTTGAAATAAACAGATGATTGCTAAAAGATAACTCAACCTCAGTTTTCTAGTGATATGAAACATAAATGGGCTAGTTTTAATCAACATTTGGGAGAAAGCCCGAGGAGATCCCATTATTTGCATCCTGGAGACAAGGACTTATATTGATACTTGAGAGTATAAGCTAAAAGGAGGTTTGATTTAAATATGAATTAACTTGTTGGAGTGAGGCCAAGGAATGCCCACCTCAAGTCCTTCGCAATTGGACCTTAGAAGGGAGTTCATGAAGGCTCAACCTTGTAGCTAAGTTTGACATGTCCTGCTTGGGAAGAACATTGTTAGTAAGTAGATGGAAACCAATTAGTATCTTCCAAAGAAATGTTCAAACATGGAAGTAAAATTTAAAGGATAAATGAAATTACCTTATGAAACGGAGCAACCACCTCCTATGAAGCAGAAACTTATTCGTTCTGGCAAGTTTCCCGTGTATCCTGCCTTGAGGTCCCACCTTGAGTGATCACGTATTATTTCTATAAGGGTTAGAGTAAGGTATATAGAGATCAATTCAAGTACCCTAAATTTCCTTACATTTGCTACATTGTAACTTCCCTAAAAAATTACGGCTTTTAGCCCTCAGGCTCACTTTATTCAACTCACTTGTCGAAAAATTGTCCTTTAACTAACCATACTCTAAGGTTACTTACCGTTTGCTTAAGGTCATAACCCCTCAAGATTATACTTGTTTATGTGCTTAGAATTTCCTCATTTACCACTTAGGTTCTTTACTTTCCAAAAATCACATTTTGGTCCCTAAGTTGAGCAAAATTACCATTTTGCCCTTTATGCCTTAAAATCTTTCCTTATTGTATCCTAGACTTATCCAAGTCTATCATTTGGGTCTGCATGCTTCCTTGAGTCCCATTCTGGCCTCCAAAGTACCTTAAAATATTTTTTAAGTCTTATTTCACACTATTTACAAAATAGTCCTTTAGTTGGGTAAAATTACCATTTTACCCATATTCTTTAAAACTTATCTTTTTAGGACCCTTGATTCTCCAAATCTTTCATTTATGTCCCTAGACTTTCTTTATTCTCATTTAGGTTCTTATACTTTCAAAAAATTACTTTTTGGCGCACAAACTTCTTTATTTGCACTTTAGTCCCTAAATTTTCTATTTTGTTACATTTAGGTCCTTAAGCATTCCAAACATGTCAACCTAGTTTCAAAACTTCACCGATCTTTCCAAATGGTCCTAAAACTTTATTTAGACCCTAAAAATCCCCATAGAAAACTTATTCATAATTGGGTACTCTAACTTTTCCTTATTTACATTTTAGTCCCCATCCTTTGCCCCCTAACAAAAACATCTTGAAAAATTCCCAAACTTAGTTAGGTATGTGGTCTCTCTAGCCTCTCCCTAGGTTGTCGTAGACTCTATTTGGACAAGGTTAGATGGAATAGTGACAATCAAAATTTATTGTAAGCTAATAACTTAACGAACAAGAGTCAGGTCAAGGCCAAAAACTCATTGGAGACAATGCATCAGTCAATGGCATTAGCGAAATTCGAAAGCTGAAGTAGTTCATAGAAAATTGAAACACCTCAAATGGAGGTCTAAGCCACCTTCAATGTTCGTTTTAATAAAATTTATTATTACTAAATCAAACTCGAACTTCTTAGCTTTAATTTGACCTCCAAACTTACAAAAATAATATGAGGCTAGTGGCATTCGAAATTTGAGGTCACAATGAGTCTACATAATTTTTCCTAGCCCTTATTGGTTGTCTATGCCATCGAAATTTGCTCCTGAAACAAATGCTCTATTTTCAACCAACGTGGGGTATTGTGCAATCTCATCGATAATGGTAGAGAGAGTGTTGAGGTCGAGATAGGTGGCGATAGAAAGTTGACTCTTGTAGCTTTCCATGGAGACCAAGAACGTCAAAGTTGGTGATCAGAAGGAGAAACGACGATCTTTGCAAATGCTCTCACCAGAAAATGGAGCTTTTTAGGTTTTAGAGAGAATTATGATCCAAAACTGACAAGATAATATCCAAGCTTAAAATTATTGGATTCTATATTTGTGTGGCTATCTAACCATATCTCCCTTACATCATTTCATAATATGTGGCTCTTTGAATGAATTAATTTCCTAAACAGTGGGTTTTGGATTGTCGACTGGGAGAAATCAAGTTTTAACCAGGTAGGACTTCCCTAGTCGGGCGAGGAAGATAACACGCATCTGCGTGTTCCACACGTGTGTGCACCTGGCATGGTGTGCCGACTGATTTATACTGTAGCGGTTCAGTTTTCGGCGAATTTCTCGGGTGGTTCAACTATTTTTTTTTTGCCAATTCACCCTATTTTGGCTGGTTCTTGGCACAATAAAAATTTCTAAAAATTGTTTGTCTAATTTTCTATTGAATAGACTCAAGAATCATCCTATTTTGATTTATTTATCCCCCTCTAAAAATTGGGGGTTTTGTGACATGAATCAGTTCAAACTTGGTTCTTCCTTGAGTTTTTTCCGATCCTTGATTTCTATCCCATGATGTTTTCTAAGGAATATTATGACTTTTGTCATCGCCTTAATTCTTTATTTAGAACCATATTCTTGACATAGTTCAATTTGAAATCCTAGGTCGTGTTTTCTTTCTCGGTTAGCCTTTCGATTTGGCTTGGTTTCCAATTTAGGAATTTCTGGTGTTACATTTATCCCCTCATTTTTAGGAGTTTTTTCACTAAAGACATTTACTATATCGATCTTCTTCCTTCAAAGATTCTTTTCTTATTTGTCTAGTATGTATAGAGATTCCATTGGGTAGGTTAGAGATTCCATTGGGTAGGTTAGAGCTTCTTTTAGCTCAGAAGGAGGTTGATCAACCACGTGTCTTAGATTGGGCTCGTACTTTATCAATATGAACACGTGGAATACATCATGGATCCTCTCTAGTTCTGGTGGTAAGATTAACTTGTATGCCACTGGTCTAACTCTCTAAGTAATTAGGTAAGGTCCAATGTATCTTGAGTTCAGTTTCCCTTTATTTTGAAACATGATCACTCCCTTCCATGGGGGTACCTTCAAAAATACCCTATCATCCATTTTAAAGTTCAACTCTCGACTCGGTTATCGACATAACTCTTCTATCGGTCTTGTGCCACCTTGAGTCGATCTTGGATTACCTTGATCTTTTCCGACGCATCTTCTATGCATTCCACCCGCTCTAACTTTTGTTCACCCACTTCATCCCAAAATAATGGAGTTTAACATTTTCTTCCATATAGAGCATCATACGGGTCCATTTGTATGCTAGACTGATAGTGATTATTGTATGCGAACTCTATTATGCATATATAGTCTTCCCACATTTTCCTAAAGTTTAGGAGACAAGTACGTAGCATGTCCTCCAAGGTTTGAATAGTCCTCTCGTCTAGTGGTCCATCTGAGGATGAAAGGAAATACTCATTTTCAGCTTTGTCCCTAGCGAGCTTTGTAGACTCAACCAGAATCAAGAAGTAAACCTTAGATCCCGATCTAATAATATGGATTCCAATACTCTATGCAAGCGTACAATTTTAACTATGTACAACTTGGCCAATTTTTCCACTGAGTGTGTAAGCTTGATTGGTAGTAAATGGGAAACTTTTTTAATTTGATTCACAATGACATATATCGTGTCATACCCTTTAATAGATGGGACCAATCTCATTATGAAGTTCATCATGATCTTTTCCCATTTCCACTCAAGGATAGGGAGTTGTTAGAGGACTACTGGTTTTTGATGCTTTGCCTTTATTTGTTGATATGATAAACACCAGAAACCTTTTCATTCCTGGCTACCAGTAACCTTTCTTAAAGGTTCTATACATATTGGTGTTTTTAGGGTGCATCACGTATATAGAGTCGTGTGTGTCTTCGAGTATAGCGTTCTTTAGTCCTACATTATTTTGTACCACTACCTGACCCTTAAAGGTTAGTAGTTCGTCTGCTCTCACGCAGAAATTAGTGATGGTGGCCTCCATGATGCTCTCAACATAGCTCTTTAACCACGGGTTAGTCTTTTGTTTTATTGGGATTTGGTCCATTAATGTAGGTCGGACCATCACATTTGTTGTTAGACAAGGGGTTTCCACATCCGTCTCTAAAGAGATGCATAACTGTTTCATCTATTCTGGCACAAGCAGGAACACTGACCTTATATGAGCCACACTCACCTCATGCTTACGACTTAGGGCATTAGCTACAACACTCGCTTTCCCTGTATGGTACTCAATGATTAGATCGTAATCCTTTATCAACTCTAGTCATTACCTCTACCTCGGGTTTATCTCCTTCTACGTCAAGATGTACTTGAGGCTCTTTTATTAGTGAAGATTCAACATATAACCCCATACAGGTAGTACCTCCATATTTGAAGGGTGAATATGATGTCTACCAATTCCAAGTCATGAGTTGGTAGTTTCACTCATGCTTCTTCAACCATCTTATTGCATATGAAATCACCCTTCCCCATTGCATCAACACACATCCTAGCCCATGTCCAAACACATCATTGTTGTAAACCCCGCACTTTTGAGTTAAGGAAAACTGAGAAAAGAACCGGTCAAACAAAGTAAGAAAACCGAGCTGGTTTACAAACCTGATCATTTGGGAACAAGAAATTTGGAAATTTACAACTTCGGGCGATCTAAAGGGTTCATTAAACCTTGGAAAAGAATCTTAAGACAAATTAGAAGAGAAAAACTAAATTGGTTAAGGTGAATGAGAATTCATAAAAACTCTGAAGTTAAGCGTGTTTGCCCGAGAGTAGTGTGAGGATGGGTGACCTCCTTGGAAGTATAAATTTTTTTGTAACCCAAAATTTCGGTCAAAATTTTTTTTATGCAAACATAGGCCTTATCATAAATAGCCATAAATTAATATATATTTAATTATTGTAATTAATACTAATAATTTAATACATAAATTAAATTATTGGAATTAATACAAATAATTTAATAGTGAAATTAAATTATTAGAATTAATACCAATAATTTATGGCAATATTAATACTAGTAAAAAATCTCTCCTATTTGATACACGATTGTGAACACCATTCATTCTTCTCACACCCGAACACTTCTCTCTCTCTCTATTGCTCCATTTCCCAGTGAAGCTTGAAGCTTAAACCAGAGCTTTGACTTGAACATTTTTCTTAACCTTGGAAGGAGATGTCGGGCTCTTTAGAACCGGGGAAAAGTTAGCTATCTAATAGCAAACTACAGTCAATCCGAGAATCACTAGAGAAGCGTCGACATGATGGAACAGTGAAGCAGTTCCGACGGACCGAAACTGCCTTATTTCGGTCGAGTTGAAATTGGCCATTTCAAGTCCTCCTTAGGCCAAACCAAGCCTTCCCAACACTTTCTCAGCCCTCCCACGGGCGAATTAGGACTAAAAGGTAAGCCAATTCAGCTCCCCTCTGCAATTTTCGGCCGGTGCTACAGAGAGAACCGATAGAATTTCAATAATGAAATTCTAACTCAATTCGGCATCAATTGATGTGATTCTTGATTCTAGAATAAACATTAAGATGAGAGCTATTTGCCCAGATCAAAAGCTCGGACCGTTATGCCCTCACCAGTGAGAAATCGAAACTTTCTCTTTTTACAATCTGTTTTCCAGCGAAACTCCGTTTGATCTCGTTTCAACATTATAATCTGCGATTCAAAGTTTCTTAGAATCATATGAACATTCAAGAACTCAATTTCAACTCCAATTTCAACAAATAGAGGTGTTTGATCGATCAATTTGATGCGATCAAATTCGGTAGTGTTGAAGAGTTGAAATTGGTGGAAAAATTGGGGATTGTCGAAATTCAAAGGACCAAAATGCAATTTTATGAAATTGAGGGTCAATTGGACATGAAAATAATGTTGGAGGACCAATTAAGGAATTTTGGAATTTTTGGGGTAAAACTTACCATTTTTGTAAAGGAAGGGCAAAATGGTAATTTTGGAAAAGTTGGGGGACCAAATTGGAAATTTGGGAAATTAAACCCCTTTGTGCGAAATTAAATAATTTGAGGTCCTAAGATAAATTTTAAAAGTTTCGGGATTCAAATTTAGAAAAAACCCAGCAATATGGACTTAAAGAAAAATAACTTTATGGGCCTAATTGCAAATATATGTAAAGTTGGGTTTTCTCATTCATTTGGAACGAATGAGGGCATATTAGGCCAAAGAATAATGAACAATTATGTTCATTTCGTGTAGGAGAATAAGACATCGGGAACGCCAGTCGAGGTTCAACTTGCTAAGGACGGAACCCAACTAAGTGGAATTTCACTGCACTTTCGAGTATCGTTTGCAACAACCAAGAAGTTTCTTGAAGAGTTCACGATATGAAACTCAAGGTAAGTCACCTCGATGATAACTATAGAAGTCTTCCTAGCAGTAGATAATTTTTTGGTTATTAGTTATTTTACTAAGAACATTTTGTATATGTTTATTCAGTAAACTTGTTTAAAAAAATTACTATACTATATGTATTTTTTATGCCTCACAACTTGGCAGTACTATAATAGTGAGGGCCCCACTATTATAGTGTAGGAGAATTGAGAAAATTTTGAAAATATGGAAAAAGAGTGTTGCTTGAAAATCTTTTACAACACACAAACAAAACCTAGAGTGATAAAATACTAAGGAGAATAATTTTTTTATGAACAATCAATCTTAAGGTGCAACATCGAAATTCCTGAAACTAGGATTTGAACCCAATTCGACAGAAATTTGATTTCTAACCTGAAAATATAAACACAAAACCACGAAGGAAAATCAAACCCGATTAGGAATTCGTTCAGAATTTAATTTTAGACAACTAATAAATTCAAGGAATTATCCTCAAGGAACCTTCTTTGATTGGTAATCAAGGATTCAGAGAAATCCAACCCAAAACCCATTCAAATCTATATGAGACTAACTTGGGAAAAAGACTTGATTTTTAAGAGGATTTATATGAATAGAAAAGAGAAATCATTGAGCCCAATTGATAGCAAATTAGACAATCAATTTTTAGAAAAATGAATTGGGTCAAGAACTGGTCGAACAGGGGTAAACCAACCAAAAGACGACTAAAACTGATCACCAACTCAGAGTAGTAAAACCCTCAAAATTTTAGAATAATCTATATGAATTAGAAAATGTATGTTTTCTAGCGAAATTTATCAAAAATTGAATAAATAATTTTTAGAAAAATAAATTAGTGTTGAACCAACCAAAATTGACCGAATTGGCAGATTTATTCATCGGAAATCAGTTCGCTACAGTGCGAACTCACCATTGTGCTACACTAGATGCAAGCATGTGCGCGCTTGATCATCGTCTCCACTCGACGATAACCTGATCAAGCAACCCAGACTTGAATTTCAACTCAACTTTACCGCCCCTTCAACGACTTTCCTGACAAAAAACTTCCCGAAAGAAGCAAAAGTGAGTTGCTTAAAAATGCCTATGTTGATAAAATCCCACGTAATAAAAGTGGTCCTTGAACGGTCAACTCATTCATCTACCTTCCTTTGCTCCGTAAAGGATTTCATCTCTTTTAAAACCGCTAGGAGTAAGACGTCCTTCTTTCCAGTCTTTCCTGGAATAGCATTATACAAAACTGAATATCTTAAAACTGATATATATGTCTTACAAGGAGGTCTTTTAGTTTTGGTTTCCCTTTTGTTACCTAAAAAGGGTAAAAAGGGAGGGGGATAGTTCGACAACTCAGTGAATGGGTGTTGGAAATGAGTTTTCATAAATAAAACAGCTTTAATTAGAGTGTGCCAAACTCCTTATTTCCTTTAAGAATGTTCTTTCCTCAAATTTTGGTTTTTAAAACATTTACCCTGCCAAGGGTGGCCTTTTCTTTTAAAAGGGTTTTTCCTAAATTTTCAATCTTTTTTACCAAAACCTTTTTCCAAGGTTTACCAATTCTTTATCCAAGGATTCTCAAATCCTTTCTAAGGTTTTCAAAACCTTTTTCCATTTCCATATTAGGTGTGTTTCATAAGCAACACACGCCTTTTATCAGGAAGGATACACACATTCACGAGATGTAGTTACGCCGATCACACCCACTTGTGGATCGGAGCATCTTTACCATCCTCCTTGATAGAAGTCTCTAACTTCTACCCGCAGTCTAAGTGAACATCTCAGATGTTCAACCCTCAGACCCAAAAGTATTTTGTGTCCATATGAGGATGGAGACCTCATCCTAACCCCACCCTAGTCTCATGCACATGAAGCTACATCGAGCTTCCCTTATTGCTAACACAACAAACTTCCCTTATCTCCACCATGTCATCTAGTAGCCCTTAGAACGCATCACTACCCCTCTTGGTTGTTGTAATGGTCATGAACCACAAGTGCATGCACAAAAAATAGTTTTTCCACAAAGCCATTTATCTTTGGTGTTACTGGTCCAACGGCCCCGACCCTCACCTCGACCTGCAGTTGTTTGTTTAGGCCGATCCATCGACCTGGCCCTGACGCACTGCCACTAGTCCAACAAGTATGTGGGTCTTGTCTTGGTACCATGGCGAAATCACATAATTCATTCATTAAGAATTTTCATGGCTTTAATATATCATGTTTGTTTACGAGCTACTCCTCGTGCCAACTAGCCTTGGGCCCATTATACGCGATTTTCCAAAATCGGGCATTTAGCCCCACAAGTTCCAAAACCGAGGCCTCTGGCCTATCAGAGCTATTCTAGCTCTCGTCAAGAAGGTCTCCAAAAAATTTTAAGCATTGGCACATAATTAGGGGAGAACACTTATGACAAAATCATCTTTCAATTCATCACACCAACCAGGTGTGATGATATCTCCGCTCGACAAGCGGGTTTTCTTCTTCCTTCAAGGAAGTCCTTCATACCAATCGGGTATGGTTTTCTCTACTTACAACTGGTAAGTAGATTTTCGCTTAGTTTTCACATCACTCTGACAGGGTGTGATGTTAAAATCCCACATATAAGTAGGTTCTCATTATCCCAATCGAGTATGATGTAAATAAACTCATTTACCCGATAACTGTAACGTGTTTGTCCTCGGTGGGTTTCCAAGTCTATGGAGCTTTATCTTGTTAGCGTTCTGGTCACACTTGTCCCTACACATTTTGGATAACCTTATCAATTTTGGCTTGGCATAAAAGCCTATTCTCACAATTTAGATATAAATTGCACTTACATCCCTAAAGTTCCTTTTTCTTAACTTTAGGTCCCTAATGCCAACTTTTCCTCAATTTGAGTCCCAAGGTTTCCAAGAAGTCCCTTTGAGTACTCATTTTACTCAAAATTATATAAGGGCTCAAGTTTTTTGAATTTCCAATTTGGTCTCCAACTTTTCAAAAATTACCATTTTGCCCCTACTTTCCAAAAATGACAATTTGGCCCCAATTGTTCCAAAAATCGACCAATTGGTCCTCCAACATCTTTTCTATGGCCAATTGGCTCTCAAGTTTGGGAAATTGCAAAATGGTCCCTCAATTTTACGAAATCACCAAATTTCCCCTAATTTCTCCATTTCAAACTGGTTGAATTTGATTTTATCAAATTGACCATTCAAATGGGGTTAATTGCTCTAATTAAAGGAATGGATCAGTTCCTACACTTACAAATTGAGATTTGAATTGTGCCATTTGGATTCACATTGAGCTCAAACGGAGCTTCACCGTAAAACTAAGCATAGAGAGAGAAAGCGTCGAAAGCTTACCGTCGGAGGTGTAGTGATCTGAGCTCTCTATATGGACAGGTAGCTCTCATCCTAAGGTTACTCATAGGATCAAGAATCAATACAATTCTCCCCGAATCGAGGGAGAATTCTATCAGTGATCCTTTATAGTTTCTCTCTCTAACGCCGACCGGAGATGACAGAGGGAGGCCAAATTGGCTTACCTTTCTGCTATATTATTATTGTGTGAGGGCTATGGGGATGTTGGGAGGGCTTGATTTGGCCAGAGGAGGGCTGAATTTGGCCAATTTCAGCTCGGCCGAAATAGGGCAACTTCGGTCCGCCGAAGCTGCTTCAGTGTTTGATTATGCTGGCTCTTCTTCGGCATTCCTCGGATCGAACGGAGGTTGCTATCAGATAGCTGACTTCTCCCGGAGTCTAAAAAATCCAACCTCGCTTTCTGAGGTTGAGAAAACTGCCCAAGTCGGAGCTCTGGTTCAAGCTTCACCAAAAAATGGAGCAGTTGAGAGAGAACAGAATTTTCAAGTGTGAGAAGAATGAATGGAGAGAAACTCTTTATATAGAGAGCTCGGGAACTCTCTACCCAACCATTTGGCACTTTTATGGCGCTCATTCATGGTCTGAAATGCCTTGAACAGAGGTGATTCATCTTCGTCAATGTTGTTCGTTCTTCTGGCGAATGAACAGTGTAGTGATTTGAAGGAAAAAGACGACATTGTTCTGAACCGGACCGAACCGGTCTAAACCGGGTTCAATGCTTAAACCGGCCGATTCAAGCCCGATTCGATCGAGTTTTATAAAATTAAAATTTTCTAAATTCATTCTCTATACAATGGTGGTTTCAATTCCCCAATTTGAATATTTTAAGCCACCTAGAAAAATGAATTTAGCAACCAGTTCAATGATGGTTCAAACTGGTCCAAACCGGTTCAATCTGGTTCAAATCCAATTTACTTGAACCGGTCTGGTTTTTTCTTCCAATATGTCCCAAAGTCCCTTTCCATGGTTTTATGACTCTTTAGGTCACTTGGGATTTGTAAATTTTCCAATTTGTCGTTTCTCTAACGGTTGGGGTTCATGAACCGGTTCAGTTTTCTCACCGGGTTGATCGGTTCTTTCCCTGGTTTCCTTATATTTAAGGGACGGGGTTTACAGTAATAGATCCCAACTCGACGTAAAGTGGATGGCGCATTTTAAGGCCAAATTCTCCTCAACCTGATGTCCTAAAATCTCCCAAAAATTCTCACGGCCTCCTTTCAATACAAGCTACCGAACCATATTGCCCCCTCAGACCTAAGGTAAGCCTCATGGCTCTACTCTACCGTGGAAGCTCCGATAATACTATATTTTTAACACCTCTTTGTAAATCGGGTATTGCAAGCATTTTTACCATCTCTAAGGGTGATCAATCTATCTTTGGACTTGTGGAGAGATCAATTTTTCATCTCCACCAATGGAAACTTTCAACACCTCTCTAATTAACTACCGACCTAAATCCAACTTTGTATCATTTTTTGTAAGAGGTCAAATGTAGTCAAAATGACACTTTTTCAATCATGGTCGACCGCAACCGTGCTAGTGGGAATTGAAAAGAATAATTAAGATTATATTATAAATGTTTAGTTAGTTTATTATTGTGATTTGATGATGGTAAAAGTTGAGAAACTAAAATATAATTTTTAAAAAGTTTGGGAGATTAAAATACAAAATTTATCTAATTTATTTTTAAAAAATTATTTAATTTTCAATGAATATTGTTCAAGAATAGTTGCTCCATTAAATTATTTTGAGATTGTGTGTTTGGCAGATAATCACAAATGTCATTATCTCTCATATAATTTATAAATGAAGAATTTGTATATTTAATTCGTCATTACTTTTAAGAATTTTAATCGGCATGCGGCATATATTATGACAAAATAACAAAATTAAGAAAAAAGTGGGTATTTCATTTTTATTTTTTATGGAAAAAATTCAAGTTAAAATGTAATAATAAACTAACAAAACAAAATATTAGAAATACATATTAGATAAAATTGGACTTGACCAAACTTCAAAATATATGATAAGCAAGGGAAATAAAATTCCTTAGTTGATTAATTGATATGCTATTTTTCCAAAGGATAACTCTTGATAAAAAAATACTTAGAGTCATATAAATAAATAAATTTTAAATTAAATAGATAATATAAATATAAATATAAATAAAAAATATTATGGCATATATAAAAAATCTTTTCTTTTTCTTGTTTTTTTTTTTACTTTTGAAAAAGCTTTTATATTATAATGAAATACATCAAATTGTAACTAAAAAAATATATTATATAATATATATGTGAGTCATCTTTATATTTTAAAACATATATTAAATATAAATAAAAAAATATAATATTTATCAAATTTAAATATTAGTTTATTTATTTTCAAGTAATATCCAAAACTATAATTAAAAAAGTTATTCTCACTTATAATGAGATAGATAGATAGATAGATAGATAGATATGAAGGGGACAATCCACATTAATGCATTATATTTAATCACGAGATTCCTATGCAAAGGCGGTCCGGGTAGACTTGACCAGTGCTGACTATGTGCCAACGTTTGACTTAATGCAATCCATCTACTACTACTGTACTCATACGTGACTAATATATATATATATATATATATATATATATATATATTATTCAAAGACCAACATGGGCTGTCTTGCATGTGAGTAAGAAACCTCAAGACAATAAATTTATAAATAAATATAAAATCTACCTACTAAAGTCTGACCATTTGAATGAATTTTTTTAAATAATTTATAGTTCTTTTATGTATTAGGGTTTAGTATATAATTTTTTATATTAATTTTTTTATGATATAATATTCTATTTAATAGATTATTTAAATGGTTTGATATTTGAAAACCTACTAATATATATAATCTATAATTTTATTTTATAGAGTAGTATACATGTGACTAGGGCCTAAAGCAATTATAAATTACCGAAAAAGACATATTATTGACTGACAGTACGTTCACTTAACCCAAGACACTGAGATAGGTCGTGTAGTTCGATGTCTTCATTAACATTATATATGCCATAATTTCAGGCTTCACCTAACCAAATTTTCAAAGACAAGTTGGCCAATTAGTAAGTAGATTGATGATCCCAATGATCTTTCAGATCTTGAAATTAATAGCTTATGTTAACATTGGTGATATAATAACATGGTACAAACTACATAATACATTTTCTGATAGGCTACTTAGATGAGATGTCAGACAGTATACACCAACACTATGAAAAATGGTAAAATGATGAATAGATTGATGGAGCTAAATTGACATATGTTAGGATTTAATTAGTTTCTTGGATATTTGGTGATTTTATATTTGAGAAAAAATTGATGAGAGTTATCTCAACTTGAAAAATTAAATAACTGTTAGTGTATTAATGAATTTATAGCTTTCTGCAAAAAGAAAAAAAATATTTTGAATAATTTACATGAATTCTCCCATACATCTACCGCAAATAAAGGGGTAAGCACCACAAACAAATGTATAACTATAAGGACATATTTGTAATAATTGGATTGTTAAGTTTTTTTTATTGCACATAATTAGAAGTAGAAAATGTGTATAAATACTAGATATTGTACGAAATTATGTGTGATTTTTTTAGACTTAATACAACAAAATGCACGTTGTCTTCATTTTTAAATCTGAAATTCTTTCCTTCACTTAGAATCTATTCTATGGTTCCAAATCCCTTCATTCAATTTGATTGGATTCAATTCCCTAATAAGCGCTTTTCAGATTTTCATGCAATACGGTATGAGTGCTCTATGTGAAAATAAAATTGGACTTCTCAAGTTGCTACTAATCAAATATACAGTTTACCTAAGTAGGTATTATCTGATAGCCCAAGATGCTAAGAGGAGGAAATAAGAGAGGTACCGTTCAAGGACGAGGCGTCCAATAACTCCTACCACGGACAATCAATTTTAGGTTTTTTTTTAACACAAAATTTTTAAATTTCAAAATTGATATTAGTCAACATATTTTTAGCCTGTTGGGGTGTTAGTCCTATTCTCTAAATTAACGGAATAGTAATGTTTTTGCACGCACCAAATAGTAATTGTCTTTTAGAAAATATACGACTTAGATTTTTAATATTTTCATAAAATATTTTACAAAATCATGCAACCTTATAAAACAGATTGTAATCAATATTAGTAAATTTATTCACCTTATCTCAAATCTACTTATTTGGATGAGTTTGGCCGATTATCCTATCTATCCCTATAACCATTTTTATATTTGATTAATTTCTTTAAATACATGCATCAACTAATTAAATTATTTTCCCTATTTATCCATATTAACTATATTCCAATGCCCTTTATTTTTTTCCTTTGAAATAGCTATTACCAACTAAACCCTGAAACTTTTATTATTTATTTATTTATATTCACTAAATTCAAAATGTTTATTAATAATAATTATGTCATGGATTTATTAAATTCCTAAACTCATATTAATTACTTTTATGTACCTAATTAAGACTAAATTATTTCATAACATATATATAACCCTTTATTTAACATCAAAAATCATTCATTAATTATCATAATACCTCATTTCTTAGTTTAATTATAATTACTTTATAATATTTATCATTAAGTACAAAATTATTTATAATTTATTCTTAAGTTCTATAATTCTTTAAACTTTTCTAAACTCTTTTGGTTGATCCTTAAACTTCCATTATTTGCCTTCAAGTTCCTAAATTTACCCTTAATTACAATAAATTCTCAATTTTTTCATATTTGCATTTAAACACCTATACATTTATTATTTACTATTAAATATTGATATTCACCATTAATTAAAAGCCTCAATTTTCTAATATTTATAATTTAACTCCTATATTTTTATTATTTATATTTAAATCCTTTCATTTGACTAAATGATAGGTATACCCTCAATTTTTTTACTAATTAAACTTTTACCCCTCAACATTCTCGAATTACCCTCTTCAACTATCAAATTTTTTATTCTTCTAAATTCGAGTTTCTAAGTTCTCAAATCAAGCCTAACTTAATCCTAATCAACTTGCTTATTATATTCACACAGTCATGTTAAAGTTTTAATAAAATGATTTGACCTAGTTTTTACCCATTTTTGAATTTGGTTAGAAAATACATTTTAGGGAGGGAGAGTGATGGAAAAACTGAATCGTGATGACTTTTTGATTAAATTTGTGATTCCTCATAAAATATATTTTAGGGAGAGTGATTAGAAAACTCAATGGTATTTTGGTTAGAATTGTAATTGTGGGAATGTAGTAGAGTACTAAAAAATTCTTAAGGGCTTAAGTGATGCAAAAATTGATAGTTAGAATGGTAGAATTTATTGTCATACGAAACCCAATGACAATGTAGTTCATTGAAAAATGTTTAGTGTTTGTGACATAGATTTACTTGTTTATACCGCATAATTGTTTAGGGAGAATTCACACTTCATTTTTAGGTTGTTGTGAGAGCTTGGTAGCAAAATTGACATCCTGACAATCTTATTGTCTAACATTACCATTGGTAGATGGAGACTTTTGTACGAGTGTAAAGAAACAAAAAACATGAAATTTGGTTGATAAAATATAAATAAATTAGAGCTCTGGTTCTCACCTCGATGAAAAATTTAGTAGTTGGTAAAAAAAAGGGAATTTCGGTGTAGAGAAGGGTAGAAGGGACAATGTCCACCGAACATTCCATTCACGCAAGGGTCGACTTCAATTTGGCCGAGAAGGCCTCTTTCAGATGATGTTTCCTCTTGTCAGCACTTAACTTGCGAAGACGAATGGGTCTTTAGGTAAACATGTCACTATGCGTGAGGATAAATGTAAAATTGTGTGTGTATATGTTTTACATGTGTGAGTTACCATGTGGTGTGTAGAGATTTGTCACATCTCATTGATGTTATTGTCTCATTAGACTTCGATCTCTGTTGACCATGTGAGATGTTATGCCCCAACTCGGTTCGGCCAGAATCTTGTGAGCAACATGTCACTCCCGTTGGTCTATAAAGAGTTACCACTTCTAAGACCACGAGAAGTTAGACGTATCTTCTATCATTATTCCCTAAAATAATATAATGTAAAACTAATAACTTAAAAATAAAATACCTGGGTTTAGTGGCTTGGCGGCAAGACTCTTTAAAGGTCATCTCTTTCCTGAAAATATTTTAAAAGGGAAAGGGTGAGTTCTACAACTCAATAAGTGGGTGTTAGGGTAAGTTTTCAAAAGTATGAAATATCTTTCTTATTCACAGGTTTTGTGGAATTAACTTCTTTTTAGAAAAATATTTAATGCTTCTCATTGCTCGGTATTGGTTTAGCATACAACCACATTCGCCGTTTATAAAAAAGGTTCACACATTCACAGAGCAGTTCTCCGACTGCTCAACTTGTGGACCTAGGCACATTTACTGTCCACCCGAATAGAAGTCTGTGACTTCTACCCTAAGTTTGAGTGTACATCAATTGTCCAACCCTTAGACACGAAAATACTCCATGTTTGTGATGCGGGACAAGACCTCTCCCCCTCCAAACTTGGTCTCAGTGCGCATTAACCTCCCTGAGCTTCTCGACATGTTGGACAATAGGCTTCCCTTATACTTCATGGGTCATCCAGCTGCCCTTGGAACCATCACTACCCCATACCGGGCACCTCGATGGTTCCGAACTAATAGCATGCACAAACAATAATTTTAGAAATTATGTTCATCATATTTGGTGCTACCAGCCCAACGAGCCTGACAACTCGGCTTCAGCTCGGCGGCTACTAACCCAACGAATCTAACGGCCCAGCTTTGGCACGGTGGCGAATCACACAATTAATCGGTTATAAAAATGTTTCTTAACTCATAAGCTTATTTTTCTATGAGCTTCGGCTCATAACCATTGGCCTTAGGTCCATTTCACAAGTTTTCCAAAATTGGGCATTAGGCCCTATTAGTTTCAAAACTGAGGTATGAGGCCTACTAGAGCAATTCCATCTCTTATAAAAAAAAACATCTCCCAAACGGTTTAAATAGGTTTACTTAGTGAGGGGAGACCATTCCTAGAAAGTAGTTTTCAAAATAAAAAGTGTTCATCACCCCAAACAGGTATGATGTTAGAAATCTCACTTACCCAAAAACCATGATGTGATCGTGCTAGCTAGATTCCAAATCACCAACGTGTTAAACCCTTTTCACCCCTTGAAATAAGGGGTGAAATAAGGGCTCGACGGCTAGTAACCCAACGAGTCTGACGTCTCAGCTTTGGCACAGTGGCGATTCACACAATTAAGCGGTTATGAAAATGTTTCTTAGCTCATAAGCATATTTGTCTATTAGCTTCGGCTTGTGACCATTGGCCTTGGGCCCACTTCACGAGTTTTCCAAAATTGGGCTTAGGCCCTATTATTTTCACTCTCGGGCCTACTAGAGCAATTCCAGCTCTTATAAAAAATATCTCCCAAATGGTTTAAGTAAGTTCACTCAATGAGGGAAGACCATTCCTATAAAATAGTTTTTCAAACAAAAAATTTTCATCACCCCAACTAGGTATGATGATGGAAATCCCACTCACCCAAAGATTGGACGTGTTCGTCCTAGCTAGATTCCAAATCACTGACGTGCTCCTCTGAACAAGTACTCCCACAACTAGTCCCTACATGGTTTATGTAAGCCTCGTCCCTTTGAAGTAAAGAACTAAACCACGAAAAAACCCTCAATACTTCCAAAACAAAATCAGGTGTCTATCGGAACAAAAAGGAGTGAAATTGATATGAATCAAATTGGGCACGATGTGATTCACAAGTTAAGGGCCCAAATATTTGAAGAAGTATTGAATGGACTAATTGGAGCAATTGAAGAAACCCAAGTGGAAGCCCAAAGGAAGAGTCCAATAAGATCTAAAGCCCAAAAGAAGATCTTAAGAAGATAATTCAAATTTGAATTTAAAGTGAGAGATTTATCATAAATCTTTTAGAAGATTAAATTAGAAAACAATATATTTTCTAGATATGATCAAGAAATATATTAGCAATATTTTTTATATGGTTGGCATGTCAACCCCAATATTTTCTTTCCTTATTTAGATAATTGCTAATATTCTCAAGTACCTATAAAAGGCTAACTTTAGACCATTGTAGACAGATCTTTGATTTCAATTTTTATTGTGAGGTTTATGTCTTCTTTCTCTTTTGAGAGAACTTTTTGAACTTATCAGGTTTTTACTTGTGGCGTTCAGGCAATCAGACTTATCACCAGGGTTTTCTAGGAGCTCTCCTTAGAGGATTTGGGTGTGGCATCTATATCTACCCGTACCTTGTTTCTTAACCAAACAATATATATTCCATTCTTTTTACTTGTGTCGTGAAAGTCTTGGGGTCTATTCCATATTTGGTATAGGGTGCCGTTAGTATATTGACGGGGTTCGCATCAGAAATAAGGGATTAAGATGAAGAATTCAACATCCCAAGTGACCAATAAATCACAAAAGTAAGGGAGAAGAACCATGAAGAGGATATGGTGTGAAAACCGGACTAGTTCAAGGTAAATCGAACCCGAACTGGATGGAATCGAAGTAAATTGGGTTAAACCTTGAGGAATCAGTTCAAAGATTCATTTTTCTAGAAGGCTTAAAAATATCAAATTGGAAAATTGAAGTCAACATTAAATAGAAGATGAATTTAGATCAATATAAAAATTTTAATTTTTAGAAAATCGATCGAATCGAGCCTGAACCGACCGATTTACAATTTCATGTCACCGAATCCAATCGGACTGGACCAGTCGACGGCCCAATCGGTCAATGGACTGCTGCTAGGTTAGTGCCCAATCAATAGGCGCGACCAATCAGCACGCGACGCATGGCGAGACACGCCCAATCAGCCGCTCAGTTAGTGCCTAAAAGCACTGGCCAATTAGAGCGTGACATGTGTCCCCTGTCAACAGTTCGAGGAGAAAAATTCACCTTAGCAACAACCGACCAATAGGAGAGCGACATGTGACCTGGTCAATGGTCAATGTTAGACAAAGCCCTGTCAGCAAAGATCGACCAATAGGGAGCTGACACGTGGTACAAGTGCAACATCAGCATCTAACTAGGACAACCAAGAACAGTCGACCAATTAGAGACCGACACGTGGTAGTGCCACGTCGGATGACCTCGGCCAATCAGATGCTAACACGTGGCACTGGTACTGTGTGTCATGACGGAAACCTGACGCATTTAAACCAACCAATCAGAATGCACCACGTGTCTCGGTCAACGGTCAACTAGGACCAGTTAGCAGCCACATAGGAAGGAGCAACCAATGGAAGGCTACCACATGTCTGGTCAACAAGTCAAAGGTTGACTAGGTTGCTAATGGGATGCTACGTCAGTAAAACCAACCAATCACGACGTGCCACGTGGCAACCCGACACGTACAAAGCTCACATGCTCACCATAGTTTCATCTTCCTTGGACAGCTCATAGAGAGGAGAAGGATAAGGATCAAAGGGAATGACTCTAACGGCTCGAAAAAAGCTCTGATCCGAACGTTGGAGAGCGAGGTAGGGGCCGAGTCTTACACTGGTCAATAGCCCGAAAAGTTGTCGAGCTCCCTATATAAAGACCACCCCTCCCCTCGCATTCCCCATCCCACCAATGATTGAATAAGCAACAAAGGTCCACTTTCCGACGAAGCTTAAACAAGAGCTCCGGCATTGAGATTTTTCTCAACCTTCGAAGCTCCACTCGCTCCACTCGATGCCATTGGAACTGGGAAGAAGTCTCTACATGACTTCAACATTAGTTCGGTCTAAGGACCACCGCCTAAGCTCCGGCAAGCTCAAATAGGATCTTTGCTCCTTTGGCCAAGAAGGAGCTGAACTCTTCGAGCTGCACCTCGGTCGCCCCCGACCTCAGGCAACCAAATCGAACCTTCCTTAGCCATCCCCCACTCACATCATGCCCTCACCACTGTTAAAGTAAACCAATTCCACCCTATGTCATCAGAATTTCAAAGTTGAAGAGGCTAACTCGCCTGAACATCTCTCATCCAATTTACATTGCTCCCACAGACAATTGGCTAGCAAATTGATCCTAGAAGGACACCTTGTAGGAGCACTAGCTACCCGCATCAAGAGCCCCAACCATCGTCCCCTCATTGGTAAGGAAACCGATCTTTCTCTCTCTTTAGCCTTTTTCTGACGAAGCTCTGTTTGAGCTCAAATCGGCACTAATTAGGGTGATTCAAAGGCCATGATGATCATGGGGAGATGAGGGAACGATTAGCAGCATGATAGGGGCAATTGCCCAAGTTTGGGTAGTCAATTTGGTGAATTCAAGATTCAAGGGTCAAAATGCAATAAATTTGGGCGAAATTTGAAAATTTTGGAAATTTGTGAGCCGAATTGTAATTTAAAGGAAATTGGGGGTTTTCATGAAATTAACTCCCAATTGAGGACCAATTGGCCAAATTGATGAAATTGGGGACCAATTGGAAAATTATGAAAGTTTGAGGACCAATTGGAAATTTTGGAAAAATTAAGGGCCAATTGGTAATTTTAGAAAAGTTAAGTACCCTAAAGAGATGGTTGGAGATCCTATGGACCAAATTGAAAATTTTAAACGACCTTCGTGTCGAGACTTCTCTCATGAGCATGTTTGAACCATGTAGGGATACATCGAACCGGAATGCGTGCAAGAAAGCATGACCAGGACGGGAAATCTAGATGAGGCAAACTAGCCTCATTTATCGGGTTAGTGGGTTAAGCATCACACTCGGTTGGGCCGATGATTACAACATTCTCGAATTAAAAAGGGTTTTCCAAAACTACCCTCCCTTGATTGATTGAACTAGCTTAAAAATTTTGGGAGGCTATCTTGACATTGCATGAGGCATGCAAAGTCGGATGATACCATTCAAGTGGGCCCAAGGCCAAATGGGCACGGGCATAGACCTGTAGACAAAACAAGCTACATGTGCTTGAAAAAATCTCATAAGAATTAGCAAATTTGTGTGTGTTGGTTACAGTGCCAAAGCCAGACATACAAACTCTTTGGGTAGTGGCTGCTGAGCCGAAGCCGGGTCACCAAACTCATTGGGCTAGTAAGTTACAAGATCGAAGTCGAGTTGTCGAGTTCGTTGGGCAAGTAACACCAAAGATGATGGTTATAATGAACTAAAACTGTTGATTTTGCATGCATGAGATGCAGAGCCTTTGAGATGCCCGATATGGGGTAGTGGTGGTTCCAAGGACTATTAGACGACCCATGGAGCATAAGGGCGGATCGTCATCCAATATGTCGAGAAGCTCTAGGAGCTTCTTGCACATAGAGACCGAGACAGCAGGTGGAAGAAGGTCTTGTCCCACAAAGCCGACACGAATTATGAATAGGGTTTGAGGGTCAGACACATGATGTCCACTCAAACTCAGTGTAGAGGTTGCGAGCCTCAATCGGGGTGGACGATAAAGGTGCTTCAGTCCTCAAGTGGAATGATCGGGGACTATTCTACGAACGTGTGATCACTTTCTATGATAGAAAGGGAGTGTGATTGTGTGCCAACCTGAGAAGGGGTAGAAAATGAAATACTACAACCATGACGACACATAAATAAGTACATCCCTAAGATTTTTCCCACTCATTGAGTCGTGAAACTCATTCCCCTCTCATTAACTTTTTTTAGGAAGGAACAAGACGGCCTCAGAGTCTTTTAAGCCAAGCCACAAACCAGGTAGAAATTTCACCTTTAGCTTTGTACAATGTTATTCTAGGAAACATAACAGGTAATGCATTTGATTCTTCATGACTTAGGGGAAGAACCACTCCTTGAGGTCCAGGAGAGTGGCGGGTTGATCACGGGGTTCTAACCGAACCGAGTCGGGGTGTGACAGTTCGAGTACTAACATAAGGAATGTTTGGCATAAAAGACTTCTTACTTCCATGTATTTGCAAATAGGTTCTTGATTTATACCTTATTGCAATTAGGTCCCTAAAGTTCATAATTTTTCCTTTAGTTCCCTAATGCTCAATTTGTTTTCTTTAATTAGGTGCTTTAGGTTTCCAATTTTCCTTTTAGATCCCTAATTTTTCTAAAATTTCAATTGGTCCTTAATTTCTTCAAAATTACCAATTGGTCCACAATTTTCTTCAAAATCGCCGATTGACCCTCAATTTCATCCAAATTGCCAATTAGCCCTCAATTGGGAGTTATATTTCATAAAAGTCCCCAAATTTTTCTTCAATTGCAATTCGTCCACCAATTTTCCAAAAATCCCCAAATTGCCCAATTTTTCCAAAATTGGATTTTGACTCCTCAAATCTCATTTCATTCAATTGATCACTTAAACTTGAATAATTGTCCCCTATCATGATCTTAAACATCTTTCCAATGTCTCGTGATTCATTCCAAGCTTTAAAACACAAGTTTTGGCTTAGAAATGAGCTTAAATGAAGCTTTGTCGGAAAATCGTCCTAAATAGTGAAAGCTTCAATTACTCATCGATGAGGATCCGATGATCGGAGATTTTGCTTCCACTAAATTGTTCACTTCCTAAAGATCCTCCTTGGATCAAATCGCGCCTCAATTGGTGGCATGAGTAGTGTGAATTTCTCAACTTATTTTTCAGGCAAAACTAATTGTGAACCAATTCCAACGAAGGCCGATGGAGGCTAGCGGATGGGACTTACCAATGCAGCTTAGGGAAGGTCGAGGTGCCTCTAGGGGTGGCTTGGGAGCTTGGTTTGGTAGGAATTGGCCCTAGGGAGGCTCGAATTGAGCTCAACCAATTCGAGTTACAGATAATCGAGGAGCAAAGATACTATACGAGCTTGCTGGTGCTTCTCTGGAAATCCTCGAACTAAAAGGAAGTTGTAGTCGTGTAGCTGACTTCCTTAGGATTCCAAAGAACCTAAATTTGTCTTCAAAGGTAGAGAAATGTACCCAAGTTAGAGCTCTGGTTCGTGCTTCATTGGAAAATGAGCACTTCTTCTACAGGCGGTCGAGGAATGAGGATGACGAATGGAGAGCAGCTCTTTATATAGAGAGCTCATGGACTAACCGTTCTATCTATTTCTCCATTGATCGATTATTAACTCTCTAATTTAAGGACTTGTCAGAGGGTTTTATTGGTCGTCAAAGTATTGACGACCATTTTGGCTTCCTCTCTCCTTCTCGTTTGGAAGTAGATGACGACAATGTGTTGTGCATGCAAGCTTCGCACGTGTAGACTTGCCATGTGGCACTCCATGATTGGCTAACTTTGCTAACGTGGCTTTCTACTCAGTATCCTAATCAGCCTTTGACCCATTGACCAGACACGTGACGACCTCCCATTGGCCGCTCGCTCCTACGTGGCTATTGACCGTGTTTGGTCAGCTGTTGGCCGTGACATGTGGCGTCCTCTCACTGGTTGATTTAAATGCATCAAATTTTTCTTCTGACATATAGTGCCACTACCATGTGTCAGCCTCTAATTAACTAAGGTCATCCGACGTGGCCCTACCACGTGTCGACCTCTAATTGGTCGGTCGTTTCTCTGACATCCTTGTCGGATGCTGACATGGTGTCCTTGCCACGTGTTTGCTTCTCATTGGTTGGTCTTGCTAATGAAGCCTTTCCAACATTCATCGTTGACCGAGGACACGTGTCACTCCCCTATTGGTCATTCATTACTGAGGTGGATATTCATCCTTTTACTGTTGACCAAAAACATGTGTCACCTTCTAATTGGCCAACGCTTCCAAGCGCTGACTAAACGACTTACTCGGTGCGCTTTACCATGTGTCGCACACTGATTTGTTGCGCCTACTAACTGGGCGTTGACCTAGCAGCGGTCCATTGACTGACTGGACCATTGACTGGTCTCATCCGATCGTGTTCGGTGACTCAAAAACAAAAATCGGTCGATTCAATCCCAATTCGATCGGCTTTCCAAGAATTAAAATTTTATAAATTGTTCTAAATTCATTTTCTATTTGATGGTGACTTTAATTTTCCAATTTGATATTTTTAAGCCACCTAGAAAAATGAATTTTTAAACTAGTTCTTCACGGTTCAGATCTGGTTTACCCTTAACCGGTCCGATTTTCACATCCAATCCACTTCATGGTTCTTCTCCGTGATGTTTAGGTATTTCTTGGCCACTTGAAATTTTCCAAATTCTTGTTATGGCCCTTCTTTATCATTTTCGGTTCACTTAGACCCTTAGTTTTCTCTCAAAAATTCCAGGTTCCCTTTTATGATTCCTTAGACTGAGAGGACGGGTTTACATGAGATGTCATGTCATGAATATCGATCATATCTGTCTGACTAGTTTAGTCTATGATCACTATGTAAGCTTGCCACGTGGTGCACACAAATTGGTTGTGTTCACTGTTGTGACTTATTTATTTTGTCCCATTGAACGACATTATTTGAACTGATTTCCGACGGATTTTCTGACCGGTTCAACCAATTTTGACCTTCTTTCAGCTAGTTCAATATCGATCCGATCGTTTTCCAACCGAATTTATTTTTTCTAAATATTATTCAACATATTTACTTAAATTTAGTACAAAAAATTACATTTTCCCATCCCAAAATTCCCTAAAAATTCATCCCATTTCCGATGCATTTTGATTTGTTCAAATTCTCAATCGAAAATTTCCTTAATACTTGATTTCTAATAAATGAATCCCTTTAATTTTAGTTTAAGCTGAAATGACCAATTTCTAAGATCCCAATTCAGACTGATTTTCAATTTGACTTAATTTCTTTTCATAGTTCGATCTAATTTATCGGTTTAACTTTGATTTCCGGTCTAATAAGTTAAATTTTCATTTTTTGGAAAGTGCAGTGTTACAGAAACACTCGGACCCATCGATATACATAGATTTGAGAGAGTGAAGTACATTATGTCGAAGAGTGGCCCAAGAAATGGGACAATCGGAGATTCTCCAAACCAATGTAGTATATCGATGAGAGTGTACAACCTCACTTTAGAAATGACCATGTCATACATGAGCATGGTTATAGGAACATCTCAACACCATTAACTGAGATTTAGTGTGTTTAGAATGAGTAATGGAATGTTACATTTGTAATTCGAGTTGAAAGCTCTATAGATGAACTATGTATTTCAAAAATATAAAGAAGTATACTTTTGCACTTAGATTATCGTGTGAGTATGAATGAAGAAACAAATGAATGTATGGAACATCACCATTAATCAGAAAAGGAAATTCAGGCTTTCTTATTGACTATATTAAAAAGAAAAAGGGGCACTAGGAACCGTGAACCTTGTCCTTAATTAAACCTAGGAATTGGAAAGTGGAGGGTATAAGTGGGACAAAAAGGTCGATAGGGAGCCTCATAATATGGGCTTATGAGACTCAAATAAAAGAAGGGTGCTAGGGCATACCACAATTTTAGAGGATGTGGAGATTTACCTAGTAACTGATTAGTTAGTAAGACATCACCCTAAGATTTGGCATCACTATCTATATGGGGTCACCTATAGAATTTTCACCAATTACAAGAGCCTTAAGTATATCATGACCCAAAATGAGATGAATCTAAGACAAATACGATAGTTGGAGTTAATTAAGGGTTATGATCTCATAATCAACTATCACCCAACTAATATAGTGGCAGACGCTTTAAGTCGCATGCATAATATTAATCTTGCCCATGTTAGGTCGACATATCTACCCATGCTCGAACATATGGGTCAACTCCATATATCCTTGGATACAAACATAAAGTCGACATGCCTACTAGAAAACATCATAGTTTGACCTATGTTGATGGAGTAGATATGGGATAAGCAAAAGATCGGCCTTAGGCTGAAGAAATACATTTATAACATCATATACATCATGACCACCGACTTTTCCATAAGAGAGGATGAATAGTTGATTTATAAGGGTCGGGTAGTCGTACCGAATAATGCCTTTGTAAAGAATGTCATACTAGAAGAGGCACACAACTCGGTGCATGCGATGCACCTTGTTAGCACCAAGATCCATAGAACCCTGAAAGGGGGTACTTGTGGTCAGGAAAGAAGCAAAAGATCACTGAATATGTAATCATATGTCGATCATGTCAATAGATTAAGGTCTAATAGCAAAAATTGATAGGAATTCTACAAGCCCTCCCTATTCATGAATGAAAGTGGGAGAAAATCATGATGGATTTCATAACTAGGTTGCCCCCTTCTTTGAAAGGTCATGATGCTATATGGATAATCATGAACCAACTCATGAAGGTCACTAATTTCCTATCCATAAGACTAATAGATTCATTAAAGAAGTTGACTAGATTATACATCGACGAGATTGTGCGCCTGCACGGGTTACCAATGTTTATAGTGTCAAATAGGGACCCTTGATTCACATCCAAATTTTGGCCCAATTAGCAAAGCTCACTTGGAATGAAGTTACACATGAGCACAAATTTTCATTCTCAGACCGTCGGGTAGTCCAAGCAGACTATTCATACCTTGAAGGATATTTTTTGAGCATATTTAATAAATTTTGGCATGAAGTGGTAGGATTATTTGTGCTTAATGGAATTCACTTACAACAATAGCTATCAAGATAGTATCCATAGGGTTTCAAATCTATTTTTGATGTGTTTACTACATAATCATGTATTTTGTTGGTATATACCAATTGTTATGAATATGGGCGATCGACATCATATTATTAGGGGTGTGGGTCGACATCACAAATCTATTGGAAGTGGTAGATAAGGAGATATTAAGTTATGCTTTCAGATTGCCCAAGGACCCGAGTGATGAGAGTTATAACAGCGAGAATCCTAAACCAAAAACCAAGTTAAACAAAACTAGAAACTAAGATCAAGCGAGAAGGAAAACTCGAACCAGAATTTAAAATCAAACTGGATTTGGGATATGGTTTGAAACTAAGACATAATACAATGGCAATGGTTACAAAATACCCGTGAAGAACATCCCATGATCAAAAATCAAGGATCGGGAAAAACCTGAACAAGAACTAGTTCAGATCGGGTTTGAATCAACCCAAGTCACAAAACCACCTAATTTTTAGGGGGCGCTAAAAAATCAAAATTTGGTGATTCTTAAGTCCATTCAATGGGAAATTGAATAAAGAATTTTTAGAAATTTTTATTGGGTCAAGAACAGGTTGAATTGAGGTGAATTGGCCAAGAAATATTTGAACCGACTAAGAAATTTGTTGGAAAATGATTCAGAACAATGTCGAATCATTGAACCAGCCAAGAGGTGGGATATGCGACACACTCGCGGGCACATGGCTCTACCACACACAGCGCGCGTACCTCCTCTGCCCAACTAAACAACCCAAACACAAATAAAAACCCGAATTTTCCCTAGCATAATTCCAAAGCCTACTGCTTGATAATTAATCCATTTAGAGAGCCATTAGTTATGAAATGATGAAAATGGAAGATGATCAGATAGTCAATTAATTCTAGAATTCAACCATATAAAGCTAGGGTGTCCCCTTGTCAGTTGATAATCAAAATTCTCTCTAAAACACACACCTCCATTTTTCGAGGATTGAATGTGTAGAGAGTACCACTTCCTCTCTCGACCACCAAAATTAGTGATTTAGGTTTCCCTGGAAAGCTAAGAGATCCAACTTTCCAACGCCATCTCTCTCGGCCACTGACGTTAGCTCCATGGTTGTGGGCGTGACCAAACAATATCAGACCTTCTTTTGCCCAAAACAAAGCATATGCTTCTTTGATCATTTTTTTATGGCCTCGATGGCCAACGAGGGCTATAAAAATATAGTAGGTTACTCTTGGTCTCAACTTTCGAATGTCATTGGCCTCATACAATTTGGGTAAGTATTGAGGTTAAATTAATTAAGAGAACTGCTAGCTAGATTCAATTGTGACAAAGTTTAGTAAAATGAACTTTATAGGTTGCTCATACTTTTGTTTGAGGTGCTTCAAGTGGTCATGGACTCCTCTAGGAGTCAACTTTCAAGTTGCACCAATATCACCAACCGAGTCACTGTCTGTGGTGAGATCCCAACATTGACCCAACTTTGACTTGATAAACTACTAGCTCAAATGTTTTCCTAATTGTCAATGTTTCAGCCAACCTTGGCTAAACAAATACTACGATGGCCTAAGGGAAGCCCATAGGGATATCATATTTAAGTTTGAGAATTTTTGTGAATTATTTTGTTTGGGAGAAAAGTTCGGGGACTAAAATATAAATATGGATAAGTTAGAGAATTTATTTGAGGATAAGTTTTCTTTGGGGTCTTTTTAAGGGTCTAAATAAAGTTTTAGGACTATTTTGAAATATTAGTAAAGTCTTGAAACTAGGGTGGTATGTTTGGAATGCATAAGGACCTAAAGTGACAAACAAGAAAGTTTAGTGACAAAAGTGCAAATAAGGAAATTTGTGTGCCCAAAAGTAAATTTTGGGAAGTTTAAGGATCTAAATGAGACTAAAGAAAGTCTAAGGACCCAAATGAAAGATTTGCAAAATATAAGGTCTCAAAAAGAAAAGTTTTCAAGAATAGGGGCAAATGGTAATTTTGTCCAATTTAAGGACTATTCAAATAGTGAGAAATGAGACTTAGAAAATATCCAAAGGTACTTTGGGAACCAGAATGGGACTCAAGGAACCTTGAGAATCCAAGTGAAAGATTTAGAAAAGTTTAGGGTACAAAAAGGAAGGATTTTAAGTGCTAAAGGGAAAACTGGTAATTTTGCCCAACTTAGGTAACAGAATATAATTTTGATAAAGTAATGTACTTAAGTGGTAGATTAAAGATTTCTAAGCACATAGAAATGTATAGCCATAATAGGTTATGACCCTAATCAAGTATTAACTAACCTTAAAAGAAGGTTAGTTAAAGAATGGTTCTTCCACACATAAGTGGAATAAACCAAGCCCGAGGGGAAAAAATGTCATTTTTTAGGAAAGTTATGTTGTAGCATTTATGTGTTGATATAAGTACTTAAATTGATACATATGCCTTATTATGACTCTTGTAGAGAGAATATGCAATAGCTCGAGCAAGCACCTCATAAACTGAGCTAAAAAGGAAAATCATCAGAACGAACAAGTTCTAGTAAAAATTGTGAATGGGATAATGACGGCAAGTCCGATTGGACCGACCGATTATGCTTTACTGCTTTTGATAATACTCTAAAAGTTATGATACATGATTTAGAAAATCATTGAAATAAGTGAAAATCGATATGGATGCATGTTCACTAAATAATATTATTTTTACAAATTAAGAAACGGGTTAAGGTCATATAGACCGAAGTAAATAAAACATAGTCTCATGCAAAGACTATGTGAGTTGGGGTCTTTTGCCTGTGATATCATTGTTGGTGGAAGTTGTTTGGATGATGACCAAAGTTTGTGTGATAAGATTGAATATGATGTTGACTATTAAACTTTGTATATGCATTTGAATGATTGAGTTGGTCGGGATATGGACCAAACTATCTTTGATATATTGATCATGCATATTACTTGTTGATTCCATACATGCATCGGAATAGAGATGGTCCGAAATGAGGACCATGCTCAATGAAAATTGTGTTAGGCATGATTGCACCATGTGTGCATTTTTGTGAATATGCATGTTTGTATATTGTATACCAGTAGGAAGTGTGGAGCGTTGACAGGACACCTATCGAGTTAGTGTCGATATCTAGGGGAATTGGAAGTGGTGGAGAATGGGAGATTGAACAATACTTCCAAATTTCTTGAGTCCCTCAAATGATGTACGGGTGTGGTCCCAATGGTTACACTACTACAATGAGAAAAGATGGAATTGAGTCGTAAATGTAAGGGACATGTACTGGGCTGTCAATGGGATATTTTCATGACCCCAGATGCTAAGACATCCAAATGAGAGATAGAACTGAGTGGTATCAGTTGTGGAGAGTACATGTGACTCATATGCTCTCATTTTACCTGATCAAAATTATGGCATAACTTTTGGGCATGGCTTGGGTCATGAGTTGTCGAGAGTTCACTAGGCGAAATTTGAAATTATGGTTCTTGGATGGCCTGAGGTAGGAGTATAAGGGGTCAGACAAAACTATTAACAATGAATAATTTGTAAAACCAAGAATAAATATGTAACCCCGTTTTTTCCTAAACAAGAAAACCAAAAAAAAACTTTTGAAACAAAATTGAGGTTCAAATTGAACTGAGGTCATGAAAAGGGATCAAGCTGAATATAAGGTCAACCAAGTGGAACTTAAATTACCAGAAATTAAAAGGGAATTGACCCAATTTGCAATGGGAAATGAGAATCGAACCACATAAATGTAAATCGGGACTGAACCATATCAAATTGGACATAACCAAGAGAAACTAGTTCAAAGATTTAATTTTTAGAATACACAAAAAAAGAAAATGGTAAACTGAAGTTATCATCATGTAGAAAATAAATATAGAAATTTTTAATTTTTAAAAAATCGGTCAAATTTGGCCTAAACTGACCGATTTTTTATTATGGGTTATCGAACTTAGTTCAATTAAATCGGTCAACAATCTAGCTGGGTAAACAAACCGCCTCTTAGGCTAGCACTCAATTAGCATGCACAATCAATCAGCGCACATTCATGACGAGCTCGCTCAATCAGTTGACAGATCAACGTCTAGAAGCGTTGACCAATCAGAGAACGACATGTGTCTGTCATCAATGGTCAACTGTTAAAAATCCATGTCAGTTGGATTGACCAAACAAAGAGTGATATGTGTCAATAGTCAATGGTTAAATGATAGAATTTCATGTTAGTGGGATCGACCAATTAGATGATGACACATGGCAAGTAGGCTAGGCCAGTAGAGAACTATTGACCAATCAACGAATGACACATGGCATTGCCACATCAAAAACCCCCATCCAATCTTGTGAGTACACGTGGTAGTGGCACGGGATACCAAATGGGTAATTTGACTTATTTTAATTAGCCAATCAGAGAACGCCATTTGGCAAAGCCTTAAAGTCGTCTAATGGTCAAATTCGTTCAACTGCCATGTTGGATTAAGCGACCAATGAGAGATTACCATGTGTTAGGTCAGACGATCAATGAATGACATGGAAACCTAGTCATACACCATTTCAATAATTCCAACCAATCATAGTGTGCCACGTGATAGCACACACATGGTCTTCTACCCTCATACGTTTGAACAGAAGAAGAGAGAGAAAGTCACCATAACTCTGACGAGCACTAAATTGCTCTGACAAGGTCTTAAATCGAAGAATTAATGGACAGCATACGGTGGAACAGATAGGATTGAGAGTCTCCTAGCTCCCTACATAAAGAGTTCATCCTCCCTCGTCTTTTTCACACCTCAAAAGCTCGGAGAACCTGTACTGCTCCATTTTCTGACCACCTACAAACCAGAGCTCTAACACGAACCATTTTCTTTACCTCATATCATGAATTTGGATTCCCTTGAATCTTGAGTAAGTTCTCCATCTGATGGTATACTCCATTTAGCTTGAGGGCCACTAGAGAAATGTCGACGACCTAGCAAAGTAACCTTGCTCAGATGCTCGAACACTCCACGGACAATTCGAGCCCAATTCAAGCCACCTCCGTACCACCTATGGCTGAGTCAATCCTCCTTGACCATCCTCAGCTGAACCCTGCCTTCCTTGGACCCTAGTGGTAAGTACCTACCATAGCCCTTCACAAGAATATTAGATATACAGTATGATTTTACTAAAATCAAACTAAATCAAATTCTAATCACTCATGACATCAATTGAGGTCTCATTTGATCATGGAATGATAATTTCGGAGAAAGCTAGCTTTTCATACCAAAACCTCCAATCGTAGCGTCCTGGTAAGAAAATGAAATTAAGTATGGCAAAAAGTTCACCCCATTTGCCACCGCTGAAACATGTGTTACATGTGGGAGGTACACGTTCGCACATCCAAACCCATTACGAATCTAGCAGTATGTTACCATGGTAAAAATTATGTATTGACTCCATCATACCTAATTTAGTGTCCAGTACTAACCCCATCATACCTAATTTAGTCCACTCCTAACTTAGATCAAACCGGCACTAGCCCATGGTTACATGAGATGTATTCACGACCATGACAAGTTTGGTCCTTCCAACCGTTGGACGCCGTCCAAGAGACCCAAATCCGCTCTAGTCCACCCCTAGCTCAGCTAGAGAACA
Organism: Trapa incisa; assembly: GCA_030064435.1. Taxonomy (NCBI): domain Eukaryota; kingdom Viridiplantae; phylum Streptophyta; class Magnoliopsida; order Myrtales; family Lythraceae; genus Trapa; species Trapa incisa. Next base: position 17,820,948 of record CM057771.1, read on the forward strand.
TGAGAAATGCAGCTGAGACAATGGTTGATCATTGTCATTTCCGGTGGGAGAGGTGGTGAGCCACAGACACAAAAGGCGCATTCCATTAGAGATAATATTCCTTGACAAGGTATATAGGACACGGACTCTCTACCAACCATGTCACCCAACTTACTTTGAAGGCATGGATGTGTTTACAGATCAACAACCACATGATTACCGGATCCGAGTACAGTGGCAAAATAGCTTGAGATGTAGGTTCGATTTTTACTTGATGATATATAGCCTTTTTGAGTCCAAGCTTTTAGATGTACCTATCTTAAACTGTAAAATGATTTGGCATCGGTAAATACGCCTACCCAATAAACATCTTGTCGCAAAAAAAGAACAAAAAAATCCCCCGATTAAATGGGAATGTATGGAAATCATTGGTTGTTAAGGATCAAATTTGGAGACCGCTACCCTTAACTTGACTTTTTATAATGGTAGGAAGAATTGCTTAGAATATTAACCGACCCTAATAAACCAAGCGTCTAGAGTGTTATAATGCTAGATGGGGGATCTCAACACTGGTAGGGACACCCTATTTTAGTTGGTGGTTGCCATGTTAGCTTGTTCATAAGAGAGCATACTGTAGTGTGGGTTCACTATCCATTGATTAGCTATGGTATGGCCACATTTTTATGTATTAGAGGTTGTCCCCTTATAATATCTTTAATTCCTCTCTATTTATCAAACATAAATATATATATATATATGTCCTGCTGTCGTGTTTCAGATTTGGGTGCATGTATGAGCTGTCTTGTAGTCGTACGAGCAAGGCCCCTGAAATCCGAAAGCGGCCCCGAAAATATTTTCCTGCAACTCGGGTAAAAAAGTTGTTGGGCCACCCAAAAAATAATTCTAAAAACTGGTAAATTATCCAAGTGGAACAAGAAGTCTCTATGCTAAAAAACAGTTTTTTCCTGCATAACCATTACAAAACCATTCAAAATGACCTAATAAGATAATTGACCATTAATTCATTTGCATTTTCACTATTTAAAACAGCTAAACTCGGAAGATAAGTTTGGCGGAACAGACTTAATTTCCCATTGAGTTTGATTATGATCAGAAATAACATCAAAGAGAACTCTTGAGTCTGCCCCGAATGAACCATATTCTTATTTTCTTTGCAGAGCTACTATGCCGGTTATCAGCAGTAGTAATGGCAGATGCACATTCAGTTTTTTTACCACTATGACAGCATGACTCATTTCAAGATGCCACTCAGCCACGCGAGGCTCCTCCATTCTTTCATGGTGGGCATGCTTGCGTAACGATGGATGTATGCTTGGAGATGTTGTTGGTCTGGGTTCAACATCAGGAAAATATATAGTTTCAACATCAGTAGTTGTACCATATGAGATGTTGAGGCTGATCTCCACCTTATCTATAAAATAGAATAGATTCGGATTCAATTTATTTCAGAACATAGTAAGTAGTTGGGTCTTTTAATCCCATAGAGCACAGAGCCATGCAGCACCAAATAAAATGACTTGGTTAGCAATTGAGTCATCATATATGAAAGTTGACTTTATTAGCGGATTCACTCAAGTTTTTGCGAGAATGGACTCGACCATTGCTATGGACTCCTATAAGGGCTCTTGAGCTTCTTGGGCTATTGTTCTCGGCCTCATTGAGCCTTTTGAGTTTGTTCCTATGCCACTTGTGCACGAGTTGGAGGAGAGATGCGAAAAACGAGTTATGCCAGTGGGGCTAGGTGCAGGGCCCAATCAGAGACGCAAAGGAGCTTAAAGAACTTAGCCAATAACTCATAATAGAAAATCTTATACACAATATATTCTTCTCTATATATTAAAACAAATTATCTATGCAATACTTATATTTTCCAGTTCTAAAAATATACTTTTAATCTTTTTCAAAATATATACCTAGTTTATAATTTAATTCATAATATTTTTTATTTTTATTTTTATATTCTATATCTATAATAAAACAGTTTCAAAATAGCATATAATTTATATTTTAATTATGAATAAATTTATATTCTATATATTTATTTACAAATATATAGTGGATGGAATTATGAATGTATGAAACCAGTCCATTTATTTCCAACAAAACTGCATTTTTATTAGTAAAAAGCCAACATTCAAATAAAATAAGATTATAAAACAAAGCTATAAGGCACTTTGTGCCGTTTTCTTTGACAAAAGTTTTGAACTAATTAAAGCTCGTTCAGTATTTTATTCTGGATGATTGCGAGATCCAAAATCCAGCCATAGTTTTGGTTCTTCCCGTATATGACCAACCGTACATTTATCACAAATTTCCTAGTTTGAACCAACTAGAGTATTGTGCAAAAAAAAAAAACTAACTAGAGTAGGGCAGCAACTCTAAGTCATCTTGAACAAAATATTGGTGGTCTAAAGTAATTAATATATTGCAATGGAAAATTTTAAAAACAGATTAAATTGTTCAATATTTTAATATTCTAAAGTAATTTATCAGCATCTAAATGAAATAAATTATATTAAATAGATTTATCCTTTAATACTCAATATGAATTTGGATTAATGATTAATAAAGTTCAATTTTTTTAATATTAGGTAATTTAAAATATATATTAATGAAAATAATTAAAATATAAGGAAACCCATGGTTTTCACAAAACTTTCCATTACAAGGGAATGACCAACTACTCGCATTCTAATCAACATATATACACAACTTTATGTGGAAACCATCTCCACTTCTTAATTGATTGTCATATATTGTCATGAACATTGATTGCATCCTTTTATGAAAACAAAGAGTCTTGCATGGCTTCTAGAGGATGATACTCCACAATTATTTGAATAAATGCTGGTATATAAGAGATTTTATTTGAAAATACCTTAAAAATAAATAAATAAATATATATATATATATATATAATACATGCATAAGTTTTTCCAATAATAATCCCTAAAATTTCAAGAAAATACAAACTTGACATCCTTAAATTTTAAGAAATAAAAATTAACTCCCACTTTTGCAATGTAAAAAAAGTGCAAAAGGTATTAAATTTCTTCATTTAATAGCATCATTTGTTAGGAGTTTTTTTTGTACCAAAGTAATGATTTTTTTTTTGCACAATATACCAAAGTAATCAACTTTTGAACCTTAATAATTATTATCTATCAATATCTCTAATTGAAGAATCATGTAACATTGTTATTTCCATTTTGGCTTGAAGATTTTAGCCTATAATTTTATATTGGGCATAAGATAATCAATTACTATTTTATACATTTGTTCTTCATTGTGAATTATAAACTCTTCTCATTATTTAAAACTAAATTACTCACATTAATTGTTATGAAATATATCATACCAATATATAATATATTACAATATTAATATCATTTTAAATTTTTATATAATAATAAAACGTGATAATATTTTTCGATGTATTACAAATACCTTTTCATTTTATATTTGTCATTTATGATTAATTAATTTTATTTAATATTTCAATAAAAATCAGGACTAAAAGAGTAAAAAAAATAGAAATATTAATAAAGCTAAAGGACCAATAAATATTAAAACCCTAAAAATAATAGATAAATCACTAAGGGATTAATAAACCCTACATAATTAATTTATTCAACTTTATAAAATTAAATAAATATAATACGATTAAGAAACATAAAAAATTCTAAAATATTAATATTATTAAATAAACTTAAATGAACCAATTAACCCTAAAATGTTTCTACATAATTAAAAATATAAAATCATTATAGAATATAATAACTAATGTAGAGGGTATGCTACGTAATATGAAATTATAACTATTATTAATTAAGTTAAAAATAAAATATGAAATGCTAGTAATTGCTTATCCTACGCCTTAAGGGCATAAAATAGAAAAAAAAATCTAAGAGAATCTAAACAAGAGAAATAAGATTTAGTACAATGGTATCACCCTTGGCCTGCACTATTAAGTTTAAATTATTTCATAGGAATGATATATGCACCATTTATTTTGCACCTCCACTATCTAGCCCAAAAGAAAATAAGACATATTTTCTCCCTAAGTGCACATGTTCGAGTATGATAATTGTAAAAATTTTGTATTGAAAAGTGTATTTGAATTAATTAGAGTATAGTGAATTTTTTACATATATAATTTATAATATAAAATAGTTTAATAGACTAATTACATTAATAATATTAAAATTTTGTAAAAAATAACATTTTAATTAAAAAATAATTTAAAAATGTTCTTTTGGTAAACAATATTTGGGCTAAATTAAATTAATGATATAAAAAAAATTGAAATAAGTGATATTTAATATAAAATATTTTAAGAAGACTTTTTTAGTATCAAACATAAGATAAAATAAAATCATTTAGTTTAAAAAAACATTTACTTCATATTTAAAATTAGTACATTTTATTAAATATTTGATATTAAAATAGTATTTTAAAAAATATTTAATATTAAATTACTTTTTTAATAAAAATACTATTGATGTAATTTAAATATTTTAAATAATATAAATAAAAAACTAGGGAGAAATTAGTGATTATATCTGGATGGCACTTAATTCGTTGGAGGTATTCAATGGGTAAGGTTTGAATGATAGACATGATAATAAACCCTAAAGAAGAAAGTCAAAGATCCTCAAGAGTCAACAAGTAAGATGGTAAAAGTCCACCCTTGCTTACCCAGCTCAGCACTCACGACGCAATCCACTGAAACGAAACAGTATGTTTCCCATATCCGGTTTCGGGTCATCCATCGACTTATTAAGATATTCATCATCAGTATAAATGCATCCTTTTTTCTATCTCATTACTCACACCTTCCCAAAACCAGAAGATCCCAAATAGTTCTCAAACTAATGCACCGTATGGCTATAGCTTCTCCAAATTTGACCCCCTCATTCATCTTTTCCATCGTTTTCATCGCCCTTACTTTTGCTACAACCATCTCTGATGCGGCCGTCCCAGTTTCGAGGACATTCAAGTATGTCAACACAGGCGATTTCGGAGAGTACACAGTCGAGTACGAGGCCAACTACCGGCCCTTGAACCTTTACACCTTCCCCTTCCAGCTTTGCTTCTACAACACCACCCCGAACGCCTTCATGCTGGCTCTCCGGATGGGCCACCACCGCTCCGAATCCATCATGCGCTGGGTCTGGGAGGCCAACAGAGGCAAACCCGTGAAGGAGAACGCAACTGTAACGTTCGGTCCGGATGGTAACCTCGTGCTGGCCGACGCTGACGGCTCAGTTGTCTGGCAGACCGCCACGGCCAACAAGGGCGTTGTGGGCCTAAACCTGCAACAAAATGGCAACATCGTGCTGTACGACAAAAAGGGCAAGCCCGTATGGCAAAGCTTTGATTATCCAACTGATACTCTCTTAGTGGGACAGAAGCTGAACTACACGGGGCCGTCCAGGATCACGAGCCGCATGTCTGCAATCGATGGATCCGAAGGGCCGTACAGCTTCGGCATTGAGCAGGGAGTTCCTGCACTAGTCATGTACTACAAATCGAAGAACTCGCCGACACCGATGCTCTATTACCGATCTCTTGAGTTTGGCGATGGGAAGGGCTCTTTAGCCCATCTAACCCTTACGGCCCAACCGGAGAGCGAAGGAGCCACGGCCTACGATATCTACTTAGTGTATGACATGAACGGTTCCCCGAGCTTCGGCGCGTACAGCATGGCTAGGCCTAAGTACAACGCCACCTACTCGATGCTTCGGGTCGAATACGATGGCAATCTCAGGATCCATACCTATGACGAGAACGTTGACTGGGGTGCCTGGGGTAACCCTTTGACGCTTTTTGACCGTGGCGAAGACTCCGTCAGTGAGTGCTCATTGCCGAAGCGGTGCGGGTCGCTCGGAGTCTGCGAGGACAGCCAGTGTGTTGCTTGCCCGACACCCAAGGGCATGCTTGGATGGAGCAAGAGCTGTGCCCCGCCTACTTTGGCGCCTTGCGGCCAGTCCAAAGCCAATGGCGTGGGCTACTACAAGGTTGTAGGGGTCGAGCATTTCTTGAGTGTCTACGGCACAAAAGGGGATGGGCCCGTCAAGCTTGTGGACTGCAGGGATAAGTGCACTAAGGATTGCAAGTGCGTAGGGTTCTTCTACAGGGAAGAGTCGTCAAAGTGCCTGCTGGTTCCGGAGTTGGACACTTTGACTAGGGTGGATAACACGTCCCACGTGGGGTACATCAAAATATCCAAGTAGTTGATCCAAAACAATATATCCTAATAGGGTATTTGATAATATCAATAATGGATGAGATGAATGTAATGTGTATCTATAATAAAGTAAGACGTCAATAAAGCTCTCTAATATGGGTCTTTCTTTTAGTTGCTGACCCCCTTAAATGCATGTAATATATTCATTACACAACATTTCAACCTATTCATTAACAATAAAAGGATAACAAATAACCACCATTTAGAAAACATTGTATCTACGTTTACTTTGAAAATGACAAATCCAATTTAATAAAATTAGTTTTTATAAGATGCTAAACGAGAATATATCCCCACATAATAATAATAATAGACCATCATACTCATCACACTACCATCAATGTCTCCCATGAATTATTGTTGGTTGCATTGGTGAAAATGACATATTAAATATGTATTTGAGAAAATTAGATATTAGTTCAATACAAAATCTTAAATAGTTCAAACAAAAACTAATATTCCAAAAATTCCAAAATAGATATTTCACTTGTATGGTAAAACTAAAGTTTATTGATATTTTCTAAAAATATATATTTTACAAATAATTAAATAAATATTTATTTTTCATATGTTATTACTTTTTAAATCATAAAATATTTTTTAAAACTTATCCATTTCAATTGCCATAAACCCTTCACTATCTAATAAAATAAATTTTCTCCAAGTTAATTTTAAGAAAATTTGTGTGAAGTTTTTCTACTCTTATATAATTTAATATGTTCGATAGTAACCGTTGATAATATAATTTAAAATGTAATAAAATAGAGAATTATTTTAAATTTATAAAACTGTAAATATTTTACTATTTTATAAATAATAACTTTTTAAATAAATATTAATTCAACCCCTTATTAGTCATTTGTATATTTTTGAAAATTGAAAATTTTTGTGCAATCAACATAAATTAAAAGTAAATTGGGAAATTAAATGAAATTGGAAGCTTAATTACAATTAAAATATTTTTTTGAAAAATTTAATTAAATTAAAAGTAAATAGTATGCTTTATCTGTAAAGCATATTATTTGAGGATAAAATAATATTCTATTAAATAAAATTATTTGAGGATAAAATTGTAAATAAAGTAAATTAAGAAAATTATTACAAATAATTGGTAATTTATTTGTCAAGAAAATAAACTTAAGGACTTTTATGTTAATTAAAGAAAATATAAGAATCTAAGTACAATTTTCAGATAATTGATTGATCAATTATTTATGATCATTTAGTTGTGAAAGGAATACATTTATCTACAATCGAGAGTACGGCCCAATGTATCGGAATTTCGCCCGAGGTGAATAAGTCACGAATCTCGGGTGAGTGGGATTACTGGCATAAAGTTCGATTGGAGTAATAACACATACTTGAAAGCATGTTTTATTTTGAAATCAAATTTCCAAAAGTATTTTGTGATTATATTTTTTAATAAAGCATAAAATATGATAATAGGACCACAATTATTGATACACTTCCAGGGATATGGTCTAGTTTTGATCGTCGATGTAGGAAATAGGCGAGTCCCATGGTCGACAAAATGTTGGTTGGATCTAGTTATGTAAAAGTGAGCCCAAAGCTATGATTTTTAAAAAGTGAAGTATGCCCAATACCGTGTTTTGAAAACTCGTATGAGTAGGCCAAAGGTCAATGAAAATGGATCAAACCTGTAAATAAATTTTGATTTAAGAGCATGATAAAATTATTATAAATTGATATTTTTTACTAATGATGCTAAGACAGAGTCGGATTGGAGTCCGTTCGACTAGAAACACAAAAATAAATATTTTAAATCAAAATATTTATGTGTGTGATTATAATCGTTCGGAACCAAACACACATCCAGTATGTGGTAGTGTTGGTTCTAAGAGCTACTGTACATCAAGATTGGTACAAAAAAAGTTGTGTTGTTCTGATATGTTTTGAAGCTATAGGAGCTTCGTGCACACGAGTGGATAGAAGAGTGGGGTCTCACCCCTTCATATTGGCATCTAAGTATCGATAAGTATGGGGGTTGGGCCAAGGTGCTCACACATACGATGTAGTTGAGGTTGTGGCCTCTCAACATGGTGGACAGTAAAGGTACACTAGGCCACTAGTGTAACGGATCGAGGTTGTAATATATTAGAGTTTTTTCTACTACTGTTTGATCACTTTAGTGAGAAATAGTATTTATGTGTTTGTGTGATATAAACGATATAAATTCACCAAATATGAAACACAAAAAATTCTCAAATTAGGAAGGCATTTGTTTAAATGCTTGTATGAGACAAGTAGTGAATTTATCTAATTGAAAACCTTTTCAAAATTATAAGATAAGTTGTATTTTGTTTATCATAATATTTTTATGTGTTTGTGTGATATAAACGATATCCACCAAATATGAAACACTAGAAATTCTCAAATTAGGAAGACATTTGTTTAAATACTTGTATGAGACAAGTAGTGAATTTATCTAATTGAAAACCTTTTCAAAATTATAAAACAAGTTGTATTTTATTTATCATAATATTTTTAACTTTTGTATTATGAAAAGTTATTATTGAATTTTGTATAATGCTATTCGAGTAAACAAGTTCAAAAGTTATGTATTACTTCTTGTGGCCTTGAGCGTGAGTGATCTTTTTTAGGCCAAATGGAGTGGCAGTTTGTTTACGGGGATCCGATCAAATCGGGTCAGTACGTGACATTTGTTGTTATCCAATTTTGTGCACAAATGAGTGTTTCAACCGCATCGTTGGCAAATCGACTATGGCATAAACTGATAATGTGTCGCTGATACTAAACATTAGTCAATATTTACTTAGCTATCATTGATAATGTTGGATACATAATTATTTTTCTATCAAAAATTAGTATTTTTTATATTTGTACTATAACTATTTGTTGCAACTTATATACCTACAAAACCAATAGATATAGATCCAACTGTTGATAGCAATTATACATAATTCGGTGTTGTTTAATCACCATCTACCATGGTGTATTACTGTATAAATTAATAATAAAAATAATTATAAATAAAAAATATAAATTAGTGTGATCCAATATTAGAATAAATACTATTAATATAATACGATACTCGTAAAATTACTAATTTATCTGATTGAAGTATATTGAATATATATAATTTATATCATAAAATATTTTAATATAAATAAATTGAAATAATTTCGATAGATTTATATTTTTGGCACTATACGACAAAACAAAACTTATATTAGATAAAATCACAAATTACCACTCATCCTTAATTTAAAATTAATTATACAAGTTAAAATTGATAATATTATTTTTAATAGTGTTAAGAATAATGTAAATTATAAATATTTAATTTTTGTGTAAAATTATTATAAAATAAATAATAGTTTGATTTATTTTTATTTTTTATTAATTATTTTGTCAAAAACTTAAATGAATGTAATAATACAAAAAAAAAACAAAATGAATCAAAGGAAAAATAAAGAAAAATAAAAAACTTATTTTTTAAAATAACTATGCACTTTTAACTTTAAATATGTTAAACATACAAAATATTTGTAAAAAAATAATAATTTGGTGTAAAAGTTTTAAAAATATTTTTTGGTACCAAAATTTTGGACTAAATTATATTAATAATATAATATATGTAAAATGTGACAACTTATTATTAAATATTAAAAAAAATCTTTTGAGATGAAACATGTTATATAATATATTTATTTTGTGTAAAAACAAACTTTTACTTTTGATAATAAATGACCATTAAAGTTATGAAATTAAAAAGTATCATTAAAAAATTGATAGTGAATTATAAATTTTGTAAAAATGTTATACCATTAATATAATTTAATTATTTCAAATACTATATATTAAAAAACAAGGGCGAAATCTATTCAATTAGTGATTATATCTGGATAGCACTTGAATTCGTCCGTGGTATTCAATGGGTGGGTTTGAATGATAATCCGATAAGCCGAAAAGAAGAAAGTCAAAGACCATGAAGAGTCAAAGAGTAGTTGCAAAAAGTCAACCTATGTTTACCCAGCTCAGCACTAGACTATCCACTGAAACAAAACTGTATGTTTCCGATATCCGGTTTCGGTCATCCATCCACCGATTAAGATTTTGATCATCCCTATAAATTCTTCCCTTCTCTGTCTCATCACTCGTACCTTCCCAAAACCAGAAGATCGCAAATAGTTCTCAAATTAGATGCACCATATGGCTGCAGCTTCTCCAAATTTGACCTCCTCATTCATCTTTTCCATCGTTCTCCTCGTCCTTGTTTTTTCTACGACCATCTCTGACGCGGCCGTTCCCGTTTCGAGGACATTCAAGTATGTCAACACGGGGGATTTCGGAGAGTACACGGTTGAGTACTTGGCCAACTACCGGCCCTTGGACCTTTACACCTTTCCCTTCCAGCTTTGCTTCTACAACACCACTCCGAACGCCTTCACGCTGGCTCTCCGGATGGGTCACCACCGCTCCGAATCCATCATGCGGTGGGTCTGGGAGGCAAACAGAGGCAAGCCCGTGAAGGAGAACGCGACTGTAACGTTCGGTCCGGACGGTAACCTCGTACTGGCCGACGCTGACGGCTCAGTTGTCTGGCAGACCGCCACGGCCAACAAGGGCGTGGTGGGCATAAACCTGCAACAAAATGGCAACATCGTGCTGTACGACAAAAAGGACAAGCCCGTATGGCAAAGCTTTGATCATCCGACTGATACTCTCTTAGTGGGACAGAAGCTGAGCTACACGGGGCCGACAAAGATCACGAGCCGCACGTCTGCCATGGATGGATCCGAAGGGCCATACAGCTTTGGCATTGAGCAAGGAGTTCCTGCTATAGTCATGTACTACAAATCGAAGAATTCGCCGACACCGATGCTTTACTACCGATCTCGTGAGTTTGGCGATGGGAAGGGCTCTTTAGCCCATCTAACCCTAGAGGCGCAGCCGGAGGCCCAGGGAGCCACGGCCTACCAGATCTACTTCGGGTATGACATGAACGGTTCCCCGAGCTTCGGCACTTTCATCTTGGCTAGGCCTAAGTACATCGCCACCTACTCGATGCTTAGGGTTGAATACGACGGCAACCTCAGGATCCATACCTATGATGAGAACGTTGACTGGGGTGCCTGGGATAACCCTATGACCATTTTTGACCGTGACCAAGACTGGGCCAGTGAGTGCTCATTGCCGAAGCGGTGCGGGTCGCTTGGAATCTGCCAGGACAGCCAGTGTGTCGCTTGCCCGACACCCAAGGGCATGTTAGGATGGAGCAAGAGCTGTGCGCCCCCTACTTTACCACCTTGCAGTCAGGCAGGAGCCAAGGGCGTCGGCTACTACAAGATTGTAGGGGTCGAGCATTTCTTGAGTGGCTACAGCACAGAAGGGGATGGACCCATGAAGCTTGTGAATTGCAGAGACAAGTGCACTAAAGATTGCAAGTGCGTAGGGTTCTTCTACAGGGAAGAGTCGTCAAAGTGCCTGCTTGTTCCTGAGCTGGACACTTTGACTAGGGTGGATAACACGTCTCACGTGGGCTACATCAAAATATCTAAGTGATTGATACAAAACAATATATCCAAGTAGGGTATTTGGTAATATCAATAATGGACGAAATGAATGTAATGTATTATACCCAATCCATAATAACGTCAGGGGTCACTAAAGCCTGACTAATATCTGTTTTTCTTTTATCTTTGTCTATCACCGATGAATTCTAATTTCAGTTTTAATTAGACACATGATGTTATTGCATATGTATAGCGGTTTCATGTTCTTTTTATTTTCCATTTGTGTGATTATTTCGTCAAGGAAAGTGGCTTAAGATGATATATTTTATTCAGCATTCCCATATAAAATTGTAGGCATACATTAAGTCTAGATCAATTTATATATGAACGTATTATGCCAGTTTTCAATGTATGCCTACAATTTTATATGGGAATGCCTACAACTCATTACCCATTATATTCATTTTTTGCTACTCGATAGTATTAATACAACTCAATTGTATTATTAATACTCAAGAAAGCAAGGTCAACAAGAAAGCAAGATCAATATTCTTTGAAGAAAGTAATGAGAAAACATATAAAATCGATATCAAATTCTCAAACCACGGTCACAAAAGGTAAAATGAAAAAAAGGGAAAGGTAGAAACTCAAGATTGAGCAAACCAGTTTTACACAATCCATTCTTCCAAAATTTGATAATTTTTATATGAAAAATGTTTTACAATTAAGATATCTATGGCAATTAGTCGTGGAGACCAAAACTAAAGTAAGGAGGAAATGAAAGTCATAAATAAGCAAACTATGAGGGACTATTAAGCAAAAAGTTTTCTTTTTGCATCTTCAAGAACAATTGGAATTATATGCGACTAAAGTGTCAAGGTTCGAACAAAGTATGACGAGCACAACTTCTTACACCAAAGAAAGAATTCAAGTTAGTTAATATGAAAGAAGGAGAAAAAGATCAAAAAATATATTTCAAGAGTTATTATGGTAGTCAATAAAATGGAAGGTGGAGAAGGATATGTGTAATAGTGTGATTTTCTAATATAAGAATTGGATATTGATGGACTGGGAGTCCAAAAGACAAATTATTGGACACGGATGGACTGGAGTCCAAAAGACAAATTGAGTATAGGAATTTGAGCCAAGAATTCATATGACATTGAGATATTCCCCAACTGTTGAATAGGACATCTCGAGGGGCCATGAATTTGAGAAAAATAAGTATAGGAACTCATATTAGTTATTGGAGATTGAACCCAATCAAAAGGCAATTCCGAATGAAGAGGAGAGATTTTTGGGAAGTCGATTTGGGAGAGTCTGGCAAATTACTGAGAGTATCCAAATGGAAAAAAAATATAATTTTGGAAAGATTGAAAATGAGGGGAATAACAAATTTAACTCAACTTTGGTCTATTTGAGTGGAATCATAGCATACAACCCAAATTCACCTTACAAACCACTCCTATACAAATTTTTATAGATTACATATTATGGAAACATTACTAACAAAAAATTTCACCAAATTTCATGAAATACAATGTATTGACAACTCATTAAACGACCTCAAGGTGAAGTTAATTGTATTTCCATCACCCTATTAGATCGAATTTCATTTGTGAATCGAAAATCCAACCATAGAAACTCTCTCAACCCCCGAAACATATTGAGAGCAAATTCTGACTCACTCGACCACCAAATTTGGGCATTTTGGGTCCCCACCAGAAAGTATCATGAAAATGCCACATGAGTGCCATTTTTGCGACTCCAACATCAAACAATGAAACAATGAGTTGTCATCGCCCTTGTGGGGTCAAATTCGACCAACTTCGACCATGTCTCTAAATGACACTAGTGCCAAAAGGTTTCCTCACCTCTCCTTTACCACCCATGGGAGTGGCTGGCCTCTAACAAGGGAATTTTCGACCACCATGAGCTCATTTTCTCCATTGGGTGTATGCTCGAATGTCCGGCCGCTGCTAGTATAGGGGTAAATTCGGCCAGCTGCAACGACCATTTGGCCAGTCACCACCATAGAACGAACGACTTTCTCCATATCTTCAAAACGCCCACCCTCCGACCATCAGTAATGCCCTCTCTAGTGACTATTTCTGAGTTGACCTCCATTTGTCCAATTTTTGCCATTTTCAAGTATGTTTGGGAAATGACCAAATTCGGCTAGCTACAACAGGTGTTGGACCCCTAACTCCTCTCGCGAGCCTTTAGGAGTTTAATGAAATTATTTTGGGAGGAGTTACGAAAATGTAAGTCTATTAGAGATGCGTTCTATGTTCAGGGACCAAATTGTAAGCTTTAGGAAGTTTAGGGATTAGTTTGTAATTAGGGAAAAAGTTATGGAACTGTCCCTAAGGAAAGTATGAGGGGCTAAGAATTAATTTTGGGGAAAATGGAGGTGTCGAAATTGGTTTTTAGAAGTAAAAGAGCAAAACTATCATTTTAGGAAAAAATGAGGGGCAAATGGTAATTTTGCCTAAAGAGTGGAAAAATGATAATTTTGAACTATTAAGGGGCAAAGTGGATAAATTTAAGAATTTTGGGTAAATATAATAAGTTAAAAAAAGTTTGGGACTAAAGTACAATAATGGTAAAATATAGGGGTAAAATAATAATTCATGTAAAGTCGAGGCCAAAAAGGCAATTTAAAGAACTTTAAGAGCCTAAATACAATATTGAGAAAGTTTGAGGGCATAAATAATAAGTTGAGAAAATTGGGGCTAAAATGCAAATTTTTATTAAATTTAAGGGCAAAATGGTAATATTAGTAAAGTTGGAGTAAAAATATGCATATGAGGATTTTAGGGATCAAATTGTGAATAAAGAAAACTTTAAGGGTTCGAGAGTACTAAATAAAAAATCTAAGGGCCAAATTACAATTAAAGTAAATTACAAGGGGCTAAGTACAAACTTAAGAAAATTTGAGGAGCAATATGGTAAATATAAGAATTTAGGATATTAGATGAAACTAATGTCCTTAGTAACAACCCCATGAGAATTTGGGAGGTAGAACTTTGAAACAATTGTGGATTTTAATTGACCTCGCATTGTTGGGTCATGTAGCTTACCGAGCTTTAAACACAATGGAACCGGGTCACAACGTCTTCGAAAACCCAATTGGGACAAATGTGTTCCAACTTCGAGGTGAGTGTGATTACCAGCAACAAGTCTGATTGGACTGTCTGCATTTTCTTTACCTAGATAACATAGAAGATAGAATAACATAAACGACATATGATAAATGAGCATGAAATTGGTAAGGCATATTAGGTAGAAAGTAAAGAATCATATTGTGCATTGTGGCCATTCGGTAGAAGTAATTGATTGCCAAGCTATGGACTTAGAGATTGATCATGAGCATGACCATATAGCATGAAGAATGAATAGGCATGATAAATTTCATGATAATTGCATATAAAGAAATAAGTCATGCATGAGCATGTGGTTAGAATGAGTATGAGCGTCCTACACGAGTCATGATTCATACTTTGTATAAGACATGTGTGACATATATATGAATTGAGTTGTGATATGATGTTTCCATATCACCCACAGACCCATGAGAAGTCCGGGTATACCCATACTAAAAGTTGTCACACCCCAACTTGATTCCTAGACGGTGGTCCCATACAACTTGCCAATCTACTCGATCTTACAATGGTGGGTCATTTCACTAAAGTAAAACCACAAGGAATAATGCTTGGGATAAAAAAAAGCTACCTTAATTTTTATCGAAAATTTGAACTTTTCTTAAACACATAGTGTGCCCAAATAGTTTACACAAAAAACTAGGAAATATAGCAATTGATAAGAAATAATTAAAAACGTTCATACGCAAGCTTCAGGATCTACCTCAAGTCGCACTCATTCAGTAGATGCAATTCGACTTGTATTTTGCGGAACCTCAACTTTCAACTGTAATTATTTGGAGGAGGGGGTGAACTGTCACGCCCCAACCCTGTTTGGTCGGATCTCCGTGAGCAACCCGCCACTCCTTTTGGTCTATGAATGATTTCACTTCCTTCTAAATCGCGAGGAGTTAGGAGTCATTTTTACCTAATTTTCCTAGAATAACATTATACAAAACTGAATATGTTAAAAAGATACATACCTGTTTTTGTCTTAAGGGTTTGGCTTCGAGGTATTTCTTAAGAGTTTGCCTTCATTCCTGAAAAGGGGTTAAAGGGAAGGGGTGGGTTTCTACAACTCAGTGAGCAGGTGTTGGGAGCAATATTTCAAAAACATGCTTTATTTTATTTGTTAAAACCATTTCCAAGGTTTACCATTACTTTTTCAAGTATTTTCCTCAAACTCAAATCTCAAAACCTTTTTCCATTTCCATATTAGGTGTATTTAGCCCACCCCTTGCCTCGTGAGGCATTTAACAAACAAATATACGCCCTTCATCAGGAAGTGTACACACATTCGCAGGGTAGTTCCAAACTGCACCCACTTGGGGATCAGCGCGACTTTGCTATCCACCCTGATAGAAGCCCGTCCACTTCTACCCTGAGTCTGAGTGGATGTCCCAGACATTCGACCCTCAGACTCGAATGCCACTTTGTGTCCATATGAGGATGTAGATCTCATCCTGTCCCCACCTCGATTTCATGCACAAAAATCTACTAGAGCTTCATGACTAACTGACACGATAAACTGTCCTTATCGCTCCACATGTCGTCCAACAGCCCTTGGGACCCATCACTACCCTCTTGGGTGTCTTGATGGTCCTGATCATTAAGTGCATGCACAAACAAAAGTTTACATATACTTAGCCATCCTCTTTGGTGCCAATGGTCTAATGACCCCGATGCTCAACCCAACCTACAGTTGTTTGTCTAGACTGGTCTGTCGACCTAGCCCTGATGCACTACTGCTAGCCCATCGAGCATTGTCGGTCCTGACTCGATATCGTAGTGCATTACACAAACAATTCCATTTCAATTAGGAGTTTTCATGGCTCTTCCTAATCATGTTTGTTTACGAGCTTCAGCTCGTGCCCACTCACCTTGGTCCATCCCATTGCATGTGTTTTCCAAAACTGGGCCTTGAGCCCTATGAGTTCAAAAACTGAGGCCCTTGGCCTATTAAAGTTGTTCTAGCTCCTGTAAAGAAGGTCTCCCAAATAGTTTAAATAGTTGTCACACAGTTAGGGGAGAACACTTCTGACAAAAATTTCTTTTTATCTTATCACACTAACCGGGTGTGATGATGGATCCGCTTACAACCGGTAAACGATTTTCTCCATTCCTTAAGGAAACTCATCATATCAACCATGTAAACCCCGCACATTTGAGTTAAGGAAAATCGGGAAAAGAACCAGTCAAACTGAATAAAAAAACCTAACCGGTTTACATTTGGGAATAAGCAATATGAAAATTTACAACTTTCGGTTGATCCAAAGGATTTATTAAACATTGGAAAAGAAACTTAAGACAAACTAGAAAACAAAAACCAAATTGGTTCAGGTGAACTAGATTTCATAATAACTTCAAAGTTAAGTGTGCTTACCTAAGAGTAGTGTGAGGATGGGTGACCTCTTGGAAAGTATAACTTTTTGTAACCCGAAATTTCGGTAAAAAATAGCCATCAATTAATATATATTTAATTATTGAAATTAATACCAATAATTTAATACCTAAATTAAATTATTAGAATTAATACAAATAATTTAATATCGAAATTAAATTAGTAGAATTAATACCGAAATTAAATTATTGGAATTAATACCGAAATTAAATTATTGGAATTAATACCGAAATTAAATTATTGGAATTAATACCAATAATTTATGGCAATATTAATACTAGTAATAAATCTCGCCCATTTAATACACGGGTTTTACGACTATATAAAGAGGTCATCCCCATTTTATTCTCCTCACTTGAACACTTCTCTCTCTCTCTCTTTACTGCTCCATTTCCTGGTAAAGCTCGAACCAGAGCTTCGACTTGAACAAAGGTCGGGCTCTTTAGAATTGGGGAGAAGACAGCTATCTGATAGCAAACTCCAGTCAATCTAAAAATCGTTGGAGAAGCGCCGGCATGATGGAATAGTGAAGGAACTCCAGCGGACCGAAGCTACCCTATTTCGGCCAAGCTGAAATTGGCCATTTCAAGCCCTCCTCAGGCCAAACCAAGCCCTCCCAACACTTCTTCAGCCTTTTCACAGCCGAATTAGGAACGAAAGGTAAGCCAATTTAGCTCCCCTTTATAATTTTTGATTGGTGCTAGAGAGAGAGTCGACCGAATTTCAATGACGAAATTCTAATCCAATTCCGCATCAATTGATACAATACTTGATTTTAGGATGAACCTCAGGATAAGACCTATCTGCCCAGATCAAAAGCTCGAACTGTCGTGCCTTCACCGGTGAGTAATCGAAGCCTTTTCTCTCTATAGTCTATTTTTCGACAAAGCTCCATTTAAGCTCGTTCCGACGTTAAAATCTGCGATTCAAAGTTTCTTAGAATCGTTTGAACATACAGAAACTCAATTTCAACTCCAATTTCAATAATTAGAAGTGTTTGATCGGTCAATTTGATGAAATCAAATTCGATAGTGTTGAAGAGTTGAAATTGGGGGAAAATTTGGGGATTTTCGAAATTCAAAGGGGCCCAAATACAATTTTATGAAATTGAGGGTCAATTGGGCATGAAAATAATGTTGGAGGACCAATTGAGGAATTTTGGAAATTTTAGGGAAAAACTTGCCATTTTTGTGAAAGAAGGGCAAAATGGTAATTTTGGAAAAATTGGGGAACCAAATTGGAAATTTGAAAAATTAGACCCCTTTTTGGTGAAATTGAATAAATTGAGGTCCCACGATAAATTTTAAAAGTTACGGGACTCAATTTGAGGAAAAACCGACATTAGGGACTTAAAGTTAAAGAGAAATAGCTTTAGGGACTTAATTGCAAATAACTAAAAGTTTGGGTTTTCTCATTCATTAATGAATGAAGGCTGTTATGCCGAGTAATAATGAATAAGGTTGGTCATATCGTGTAGTAACGTTAAATACCGGGAACGCCATCAAGGACAAGCTCGCGTGAATACAAAGAACCAGTGTAGTGGAATTCACGGCATTAACGGGTGAGTGGGTTATTCACATCATACCTAGTTGGGATGATGAGCACAGTTTAAAGTTAAAAACCACTTACCGGTTGTGAGTGGGTTTACTAACATCATACCCGGTTGGGGATGATAAGTGCCTCGATATAAAAACCCACTGTTTAGTGGTATTTTAATCATCACTACTTAGAGAAAGTGATGTGAAAGTTATGCGAAAAAAACTACTTACGGGTTGTAAGTAGATCATACCCGGTTGGTATAATGAGACTTCATCAAAGAAAGTTGAAAACCCGTTCATCGGTTATGAACGGAGATGTTCTTATACCGGTCAGTATGATGGACAGTAAAAACCTATTTTTGTCGGAAGTGCTCTCCCCTGACTGTGTGCCAATGCTTAAATAATTTGGGAGACCTTCTCGACGGGAGCTTGAATAGCTCTAATAGGCCGGGGGCCTCGATTTTGGAACTTGGGGGCTAAATGCCCGATTTTGAAAATCTCGTACAGTGGGCCCAAGGCCAGTTGGCACGAGTAAGAGCTTGTAAATAAACATGATATATGTGCCATAAAACTTAATAAGTGAATTGTTTGGCCATGGTACCAAGATAGGACCGACATGCTCAGTTAACTAGCGGCAGTGCGACATGATAGGTCGACGGACTAGTTAAGACAAACAACTACGGGTTGAGTTGAGAGTCGAGGCCGTTGGACTGGTGGCACCACAAATTACATGGAAATATAAGAAAACATTGTTTGTGCATGCACTGTGAGTACGAGATCATCAAGATGCCCATGAGGGGTAGTGATGCGTCCTAAGGGCATTGGACGACCTGGTGGCTATAAGGGCAGTTCGTTGTTCTAGGTGTCTATGCTAAATCTGGAGTAGCACGAAGCGCATGAGACCAGGGTGGGGATAGGATGAGGTCTCTGTCCTCATATGGATATGAAGAAGTGATTTCGGGATTGTGGGTAGGATGTCACGTACATCCACTCATTCCTAGGGTATAAGTAGTCGTACTTCTATACGGGTGGCAGGAAAAGTCGCTCCGAAGCCACTAGCAGGTTCAGTAGTGATACTGACTTGTGAATGTGTGTAACCTTTATGATGAAAGATGTGTGTTGGGTGATGACACACTGTGGTAACTAAGAAATAATAGAAAAATCCAAAATTTTAAATAATGGGATTTTTGAAAACAAAGGAGTCTGGCACACTCCATATAAATATTTTTCTTAAAAGTCAAAAGCTTTTAAAAACCCATTCACTGAGTAGTCGTACTCACCCCCTCCCTTATATCCCTTTGAGGAAATCCCGGAAAGCCTCCCCTTAAAGACTGTAAACTAAGATGCCTGTAAGAAAGGTATGTAAAGTTTTAAATTTCATACAGTTTTGATTATGCTATTCCAGGAAAAAGGTGCAAGTTAAAGGACGCATTACTCTTTACGGTTTACGATAAGGGGAAATCCTTTAATAAATTAGGAGAGTGGCAGGTTGATCACGGGGATCCGACCAAACCGGGTCGGGGCGTGACAAACCAGGTATGATGTTTATTTATTCCTACTCACAACCGGTAAGTAGGTTTTATTAGTTAAAAATAGTGCTCATCATCCCAACCGGTATGATGTATAAAAGTCCCACTCACAATTGGTAAGTAGGTTTTTAACTTCTTAAAACATGTTCATCATCCCAACCAGATATAACGTTAGATAATCCCACTCACAACTGGTAAGTAGGTTTTCGGTTTTAAATTCAAACATAGCCTAAAGGTGTGCTCATCACCCCAATCAGGAATAACATTTAAAATGTTCCACTCACCCGATAACTATGACGTGTTCGTCCCTAGTTGGTTTTCCAAGTCCACACTAGCTCTCTTGCTTGCGTTCCGATCCCATGTGTACCTGCATGGTTTGAATATCATTATTAGGAAGGGTTCGACATGACAACCTTCTTTTTCTCATGTATGGTTGACTAGGCCCAAATCTTGGTTTTATTGCACTTAGGTCCCTAAAGTTCATACTTCTTAACTTTAGGTCGCTAGTGTTCAATTTTTCCCAAATCAAGTCCCAAGGATTTCCAATATCCCCCTCTCTACTAACCGAATTTGATTTCTTCAATTTGGCCTTTCAAACGGGGTTAATTGCTTTAATTGATGGCATGGATCAGTTCCTACACTTCCATACAATTCAATTGAGCTTTGAATTGTTGCGTTTGAGTCTGTAACGAGCTCAAACGGAGCTTCACTGGAAAACTGTATGTAAAGAGAGAAAGCTTCAAAAGCTTATCGTCGGAGGTGCGACAATCTAAACTCTCATCCTTAGGGTCCTTCTAGGATCAAGAATTGCTACAATTGCTGTTAGGATCAAGGTGAATTTGGTTATCAAAGTTCAACACTTTCTCTCTATAGAACTAATCTACAACGATGGAGGAGGACCGAATTGGTTTACCTTTTGCCTCTATAGAGGTCGTTGGGACTATGAGAGGGCTTGGTTTTGTTGTAGGATGGCCTAATTAGCCGAATTCAGGTCGACCAAAACATGGCAGCTTCAGTCCGACGGAGCTACTTCACTGTTCGATCTCGCTGACGCTTCTCTGGCAATCCTTGGGTTGAAGGGAGGTTGCTGTCAGGTAGCTGACTTCCTCCCGAGTTTATAGGACCTGACTTTGCCTTCTATGGCTGAGAAAAGTGCCCAAGTCAGAGCTCTAGTTTGAGCTTCACCGAAAAATGGAACACTTTGGAGGAGGAGAGGATTTGAGGTGTGTGGAGGATGAATGGAGGGGAATAGGGAGCTCAGGGACCCTCTACACTACCAATTTCCATATTGTCAAGCTTATCCTCTTCAGAAAATGCCCAAATTGGAGGGAATATTCCCTCGCTGAAAATGGAAGGTTTTTCTACCATATGAACAGTGCTGTCATCCCAAGGAGCAAGACAACACTGTTTTGGACTGGATCGTACCGGTTCGACCGGGTTCTATGGCAAAAATCGGCTAGTTCATGCATGATTCAACCAATTTTCTCAAAATTAAAAATTTCTAAATTCATTTTTTATATGATGGTGGCCTCAATTTTCCAAATTGAGATTTTCAAGCCACCTAGAAAAATAAATTACCTAATATGGTTCATTATGGTTCAACCCAGTTCATGTTCAGTTCACCCTAAGCAGTTCCGGTTTGCCCATCCAATTTACTTCATGTTCTTCCCCATGATTTTTATGAATTTTTGGTCACTTGGGATTTTCCAATTTCCCATTTTAACCCTTTTTTATTATTCTCGCTTCCTTAAGTGGTTCACTTTTCTCATTAAATTGGCTGGTTCTTTCCTGTTTTTCATTGATCCAAGGTGACGGTTTTGACAACTCTCCCCTCCTTTTAGGAGTTTTGTCCCCAAAACTTGATTACGTATCTTTTATATCGGGACTAATTTCCCTTGATGTCAACTTGGGGTTTGCTTGACATGCTACCACTTTGGTTGTTTCTTCACCTAGCCTTTTAAACCACGTGCTTAAGGAATTTCTCTTCCTTTCCATTATTCACTCACTCCATGGAGTTTATCACGATTAGGCATGTCTTACCCACTGGTCCAAAGGTATATCCTTTGGTACACTTCTTACTTTGCTTAGGGTAAGACTCTTTCTCTTGAGGATTCTTATTCAAGTCACTGGGTTGGGTGTTCCAAAATGTCCGACTGTCCCCATGTCTATTTACTCCCCTGGCCATTGCAATTCTTTAGCTCAACATCCTTTCGAGCTTTTCGTACTTGTTTTAACAGGTTTCGATATTATCACCTTTTTGTCCTATATTGTTCTTTCCTCCATCCTTTGCTTATTACAACTCTGGTCCAAGTTTTATGTTTGACCTTGTCATGCTTAACTAACTAACTCTTTCTTACTTGAGTCATCTTTTCTTGGGACTGTTGGACCTATATGACCCTTATAGCATGACAGGTTCTAGAATTTTCCTTGTTTATCATAGTTCTAGAATATTTTCTTAATGTTTGTTCTTTACCTTCCAACCTTTCGGGGATTGTATGATTTCGTCCATTATTATCATTTGGTAGTATTACTCAACTACCTTCAGTGTTATCCTATCATGCCTTTACTTTTAACGTCATGTCTTTTATGATCGTGTCAGTTTTCCTTATCTACTCGTCCCTTACCAACTTCCTCATTTGGTTTTCCCTAGTTCCAACCATTGGGTTTCCCAATTTCTTCTTGACTTACTAACATGCTTGGGATTTTTCCTTCCTTATGTCATGCCGTATCTCCAATGGCATCCTTTACTCCAGGTTCCCTTTCTTCATTCCTTCCTTACTCACTCGTAATCATTTCATGGTTCTTATTCCGAGCTGATCCCTTCTAGTATACGTGTCGATTCCTTTTTTTGGGGGTTCCCTTTTGATGGTTGCATTCATTCTCTACTATGTCCTTCAAAGTAGAGACTTCCACCTTAGGAGTTACACGTTCAACCTTCTTACCATTCCTCGAAGGTTTCCTTTATTCATCTCCTTACACCCTTTTTATATTGAGGTATTTGCCCGCTTTTAATCCTTTATTATCTTAAAATTCCTATTTCATCCCTTATTCCCTATCCAAAGAACTTCCGACTATCAAGTCTTATTTCGTGCACTCCACCCTATGCCCGACCGCCCAATCTTTAGGCTCTATTAAGCGAGTGTGGATCACAATCAGTCTTTATGTCTGTGGTTATTTCCCTTACTCCTCATGAATGAAGAGCGTACTCTTATAGGGTTTTTCTAATATCTTTCCCTTTATTTTCTTATTATGGTTACTCCTCCCATTCCCACTTGTTACGACATCATTTGATGCTTTCTTAATACTTACTGTTCCTTGGGTTTAACTGTCATGCCCCGACCTGATTTGGTCAGATCCCCGTGAGTAACCCGCCACTCCCTTTGGTCTATGAAGGGTTTCACTCTCTTCTAAACCGCGAGAAGTAAGACATCCTTTTTCCTATTTTTCCTGGAATAATATTATACAAAACTGCATATATTAAATTGATCATACTTTTTGCATATTTCAACTACAGGAGGGTCTTTAGGGTTGGTTCTCCTTGGTTACTTGAAAATGGGTAATAAGGGAGGGGATGAGTTCTACAACTTTGTGAGCGGGTGTTGGGAGTGAGTTTTTTTTTTTAAGAAAATAGCGTGATTCAAATTGTGCCAAAATCCTTATTTCTTTTAAGAAGGATCTTTTCTCAAATTCCAAATTTTCAAAACCTCTTTCCATTTTCTATTTGGTGTGTTTAGCAAAACAACACATGCCCTTCATCAAGAAGGGAAAACACATTTACAGGTGCAGCCTATCCACTGCACCAACTTGTTGCTCAGAGCATTTTTACCAGCCACCAAGATAGAAGTCCGTCCACTTCTACCATAGGTCTGAGTGGATGTTGTCGACATTTGACCCTCAAACCCAAATACCACTCCGTGTCC
This sequence comes from Trapa incisa, assembly GCA_030064435.1. Classification (NCBI taxonomy): domain Eukaryota; kingdom Viridiplantae; phylum Streptophyta; class Magnoliopsida; order Myrtales; family Lythraceae; genus Trapa; species Trapa incisa. The sequence goes on from CM057771.1 coordinate 17,845,227, forward strand.
GTATGAGGATGGAGACCTCATCTCGACCCCACCCCGGTCTCATGCACAAGAAGCTACTCTAAGCTTCCCAACTGATTGGCACAACGAACTGCCCTTATCTCCACCATGTCGTCCAATAGCCCTTAGACTACCCCTCTTGGGCATCTTGATGGTCCTGTACCACAAGTCCATGCACAAAACAACAATTTTCATATATAGCCATTTATCTTTGGTGCCACTGGTCTAACAGCTCCGACCCTCAACCCAACCTGTAGCTATTTGTCTAGGCCGGTCCGTTGACCTAGCCTTGATGCATTACCGTTAGTCCATTGTGTACTGTCGGTCCTGACTCGGTACCATGGTGAAATCATACAACCATTTCATTAGAAAGTTTCTCATGGCTTTCATAACTCAATTTTGTTTACGAGCTCCTGCTTGTGCCCACTGGCCTTGGGCCCATTGCATGTGATTTTCCAAAAATGGGTATTTAGCCACACAAGTTCTAAAACCAAGGCCCCTGGCCTATCAGAGTTGTTCATCTCCCATCAAGAAGGTCTCCCAAATGGTTTAAGGATTGGCACACAGTCTGGGGAGAACACTTATGAAAAAAATTTCTTTTCCTTTCATCCCACCAACCGAGTATGATGATATCTCCGCTTACAACCGGCAAGCGGGTTTCTCCTTCCTTTAAGGAAGTTCATCATACTAACTTGGTATGATTTCCTTTACTTACAATTGATAAGTAGGTTTTAGCTTAAATCACTCATCACCTCAATCGGGTACGATGTTAAGGTCCCACTTACAAGTGGTTTTTCATTTTTAATGTGCTTACCATCCCAATCAGGTATAATGTAAATATTCTCACTCACCCAATAACCGTGACCTGTTCATCCTCGGTCAGTTTTCCAAGTCTACACGAGCTTTCTCTTGCTTGCGTTCCGATCACACATGTCCCTACAAGATTTGGGTAGCCTTGTCAATTATAGTTTGGCATAAAAGCCTAGGCTCACAAATTATTGATTAATTACACTTAGGTTCCTAAAGTTCATTTCTCTTAAGTTTAGGTCCCTAATGCCAACTTTTGCCCAATTTGAGTCCCAAGGTTTCCAAAATTCCCTTTGAGTTCTCATTTTACTTTAAATTGTATAAGGGGCTCAAGTTTTCCAAATTTCCAATTTGGTTCCCAACTATTTGAAATTACCATTTTGCCCCTACTTTCCAAAAATGGCACTTTGACCCTAAATGTTTCAAAAATTGACTAATTGGTCCCTCAACATCTTTCTCATGGCTGATTGTCCTTCAATTTTGGGAAATGGTAAGGAGGTCCCTCAATTTTACAAAATCCCCAATTTCTCCCCTTGAAATTGATCAAATTTGATTTCTTCCAATTGGCCAAAACAAGGCAGCTTCGGTCCGTCAAAGCCGCTTCACTGTTTGATTTCGTCGGCGCTTCTCCAGCGGTACTTGGGTCGAATGGATGTTGCTACCAGGTAGCTGACTTCCCCCAGAGTCTATAGGACCCTACCTTACCTTCTAAGGATAAGAAAAATACCTATATTGGAGCTCTAGTTTGAGGTTCACCGAAAAATGGAGCAGTTGAGAGACAATGGAGATTTTAGGTGTGTTGAGGATGAATGTAGAGTAGCTCTTTATATAGGGAGCTCGGAGACCCTCTGCCCAACAATTTTCCTTTTTGGTCAAGCATATCCTCGCCTTGAAATGGCCTGATTGGGGCCATTTTTCCTTCACCGGCATTATCTGTTTCTACATTGAATGAACAGTGTTATCATCTGATGGAAGAAGATGATGCTGTTCCGAACCAGAGCGGACTGGTCCAACCGGGTTCAATGCATAAATCGGCCGGTTCAGACCCGATTCAACCGATTTTCTCAAAATTAAAATTTTCTAAATTCATCTAAATTCATTCCCCATTTAATGGTGGCTTCAATTCCTTTATTTGATCATTTTAAACTACCAAGAAAAATAAATTTAAGAACCAGTTCAAGTATGGTTCAAATAGGTTCAATCTAGTTCAATTCGGTTCACCCTAAACCGGTCTAGTTTTCACTTCCCAATTGTCCCAAGGTTCTTTTCCATGCTTTTTATAGCTCTTTGAGTCATTTGGGGTTTGTCGATTTCCCATTTTACCCTTTTCTCATTAGTTATAGTTTGTGAACCGGCTCGGTTTTCTCTTTCGAAATGCCTTTCCTTTCATTCTCTCTATCACTCAAAAGTTTGAAGAAGAAGATTGCTCCAATTTCTAACCACCCTCGAGCCAAAGCTCTGACATTGACCTTTTTCACCACATCCAACCATGCGATTTAGTTCCCTAGAATCATAAGGAAGTCCTCCACCTCCTGCATACTTCAATTAGCTCGAAGGTCACGAGAGAAGCGCTAATGAGCTCACACAGTACCATCGCTCCTTTGGCACTCTACGACTAGAGTTGATCGAGCTTAATACAAGTCACCCATGGGCCAATCACATCCAACCCAAGCCCAACAAACCTTCCCTAGAGGAGTCCACACCTTCCTTGAACCATTATGGTAAGTCCCCCCCCCCCCCCCCCCCCCCCCCCTCTTCGCTAGAATTTACTATTCATAGTGTATTTTTACCCAAAAACTAAGTTAAGAAATTCGCACTACTCAAACCACCAATTGAGTCGCGGTTTGATCCTGGAAGGATTCCCAAGAAGAGAGCAACCCAATGAAAATAAAAGCTTCGATCAACGGTCCCTCACTGGTGAGTAATCGAAGCTTTCTCTCTATAAGATGATTTTCCAGTGAAGCTCCAATTAAGCTCATTTCTAAGCCAATTTTAGTGATTAAAAGCTTGAAATGATTCTGGAGACATAGAGAAGATGATTATAAACATGTTAGGACTTAAATGGGATTGATTTAGGTTGAATTGATGATATCCAAAGCTAGAGGACTAAATTGTGATTTTTGAAAGTTTGGGGATTTAATTGAAATTTTAGAGAAATTGGGGATTTTCTATAATTCACGAGATATATTGTACCCAATAGGAATATTGAGGAATTTAGGGACCTAAATGGAAGATTTGATAATCTTAGGGAACTAATTGGAAATTAGGTGTAACTTAATAGCCAAATCGTTATTTTTGAAAAGTTACGTGTTTTATGTGTAATTACCTTATTACTTGGGACTTAATTGCCCAATCTATTGTAGGAATGAATCACATTCAAGTTCTTGCAAAGGAAAGTGTCACGCTTCAACCCGGTTTGGTTGGATCCCTGTGAACAACCCGCCACTCTCTCGGTTCAAGAGGTGTTTCCTCCGACTTTAACTTGAGATGAGACCGGCGTAATTTCGACCTTGTTCCCTAGAAGACATATATCCAATAAAATGCAAGCTTAAGGAAAATTTAAGCATACCTAACAGAGAGTAAGTCTTGGTATTATTCTTTGTCATTTTTCCTTTTCCTGAAAAAGGGATAGAAATGAGGGGGTGAGTATGACTACTTAGTGAATGGGTTTTTCAAGAAAATATCTTTGAGGAAAAGAGTTGTATTGAAATGTGCCAGACTCCTTTCTTTCAAAAATCATTTCATTTAAAAATCTCGAGTTTTACCACCATTTCCTTATTTAATCACGATGTGTCATCACCCAACACACAATCTTCATCATGAAGGTTAAACACACGTTCGTAGGCCAGCATGACCACTGAACCCACTTGTGGCTTCGGAGTGACTTTACTGGTCACCTAGATAGAAGTACGTCCACTTCTACCTTGAGAATGAGTGGGTGTATGTGACATCCAACCCTCAATCATGAAATCAATTCTCCATGTCCGTATGAGGATAGAGACCTCATCCCATCCCCACCCCGGTCTCATGCACTTAGTGCTACTCCAAATTTTGCACAGTCACTTGATACGACGAACTGTCCTTACACTCCCCAGGTCGTCTAGGGCCCTTAGGATGCATCACTACCGCTCATGGGCATCTTAATGATCCCATAATCATAGTGCATGCACAAAAAATATTTTCTTATCATGCCATATAATCTGTGGTGCCACTGGTCTAACGGCCCCAACTCTCAACTCAGCCCGCATCTATTTGTCTTGACTAGTTCGAAGACCTATCATGTCGCACTGCCGCTAGTTGACTGAATATGTCGGTCATGTCTTGGTACCATGGCCAAACAATTCATTTATTATAGTTTTTATGGCATATATCTCATGTTTATTTACGAGCTCCCGCTCATGCCCACTAGCCTAGGGCCCACTCATTCGAGATTTTCAAAACTGGGCATAATAGCCCCCAATTTCCAAAACCGAGGCTCCCGACCTATGTAAGAGCTATTCAAGCTCCCGTCAAGAAGGTCTCCCAAATAGTTTAAGCATTAGCACACAATTAGGGGAGAGCACTTCCGAAAAAATTATATTTTCAACTGTCCATTATACCGACCGGGTATAAGAACATCTCCACTCATAACCGATGAACGGGTTTTCAACTTCCTTCGAGGAAGTTTTATCATACCAACCGGGTATGATCTACTTACAACCGGTAAGTAGTTTTTCCGTATTATTTACACATCACTCCTCTAAGTTGTGATGTTTAAAATATCACTTGTTAGTGGGTTTTCATTTCGAGGTACTTATCATCCCCTACGAGGTATGATATAAAATCCCACTCACCCGTTAATGCCGTGAATTCCACGAGACCGATTCCTTGATTTCACGCAAGCTTGTCCTGGCTGGCATTCCCGGTGTTTGTGTTCCTACACGATATGAACATCTTGGTTCATTATCTCTCAGCCTAATAACCTTCATTCATTCCAATTGAATGAGAAAAACCAAACTTTTATTTATTTCCAATTAAGTCCCTAAAGTTATTTTTCTTTAACTTTAAGTCCCTAATTCCGGTTTTACCTCAAATTGAGTCCCAAAACTTTTAAAATTCCCCTTGGGACCTCAATTTATTCAATTTCAAAAAAGAGGTTTATTTTCCCCAATTTCCAATTTGGTCCCCCAACTTTTCCAAAATTACAATTTTGCCCTTCCTTTACAAAAATGGTAAAATTTCCCCCAATTCCAACTTCTTAACACAACCAAATTTGATTTCATCAAATTCACCGATCAAACATTTACAATTGTTGAAATTAAAGTTGAAATCAAGTTTCTACATGTTCATACGATTCTTTAGCAATTTGAATCGCAAGTTTTAATGTCGGAACGAGCTCAAACGAAACTTCGCCAAAAAATGAACTATAGAGAGAGAAAGCTTCGATTACTCACTGGTGAGGGCACGACGGTCCAAGCTGTGTATCTGGGTAGGTAATTCTTCTCCTGAGGTTTTTCCTAGGATCAAGAATGGCATCAATTAATGTCAAATTGGATTAGTATTTTGTCATTGAAATTCGGCCGGCTCTCTCTCTAACACCGATCGGAAATTGCAGAGGGGAGCCGAATTGGCTTACGTTTCTGTCCGAATTCGGTCGTGAGAAGGCTAAGGAAGTGTTGGGAGGGCTTGTTTTGGCCTGAGGAGGGCTCAAATTGGTTGATTTCACCTCAGCCAAAACAGGGCAGCTTCGGTCCGTCGAAGCTGCTTCACTGTTCGGTCACGCCAGCACTTCTCCGGTGACTCTTAGAACGAATGGAAGTCACCACCTTGTAGCTGACTTCTCCCTGGTTCTAATGAACCTGACCTCACCTTCTTTGGCTTAGAAGTGACCCTATATCAGAGCTTTGGTTCGAGCTTTGCCGGAAAACTAAGCAACTGAGAAAGAGTGAGCTTTTCAGGTGTGGAGAGGATTAATGGAGAGGGGCTTTTTATATAGGGAGCTCGGAGACTCGTTGGCCATCCATTTGGCACCTTTATGACAAACATTGATGGCCTAAAACGTATCAAACAAAAATGTTTCGTCTCTACCTGTGCTGCTTCGATTTTCCAGTGAGTGAATAGTGTTATCATCTGAAGGAAGAAGACGATATTGTTCTGAACTGGATCGGATCGGTCCGAACCAAGTTCAAAGCTTAAACCGTGCGATTCACCCCTCATTCGATCGAGTTTTTTAAATCTAAAAATTTCTAAATTTATTTTCTATCCAATGGTGGTCTCAAATCTCAAATGTGAATTATTTAAGCCACCTAGAAAAATGAATTTATGATCCGGTTCACCTAAACCGGTTTGGTTGTCATCCCTAATTCCTTCAAAAGTCCATCTCCATGACTTTTGTGATTCCTTAGGTCACTTAGGGTCCATAAATTTCCTGATTTACCATTTCTCTATAGGTTCTGGTTCATAAATCGACTCGGTTCTTAAACTGGTTTAATTCGATTCGGGTCCAGTTCACCCGAATCGATCCGATTTTTCTCTCTCACTTTGTTCTAATGTTGCTTCCCAAGGTTTATAAATCTTTTTGGATCATAAGGGATCCATAAATTTCTTATTTTACCCATTCTCTATCAGTTTCGGGTCGTGAACTAACTCGGTTCATAAACCAGTTCAATCCAATTGAATCTAGTTCATCTAAACCGGTCTAGTTTTTCTTCTTACAATTTGTTGTAAGGTTCTTTTCCAAGGTTTTATGAACCCTTTCAATCATATGGATGTTGTGAATCCTCAATTTGCCCGTTTCCTATTAATCAAGCTTATAGGCTGATTTAGTTTAAAATTCAAAACTGATAGGTTCTTTCCCCAGTTTTCTCATTATCAAAGGACGGGGTTTACAGAAAGGCACATCAAGCTCAGAAATTCCCATGATAAACTAGTCTCGGAATACGAATGAGTGGGATTTCCGACATCTTACCCATTTGGGATGATGAATGTACCTTCATACAATAGAAATCTAAAACATTTTTCAAAAATACTCTCCCCTGACTATGCGAAACTACTTAAAAACTTATGGTAGATATTTTTATGGAGAGCATGAAGCACGTATAGCATAGAGCTAGAATTGCTCTAGTGGGCCCAAGGCCTCGATTTTGAACTAAAGTGGGCCCAATGCCATGTTTTGGGAAAACTCATGAAATAGGCCCATGGCCAATGGGAATGGGCTTATACCCCTAAAAATTATGATATATGAGATATATGAAAACTTTCATAAATGGATAATTTATGTGATTTAGATACCTAGTTGAAGTCGGGTCATCGAACTCGTTAGGCTAGAAGCACCACAGATAAAGGTCTTAACTGAAAAGACTATTGATTGTGCCTATTGAGTTATGAAACCATCGAGGCACTCAGTATGGGGTAGTGTTGGTTCTAAGGGTTGTTAGACGACTTAGGGAGCATAAGGGAAACTTTTTCATTCCAATATGGCATGGAGCTTTGGGAGCTTCATGCGCATAGAGACTAAGGAAGAAGGGGGTAGAGGTCTCATCACTCAATAGTAGACAAAAGAAGCGATGAGGTCTAGGGGTTGAGAAATGGTGCTCACACAAACTATATGGTAGAGGTTGTGGCCTCTTACCAGAGTGGATGGTAAAGACGCTCCGGGCCTCTAGTGGGACAGATCGTGGTTGTTGCCTCTTAGGATCTATTCTATGACTGTTTGATCCCTTTATGGATAAAGGGTGGTTGTGTGTTTCTGTGAAACAAACCCTGGTAGGTTTATTAAATTAAATCCCTCCAACTAGGAAGGAACCTAACCAAAGCTTTGTGAAATAAGCTAAGAACTTTATGATAAACCTTTTTATAAAAGATAAGACAATTATAGGTTTATTTATCACATTCTTTCCAAGGAAGGAAAAAATTTTCTTAAGTGCATACTGAATTATGGACATGAAGTCATGATGTCATGTAAACTCTATTCACTGAGTTGTCGAACTCAATCCCTCTCTCTAATCCCCTTTTAGGGAAGCTTTTGCACCAAGAAGAGAGAAAGCTTGAGATGCAAGTCAGGATCACCACAAAAAAGTAATTTTTATTAAGTTATTTTGTTAATTTTGTTATGGAAAACATATATGCTTATAAGCCTTTACCTTTCCTAGTTTATCTTGGTAGAATACCATTTTAGTACAAGAAGGGATGGTGGGTTGATCATGGGGTTCCAACCAAACTAGGTTGGGAAGTGACAACTACCATCTAGGCTGGTGCTACTTAAGGTACTCTCTCCTTAGGGGTATGATAGAAAGGGATGCTCCAGGCGACTCAGGGTTCATCCTAAATTCCCTCATGAAATCTTGTTAAGCTTGAATATATATGGGGGTGGTTGGTGCATGGGAGTCCTCTATATGGACTCCCCTTGACTCTTCTCCCGCTACATCCTGATTTGGTGTCCCTACAAATTCATCAGTGTGTTCCATGATCTATGGAATGTTTTTCATGTAATTAGCAAGGAAAGTAATTTCCTTACTTTAATATTATAAACGAAAGCCTTATCAATGTTATTCTCCTCTTTCGTCCACCCAAAAACATTTCATTTTCAACAATCTCTTGTTTGAAAATGTGGGTTCTGATAGTCTCTTTGTACCATAGGATTTTAAAAAATCCCACAAAGGGATCAAACAGTCTCTTGTTTCAAAAATCTCAAGGGGTATTATAGTAATCTTGCTCAATTAGGCACACATGTAATTTTTATCATCTTGAGGGGTATTTCTGTCTTTTTGTACCAAAGGGTATTTTGGTAATTTAACCAAAATTGCACTCAGCTTAACCATTTCTCGGGGTCTCACTACCAGATGCTCATTTCACCTACTCGACCCCATCCACCCGTATCACTGATCGCCCCTGCTCCCTCAATTCCATTTCGGTGACATTGCTCGGAAAGACCATCTCCTCTCTCAATCATCTTCCAGGTTCCATTTCCTATGTCTGGTTCTCCTGGTAAGTTCCTCCACTTCATTCCTTTCTTTTGCTATAATTGCTTCCTGCAGGTTCCGACATGGGTTCTTCACTAGGCATTAGGTGTCCTTAGTTCATCCATCGCTATTTTTCTGTTAAATCTTCGACGTGCGATTCTCCCTACGGTAAGTCTCTCTTTACTCAATTCCTTGTTTCACTTTTGTCATCTGCTCCTGCTTCCATCTTCCTCAGCTTCTTTTCGTTGTAGGGATCTTCATCTCGATTGAAAAGCTGAGATGTCTATGGTAATAATGGGAGGATTTGAGTTCGTCTTCCTCCTCCGATGCTTTTGCATGTAAATGTCTCAATTGATTTCAGTTCTACAATTGATGTGTTCGTATGTTGCAAATCTGCCGTTGATTCCTTCCTAATGATTCCACCAACCTCTCATTTGGACTTTTTTTCAATTGGATGGGTTCTTTGACTCCTTTTCCTGCACATTGTTGATTCCATTCTCGTTCAACTATTTTTGAGGCTTCCAAATCGTTTGTTGAATGTTGCTCGATGGAGTCCCAGCTTATTGCCTTCTGCCAATGTCATAATACCCGCCTCCAATTTCCTAGGTAATTCCCTCCCACTCGCTCATTTTTTATGTTGCCCATTTCTTGATATTTTTCATGTGTTTCTTGCATGCCTTATGCCCATCTATTTATAGGAATGGGAATGCTCTACTCTCTTAGGTAATTCTGTGGAACCCATCCCCTCGGACCAAGGAAATCGGGAGGAGAACCGACACTATAGTTGAAAACTAGGCAAATTTAATCAATAGAAAATAGTAAATAAGGGTTAAAATAGGAAATTGGAAGATCATAGGTGACCAACAATTCACAAAAACTATGAGAAAGAGCCGAGAAGTGAAATTGATGAGAGAATCGAATTGGTTCGAGGTGAACCGAACCCGGACCAGACTGAACCGGGAGGAATCATAGTGAATCGGTTCAATAATTCATTTTTCTAGGTGGTTTAAAAATGTCAATTTGGGAAATTTAGGTCACCATTAGATAGAAAATTAATTTAGATCAATTTAGAAATTTTAAAATTTTAGAAAACCGGTCAAATCTAGTCCGAATCAGCCAACGGTCCAACCAGTCATCGGACTAGACCGATCAATGGTCAACAATGCCCCACCAGCAGCCATGTAGACATGAACAGCCAATAGGAGGCTGCCACGCATTTGATCAATAGTCAGTGGGCGACCCATCAGCCTGCCACGCGGACATGAGCAACCAATGAGAGGCTGCCACATATCTGGTCAACCGGTCAACGACTAACGTGGCGGATGAGTTGGACCTACACATCAGAAAAACTGGCCAATCACAGCACACCATGTGGCACGCTTGCCACGTCATTGTCTTCAACCTTAGTCCATTAACAGAGAAGAGTGAGAGGCCGGAAAAGCTGGAGTCTCCCACAACTCAAAAATCTCTTCGGTCAGGTCACTGGCGGTCTAGTCGGAGGTCGAGTCTCACGTCAGCCGGTAGCCTGAACAGTTGACGAGCTCCCTATATAATGAGCACCCTCACATTCGTCCTCCTCACCTCTTAAGCACTCTCTAGAGACAAACAACTTCTTTTCTGATGACCCTTCAATCAAGGCTCTGATGACGAGCAATTTCGCAACCAAAGAAGCTCTGAAGGGTGGCATTAGAATTGAGGAAGAGTGCTCTAGCTCAAGACTCTCAAAGTGACCAGAGGACAACCGGTGAAGTATAGAGATGATAGCACAGTGAAGCTACTCCGGAGCTTGAAATAGCGAGCTCCTAACCGACCAACCCTGACTCCTAAGATCCTCCACAACCCCTCACAGTGAACTTTATGATAGTCCCCCCGCCGCCAGCATTGGCCACCTTTGACTGCCTAAGATCCTCCACAACCCCTCACAGACCCCTAGTAAGCTCAATTTCGCCTCTTCTCGTTGGAATTTCTGAGTTTTAGAATTGCACCCCTGAAACTTCTTTCTTCAAATTCCCGCAGGGCAGCGGAGAATTGCAGCGGGATTCAATCTTGTAAGTTCTCCTTGACGAGCACTAGCTACCCCTACCTCCAGCTCTGGTCATTGCCCCTCCATCGGAAAGATAAGCAAGCTTTCTCTCTCTACTGTAAGTTTTCCGACGAAGCTCCGATGAGGCTCAAAACTCAAAAAAAATTCAGAAATTTGAAGTTTTGGATGATTGAGGGGAGCTGGAGGCGACAAATTGTAGCAAGAAACGAAGCAATTAAGGACTTACAAGCCATCAATTGGAAGAGGTAAGATTTGGATGTTCATATGCTCAAATTGGGTAAGAAGAAGAGGGCAAAAATTGGGGCTTTATGCAATTTTCAAAAATTGGACGGTCGAATGGTAAATTGACAAAATTGAGGGTGTTTTCATGAAATTCACTCCCAATTGATGGCCAATTGGGCAATTTTGGCAAAATAAAGGGGTAAATTGGAAATTTTAAAAAGTTGAGGACCAAATTACAATTTTTGGAAAATTAGGGACTAAATGGTAATTTTGGAAAACTAAAGGACCAATGGGTGAATTTAAATTTTGACTTAATATGATGAAATTAAGTTTACTTAGGACTAGAGGGAGGCTGGGGGGCCTTGACACTTAGTTTGGGAATTTTTGGAGATAATTTGGTTATGAGTCAAAGGTTGGGGACTAAAATGTAAATAAGTTAAACTTAGGGGACCCAAATAGAAATGAGCTTTTTATGGGGTCTTCCTAAGGGGTTGAATGAAGTTTTGGGATTGATTAGAAAGTTTGGTGTGGATAGAGAACTTGGTTTGCCTATTGTGGAAGGTCTATGGAAGACCTATTTGTAATAAAATTAAAGTTAGGGACTAAATTGCAAATATGAGTATTTACATTGATAAAATGTAATTTTTGGGAAGTCTATGGACTAGAACGTAAATGAATGTTTAGAGACCTGCATGAGGAAATCTAGAGTCAAATGAATCTCGAAACCTAATTTCTCAAGAAGAGTGGCAAAATGGTAATTTTTTCAAAAATTAGGGGCCTTTCGGTAATTTTAGGGAAATAGAGCTTGGAAATGTTACAATGCCTGTTTGGGACCTACATGGAACTTAAGGGGACATAAGAGGCCCAAATGAAAGACATGAGAAAGTCTTATGTCCAAAGAAAGGCAAGCTGTAAAATATAAGGCAAAATGGTAATTTTTCCCAAGTTGAGAACCAAATGGTAAATTGGGAAATGTAGGACAGCTTGGTGGTAAATAAATTAATGTCGGACACTTCAATATGGAAGTTAAAAAAATGACCTTAAGTTTGAGTGACTAACATTACTGAAGATTAAGGTATGGGCCGACTTACTTACCAGTGAGTTAGGTAGCCCGGGCCTATGAGGGAAAACCGTAAATTGTTAAGTGAATTACGGTTTATTGATTAATGGAATACCAAGAGGGAACTAACCCCTCTATTTGCTAAATATTATAGAAAGAGAAAGAAATCACCCGAGCGAGACCCAGAGCGGGATCTCCAAAAGTCTCGAAACGAGCAAGTCCTATGGGATTGATCAGAACATTAAATTACATACATGTGTGATTATGTGACTCTAAGTAGAAATATGGCTTTAGAACTCATACAAGCAATGCAAAATGAATAAGTCCATGCACACTAAAATGAACATGATTTGAGAAGCTAAACCGGAGTTGGTTATAAGACTAGGTCATGTAATGTGAAACTAGTTCTAAGAAATCGAGGTAATTGTATGGCCAAGAGCCTTTGTGTGATTTGGGGATATGACCAATAATTGGTTGGTTTCCCAAATATGTGCCATATGCTGAATTATGACCAGACACGAAACATATCACGAGACATGAGTTTAGGGCAAGATGGTCAACCATGTGACAAGGTGAGATTGTCTAGTGATAGACCAGACTCCCGAGAATCACATATGTGTGTATTGCGCACCATGCTATTATGATGTATGCTTTATTGTTGTATCAGTATATATACCAGTGATTGTGAATATGGACATCATGAGTACGCCTAAAGGGTAGTAGTGATGCCTAGGTTAAAACTGGAAGTGGTGTAAGGAGGAAGGGGGTATAAGTGATGCTTCCAGATCGCCTAGGTTCCATGTATACTCATGTGTGGCAGGAGGGGACAATCGGGTATACATATACTTGAGTGCTTGGTAGAGGGGTCAATCAAAGTATTTGTATGAGCGATGACACATCCTCGACATCCAAATATGATTTATGAAAGCAAAAAGAGGGTAATGAGTACTCCCGTGTGTTGTATTGTTTAGGGGATTGAATAGCCCCAGGCTTTTGAGACACCTAGCTGTGAGGTGGTGGTAAAAGTCCCCTAGTGACTCCTACACTCCAATTCCCGATCTAGTATCGTCCACAAGATGATACATTCCAGGTGAGTGATATGTTGGGGCCTGAGTAACCCATGATTTTGTATGTTTGCTTTGTTATTGTGTGTGGGTCAGGGGCCGCGAGGCGACCATGAACTCGAGTGTTCAAACACCCAGTTGTGAGGTTGTGGTGAGAGTCTTCAAGTGACTCACACACTCCAGTTTACCGATTTGGTATCAATCGGGTGGTAGTATGCTCCAGTGTATGTTGTTTTTTTGTTTAGGCCTTAGTAGTTGGGTTACGGCCCCGGGCTAGGAAGAGCCCAGAAGTGCTGCTTGAGCATATGCCATGATTTCATCTATGAGACTAAATCCCGATGATTACTAGATGTATAATGCTAAAGGGGGAGACCTAGGATAACCTGACCATAGTATAAACTACGAGTCGGATGGCCCGAGACCAATGTCTCCGGGGGTGAAGTAAACCATGGAACTCAGAAGGTTTAGTATGAGTAATCAAATATAAAAAGCTTGATAGGTGGTTTGTGGAAAAGATATGGGTTGTAAGCCATGTAGTAGCATAACATCAGTGTCCCACTCACTGAGATGTGAGCTCACCCTTCCCCTAATCTATTGAAGGTGAAAATCAAGGAGACTAGGGACGAAAGCGGGAGGACATTTCCAAGCCACTTACCATCTGATGTAGCCTCCTACCCTATTCATGAATGCTGTAATTTACTACTTATCAAATATTGTATTCTCGTGTTTTTGTTAAACCATTTTTGGGGCGCCATGCTCTAAAGAAATTTTTCAATTTTTTTTCTAAAAAATAGACAGTGTTTTCTGTTATGATCCTTCATCCTGTCAATTTTATTTTGGTGACGGATCCCACCACTATAAGGGATTGGCGAGTTGCATGGGACCGTCAATCGATGAATTGTGTCGGGGCGTGACACAACATTACTTACACAAACGGATAGCATGACTAGCTCTGAAGTATTTATTGGGATATATATTCTATGGATATCATGATCTACACTTAAAACCATTTTGGAATATAATCGCAATAAAGACATAAATCAAACTTAGAGAATTTCCTTGATGCAATATGCTTGTGAGAAAATTATTTTCAAAAGCACAATCTAGATCCATACATCGATGCCAAAAATGGATCGAGCCCATGGTTGATGGGAATGGTTGGATTCATATTTTTAAGTGGGTCCAAGGCCAGCTTTTAAAATAAGAATTGGCCAATGCCATGTCTTGAAAACTCATGAAATGATATCAACAAACCCTTTTCCATAAATAATTTGATTATGTCATGTGAATTAAAATTCAATTGATTGTGTTAAATAATTACTATCTAGTTTGAAGTGGGTTACATCCTGTAGGGTTGATGGTATAAAGACAATGGTCTTAAGCTAAAACACATATTTGTGTTTGTTTATAAGCGAGTCCACAAGATGCTTGGTATAGGGTATTGATGGTCCTCATAACTGTTGGTCAGCAAAGTTGGTACAAGGAAAATTATTGTTGGGCTAGTACGTCAAGGGCTTTGGAAGTCCTATGTGCATTAGACCTATTTAAGGTGAAAGGATGAGTCACTCAATAATGGATAACTACAGTTTGTGGATGGGGGCAATGTGACCACACAAATAGTTTGATATTATCAGACGAATGGATAAGGTTGTAGCCTTGTACCATGGTGGTCGTTAAAGTCGTTTCGAACAACAAGTGGAACATATGAGACTTCTATTATGAGTGTCTCTTCCATGATGAAATGGGTGTTTATGATGTGTAATATGCATGCCTAAAATAAATCCCTTTAAGTCAAATTTAAATCCTAATTATGATCAACTATGTGATATCCTTTCTAATCATGTAAAACCTTATAGAAATATTTGTTAAGGGCTAATGTTAAAAAATTCCTACTTAATGAGTTGTCAAACATACCCCCACTCACCACTTTCAAGCATCTAGAAATAACAAAGAGAGATCTTTATACTAATATACTAGCCTCGTACGTATAAAATAAATTCTAGATTTAAGGTATGTTTTTCTTTAAATAATTTTTGGAAAGTAAACTAATTTGATATAACATTATTTTAAACTTTACTCCAACCAAGTCCACAATATTGGTATGTTCCATACAACTCACCAATCCCCTCAATGTAATAATGGTGGGATCCTTCACCAAAGTAAAACCGACGAGACTAAGGCTCAGAACATAAAATACTTGTAAAACATAGTAGAAATGTGAAAATTTTCTTTTAAAGTTTTTTGGTTGAGCTCATACAACGGTTTACCAAAATATACCAGTAAGAATAGCAATATGATAAGAAAACTCAAGCACCTTCATAAGTAGGGTACGAGGTTACATTGGCCGATATGCGCCTTAGGAAGATCCTTTCCCTCGTTGCCTCTAGCCTTCTCAGCTTAACCTGCAATTGTTTTAGGAAAGGGGAGTGAGCTCATACCTTAGTGAATGTGGCACTAACGTCAGGTCATTACATGGCTTACGACTCAGAAATTCCTCCAATAAACCACCTAATATGACTCTTCTTCTCATTATGCATACTTAAACATTCTCGGGTCTCGTGATTTACATGCATATATCACAAAGTATAAAGGACACGTTGAAGTTATGGAAAATCCCAATAAACTAAAGGTATGTCTTACATTCAATACTTGATCATGATATTATTTATTAAATTTGTTTTTTATTTTAAATTAATATTTTTGGAAAAGTTCCTAATAACTTTTATTCTGAGCTTTAAGTCATGTCAGACTTATAATGATAAGGCGCCCATTGTTGTAAAACTGGAAGGATGTGAATATGGAAAATTGTTTGCAAGTTCGATCAGTGAACTAGGTTGAGGTGTGACCGTTACAATATGGTTGAGAAAATACTAAGATCGTTTATACCCAAATTTGACCATGTTACTTGTTTAATTGAATAATCAAATGATACCAACACTTTGAACATTGATGAGTTGTTAAGTAGTTTACTGGTTCGTGAACAAAAAATGTTATTGCAAAAGGAGAAAGTTCAATTGCCAAAAGTTTCAAGTACCAATAGAACAAGTGAAAATTCATAGAGGGGGAGAACAATATCAGGGAGGAGTTTCAAAGAGTAAACATTTGAGGAAGGAAACCTAGTAGAGGCATGTTTCTACAAACTAAATCACAAATAGAATGCTTTAATTGAAATAAATTCGATCATTTCTAATGTGAATGCCTAAAAATGGAAGAATCAACAAACTTTGTCAAAACATAATAGGAAGAAGCAAGATTGGTCATGGTTCAAAATACTAAAAATGAAGGTGTCAAGGAAGGTACTTGGTTCCTTGATTCGGGTTGTAGTAATCATATGAGTGGGAATCAACATAGGTTTTTCAACTTTGATGAAAATTTTAATCAAGAAATAAGGTTGGGAGACAACTTTAAAATTAAGGTAGCCAGAATAGGCAACATCGGTTTGAAAATTAATGATATGCATGTCATTCTAACAAATATTTACTATGTCCCTAGTGTTTGCAGACAAACTTGTTTAGTATTGGATAATTACAAGAAAGAGGTTTGTCCATGGTCATTAAATAGGTAAGGTGTACCATTTATCATCCTAAAAGTAGCTCCATTATAAAGATAGAAATGACAATCAACCAATTGAGTTACAACTTCTTTATTCACTTCATATCACTGATCATGTTTACAAATTTCAGCAGAAAATACAACAAGATTGTGGCATAGTTGTTATGGCCACATAAACTCAAAAGGAATGGCATTACTCTACAAAAAGAACATGGTGCTTGGACTACCCAGATTAATCAAGAACCAAAAAGTATGCTTAGTTTTTATGGTAGAGAATAGACCTGTATATTTAATGCTTTTGAGTCTCGACCCGCTTTTCAATACTATTTGTGATATCTCTTGTCTTTTGATAAAGTATTCATGTAAGATTTTCTAGGTTTTTAAGAAAATATTTTCCAAACATACATATTAGTATTTCATAAAATGGAGGGCATAGATTACATTGGTCCAATTGGATGCGAAGTTGAAAATCTCACTCATTGTAGTAATCACAGCTTATTCATCTTAACGATATTTACATTCCTCTTAGGATGTGTGGTTATTTATGATAGCTGTTGAATTCCTTTACATAAATCAAATAATAATTTTGAATTAGTTTCGACCTTAAATTGGTACTTTTACGCTACCCCGTAATTTTCTAAAAATTACGGTTTTACCTCGATTCGTTCGACTCTTGCGTATCGATGAACTTGCCACGACTAACCCAGATCCATTATTTCTTTTCACTAATCTATGGCTATACCCATGTTGGGTCACATTTTCCAAAATGCACCGAGGTCTCTAAGTTTCTCACTTAGATACTTAACTTTTTTCCTTTTGTATTTTAGTCCCTAAAAATTCTAAAACTAGCATATTGCACTTACATTTTTTGGTTATCAATTTTCAAATGCCTAAATATTCAATAACCTCATTTTAGGTCCCCTAATTGTCTCTAGTCTCATTTGGGTTCTAACATTCTTAAAAATTATCTTTTAGCCCAAACTTCACAATATTTACCATTTTGCCCCTAAACCTTTTCAAAAGTTTTGTTTGGGTCTTTAGCCTCTTTCAAACTATCTCTTGAGTTTCCCAAATTTTGCTATCATTTATTTCAGTTCCCTATACTTCTACTAAGTCTTATTTGGTTACTCATTTTCCTAAAATTATATTTTGGCCCCCAAACATTTCAAAAATTACATTTTAGTTCTCCAACATTTCTCTCTTTTAATATACATCCATAAACCTTCCAAAAATACTTTATACGTCCCTCATTATATTCCCTATATCCCCCACAGTCACTTTTCAGCTCGTAATAAAAGGAACAATGTCATTTTGGTCACGATCGGGCCTTTACCGAAAAAACTGACACATGAATGCATCAGAGATGATGATTCAGTCATTGACATAGGTGGGGTTAGAAAGCTGACTTCCTTGCACATTTGTGTACTCTTGAACTACCCCAAATATTGGTATGAGTTGCCTGAAAAATGTGATTTATAGTAGAGGTTCAAAATAGAGTAGTCAATGGAGCATCTAAGAATTTTTATGGCCACAAAATTTACATTTCGTTCAAATGGTTGCTGGTGTTTGTTGGGCACTCAAGAGACTCAATATTTATTTTGGGTAGTGATTTGTCACGAGGGAGGTGGGCTAAGCTTGAGAAGGGACTACTATATTTTTGGCTAAGTGAGCAAGTTTCATGTTTAATCGCACTGGTGCTAGTAGAGGGCGTGTGGGCATGGGGGAGATGTGAATTTCAAAAGCTAACTTCTACACAATTTTAGGGTCATCAAATGATCATGTTTGGTGGTTAGAAATAAAAGTTATTAGCTCTATATGTAATGTCACCGAAAAACTGAGCAACATTACTTCTATAGAGAATTTTGGCTACCGGTCGATGAGAGAAGAGCCGAATCTTATATGGAGAGTTTGGGGAACCAAGTTTCCATCACCTCATGTCCATAGGTGGTTAGATTGGACCCCATGAACCACAATTTCCATTTAATTATTCTCCAGGTCAGGAAGTTAGATACCATGCGAAATTGGGTCACTTTGTGAGTTTTTGGGTTGGAAGTCGGGTGAAAAAAATGACATGTATTCACAGAGGCATGCGTACATGTGCTCATCATAACAAGTCGAACAGTTTGCATTTTAGCAAAAAAGTTTTCCATGAATAAATCTGTTATTTTGATCAATTTTCGTTGATTTACTCTCAATTCGACTGATTTTTTGTCTAATTTAATTTTTTAAACATTTTTTGTTCAATTTACTATAAATGTGACTTAAAATTTTTTATTTTCTAATTTATATAGAATATTCTAAAAATTGAATGATTTTGGTGCTAATAGTTGTTTCAGTTGATTTTGGATGTATTTTGATCGGTTAATTTATTATTTGACTGATTTATTTTTTAAAAAATTATTTGTGTAATTATATATAAGTTGAGTGTAAAAATTATTACTTTATTATTTGTACGACAATTTCTAAAAATCAAGTTTTTTACATTAAAATAATTATATATTGATTCGAAATAATTTTTAATTATATTTTTATCAGTATTAATTTTTGATAAATAAGGTTATTTTAGAATAATTTCCTATTCTCTGTTTCCCATCTTTTATCATGTTACAAACACTATAGCTCCCATATTCTCTTATACAATATCATGTTCGCATGGAAAATCATTGGATTTTGAGTCGCTAGTGCAAGATAAGGGATCCGAGGCTTAGTCATATAATTGGCGTTTAAATATTAGTATTAGTAATAGGTAGGTATTTGGATGTGTTCGGCGCAGAAAAATCTGAACAAAACTAGGGTAGTGTGTGTATACCGACAAGTGACAACCCGTTCTTTTCCTTCCCCTTGTTTTGGTATGCCAACCTGTTGTTTATCCAAATGGCTCTTATAAAATGCTCCGCAGCACTATCCATTTTGACGAGTTTTTTTTATTCAAATTGTATAAATAGTTCAATTATAACTTGGGATGTCTTACAACACCCCATAGGTCACTCTAAAACAATTTATAATAATTTGAATAACCCATTTAAAACAAATCAATTACATGTGTAAGTGTATATCAATGAGCTGTGCAAGAGATTTTTCGGGTGATTTTGTTGTTAATTATGTAATAAACATCATCATTTTTGCACTCAATATAAACATCATAATTGAAACTAGATGAATAAAGTGTTGTTCCACCTTTTAGTGTGCTTAAATGTAAATTAGTAGGGAATCCTTGAATATTTGGATATGAAACTTAGAATAAAAAACATATTTCAATAAAATCATATCATCTCATATACATGCAAAATCTTATAATAACGGATATTTCATATCATCCTATCTAGATATGGTACAAGGGACAGCTTATTTTCTTACTAACTTACACTTTTTTGCTAAAAAAAATACTATACAAAAGAAGTGTAAGAAACATAAAGTTGATTGATGAATGCAAAAGAGAATAAAGGGATTGTATGTAAAATGTATGCTCGTCCATCTATGTTTGTATATTTACAATATATATAGACGGATTGTTAAAAGAGTATCCATGGTGAATGACATATACGTGTCTCTTCATATATCTAATAGATGAAGACGATCCGAGATGTAGGCCATTCCAGAAGTCGATTATTTTTTATTGTGGGTCAAGAATGTACGAGAGAGTCAACTCTGGGTTCATCTTCTTTGATATTCTATATATTACTCCTATCAAGTTGAAAGAGAAGTGTGGACATTGAACTTGGATAGAAGAAAATAAAATGGTGTTGTGAAAAAGATTTGGTGATCAAATCAACCAATTGAGGGTTGGCCCCACAAAAATAAATGGAGAGTTAGAATTGGTTAATAAGCTTAGTAATAAAATGGTAATTAATATATATGTATTGATTGAAAGGATGCAAACATCATATTATCAATTAGTGTGGGCGATAGTGTGAATTCATGCAAAATTTTCTCCTATAAAGGAGCTCCATTCAAATAAATTTATCTCTATTCGTAAAATTTTTATATTGAACTTATATGTTACAAGGAAAAATAGTGCTTTCTTTTATTAATTCTAAAAAAAATAAGATTTTTTTTTTGACAAATTGTCCAAATTTTGGATTATCCAATTAAAGAATCATTTAATATTGAGTTAGGAATCATGCCATAAATAAAGCTAATGATGTGTTGTTCCATAAATAAAGCTATTGGTTTGATAACATCTAGTGTATAAGCTGACATAATTAAAGTCATTACATGTTAATGTCAAATATCATAGATAAGATCTTAAAAAGGTGTTTTATTGGTAAAAGATAAGTATGATCCGAAAATTACACAAATAGATAGGAGATTATAATGAGTGGGGTGAAACGAGTGAAAATATCAATAATATATTTATATTGCACGAGCATAAGATGCAATTAAGGTAAAACTTTTTTGTTCAACCGTGTGGTAAAACTTCAATGTCCAAGAAATGGTTAAAGGGTCTTAAAACTCACTAGAATGATATGGTAGACAGATTTGTAAAAATATATAGAATGTGGATGTCCAATAAGTAAAAAGTAAAATAATAGCAATTGAAGCCTAAAAAACCCATTGTTAGAAATGAGTAGGTTAAAAGAAAAAATTAAGTGTTACACTTCAACTTGTATTATGAGTGGAAAATACAATAATCTTTTGTACAATAATATGGATCTTATAATGATAGTACTAATATGGTATTAGAACTATAATGAAAATCAATAACAAAATTTTTCATAAAAATTGGAACTTTTATAACAAAATACACATGTTTTCTAAATCTTATAGAAAATCATAAGAATAACATTTACAACGGATGAGAGATGAGAGATGCTTTCGTAAAATTATTTCTTGAGTATTATAACTCAATTTGTATAGCTAGTGTATGATTTGAAGTTTCTTCACATTCTACCTTCACCTGAAAAATGATTATGGAGGGAGCTTAAAATTTAGTGAGTGTGAATAATAATGTCAATAATTCATGTCTCAACTTCAATCCTTACTAAAAGGTACTACAAAGTTATTTTAAATAAAATTTTTAGTTTTAATCACAAGTACATATCCTATCTATCTCAATCATTTCTCATATAAGATAGCAAATCACAAACTTATAATTTATACTTATCAAATTATTTCCCAATTCATAAAGTAAGTAATCACAAACGTATATCTTATGTTTCTCAAAAGTTTCTAAGTTTAAAAAATCTTTCATTAATAAAGTCATCCATAACGAGATTTACAACCTAGTCATCTTTACTTAGTGATTCATTAGTTACTCGGAATTTTCTTCCACTCTTTTACTTATACACATTAGCAGAATCCTTAATGTATCATTGGGTTTAAGGGCTCAATCTAGTTTCGAAACTACATTGACGACAATTTCTCGTGAACCCATGTTTTGTACTTGATACATTTTTTTCTCTCCCTTCACCATGGTACTCCTTAGTATTATTCAATATTACTCTCACATATTTCACACACTTAATTTCTCCTTTTAGAATAGATTTACCAAATGGCTTCTTGGTTCTTTCATTTATTTTTTTCATTAACCTTGTGTTACTACACATCTTTCCATAATACCATTCATACCCTATTTGTTATTGTTTCCGAACAACACTTGCTAATGATTCTTTTTCCACACTTCTTATTACTTATACCACTTATAAGGTTGGTATGCTTCCCTTAGGCATTCGTGAGTACCGCATCCTACCTATGGTACCTCATTACATTATTTCGAATATTTATTTACTTATTATTTTTCAGGGTATACTTATTTTTCTTAATTTTCCCTTCAGTCAATTTTTGGGTTACCTTGCTCTTTACATAGTTAAGCAAAACCCTCCTTAGGCCTCTCTTGCATACTACACCCCTCGTCTTACATATAGTTGGCTCTTTTCAAGTTTTTTACTCTCCCAATATTATCCTTTTTAACTTCTTGTCCCTTAGGGTGTTACCTAGGCACGCAACAGATATTAGGTCGTATACCCTACCAGAGTAGCCCCCTTCAGCGAGAAATCATCTAATATTATCATCTCTTATCCTTAGGTTGACACTCTAATCTTTTGATTAGGCATTCCTTAGCCTCTTTTTAATTTGACACCCACTCTATAGACCTCATAAGAAGTAATCTTCATTTTGTCTCATTTGACTTATTTTCAACCATTTTTATATCTAGAAAAATATAATAACACTTTGGGCCTCGCTAGTCATCTTCTTACTCAGCCAAAATAATCAACTTGTAAAGGAGGTCAAGACAATTCCATAGGGACGAGAATCAAGTCATTTGGAGATCAAGATAGGAAGAATTAATTATTTTAACCTTGATGTTTGGAATTAGGACGTGGGAACTACACCTACTTTTGAGGAGAAATTTAAACAAATGATGGGGTGATAATTCAATTCTTATTAAGGGGAGCAAGAGATGTTGCAAGTTCAACTATACCTTCTCTAAGGTAAGTTTTAGTCAATAGATTGGAGTTTTGTGAGTTTTTCTTGGTAATGCTCATTCCCAAAGTGCAACCCACAACTCTGAATTCCTTATCTTAGTACACTCAAATGGCTAGGTGAAACTTCGATTCCTTTTAATGGAAGCTCGAGAAGGGAATTATCAGCTTGCACACACATTTTGTAGCGTGAAATTTGGTAAACATTAGGATTTCTAGACTATGTTTTATCAAAAACATTAGGAAATGTTTGGTGGGGAAGAAGATGTTGACTTTAATCAATTTCGGTTGACCCGACCAGACTCCTTTTATTTATTTATTTATTTATTTATTATTTTAAAATTTTATTTACACATTTACCCCGAAATTATCTTTTTGTCATTTTCAGGTCCCTTCGATAATTAAATCATGATTATCCTCAATCCAAATTGATCTAATATAGGACTTCCAAATTTTTGGTGTAAAACAAAACATAGAGGCTTATTTAAGGCCATAGATGGAATAATGAAAATATTAAGAGAATTATCAATAAAACTAGGTGGTTGTGCTATGTAAATTTCATCGATAAGATGTTTATGAAAAAAAGTATTATTAATATCATGTAGTCGATTTACCAATTGAGAAAGACCGAAAGTGATGTAATAATATAAGTAGTAATGAGTTTGATAACAAGGTAAAAAATATTATTTTAATAAATTCCCTCTTATTGAGAGAATGATTCAAAAATCACATGTTTTTTTTATAAGCAATAGAGTTATCAGTTATTTAAACTCATATACATCTAATGATATGACATCCAGGAGGAGTTGGAACCAAATCTCATGTGGGAAACCAATCTGATGTTGAATTGAGAATGATAATTCAAATAAAAAATTAAAATTGAACTAGAATCTTATAAATTTGTTAAAATGGCCCAGACAAAATTCAAAGGAACTCCTTGATCGAAAACTAAGAATCATACAACAATTTCGATAAGAATCGGTGTAATTAGGGTCGAACTAGAACGAACCCTCGATACAATGATTTTTTTTCGAGAAACTTTAGAAATGCAAAAATGATGATTCTTGGTCCCAAATGGTAGAAATTGAGTTGAATAATTTTTAGAGAAATAAATTATACTAAAAATTTATCGAATTCAAGGTGAACCTGTCAAATAAAGAACAAAATTAGTCAAGCCAACCCAATAAATTATTGGAAACATGTTTGCAATAGTGTGAATGACCAATATTCAAACTAGGTGAAGGGTAAGTGAACGTGTGCTGCACGCATATCTCATGCGTCTTCCTTGCACGCATATCTCATGCGTCTTCCTTGCCTCACTAAGTATCCGTCTACCAAGATCTCGACCCAACTCGACCTGACACTATTTCCCCCACCAATCGTCAAATTTTAATTTTCTCCCTTGTGACACATGAAAGAAAATTGCCCCAAAAAGTATTTTTTAATCAAGTCTCACAAAACATAAAATGTGATTAAACTAACAACTCGTTCATCTATCTCTCCATAATAGGATTTTGATTTTAATCACCTCAAATGGTCAGATTTTGATATGGAAGTAGAGAGAAAAAGTTTTTGATGACCTCTTGACAACTGAAACTTTTGAATGAAAATCCTCCCTTCCACGGACTTCAAATTTGGTGATTCTTATATCATTGTATTCGTTTGGAAGTTGGCTCTCCTTCCCCACCACTGATGACCCCGGTTACCCCTCTAGTGGCACTAAAGAGACCGCGCACAGTAACCACTCAAAATTCCTATGATAGGTCGACTACTCCCAAGGCTAGCTTTGGCAATCTTAATGGAAAAAAAATAGCCAAGAACAATTTTGTAGACTCCTCACGACTTCTTTTAGTGAACTATATCGGTCATTCGAGCCAAAGGTAAACATCGTGATCATATTTTCCCAACTCACACTTCCCCTATTTTCAACTAACCTATGTAATTGCGAATTTTAGACGATTTCGACCACCATTTGGTGTCATTCAAAAGCCAAAAGACATGCAAGTGAGTTAGCTTTCCATCTCTACCTATGGCCCTATCTCTTACATGCTATGACCAAAAACTCAACTCTCTGTATTTTTTCGACGAGGGCTCAAAAATGGCCAATATAACACTATTCTAGCCAAGTCACATTGAAAAATAATCATGAGAATATGGGAAATCAAAAGTTCAACATTTGTAAATAAGCTAAAAGTTAAGATTTGAGAAAGAAGGGCAATTACCCATGAATTTTAAGAAATTATAGGCCCCACCTAATATAATCTTAAACGAGTAGCGACCTAGGACTTTTACAATTGAATGAAAAATTATGTGAAATGCCAAATCCAAAAATATAGTTCTTAATATCATTAGTGGGGATTATCATATAGTAAATCAATCCTCTCCATAGTAAATGCTATGTTTGAGAAATATGAGATTAGGATCAACAAGACACCCAATGAAAGGTTGTATTGATCGCCTAAAATATTTATAGAAAGAGAAGTTATAAGGGGAGAGTTGAAACCTCAATACTCGAGAGATATAAGTATGAGCCAATATTTGTGATTAGTAATTGGTGGAATATGGACACCTAAATAATTGATGACTAGAGATTAACATTCATAAGTGATCTAGTCTATGTTTATAGAATGTGATATTCTCACACGCATTTATCCATCATCGTTTTCAAATAGTTGTATAAATAACTTTCTATTGTGTAGTCTAGTCACACTTTTGATTAATTGTGTATGCTTGAATAAAGGAATAAAGCTCGAAGTGAGTACTTGTGATTGTAAAAGAAAAGTTATAAAATCTTATAAAAAGATATAATTTTGGAAAAGAAATAATTATTTAAAAAATGAAAAATACTTAAGGTGTAAATTTTGAGTGGATGATAAAATTAAGGTAATGAGAGTCTGGTGCTAGTAACATCATCCACTAAATTGTCAATTCACCCCTAACCCATTTATGAAGGTAACTTGTGAGTTCACTCTAACTCATTTATGAAGGTACTTGGAGAAGGAGCATATGGTTAGAAGATTTGACATGCACAAGCGAACCAAGGTATGATACTCGGAAACAACACAAAGAGATCCAAGATAATTACTAAATTCTTAAATGTATTTTGGGTTAACGGGTATATTTAAAATTATTTTGTAAATATTTAAATTCTTTTTTTCTTTTACACAATGTAAATATTTAAATTCAAAGCAATGTTTTATAATTTTGTTACTATTTTGAGACTTGTGACATAGGTTCTACTGTATTATAATGTTTATTATTACAGTGTTGAGAGAACATACTAATTATTAAATTGAGCAGTCGAGATGAAATATTAATGATATTAGTATTAGGTTTTTAAAAATAAAAAAAATAAGATATTAAGAAAATAGAAAGATTTAGGAAAAGTATTATTTGAACCGTTTATATAACATAAAAAGTATTATTAACTAAATGTGTAGTAGAAGAAAAAATTATAAGGTAAATATTTTTATAGATATGACTTTAGAAGAGAAGTAAGGCGTAGTGTACTAACGACCCTCGAGAGATTAGAGATTAAAGTGCAGAGTGAATAGGATTTACAACTCTTACTTCGGCATGTTGCTAATCTAAAGAGGAAATTACACGCAGATGAAACTCCCCAGCCACAAATGAACTGAAAATACTTGAGGATTTGCCAAGACTTCATACGAATGTTTGAGATATTGTTCCTAAATGTGGGGCAGAGCACCCCTAGCTGAGATGATCGAGAAAGAGTCGTTGAGATGCATTATGCCCGATAGAGTATTCCTGACACTAGTAGGGGACCAACACTACTTCAATATCCTAAAGTGTCTAAAGGATTTGAATTAGCTAAAATGCCAAGACTTCATGGGCAAGAAAAACGATATGGTAGCTATCGATTGAATTAAGAATGTCAAGAGGCACTTGAGAATCATCAGTAGCACAACCAGTAGCACAACCAATCGTAAGAGTCTATTTATTCGAGGCTCAAGCACATCTTTTATGGGAGAGCATCATGGCTATTTCTTCAATTTAACCTTTTTTTGGACAAAATTTGAGAGAATATTAAATTAGGAAAACATTTATTGTCACTTGGTGAATAAAAAGAAAGATCAATTTTTCGGACTACGGCAAGGTTGCGGCACTATCACAAAATAATACGAGGCAACTTTAATAAGTTTCAAATGTTCGTCTGTTAGGCTAGCCCGAGACATATGTTTAGTATCATACTATTTATTTATTTTAGTATTTATTATTATTTAAATTGATGGTAAACTACAAAAAGAGAGAATGATTCATTTGTGTTTTAAAATGAGTAGGAACTCAAATGCTAAAAGACATGAGAATAAAAACATTGTAATGTGTACTTGAACAAATAAGAGAACGATCTAGAAGATTACTAGAGAATTAAATCTAATGTTATGATACCATAAATAAGTGTAAGTAACAATACTTAGAAGTGGGAAATTGACTAATGTAACATGTAATGGAGGATACATGAATTTTATAAAAAAAATATATTTTCCTCCATCTATGTTTTTATATTTAAAATATATATAAACGGACTGTTACAAAAGTCTTGAATTAAGCTAAACTGTTACAATTTATTCATTTGGCAGAGAAGGTGATTGGCATGTAGGTGTCTGTTTATGTCTGTGAAGTTTTAGGTGATCCTAGAAATCGTTCGATGGTGCTCTTCTATTGTAGGATTTGTAGTCTTCCACTGCTTTCATATCTGGTCTATTACATTCTACAATTGTTCAATTAATCATTAAATGTTTAAATTTAGTGTTTTTGCCATATTTTTAGGGTTCACGTTTTGTTTTGTTTATGTGGTTAATTTTTTTCCTGGGTTTATTTATATTTTTAACGATCTGACTAAAACATTATTCGTAAAGGCTGTTGAGTAGAACCATATATTTACATTTTCCTAGAATAATAACCATTGCATCTGTCTATATAAAAGCAAAGACTCAATTAACAATTGCTTCGTCAATGTGGTTGCATCCAAGTTGAATCTTATCCTAAGAAAGCTGCATTCCCATAGGAAAAAAAAGTAAAATAAATTGAATGAAAAACTAAGCTGCAAGCCACTAACCTACCTTTTCGAGTCATTGCCTGGCCATATCTTTCTTTTTCTTGAGAAAATAAAATCCTGCCCATAGTTTTGATTCTGTCCGTTTACCACGTGACTCCTATTTCATTTTCAATTTCAAGGGAGGCAAAGTCAATGGCTGTGGCATTCATTATGTCTAGGATGCCTTCTAGGAATGGATTTTTTTCGCTAAAGAAGCTAAATTAAGTTGATTAAAAACTAAAAAAATGTCATTTTTCACAACAT
This sequence comes from Trapa incisa, assembly GCA_030064435.1. Classification (NCBI taxonomy): domain Eukaryota; kingdom Viridiplantae; phylum Streptophyta; class Magnoliopsida; order Myrtales; family Lythraceae; genus Trapa; species Trapa incisa. The sequence goes on from CM057771.1 coordinate 17,873,658, forward strand.
CAATTTTAAGATGATATTTAATGAATTAAGTAGTAAATGATAAACACTAAACAATTTATTTTCAAATATTAAAAACAAGAATATGACATCACTTGAGAATATTTTAGACACATGATAAAATTAGAATAATTTTTAGCACCCAATTCTAGTATTACAATTTTAAAAATTTGAAAATATGTAACAGATAGTTAAACAATTCTAAGAAATGTTAATGGAAATATTTGATTGGGATTAGTCAAAGTTGACATATACCTTCAGCCAGCTCATCGTTGAGAAGCAATAAAATGAAGCGCCTAATGTCTGTCACCAATATCTTAAATGCAACCATCCATAGAGTAATAATTTCTTTGAGCAAACAAAAAAATAGAGTACGAATTTCATAATTCCTATAAATACCATCACCTTCCTTTCAGATTCGCCTTATCTTCCCGAAACAAGACTCATCCAATAATATTCCATTTAAACATATAACATGGGTGCCGATATTCCGCGTCTGATCCCCTCCTCTGTTCTTCACTTTCTGTTCCTTGCCCTCATCTCTACTGCTGCCATCTCCCATGCAGCAGTTCCAGCAGCAAGAACCTTTAAGTACGTCAACCAAGGCGATTTCGGAGAGTACTCGGTTGAGTATGCAGCAGACTACCGGCCATTAGATCTCTACACTTTTCCCTTTACGCTTTGCTTCTACAATACAACCCCGAATGCCTTCACTCTGGGCCTTCGGATGGGCCACCATCGCTCCGAGTCGATCATGCGGTGGGTCTGGGACGCTAACAGAGGCCGCCCTGTGAAGGAGAACGCGACGTTGACCTTCGGCCGGGACGGGAACCTTGCACTAGCCGACGCAGACGGTACGGTGGTTTGGCAGACTGGGACGGCTAACAAGGGCGTTGTTGGTCTAAATCTGCTCCAAAATGGCAACATCGTCTTGTACGATAAAAAGGGTAAGTATATATGGCAAAGTTTTGATCATCCGACAGATACCCTGTTAGTAGGGCAAACGCTTAGGTACACCGGACCGACCAAGATCACGAGCCGCATATCGCCGGAGGATGGATCGGAAGGGCCGTATAGCTTCGGCATGGTGGAGGGCTCCGGTTCTTTAGTCATGTACTACAAGTCGAAGAACTTTCCGACCCCAGTGCTCTACTACAAGTCTGATGACCTTGGAGATGGGAAAGGCTCGTTGGCCCATCTAACCCTGGCCGCAGAGCCCGAGACGGAAGGATCTACGGCCTACGAGGTCCGCTTCGGGTTCGACATGAACGGTTCCCCGAGCTTCGGGACCTACATCATGACCAGGCCTAAGTACAACGCCACCTACTCGATGCTTCGGGTCGAATCGGATGGCAACCTCAGGATCTACACCTACGACGAGAACGTCGATTGGGGAGCCTGGGGGGTCACTCTCACGCAGTTCGACCGTGATGAAGGGAGGGCCAGCGAGTGCTCATTGCCGAAGCGGTGCGGGTCGCTTGGAGTCTGCGAGGATAATCAGTGTGTCGCCTGCCCTACACCCAAGGGCTTGCTTGGCTGGAGCAAGAGCTGCGCGCCACCCGTGCTGCCGCCCTGCGGCCAGGCCGGAGCCAAGGGCATCAGCTACTACAAGGTTGTGGGGGTCGAGCATTTCTTGAGTGGCTATAGCACGCAAGGTGATGGGCCCACAAAGCTTGCTGATTGCAAGGACAAGTGCAATAAAGATTGCAAGTGTGTGGGTTTCTTCTACAGGGAGGAATCATCAAGGTGCCTTCTCGTTCCTGAGTTGGACACCTTGACTAAAGTAGATAACACCTCTCACATTGCATACATCAAAATTCCCAAGTAGAGTGTTCGGTTGATGACCATGGTGGGGAAGCCAGGAATGTGTGTGATTAATAAAGTGAGCCATCAATGAAGGGCCATTAATGTTTTACTAAAGGGCTATGACTTATTTTCAGTGGATTGATCCTGAATTATTTAAATATAATATATATTTAAAATAAAAACACTAAGATTTAAAAATGTTATTAATCTATGCCTGGTTAAAAGGGGCAAACGGAATATTTTTTTGGCGTCACGAAAGCGGAGTCATTATCCATACTCGACCTTATCCCAGAATATTTTGGCCATTATTTCTTGTACCAAACAACCTTGTCGGGTTGGCCCGGACAAATATCAATTATTTAGCGAATCATGTGATTTTTCTTATTATAATTTCATTACAAGTTTAGAACGTACTACTCATTTTTATCCCAAGTTGAGTGTGGTGTAAGTTCACTCACTCTCCTAAAATTTTAGGAGACGTTATGAAATAAAAGATATTTAACTCAAATCCAAATAAAAATTAAAACTAAAATATGATAGTAAAATTTTTTTATAAAATTATAATATTCAGTTTTAAGATAATTATCTCAAAATACCAATAAAGTATCTTAAAATATTAGAATATTGATAATTTTACGCTTAAAAAATTTACTCTTAAAAAAGTAATCATCATAATGGCCACACATATCCCCAAAACTATTACTTTATTATCACGCCATCTTATTTCAGATAATTTTTATTGTACTACCATATTCAAATCGAAGTGCTGGGCCAGGTCGATTTGTTTTGTTTTGCCATATTATTTAATGTTAGTGACGGTAGGCACAAAAATCAGTCTTCAGTAAGGTGCCCCCCTTCTCCTTCTAGATGTGGAGACTCTCTAGTTGTCAAATGAGACCCACACATTTACACCTTCCGACATGATTTGACATTTTCGGTATAATTCTCCATTACTTGGTGTAGGGTGGCTCCTCTAGCTCGTGCTCCCATTCATACTCAAAATTTGGGTTAGATAAACACGTATCTAAATTGGAGTGGGTTAAAAGATGGATACTCGAATAAATACGTGATTTATCACTTGAAATTAAAATAAATTAGCTAAGTCAGTATTCGATGAAATAAATCTAATAGATTAAGATCTAAATTAGTTCGTGTCAAATCAGTAAAATCCTTATAGTATAAATTATATTTTGAGTAAAAATTGAATTAATGTCATTTGTATTAATAATTTAAATAAGTTGAGTAAATGGTGAATCGAAATTCGAATAAAAACAAGTTAGATTAATGTGTACTTAAATGAGAGCATATCATGATCTAAATAGAGAAGGATTGGGTGAATTGGGATATTGGGATTTGAAGAAATAGGTTGAATGGCAATGCAAATGAGAGTGAGTAGTGTGGATGTGAGGTAATCGGGATTTGATTGAATTATAAATATAAAAGATGGATACTCGAATAAATACGTGATTTATCACTTGAAATTAAAATAAATTAGCTAAGTCAGTATTCGATGAAATAAATCTAATAGATTAAGATCTAAATTAGTTCGTGTCAAATCAGTAAAATCCTTATAGTATAAATTATATTTTGAGTAAAAATTGAATTAATGTCATTTGTATTAATAATTTAAATAAGTTGAGTAAATGGTGAATCGAAATTCGAATAAAAACAAGTTAGATTAATGTGTACTTAAATGAGAGCATATCATGATCTAAATAGAGAAGGATTGGGTGAATTGGGATATTGGGATTTGAAGAAATAGGTTGAATGGCAATGCAAATGAGAGTGAGTAGTGTGGATGTGAGGTAATCGGGATTTGATTGAATTATAAATATAAAAGATTTACCCATACCAGATTTCTTTCTAGGGATTAGAGTCTCCCGTTAATATTGTGTTGGCTAAGCCGATCGACATTTTCGGCACCCCTTTCTTCTTCCCCTCCGATTACCTCTACCTCTGTCTCCTTGGATAAGCTCGAGTTCTGCCCCCACACTATGTCGCGGTCATCATTAGCCTATCACCCCTCCTTCACCTTAAGGAATCAGTGTCCACGGGAAGTTTTGTTTAGCATTTCTTTTTCCGTCCGTCGCTAATGGTTGACATCATCGAGTGAAGGATCGAATCCCTAGCCACTTCTTTTCGGGAGTTCCTTCCTCCGCCCAACTATGATGGTTGCATGTCTCTTGGTAGCGCATAAATTATCTGATTCAAACTCCCCAATTTTTGTTTTCTTGTTTTTTTTTAGAGCTATATTAATAGTTATAATTTATTGGTGATTACTGAGTTTGGGACGATTCACCCAATGTTGATATTAAAATTCTCTATCCTAATCCTCATGAATAGGGATATTATTTTAATAGAGAGAATTATTACTAAAAGAAAGATTTAATAGGGACACTAATTGAATTTTTAAATGAGTGTAAAAAGTTATAAATATTGTGAAGGTAGAAAATTTGATTGAGAATTATTTTCTCATTTATTTTCTCTAATTAATGGCTCTTATAATTATCAAAAATAGCACTTGCTCTATTAAGGGCATAATATGTTTTTTGATTAATGGGATACGTTGATGTGAGTGTAAATTCATGTATGGGCTAAAAACTAAATTGTGTTGAGTAATGATGAAAGATTGAGTACACTATTTAGTAGAAGATTCAAATCTAAAAGAAAATATAATCTTATTAATGATGTATAATTAAGGTAAATGTAAAATAGCATTTAAAAGTTGGGTTTTGGAGTATTAGCTCTCGGATATCTCATTGTAATTCAACGAGTGTATATTTTTTTTTCTGTTTTCGATGTGGGAAATTGAAGTACATTGTGCGCTTTTACCTTCAGATGAGAAGGTTTATGGCATGTGATTGAGGGCGATTACTAAAAAAATATCAACTCTTACCAATAAGAATCATGCACCACGAAAGTCTCATACAACAAAGGTATCTACTGCTCAAACAACAATGGCACCCTTCCCTTTGGGCCAGCTAACAAATGCATGGAAGTAGCTCAAAATTTGCTTCAAGAGGAAGAGGTGCATTCTTGAACTAAGTAGTATGAGCAGGTTGAAATTGCTAAAAAATCTCACTTTTAGGTCGTTATGGAATTTTGAACATAAGGATCTATTACACAAGTCCCATGCATTATGCTCCCAATCAAGTGGAAGATGTTAGAGAAGGTCTAAAGTATGTTGTTAAGCTTTCTCCTGATGATAATGATTTAAAAAACCCCTTGGCAGTTGTCCCACATCAGCTTATGGAAGATATGGATAGATTTTCCCGGAAAAGAAATGCCCCTATGGATGGTGATAATTAGTTGAGAGTATGGAAGATGATCATGTGTGCCCCAAGAGTGGTGCCAAAATAGTGCAGAGGTAGGAAATCCATAGTAGGCAAAATGCCACACCCTTACTCGATTTGTTCGAATCCCCATGAGCAACCCATCACTCACTTTGGTATAAGAAAGATTTCACTTTCTTCTAAACCACGAGGAGTCAGGCGTCATTTTTCCTGCTTTTCCTGGAATAATATTATACAAAACTTAATGTGTTAACAACTTTACATACTTTTCTTAATGGTTTTGGCTTCGAGATATTCCTTAAGGGTTCATCTTCCTTCCTAAAAAGGGGTTAAAGGGAGGGGGTGAGTTTCTATAACTCAATGAGCAGGTGTTGAGGAAATGAGTTTAAAAAATACTTAGTTTATCAAAACCTTTAGCACACTGTTCTTTAAAACAGTTTATCCTTTTTAAGCCTTTGTGTGCTTAGCTATTTTAGTATATCCCCTTAACTTGGTAGGCCTTCAGCAAACAAACACATGCCATTTATCATAAATGGTACAAACATTCGTAGGGTAGTCCCAAACTGCACCCACTTGGAGATTAGCGCGCATTTGCCGTCCACCTTAATAGAAGTCTCGGACTTCTACCCTGAGTTTGAGTGGACGTCCCAGACGTCCGACCCTCAGACCTAAAATTTACTTCGTGTCCATATAAGGACGGAGACCTTATTCTGACTCGCCCCAGTCTCGTGCACAAGAAGCTACACCGAGCTTCATGACTAACTGGCCTAACAAACTGCCATTATCTCTACCATGTCGTCCATCAGCCCTTGGAACCCATCACTACCCACTTGGGCATCTTGATGGTCCCGAATCCATAAGTGTATGTACAAAAAATAATTTTCAGAATTTAGTCATTCTCTTTGGTGTTGACGATCCAACGGCCCCGACACTCAACCCGGCCTGCAACTGTTTGTCTGGCCGGTCCGTCGACCTAACCCTGATACACTACCACCAGCCCATTGAATATTGCCAGTCTTTATTTTGTACCATGGCAAATCACACAATTAATTTATATTTTAAATAAGAGTTTTCATGGCTCTTCCTATTCATGTTTGTTTAGGGGTTTTAGCCCGTGCCCACTGGCCTTGGACCCACTGCACGTGTTTTTTCAAAACTGGGCCTTTAGCCCTATGAGTTCAAAATCAAGGCCCCTAACCTGTTAGAGCTATTCTAGCTCTCATCAATAAGGTCTACCAAATGGTTTAAGCAATGACACATAGTCTGGGGAGAACACTTCCGACCAAATCTTCTTTTTAACTCATCACACCAACCTAGTGTGATGATATGTACGCTTACAGCTGGTATGCAAGTTTTTTCTTTCAGTAAAAAAGCTCATTATACCAACCGGGTATAATGTTTAAATAATCCCACTTACAACTGGTAAGTAGGTTTTCCTTTAATAAAAGTGCTCATCACCCCAACCGGGAATGAAGTGTAACTAAGCCCACTCATCCAGTGACTATGATGTGTTCAGCCTTCCAAATCTTGTTTGAGCTCCTTTGCTCACATCATTATCCGAATTCATTGCTACATGGTTTGAGTATCCTTGTTAGGAACAACTTGGCATGAATGGCCCTTCTATTTCCATTTAGGCCCTTATTTTTTTATTATTGCAATTAGGTCACTAAAGTCCATAATCTTTGACTTTAGGTCCCTAGATGCTCAATTATTTTTAATTAAGCCCTTGGGGTTTCCGTTATGCTCTTAAATTTAAAAATATTTTCTTGAAATTAGCCTCCCTTGACTAGGTGACACTGCTTAAACGATTTGGGAACTATTTCCAAGACTTGGGCTATATGATGCAAGTGGGCCCAAGGCTGATGGGTATATGTACATGCTCATTGATAATTAGCAAGTAATGAGTCCATTAAGACTTTCAAAATGAATAATTGTGTGTTACACTTATCGAGCCAATGTCAAGTTGTTAGGCTTGTTGGGCCAGACAATTGCTAAACCGAAGTCGGGTCATTGAACCCATTAGGCTGGTACGCATAGGACCGAAGCTGAGCCAACAGACCCGTAGGGCTAATGGGCCAAAGATAATGGCCATAATCCGGTATAAGATGTGGAACCATTGAGTCACCCGGTTTGGGGTAGTGGTGGTTCTCAGGGCTGCTGGATGACTCAAGGAGCATAAGGGCAGTTCATTGTCCAGTATATTTAGAAGCTTTGGGAGCTTCTCGCGCACTGAGATCAAGGTTAGAGGGGGAAGAGGTCTCGTCCCACATTGTAGACACGAAGTATGGCTCGAATTAGAGGGTCAGACGATTGATGTCCACTCAGAATCAAGGTAGAAGTCAAGGACTTCTATCAATGTGGATGGTAAAGGCACTCTAATTCACAAGTGGAACAGTCGGGGATTGTTCTGCGAGCATGTGATTCCTTTTTATGATAAAAGGGCGGTTGTTGGATGAAACCTTCATAGATTGTGAGAAAATGAAAAAGAATAAATACACATGACTAATCATATGCTGTAGAAAATTTTTAACACTGAGTTGTATACTCATTCCCCTTCTTTCACCCCTTCCAGGAAACTAGAAAGGGGGCCAGGACAAGTATAATTGAAGTCCAAGTGAAGGCTCGAACCCTCAAGGTAAGACCCATACTGTGAAGCCTAATTATTTTAAATTGTTATGAAAAACATGTATTGATATGCCTTTACCTTCCTTAAATCATCAAGGTAGGAATACCAGGATAGTACAGGGAAGGGTGGCAAATTGATTACAAGACTCTGACCGAACCCAGTCAGGTGTGACAACTTGAGTGGTATCAGAGCATAGTTTTCCCAACAAGTCCTTAAAAACATTAGGCCCTAACCCTAAAATCCTTTCAAAGAAGCATGAACAGGGAGGCAAATGGAGAATACGTTCCCTAGAGGAATGCTATCGAACAAAGGATGAAAGATGAGGAAGAGTACGTTCCGTGGAGGGAGACCTGAAGGAGGACCCTCCAACGTTTAGTGGAAGGAGAGACCTCTCCACCCCAAGCCTCGTTCAAACCCAAGCTCGAGAAGAAGTGGAAAGGAAAATTTGGGAGGCCTATACTAAATATGTGAGAGACTTCCGCAAGATACCCCTAATTCAAGGCGACTCTTGTACAGTAAACCATATGCAGCACGCCTACACGTACGAGGCCACTATTATGAACAAGTTCAGGGTTGACGTCGCATACGAAGTAGGTGTAAGAAGGGCAACAATCTCATCATCTTCCTCGGAATATGAGAAACCTAGTATGAACCCTTGTACTAGGTGTGAGAGGTACCACAGAGGTGTCTGCCCACCCAGGAGATCAAATAGGCACATCAGGCTGGCTGATGTAGAGTCCTGTAATCCGCCAATGCAAAACTCTAGGTCAGTTAACATGGGAAATTAGGTTAGGGGCGATAGGTAAAGTCTTTTATTCAACTGTTGTAATAAGCCATAACAGGGGCACAACCGGTTAATGAATAAAATTCCTTTTTAGATACACTCTAGCACAAAGAGAATGAAAGAGAAAGATTGATCCTCATTACTAATGATCCTTAGGGAAGTCACATACCCCAGGAAATGACAAAAGGATTGGAAGTTGAAATTCTCAAATGTAAAGGACAAACTTGGCTTATAAGATACTCCCAAACAAAGGAGCCAAGAAAACCACAGAATTGTAGGAGCACGAGGATGGAAAGCTACTCGCAAGATTCAATGAGTGATTAATCCCCTAAGGAAAAGGGCATGAAAGGAGGTATGGGGTGCCATGAAGCCCTATGGGGCAAGAAGGGAGAGTAATAGACCCTAGTCAAGAAATAAACTTATAAGGGATTAGTCCATCCCAGCTTAATGAGGCTTATGATGGTTGGATGCAGTACAAACTGCCCAAAGGAAGATTGAGGAAATTGGAAGTTCCTTAGGATAGTAAGTCCAAAAGGGGTATAAGGACATTGAGGGAGATCCTCCGAGAATGTCAAGGAGGGTTTAGACACATGGATAGAGATCTCTACTCCGAAATGCAAGAGTAGAAGACAAGACCAACAGGAAGGGAGCAGAAGAACTTGGGTCGGGAAACTCGAGTTGACGCTAAGGTTAAGGGACCCTACCAGATGATGTGAAGGGATGGAATATAACGGTCCATAAAGGGTTAGTAAGCTGGGGATAGATGTTTAAGAGAGACCCTAGAAAAAGAGCGCAGTCGTTTACATAAATCTGACAAGGTGGAATGATAGATTCGAGGTGATCTTGAATGATAATTCGAGGAGCAGCAAAAGAAAAAGGAGAGAATAATGTCAAGAATCCATGAAAGGATGAACGAAGGCTCGTGAAGGCAACAAGCTAAGGATGCACAATAATCATGGAAAATAACCAGAAATGGGGGGCAGTCATACCTTCTTGAACTCCCAACCCGGAGATCCATGATGAACATTAGGACGAGAAACTAAGAGGGAGAGCTCTACCTAGGAGGACATAGAAGTGGGCCCAGGAAAATACCCTCGGTAAATGGGTGGGGCTAGTTGATCAAGATGGTTTCGTGGATTGGATGGATATTCTAGGAGAAATGAACTCCATTAAGCATGTTACCTAAAGAAATAAGTGAAGAAGTCACCTTAGAGATATTTGGCTGAAGAAAAGTGAATGAGTAAGAAAATGCTCAAATAAAAGGAAATGGGAGGCCGAGTCATTCCAGAGTCTTCTCACCACAAGATAGGGACATGTCACACCATGAGAAATGAGGGAGAAATAGGTAATAAGATAATAGACAACTAAGACCTATAAAAGAAAGGTGCCTAAAGGCCGGACAGGCATGAGGGATGCCAAAAAGGGAAGTGGAGGCCATCTTGGGATGTAGTTAGGAGGGGGGCATGCCCCGAGGCATCATATCAGTGCAAACCCCAAGTTAAAATCAAAGAAAATCACTCTCTATGTGAAGAATGTATAACGAGTTTTGGGGACAAAACCCCTAAAAGGTGGGAAGAGTTATAAACCTCGTCCTCCCAGACCTAGGGAACTAGAAAAGAGAATCGAAAGTTTTCAAGAGAAAAATTGAGAGTCTAAACGAACAAGAATTAGCTAATAAGGGGAAAAACGGGAATTTGGAAAATTTCAAGTGTGCAATAAATACCCAAACATCATGGAAAAGAACCATGAAGTTGATTGGATGTGAAAACTAGATCGGTTCGGGGTGAATTAGACTTGAACCAAAGTGAACTGGGTTGAATTGTGAATAGTCGATTTAAGTCTTTATTTTTCTAGGTGGCTTAAAAATATCAAATTGGAAAATTGAAGCCATCATCAAGTAGAAAATAAATTTAGATAAATTTAAAAAATTTAAATTTTTGAAAAACCGGTTGAATTGGGGCTGAACATGTCAATTTACGATTTTGGGCTTGTAAACCCCGTCCTTTGATAATGAGAAAACCGGGGAAAGAATGGGTTAGTTTTGAATTTTGAAACTGAAATGGTCTACAAGATTGATTATTAGGAAACGAGGAAAATTGATGATTTACAACTTTCATGTGACTCAAAATGGTTCAAAAATCTTGGAAAATAACCTTAGGACGAAATGGGGAAGAAAAACCGGATCAGTTCAAGAGAACCGGATCCGAACTGATTTAAGAACCAAATCAATTTATGAATTAAAATCGATAGAGAGATGGTAAACCGAAGTTATGGACCCTAAGTGACCTAAGGAGTCACAAAAGACATGAAAATGGATTTGTGAAGGAATTAGGGATGAAAACTAAACTGGTTCAGGTAAACCGGTTTGAACCACTATGGAACCAAATCCTAAATTCATTTTTCTAGGTGGCTTAAATAATTGAATTTTGAGATTTGAGGCCACCATTGGATAGAAAATGAATTTACATGAATTTAGACACTTTTAGATTTTAAAAACTCGATCGAATGAGGGGTGAACTGACCGATTTAAGTTTCAAACCCGATTCGGACCAGTGCAGTCCAGTTCGAAAGAGTGTCATCTTCTTCCTTCAGATGACAACACTGTTCACTAGCAGAAAAATCAAAGCAGTGCCGACGAAGAGGAAACATCTCCGTTCAATACATTTCTGGCTATCAATGCCTATCATAAAGGTGCCAATCGGATGACTAAGAAGTCCCCGAGCTTCCTATATAAAGACCCCCTCTCCATTCATCCTCTTCACAATTGAAAAGCTCACTATCTCTTAATTGCTTAGTTTTTCGGTGAAGCTCGAACCAGAGCTCCGATATAAGGTCATTTTTTAGCCAAAGAAGGCGAGGTCGGGTTCCTTAGAACCGGGGAAAAGTCACCTACACGGTGGTGGCATCAATTCATTCTGAGAGTCACCGGAGAAGCACCGGCGTGATCGAACAGTGAAGCAGCTCCGACGGATCGAAGCTGCCCTATTTCAGCTGAGTTGAAATCAGCCAATTCGAGCCCTTCTCGGGCCAAACCAAGCTCTCCTGACACTTTCTCAGCCCTTCCACAGCTGAATTAGGACCGAAAGGTAAGCCAATCCGGCTCCCCTTTGCAATTTCTGATCGGTGTTAGAGAGAGACTCGACCAAGTTTCAATGACAAAATTCTAATCCAATTAGACATCAATTGATGTCATTCTTGATTCTAGGAAGAACCTCTGAAGGAGAGCTACCTACCTAGATAGAATGCTCAGACCACCGCGCCCTCATCGGTGAGCAATCTAAGCTCTCTCTCTCTATAGTCTATTTTCCGGTGAAGCTCCCTTTGAGCTCGTTTCGACGTCAAAACTCACGATTCAAAGTTCTATGGAATCGTATGAACATGGAGAAACTTAATTTTAACTTCAATTTCAACAATTAGAGGTGTTTGATCGGTCAATTTGATGAAATCAAAATCGGTTATGTTAAAGAGTTGAAATTGGGGGGGGATTAAAAATTTTTGAAAAATTCGAGAGACCAAAATGAAATTTTCTAAAATTGAGGGTCAATTGGGCATGATAAGAATATTAGAGGGCTAATTGAGAAATTTTGGAATTTTTGGGGTAAATTTTACCATTTTTGTAATGGAAGGGCAAAATGGTAATTTTGGAAAAGTTGAGGGACTAAATTGAAAATTTGGGAAATTAAACCCTCTTTGTGAATTTGTATAAATTGAGGTCCTAAGATAAATTTTAAAATGTTTTGGGACCCAAATTGGAGGAAAAACTTGGCAATAGGGACTTAAAGTTAAAGAAAAATAACTTTAGTGACCTAATTACAAATATATAGGAAGTTGGGTTTTCTCATTCATTTGAGACGAATGAAGGCTAATAGGCCAAATAATAATGAACAACTATGTTCATTTCATGTAGGAGAATGAGACATCGAGAACGCCAGTCGAAGTCCAGCTTGCTAGGGACGGAAATCGACTAAGTTGAATTTCACTACACGATCGGGTGAGTGAGATTTTATATTATACCTAGTTGGGAATGATAAGTATATCGGAATGAAAACTCACTACTATGTGGTATTTTAAACATTACAACTTAGAAGAGTGATGTGAAATCCATACAGAAAAACTACTTACTGGTTGTAAGTAGATCATACCCGGTTGGTATGATGAAACTTCCTTGAAGGAAGTTGAAAACCCGTTCATCGGTTATGAGCGGAGACGTCCTTATACTCGGTCGGTATAATGGACAGTTGAAAATATATTTTGTCGGAAGTGCTCTCCCTTGACCGTGTGCCATTGCTTACCCTATTTGGGAGACCTTCTTGACGGGAGCTCGAATAGCTCTTATTGGCCGAGGGCATCAGTTTTGAAACTTGGGGGCTATTATACCTGGTTTTAAAAATCTCGAACAGTGGGCCATAGGCCATTGGGCACGAGCAGGAGCTCGTAAACAAACATGAGAAATGTGCCATAAAACTTTAATAAATGAATTTTTTGGTCATGGTACCAAGACAGGATCAACATACTCGGTCAACTAGTAGCAGTGCGACATGACCGGTCTCCGGACTAGTTAAGACAAATAGCTACAGGTTGAGCTGAAGGTCAGGGTCATTGGACTAATGGAACCACAGATTACATGGCAATTCATCGTACTAGGTGACTGTGCAGAATTTGGAGTAGGACCAAGCGCATGAGACTGGGGTGGGGACAGGATGAGGTCCTTGTCCTCATATGGACATGAAGAATCGATTTCGGGATTGAGGGTTGGATGTTGCGTACATCCACTCATTCTTTGGGTAGAAGTGGACGTGCTTCTTTCTAGGTAGCCAGTAAAGTCACTCTAAAGCCACAAGTGGGTTTAGTGGTCATACTGGCCTGTGAATGTGTGTTAAAACTTCATGATAAAGGATGTGTGTTGGGTGATGACACACCGTGGTAAATAAGGAAATGATGGAAAAACCCAAGATTTGAAATTTAAATGATTTTTTAAAGAAAGGAGTATGGCACACTCCAATACAATGTTTTTTTTTTAATTAAAAGTTTTGAAACCCATTCACTGAGTAGTCATACTTACCCCCTCCTTTATATCCCTTTTAAGAAGTCCTAGAAAAACCTGTTCTTAAAGACCCACAAATTTAAATGCCTGCAAGACAGGTATGATTAATTTTAATATACTTTGCAGTTTTGATTTATGTCATTCCAAAAAAAAGGTATAGGTTCAAAGGATGCCTTACTCCGCTTAGGTTTAATAGAGGGGAAACCCTTATTAAACCAGAAAGAATGGCGAGTTGCTCATGGGATCCGACCAAACCGGGTTGGGGCACGACAGAGCTGCTGTACCCCATCAGACTAGACCAGTCAACAGTCTTGCCTGTCAATGGACCATTGCCAGGTCGGTGCCCAATCAGCAGGCATGACCAACCAGCGCGCAACATATGGTGAAGCATGCCCAGTCAATGCCTGAAAGCGCTAACCAATCAGGAGGTGACATGTGTCATCGGTCAATGGTCAAAGGATGAAAACCCACATCAGCGATGACCAAACAATTGGAAAGCGATGCGTGTTTTGGTTAATGGTCAATGTTAGAAAGGCCCAATCAACAAAGACCGACCAATGAGAAGCTGGCACATGGCAAAGGTGTCTTGTTAGCAACTACCGACCAATCACAGGTCGACACGTGGCAGCGCCCCTCCATCGGATGGCCTCAACCAATCAGAGGCCGACACGTGGCAGTGGCAATGTGCAGGAGGGAAATCTGATGCATTTAAAATAGCCAATCAGAGGACGCATGTAAACCCTGTACTTTAAGGATAAGAAAACTGGGAAAAGAACTAGTCATTTCAAAATAGAAAATCGAGCCGGTTCACGAACCATAACCGGTAAAGAGAGGATAAAATAGGAAATTGACAAATCTCAAGTAACTCAAAGAGTCATAAAAATCATGGAATAAAACCTTGGGACAAATGGGTAGAGAAAACCAAACTAGTTCAAGTGAACTAGACCTGAACTGGATTGAACCGGTTTGAACCAAACTTGAAATGGCCTAACAAAGATGAAAGGTAAGCATCCCGGTTCTATCTAGTTTGGGTCCAGTTCACTCCGAACCGGTCAGATTCTCTCATCAATTTTACTTCCCAGTTCTTCCTCGTGAATTTTTGGTCGCTTGGGATTTTCCAATCTTCCATTTTAACCCTTCTTTGTCATTTTTGGTTCCTTTTTCAACTTAGTTTTCTCAAAACCGCCGGTTCTTCCCCTAGTTTACTTGGTTTGAGGGTCGGGTTTCACAACTCTCGCCTCCTTTTACGAGTTTTGTCCTCAAAACTTAGCCATCTATCCCTGACATTGAAAATGGATTCTCTTGTAGTTAACTCGGGGTTTGATTTGGCTTATTATCACTCTAGTTCTCCCTTTTTGTTCGTTCATTTATTCCTTTGAACTTGCTTTTATCCCTGTGTCCAAGTAATCACCTCTTAGTTGAAGGGTGTATTTTCCAAGGTTTCTTGGGTACCCTTTCCTAGGTTACCCCATTATGGGTATTCCACCCATTCCCACATGTTACGGTATCACCTGAGTTGGTTATCCTACTATCTACTCCTTGGGTTTTGCTTAACTCCTTGGGCTTTGGGTACATTCTCCTTGTCATCCATCCTCGGGGTATCAGACCCTTAACCGATTCCGTGACATTCTTCGATACCGTCTTTTTTTTACTTGCCCTTCCTTTGTATCCTTTCCTTATTCCTATATGTTGGGTACATTCTCCTTGTCATCCATCCTTGGGGTATCAGACCCTTAACCGATTCTGTGACAATCTTCGATGCCGTCTTTTTTTTTTTACTTGCCCTTCCTTTGTATCCTTTCCTTATTCCTATAAGTTTACTTGATTTCGGGAGAGTCCAAGTTTTATTTATGTCGATGTCTCCTAGTCGCCTCATGAAAGGTGCATTTGGTCCTTCTCGTGGTGAGAGGGTGGTTGCCAAATTCCATTTTGCCACGAATCGTCCTAAGGATTTCCTTTCATCCTTCTCTTCCGACATTTGCCCCTCTTTACTTTTCCCTCCTCGTCGAGGTCTAAATTCATGAGTCTCACGAGGGTCGGTTTGTTTAACCACCCTGTTCTAATTTCTCTCTTTGTCTCGAGACAGTTGTCTCTCAAGTTCACTTAATGCCGATCTTATCACCTTTTTCAGGGTGTGGTTGTCACCACTCCTTCATGGCCTGCTTAGGGCATCTTTTTCATCTTCTTTGGTTATTCCACGGTTTCTAGTTGTCTACTTTCGATGGGTGGGTTTGCAACCCTACTTGGCTCCTCTACTTTTCCCAAGAAGTTACACTTTGCCATCCCTAACTCCATGTTCTTACCCGAGTAACTTCTAGTTCTCGTCTTCATCTTGTGCACTCCTGATTATGCCTCGCCGTCTAACCCTAGGTTTCCTCAAGTAGGCAGGGTCAGAGACTAGTCTTGATGTTCATCGTTTCTTAGTTAGTGGATGTACTACTCCAAGATCCCATTTCTCCTTGAAAATTCCTTCCTTCGCCTTTGGGTTATAGTCACCTTGCCTATCCTAATTGGGTTATTGCCTTTCCTGCTACCTCCTCGTTCACCCGTTCTTTAGGTTTTAGCTTTATGCATGGTTTTACTTTCCTTCTCTCTTTTAGGGAGGTCATAATACCTTGACATCCTTTAAAGGTGTTACTTGTCCTTATTAGGTTTGCCCCTTTTTGTTCTTTATTCATCCCGTGACACGATATTTTGATTTTACTCATTACAAGTCGGGGCAACAAATTTTTTATGAGAATTTAAAATCTTATTTCTTGGGAATTGAATATAGTAAACTTTGGGGGCCTCTTTCCTCTAAGGGAGGTTGTTAAAAGAAAGGTTGGGAAGCTCTATGCTAGAATTTTGAGAAACTATCTCCAGGATGTGTTTGAAATCCTCAATTGGAGTTGTGGCTTCCGGGGTGGCCTCCTACCTTCCATCCTCTCAGGCTCCGGAGTCGGGGAGGTATTCCTCTTGGGAGGTATTGCCATCCATCCCGATGGCGTTGGCCATTTTCTTGCCATGTATCATATTCCTCCACACCTATAGTAGGTTATCATTACGTTGGTTTCTACTTGGCTCATTGGGTATTTACACGGTGGAGAGGCTTCCACTGCCCTCTCTTCCCTTCTTTTCCCTTCTTCATGTCCTTCCTTGCCCGTGAAGGTAGTGCTTCTAGGAGTAGGTACCACATTCCTTAGTGGTATTGGGCACCTTCGTGTGTAGTGTCCCTTCTGTCCATAATTGTAGCAAGTTACTTCCTTGCGTGGACCCTTATAATTTATTTCCCATCTCAGGCTTTGGAGAGATTCTCTTGATGCTTATTGGGGGCCTCCACGTGTCGCCATCCTTGGGTGCATACTTCCTAAGAAGCTGTCCCCATTCTTAAGCGCAAGGTAAGGTTCTCCGAATACCTTGCCGAATCCTTCGTATAGTCTCCTTGACTCAAGAGACATCCTTGGTCTCAAGGGTTGGGTCTTCCTAGTCTCTTGAGCTCCCAAGCTAATTCCCTTGTGCGGGGCAGGATTTCTGCCTAGTTCCGGGGTGGTTACGGTAGTGTGTGTCTATTCGATTTCTATAGGGGTGGTCATATATGTTGACAAAAGTTTATCGTGGGTTAGTGTTCTAGGGCTTTTAGTTTTGAAACTCTGTTTGGAAAAACTTGCTCTGATACCACTGAAGTTGTCACATCCCGACCCAATTTAGTCAGGGTTTTGTGATCAACCCGCCACCCTTCCTTGTACAAATAGTCTGAGGAAGATAAAGGCGTTGGAGTGTCTGTTTTCCATAACAAAGTTTACAAAACATAAAAGTTACTTGATGGTGGTACCATTGACCTCTTTTCCAGCCTAGACTTGTCGTGGCAAGGTGTTTCTCCTAAAAAAGGTTAATGGGAGAGGGGTGAGTTCGACAACTCAGTGAGTGGTAAGAATCTTTTATGAAGGTTTAAGTCATCAATTTCTATTATTTAATATTTCAGTAGTTTTCTTCTTAGGTTTCTCAATTCACACAGTCAGGGGAGAGCACTTCTGACAAAACATATGTTTTCTCTATCCATTATAACACCCGGGTGTAAGCACACCTCCGTTCATAACCGATGAACGGGTTTTCAACTTCCTTCGAGGAAGTCTGATCAGACCAACCAGGTATGATCTACTTACAACCGTTAAATAGTTTTTCCGCATAATTTTCACATCACTTTCTCTAAGTTGTGATGTTTAAAATACCACTTAATAGTATGTTTTTATACCGAGATACTTTTCATCCCCAACTAGGTATGATATAAATTCCCACTCACCCGTTAACGCAGTGAATTCCACTAGACCGGTTCTTTGTATTCACATGAGCTCATCCATGCTGGCGTTCCCAGTACTTCGCGTTCCTACACAATATGAACATCTTTGTTCATTATTACTCGGCATAACAGCCTTCATTCATTTCAAATAAATGAGAAAACCCAAACTTTTTAGTTATTTACAATTAGGTCCCTAGAGTTATTTCTCTTTAACTTTAAGTCCCTAATGTCGGTTTTTTCTCAAATTGAGTCCCGAAACTTTTAAAATTTATCTTGGGACCTCAATTTATTCAATTTCACCAAAAAGGGGTTTAATTTCCCAATTTTTCAATTTGGTCCCCCATCTTTTCCAAAATTACCATTTTGCCCTTCCTTTACAAAAAAGGTAAGTTTTGCCCCAAACATTCTAAAATTCCTCAATTGGCCCTCTAACATTTTTATCATGCCCAATTGACCCACAATTTTAGGAAATTGCATTTCAGTTCCTCGAATTTTTCAAAAATCCCTAATTTCCCCCAATTCCAACTCTTCAACATAGCTAAATTTAATTTCATCAAATTGACCCATCAAACACCTCTATTTGTTCAAATTGAAGTTAAAATTGAGTTTCTCCATGTTCATACGATTCCATAGAACTTTGAATTGCGAGTTTTAACGTTGCAACGAGCTCAAACGGAGCTTCTTCGGAAAATAGACTGTAGAGAGAGAAAGCTTCAATTACTCACCGGTGTGGGCATGGCAGTCCAAGCTTTCGATCTGGGCAGATAGCTCTCATCCTAAGGTTCATCCTAGAATTAAGAATCACATCAATTGATGTCAAATTGAGTTAGAATTTCATCATTGAAATTCTGTCAGTTCTCTCTCTAGCACCGGCCGAAAATTGTAGAGGGGAGCCGAATTGGCTTACCTTTTAGTCCTAATTTGGCCATGGGAGGGCTGAGAAAGTGTTTGAAAGGCTTGGTCTGGCTTGATGTGAGCTCGAAATAGCCGATTTCAACTCGGCCGAAATAGGGGAGCTTCGGCCAGCCGAAGCTACTTCACTGTTTCATCACACTGACATTTCTCCGGCGACCCTTGGAGGAAATGGAGACTACAGACGTGTAGCTGACTTCTCCCCAATTCTAAAGAACCCGACCAAGCCTTGTTTGGCTTAGAAAAGACCCCATATTAGAGCTCTAGTTTGAGCTTCACCGAAAAATGGAGCAGTTGAGAGAGAATGGAGTTTTTAGGTGTGGAGAGTATGAATGGAGAGGGGCTCTTTATATAGGGAGCTCAGGGACCCGTTAGTCGTCCGTTTGGCACCTTTATAACATGTATTGAAGACCTGAAATGTACCGAATGGAAACATTTCTTTCTCACCGATGCTGCTTCAATTTTTCAGTGAGTGAACAATGTTGTCTTCTTAAGGAAGAAGATGACACAATTCCGAACCAGGTTCAAAGCTTAATCCGGTCAGTTCACCCCCCCCCCCCATTCGATCGAGTTATTCAAATCTAAAAATCTCTAAATCCATTCTCTATCCAATGGTGGCCTCAAATCTCCAATTTGAATTATTTAAGCCACCTAGAAAAATGAATTCAGGATTCGATTCAATAGTGGTTCAAACTAGTCTGAACCGGTTCGGATCCGGTTCACCTGAACCGGTTTGGTTTTCATCCCCAATTCCTTCACAAGTCCATTTTCATGTCTTTTGTGACTCCTTGGGTCACTTAGGGTCCATAAAATTCCTAGTTTACCATCTCTTGATCGATTCTAGTTCATAAACCGACTCGGTCCTTAAACTGGTTCAATCCGGTTCGAGTCCAGTTCACCCTAACCAGTCTACTTTTTCTCTCCCACTTTGTTCTAAGGTTCCTTCACAAGGTTTATGAATTTCTTTGGAGTACAATGGAGTTAAATTCCTTTGTTTTTCCCGATCTCTATCGGTTCCGATTCATGAACCGACTTGGTTCATAAACCGGTTCATCCAAACCGGTCTAATTTTCCTCTTCCAATTCTTCCTAAGGTTCTTTTCCATAGTATTATGAACCCCCTTGGATCTCCTGGGAGTTGTAAATTCCTAAATTTCCCATTCACAATTGATCGGATTTGTGAATCGGCTCGATTTTCTCACTCGGTTCGGCTGGTTCCCTTCCCGGCTTTCCTTAGCTCAAAAGGGCGGGGTTTACAAACAATTTAGTGAGGGTGATTGGTCTTGAATGCAAGGAGGAATTTGGCATGGCTTGATCACAAAGGAATGGATTGCACAAACTTTAAACCCCATCCTTTAGTAATGAGAAAACTAGGGAAAAAATCGGTAAATTTGAATCTTTTAACTGAATTGGTTACAAGCCCTATTGCTAGGGGATGAGCAAAATTGAAAAATTATAACTCCCATGTGACTCAAAAAGGGTTCAAAAACTTAGGAAAAGGACCCTAGGACAAAATAAAGAAGAAAGACCGAAGCAGTTCAAGAGAACCGGATCCGAACCGGATAGAACCGGTTTGTGAACCAAGTTGATTCATGAACCGGAACCAATAGAGAATGAGTGAACCAAGAAGCTATTGGATTCCTTGTGACTTGTAATCCTTGGGAAGGAACCTTAGAATAATGTGGGAGAGAAAAACCAAATCGGTTCGGGTGAACTAGACCCGAACCGGATTAAACCGATTTAAGAACCGAGCCAATTTATGAAATAAAATCGATTAAGAGGTGGTAAATTGGGAATTTTATGGATCCTAAGTGACCCAAGAAGACACAAAAGACATGGAAATGGACTTGTGAAGGAATTGGGGATAAAAACCAAACCAGTTCAGGTGAACCGGATCCGAACCGATTCGGACCGGTTTGAACCACTATTGAACCGGATTCTAAATTTATTTTTCTAGGTGGCTTAAATAATTCAAATTTGAGATTTGAGGCCACCATTGGATAGAAAATAAATTTAGATGAATTTAGAAATTTTTAGATTTGAAAAACTCGGTCGAATGAGGGGTGAACCGGCCGGTTTAAACTTTGAATCCGGTTCGAACCGGTTCGGTCTGATTCAGAACGGTGTCATCTTCTTCCTCAAGATGCCAACACTATTCACTCACCAAAAAATCGAAGCAGCGCCAATGAAAAAGAAACATTTCCGTTCGGTACGTTTTAGGCCTTTAATGCCTATCATAAAAGGTACCAAACAGACGGCCAACGGGTCCCTGAACTCCCTATATAAAGTGCCCCTCTCCATTCATCCTCTCCACACCTGAAAAGCTCACTCTCTCTCAGTTGCTTAGTTTTCCGGTAAAGCTTGAACCAGAGCTTTGATATAGGGTCAATTCTGAGCCAAAGAAGTTGAGGTCATGTTCATTAGAATTGGGGAGAAGTTAGCTACACGGTGGTGACATCCGTTTGTTCCGAGAGTCGTCGGAGAAGCGCCGGTGTGATCGAACAGTGAAACAGCTTCAGCGGACCGAAGTTGCCCTATTTTGGCTGAGTTGAAATCGGCCAATTTGAGACCTCCTCAGGCACAACCAAGCTCTTCTGACACCTCCTCAGCCTTTCACGGTCGAATTAGGACCGAATGGTAAGCCAATTCGACCCCTCTTTACAATTTCTGATCAGTGTTAGAGAAAGAGTCAACCAAATTTCAATGACAAAATTCTAATCCAATTCGATATCAATTGATGTCATTCTTGATCCTAGGAAAAACCTCTGGAGGAGAGCTACCTACCCAGATAGAAAGCACGGACCGTCGCGCCCTCACTGGTGAGAAATTGAAGCTTTCTCTTTCTATAGTCTATTTTCCAGCGAAGCTCCATTTGAGCTCATTCCAACGTTAAAACCTACGATTCAAAGTTCCTTAGAATCATATAAACATGTAGAAACTCAATTTCAACTTCAATTTCAACAAATAGAGATGTTTGATTGGTCAATTTGATGAAATCAAATTCAGTTGTGTTAAAGAGTTGAAATTGGGGGAAAAAATGGGGAAAATTGGGGATTTTCAAAAATTCGAAGGACCAAATCTAAGTTTCTAAAATTGAGGGTTGGTCATGATAAGAATATTAGAGGGCCAATTGAGAAATTTTAGAATTTTGGGGGCAAATTTTGCCATTTTTGTAAAGGAAGGGCAAAATGGTAATTTGGGAAAATTAAACCCTTTTTGCAAAATTTAATAAAATGAGGTCCCAAATAAATTTTAAAAGTTTCAAGACTCAATTTGAGGAAAAAGCCAGTAACAGGGACTTAAAGTTGAAGAAAAATAACTTTAAAAACCTAATTGTAAAATATATATATATATATAAATATATATAAATATATATAAAGATGTTTTTTCTCATTCATTGGAACGAATGAGGGCTATTACGCGAAAAAATAATGAGCAACTATATTCATTTCGTATAGGAGAACGAGATATCGAGAACGCCAGTTGAGGTCCGGCGTGCAAGGTACGAAACTCGATTAAGTGGAATTTCACTGTACAATCGGGTGAGTGGGATTTTATATCATACCTGGTTGGGGATGATAAGCAAATCGAAAGGAAAACCCACTACTATGTGGTATTTTAAACATCACAACTTAGAGTTGTAATGTGAAAACCATGCGGAAAAACTACTTATCGGTTGTAAGTATATCATACCCGATTGGTATGATGAAACTTTCTCGAAAGAAGTTGCAAACCCATTCATCGATTATGAATGAAGATGTCCTTATATCAGATCGGTATAATGGATAGAGAAAACATATTTTTGTCGGAAGTGTTCTCCCCTAACTATGTGTCAATGCTTAAATAATTTGGGAAACCTTCTTGACGGGAGCTCGAATAGCTCTTATAAGTCGGGGGCCTTAGTTTTTTTTTTGGAACTTGGGGGCTAATATGCTCGTTTTTTTTGTGAAAATCTTGAACGGTGGGCCATAGGCCAATGGGCACGAGCAGGAGCTCGTAAATGAACATAATATATGTGCCATAAATCTTTAATAAGAGAATTGTATGGTCATGGTACCAAGGCTGGTCCGACATCCTCAGTCAACTAGCAACAGTGCGACATGACCGATCTCCGAACCAGTCATGACAAACAACTGTAGGTTGAGTTAAAAGTCGGGACCGTTGGACTAATGACACCACATATTATATGGCATAATAAGAAAATATTGGTTATGCATGCACTATGATTACGGGATCATCAAGACGCCCATGAGGGGTAGTGATACATCCTAAGGGCCCTGGACAACCTGACGACTATAAGGGCAGTTCGTCGTTCCAAGTGACCGTGCAAATTTTGGAGTAACACTAAGCGCATGAGACTGGGGTGGGGACATGATGCGGTCTCAGTCCTCATATGGACACGAAGAATCCATTCTGGGAATGAGAGTCAAATGTCACAAACATACACTCATTCTTAGGGTAGAAGTGGACATACTTCTATTCGGGTGGCCGGTAAAGTCGCTCCAAAGCCACAAGTGGGTTCAGCAGTCATGCTGGCCTATGAATGTCTATAACCTTCATGATGAAGGATGTGTGTTGGGTGATGACACATCGTGATAAGAAGAAATGTGAAAAAAAAAACCCGAGATTTTAAATGAAATGATGATTTTTGAAAAATAAGGAGTCTGACACACTCCAACATAAATATTTTTCATAAAAGTCA
Source organism: Trapa incisa (assembly GCA_030064435.1). Taxonomy (NCBI): domain Eukaryota; kingdom Viridiplantae; phylum Streptophyta; class Magnoliopsida; order Myrtales; family Lythraceae; genus Trapa; species Trapa incisa. The sequence goes on from CM057771.1 coordinate 17,897,097, forward strand.
AAAGATTTGAAACACATTCACTGAGTTGTAGAAACTCGCCCCTCTTTTCTACCCCCTTTTCAAGAAAAGAGAAAATGACTAGAAGTAACACCGAGCCTTACCCTTTATTAGGTATGCTTAATTTTTATTTAAGCTTGCATATTATTTGATATATGTCTTCCAGGGAACAAGGTTAAAATTTCGTCTAGCTCCTCTCGACTAAAAGAAGGGGGAAACTAATCTTGAACCAAGAAAGAGTGGCGGGTTGTTCATGGAGATCCAACCAAACCGGGTTGGGGTATGACACAAAAAATGATATGCTCGCTCCCTTTTGGTAAACCAAACTCACATAAGAGTCTTCTCATTTGATCAAGGCTTGGAATTTCTTGGTAATTCTTCCTTCTTAATGGTTTTTCTTTCCCTTTGATAGGTGAATGCCTTGTTTTCCTTTCCTATATTTCTTTTGAAAATAAATCTTGAGTACAAATGAATTCCTCCAACCAAGACTTCTATGGAAGGATACTATAAGATTTCTTCATAATTATAGGTAATTTTCTCTTGTTTATCTTGCTAATTTGGAAAGACACTTAAATTGATAAATGTTTCTAATGCATATGTAATGAATGGAGAAGCCTACTTAATTTTTATTAGTTGGATGGAGAATAAATTTGGTTAGATTGCTAGAAGGGTACATTAAATTGATTGAATGAAATCTCTATGGGCATTCTTGCTAGACAATAGAAACCCTCCATCTTTAAAATAGGCAACACATTCCTGGCTTATATACTGAAGGCAAATGTTACAATGAGTTTATTGAAAAGTGGGCTTTAGGAACAAGGATATGTATAGATGGGATTTATGTAATTGGGCAACCCCATTTTGGTCCTAGTTAGCCCAGAAATAGTTTCTTATTATATATTTACGTAACCCATATTTGTACCTATGGAGTTTTGCATATTTGTATGTATATATTTATATATATTATTGTTATTTGCTATCATATTTCATATATAAATTTTATTTAAATGGACTAAGATTCTGTCTATCTCCTCACAATCCAATATCCAATATGATCCAATTTTACCTATAAACTTTAGTCCAATTGAATTATTTTCGTCAAGTCTTTAAGAGCTTCTCTTCTCCAAGATAATGCAGGGGAGCTTGTAACCCCACATCCAAACCACATAGTAATTGGGTCTATGTGGGCATATAAGATTAAATGAATTTTTGGTTGTTTTGTGAAATACTATATAACTCGTCTAGTCTCTAAGAGCTTCTCTTCTCCAAGATAATGTAGGGAGCTTGTAACCCCACATCCAAACCACATAGTAATTAGGTCTAAGTGGGTATATAAGATCAAATAAATTTTTAGTTATTTTGTGAAATACTATAAAACTCATCTAGTCTCTAAGAGCTTTTATCAAGAGTAAGGATTAGATTATGGTACTAATTTAGTCATGTGGTCAAACCAATCATTATTTGGCCCATTCTTTCTCTTATAATCATATGTGGTTGGTCTGCAGTTGGACATTAATAATGCTTTAACTAAATGAGAGAATCTATATGTGTTAACCATGTCACTTTGTTAATCTTACATTTCATGAACATATCCCTCTAAGGTATTAAAGAGTCACCCCGTTCTATGGATGATACTTCCCTTTTCATATGCGTGCTTGATTAAACTATCATGTATTATCTATTAATATATGTAAATGACATAATTATTAATAGTGGTCCCAATGCTCCTATATCTACCCTCACATCTATATCTACTCATCATCATGAATTTTGATAGATATCTAGGTACCTATATAAATTTCTAGAGTCGGAAGTCTTCTATCATTCCACGAGTTTTTTCCTCACTCGTATTAAATATATTATGGATATTTTTCAAAATACAAATATGGATAATTATTGCACACTTACCACGCATATCATTGCAGGCTATCACTTATGTATCTCACACGGTAGTTCCCTTCTTAATACTCAGAAGTATAGAGAGGTTAGAGGATTGTTGCGATATTTATTTTGGCTCATCCAGATATTTATTATGTTATTAACTAGATATACATGTATTAATTTCAATGATTCAATAATACTCGATCAATTCAAGTCAAACAAGTTTTAGGCTATTTTTGAACTAAGTGGTTGAAGAATGAGTTAGAGGTGAAGTATTACGTGTTCAAAGTGATAAATTTGAATGAGTTAAAATTTTTGAATAATTTGAATGTAGAGCAAGTAAGTGTAATAATTATTAATAAAAATATTAGAAATATAAATTTATTCTTTTAATTAAATTAAATAATTTATTAGCTATTATATATTATTAAATTATATTTAAAATATTTTTTACAATAATTTTTTATTTATAGTATTTGTATTATATATTTATATTATATAATTTTTATATAAAATATTATTAATATATAAATTTATTTAAAGTATATAAGAATATAAATAAATAAATAAATAATATAAATAATAAATGAAAATATTAAAATAATTTAAATAATAAATAACATAATTTCTTAAAATTTTTTTCATTTTATTAATAATTATATTGTAATGTAAATGGAAGTTGGTAGGGATTTTGAATACTCACACCTCCAGATTCTTTAAATTTTTTTTATTAAATTAGTGATTTATTCACCAATTCAAATTATATGTACAAATTACTCCAAATCCCTTAATTTAAATATAGATTTAATATATTTAAAATAAACATTTTTTTAGGTATACATATCTTATAACTATCAACTTTTTTTTATTATTATAATAGCAACCTTAATAATAAATATTTTGAGAATTATAATATTTTTTTTATTCTAATGTTATCTATAGTAGGTTAACAATAACTTTATATAAATTCACTCTCACCAACACTTTCGTATAATAATTTATCAATTATTTATATTACAAATAATCTAGTACTACATCTTACAACCAAAAAAATATAGAGATCAATTATTACTTTTTTTTTTGTGGGTGAGTATGAAATCAACTTCATAATTAGTTTGTGAGCATTTATATCTAACGGACATCTTTACAAAAGTCTGTCCACTGCCTACTTTGTTAATCTCTTATCCAAATTCAAAAGTTCCACCACTCCGATTGAGTTGCAGAAAATATTAATTATATAAATACCCATACCCATAGTTTTTTCGGGAAATCCTATTATCCGGATTTTTAACATTTTCTTCCATATGAATTCTTCCCCTGCCATCAATGTCGAGTCTTCGTACCTTATACCAATTTCAATTATGGATTGGTGGGGCACAATCACACCATCTTAAGAATATGCTCAAGTGTATATTTAGACAATTTTATAAATCAAATACATGAACCATTGTCTTGGACTGATTACTGTTAAATTCTACATAGACATTTGTTTTAATGCTATTATGGTTCTTCTTAATCTCTGAAATCTACAATTCAATATTTATTTAAAGTTTTTTTTACCTATTTCAAAATTCAAAATAATGAATATGAGCAAAGAGTCAACTCATGGAGTGAATTATTACTGTCTTACTAAATTGAAATTAACGGGCTATTACAAGGGGTGGTTCACAGAAGAGAGTGTTGATATTGATTAATGGCGCAATATTATGCCTTTAATTATATAAATACCCGTGAAGGTTCACATGGGCACTTATCATTCAAACAGAAAACTTATAAAAATGTAGCGGTAGAATAGTACAGTACATAATTAGATTTAATTCTCATTTTCTACAATTATTTTTTAATTATTTCTCACTCATTTATACAATTTAAAAGTTTGAGCCAACCCTTTCCGATTATTGTTAACTTGTAAAAGATCCGGATGCTCCAAACCCGTTATGCTCGAATATACCTCGGACCCAAATCTTGTGCGAGCTGGCCAGCTGGGTCTTGAGAGACCCGGTCCATCCCGCCTCGTTTGCATCTTTCCAATTTTTGTTTTTGCAGCCAATCATCCGTCTGATCGAGTATGGCTTTGAATGAGGCATCTCTCACTATGACAATTATGTAAAATAACTTTAATTTGGAGGATATTTTCGAAATTTAATAAATTCATATAAACCCTAGGCTTTTCACTCGACCATCCTCTACTGCCGCAAGCTTGTTGTAGTTCTAGGGCTTTTGCAGGAGCGCCGGTTGGAGGTAGAGATCGTAGGCTATCGAGGAGGGGGTTAGCTAACCCGCATCCGTTCAATATGGGTCGTATGCACAGTAGGGGGTCAGTTTTCTGATGAATTATATCACTGTTCTCTCTTCTTGTCTGCACGCTGATAATCGCCATGGAAACTGATTCTTCTTCTTCTTCTTCCGATCAGTAAGGGTATTTCAGCTTCGGCTCTTCCGTACAAGAGGACTCCGCCAAGCTGGCTCAAGATCTCATCTCAGGATGTGAGTTGCTTCTTTCGCACCTTTGTGTTTACTAGTGCTTGTTTAAAATATTTTTTCTTGGTGCCTCAGCTATGACGACCATTTGTTAGAATTATGTACTTTGCGAGAAGTTTTTTTTTTCCTTTAATCTTTGTAATGATTTCTTAGCAAACGGTGCATTGAGCACTCATAGCGAGCAGCCATTTCAAAAGCGAAATTAACATGTTTGATATGAGAGCTAATGCCATTTCAAAAGCGAAATTATCATGTTGGTAAATGGTTTGTTATGATTGCTTTATGCCTTACCTGATATTTGTTTATATATTGCAAATAATATTTCAATAACAATACAAAAGATAGGTGAATACATAAAAAATAAGCAGAACTACTGATACATCAGTTATCTTTGATGCAACAGTCAAATTTTATCTGGTCAAATATAAATGTAGGAGACTCAAAATTTTATTGTTTCCTGTCCAGGTTGAGGAGAACATCTGCAAGTTTGCAAAGAAAGGCTTGACCCCATCTCAGATTGGTGTCATTCTGAGGGATTCTCATGGTATTGCTCAGGTTAAGAGTGTTACTGGGAGCAAGATTCTTAGAATTCTGAAGGCTCATGGCAAGTAGCTCATTTCTTAAGCTGATTTTGTTTCTCTCTTTATCTCTCATTGGGGTTTTCATATACATGTCATGTCCATTCTCATTTGTTTTGTCTATTGGTTTGGTAATAGGTCTGGCTCCTGAAATTCCTGAGGACTTGTACCATCTTATCAAGAAGGCAGTTTCCATCAGGAAGCATTTGGAAAGGAACAGGAAGGATAAGGACTCTAAGTTCAGGTTGATCCTTGTTGAGAGCAGGATCCATCGACTTGCTCGCTACTACAAGAAGACTAAGAAGCTCCCTCCTGTCTGGAAATAGTAAGTATCATAACATTGTGAAACTGGATGAATATTTTTTTTTGAATTTTTTAACATTGACGTCATGAAGTAATAAAGTCTACCTAAAAAGCTATAACATTGTAGTTGATAACTATTAATATTAATTAATTAGCTGTCCATGTTGTCTGTAATGTGAAATGGTTATAATTTTCTTGTGCTTGCATCATTATCTTGCATTCAGGAAATATTTATGCTAGTGAACATGGTTTTTTTATCAAAATATTGAGATTAGACATGCTCTACATTAATGCAAATACTTTTCTCAAGTTTCAGCATTGAGATAGGATACACGAAAATTTTAATTGATATCATCTCCCGATTGTCTCATCGATATTCTTAGACACTGTTTGAACCTCTTTTGCAGTGAATCCACAACAGCCAGCACCCTTGTTGCATAGGCGGCTCTATAGAATTGTCATGGTGGTATCTTGTATTAGATAAATTTTTATCCTTTCTGTTATGGATCTCTTCCTTGAAATTCTGCTGCAGATCAAGGTTTGTCATGACAGTCCTGTTAAAGTTTCTATCATGACTTGGATAATCACGTGCTTTCTTGCATCTTTTATTTGTCCGTCAAGCTGTGATTTGGATGCATATCAGAGAAGAGTAATTGATTGGTATGCATGTTTTTGCTTAACATGTGTGCATGAAGTCCATTAAGGCCTTTGCACCGTTTAAACTGAAATGTTTGAAGGATAGCCTTACAAAAAACAGACTGATGAAGGCCAGTAAGGCAAGAATTTGTTAGGTACACATGATACTTTGGGATTCTTATGATGAATATGCATTTGCTGAAATTGGGGGTTTCTCTAGCGGGAAAAAGTTGGTTTTTGTCCTTAACGCTATGTCCTTGTTCAGCTATAATAGACTAAATGTATTTTGAACTAATCCTTTTACTTTGTTTACATTGACTATGCTAATTTTAACAAAGGGATTGGAAGAGCATCAAAGAGTCTTTGCATTTCAATTTGAGAGATTATTTCTACTAATTTCTTAAATGGATTTTATTTCGAACGTTTTGGTATACAGTAATAAGCAATGAACTTGAAAATGATGGGTGCAGAAAAATAAAAAGGAAAATGCCGTGCGTTACGAGGCCGTCATCCCGTCGCAAGAGAACAATATTTTAAGAGAGAATTTTATTAATTATAATATAATTTAAAATAAATTATTATATTATTTTAATACATTTAAATAATTTATTTAATACTTTTATATTAACTTACATCCATTCAAGGGATTGAGCAGTTGGCCGGGTAATACCCCTGATACACTGCCCAAACCTCTTGAAGGTAAATATTGAAATATTTTAATAATTATATTTTAAGTTCCAACACATTTTTCGGATCTCACTTATAAAAGTTAGATTATTTATTATTTTAATTATCTCACTCTGCTTATTATTATACTACTTACCTTTTTATTACTCAACATTATACTAATTACTCAGTTCTATTAATTTATACATCAACTTATTAATTTTTAATGTATTGTTGTAAAACCTATTATTGGTTACATTATATACTCTTAATTTTAACTTTACATTTTGGTATCACTCTAGTACCATTCCCCACTGTTTCTCTCATTCCAACTTAGAGTTATGTGTTATATTTATTGATTGCAATTTTTTGAAAATTTAATAATTAACCTACTATCGCATATTTTAATATAAAATTTAAATATAAAAATTTTAATAAACTTATTTATATTCAATATTTTTTTCTAATAACTAACCTCATTTTTTTATACTGAAACAAAATAAATGGAGATCGATTACTAGTATGTCCAAAAATAAGTTAGTCGTATTATTCTTAATATTTATTTTATTATTAATAATGTTTAATTCGTTAACCTACTTCATAAAAGTTTATTCTACAATCAAGCTTAATATTCATGAATTAAATTTAGACTGAATAATAAAAATACTCAAATTTAAAAGAAGTATTGAAATATTTTGATATATTATTATGATAGTATTTTAGTTATAATATATAATATAATATTATATTATAATATTCTAATATTATCTTTTTAACACCGTAATTTTTAAAATAAAGATATTGAATTGGAAAGTGACCCCAAATTCAGAATTAGAATCAAAACCGAGCATTAAAATCCAAAAAGAAAACGATATCAGAAACTAAGAATAAAATTCTAAACCCAACACAAAATCTAAACCAAGAATAAAACCCACTTAGAATAATAACTCAAGTACCATGAACCAATTAATGGATATGGAATGGAGATATGAACGGATTTAAGATTGGAGCCCCAAACTCACAAGCCGAGATCTTTGGAAAAAAAACCAAGTTTTGCCTATAAGATACCAATTTTTTTGGATTAAATTACCAAAATGCTATAAAGGGTAAAAAGTAATTTAATTTACAAAAAATAATAATAGAAAAGAAGGGAAGTACCTAACTCGGATTACTCACCCGCGATGCCCTCCTCCCCTCCAACAGAACTTTCAACCGCACTCATCAATTCATGATAAATTGCACGCATCAAAATCCATTGATTAGTGGATAAATTATCTAGCGGTCTCCCTACAAAATTAATTGCATTAACTCTACCTGTATTGATTGAATTTTGAGTTTAAAGTTAGATTTGTTCTCAGTTTCTAGACAGACCACCGATTGGAAAAACTTGAAATCCTCTCTCGTTCGATCATTAAATAAGGTGATTTTTATGTCAAAATGCCGTTAATTGACTACTCTTGAAGTCTATGGTTTGTTAGTGTTCGAAAAATGTTGCACGAAGGTAATTTCCATCATCCCCAATCCACGATAAAACTTCTACTCACACGTCGATGGCCTTGCGAGGCCCAATTCTCCATCCTTTGACCACCCCTCCAAAAGCCACCGATGCCAAAGTGACCGCCTACCTTCTCTCTACATCTTCATAGCAAGGGTCGACCTTCGGCAATGGAGAAATCATCTAGTGGAAGCCAAAAACAACCGTCAGGTCTGTCGGGTTCAACCTGATAGTGGCCAATCGATGATCAATTTCTCCCACCTCTGGCAACTACTTAGCCAACCACCACCACAAAAATTTTTGCATGGACCTTGGCTGCAAAATGCCTAAGCTCCAACCACCTCTCCGGCCACCTCCCATGAGAATTTCCAATAACTCCATAGATATCTCTATTTTGTCCAGTTTTAGAAAATGATAAAATTTAGCCGTGGTCAACCGAGGTAAGGCTCTACATTCCGACCATATATCATTAGAAGTATAATGAGATCATTTGGGGTAGAATGTGAATTTAGAAGTTCATTTTATTTACATTCTAAAGAATAGGGACCAAAACACAATTATGGAAAGTTTGGACCTAAGAGTTCCCTAAGGGGCCTAGGGGTAATTTTAAGACAAACGAAAATGTGTAAACTCATTTTCGGATGTTCGAGTGCAAAACGATAAATTTTTGTAAAAGAGTGACAAAATGGTTATTTATGCCTAAATAAATGTCAAATAATTTATTTTAAACTATGGAGGGTAAAACAATAATTTTGCCAACATAAATATGCAAAAATGAGTTTTTTGCACATGAGGGACAAAATGGAAAATTTGCCCATTTTATGGACCAAAGTGCAATAAATACATTTTTGGTGCATAAATGTGTTTAAAAGAGTTTTTGGACCTAAATGAGAAACTTAAAAAGTTTAGGGTCCAAAATTATGACATTTTGGTGATTAGGAGCAAAATAGTAATTTTACTAAATTAAGAACTAAAATACAAATTTTAGAAAAATTGAGTTTTCTAAGTGGGGGAAACTTAGACGCTTATGCAATTTTAGTAAATAAGACAAATGTGGTATTAACCTATGATATGTGGAGTTAAATTATAGATAAGAGCTATTAGCTCTTATTGTTCACCGACATAATGGTCGAAAGAATCAAGCTCGAGGGGCGAGAACCATAATTGTAGAAAATTATGAGATGAAATATGATTACCAAGTTTAAATATGAACTGACTTTGGATGATACAATTTAGTTATGGAGAGCAACAACTGAGAAAAATCATATGAGTGTTTAGAGTTCTGAGATAAGGAAAAAAATAGAGTTGGGACAGACGAGTTCCAACAATATCATTGAGTGGGATTACCGAGTTCGAGTCCAATTGTACTAATTTCATCAATACTTATTTATGTATTTTATAGTATGAATCAATTGCATAGTGATTTGGGAAGAAAACTGAAAGCATGCGATTTTGAAAAGTGAACGGCGTGTCCCCAACAAAATACTTATAATGCCTCTTGAGTGTATATATATATTACATACCGTATGGGTTAAGATCAATGAAAAATTATTATGGAGATGACAAGAAATGTGCCATCCTCCTTACTCGATTGATTGTTAGAGGGAGAGTTGGTTTAAATGATTGTATTCGTCCAATAGATCCCCAGACGTTTGGTTTAGATGAGTGTACCCATCCATCGTCTATTGGAAGTACCCACGAATTGGAAGGGGACATTAGTGCGGAGGGTCAGTACTCGCTTAATGATCTCGAGCTTTTGGTTCGGAAGATTGTACCCATCCATCATCCAAAGGTAGTACCCACTAGATTGGAAGGGGATAGTTGGCTCGGAAGATTGTACCCGACCGCGATCCCATTGTTGGTTCGGATGATACTTACCCGTCCAACAAACATGTATTAGGATAAGAGATATATCATAGTACATAAATGGAAGATTCAGCAAGGAACCTTATTAAGAAAGAATTTAAAAAGGGAAATAAAATGTAAATACCGGATATGCGGTTTAAGTTGCGATAACATCGAGGTCATGAATGACCCGATGAGCAGTTTTCGTATTCACTAAGCTGTGAGCTCATCCCCTTCCTTTTAAAATATTTCAGGAACTCCAAGCAAAAGACTCGAGGCAAGGTATTCGAGTGTACAATAGGTGAATTCATAACAGATACTTACTGATATTTTTATTATTGGGTCATGTTCAATGTAAACGATATTTCAAAAAGTTTAAATTTTGAGTGATTTTTGTTGTGTAAAGTATTTGAGCCTTTTGAATTTTCAGTACTACTATAGTGAGGTACCCACTATAGTAGCGCCGAAAGGATGTGACGGTTGTTCACCAACACTCGGGCCTGAGGAATCGGGCTAGGGCATAACAATTTTAATGGTATGTGTCACGCCCCGACCTGGTTTGGTTGGATACCCATGAGAAACCCACCACTCTCCGGTTTATTAAGGGTTTTCCCCTTCTTTTAGACCATGAAGAGTAAGGTGTCCTTTAAACCTATACCTTTCCTGGAATAACATTAATCAAAATTGCATAAAATTTGAACTTACATACTTATCTTGCAAATTTAGCTAGCTGAAGGTGTTTAGATCGGTTTTTCCTTCAGTTTCTTGGAAATGGGTAAATGGAGGGGTGAGTTCAACAACTTAGTGAATGGGTGTTTGAAATATGAGTTTCAGAAAAATAGTTTGAATTGGAGTGTGTCAGACTCATTATTTTCTTTAAAACCATTTTTTTCTCAATTTATCAGTTTTAAAAACCACTATTCCTCATTAACCACAAACGGTGTGTTTAACAACCAACACACACCTTTCATCATGAAGGGAATACACATTCGTAGGGTAGCCCGTCAACTACACCCACTTGTGGCGTCGTAGTGACTTTACCGGCCACCTAGATAGAAGCCCGTCCACTTCTACCCTGGGAATGAGTGGATGTACGTGACATCCGACCCATAATCCCGAAAAGAAAACTCTGTGTCCGTATGAGGACAGAGACCTCATCCCGACCCCACCTCGATCTCATGTGCATGAAGTTATGTCGAGCTTTCCTGACCGTTGGCACGACAAACTGCCTTTATCTCCACCATGTCGTCCAGTAGCCCCTAGGACGCACCACCACCCCTCTTGGGCATCTTGATGATCCCGAACCTCAGTGCATGCACAAAACAATAGTTTTCCTCATAAGCCATTTAATATTTGGTGACACTGGTCCAACGACTCTGACCCTCAACTCGACCTACAACTGTTTGTCTTGATTGGTCCGTCGACTTTACTTGTCACACTGTCACTAGTCCATCGAGTATGTGGGTCTTGTCTTGGTATCATGGCCAAACACATCATTCATTAAAGTTCCCTGCTCGTGCCAACTGGCCTTGGGCCCACTATACGAGATTTTTCAAAATCGGGCATTTTAGCCCCCCAAGTTCCAAAATCGAGGCCTTCGGCCTATCTAAGCTATTTGAGCTCCTATCAAGAAGGTCTCCCACAAAGTTTAAGCAGTGGCACACAGTCAGGGGAGAGTAATTCTGACAAAAATTACTTTCGAGTTATCCATCACACCAACTGGGTGTGAGAACATCTCCGCTCATAACCGATGAACGGGTTTTCTACTTTCTTCGAGGAAGTTCATCAAAACAATTGGGTATGATATACTTACAATCGGTAAGTAGGTTTTCCGTGTGTTTTCTTACATCACCTCATCCAGGTGTGATGTTAAAATCCCACATTGTAGCGAGTTTTCATTTTCGAGGTGCTTGTCATCCCAACCGGGTATGATATAAAAATCCCACTCACCCATTAATACAGTGAATTCCTCTTAACCGACTTTTTGCCTCAACACAAGCTTGTCTTGGCTGGCATTCTAGGTACATTGTGTTCCTACATGATATGAACATTCTTGTTCATTATCCTTTGGCTTAATAGCCTTCATTCATCACGAATAAATAAAATACCCAAACTTTTCAATTATTTGCAATTCGATTCATAAAGTTCTTTTTCTTTAACTTTAGGTCTCTAATGCCAATTTTCCCCAAATTGAGTTCTGAAACTTCTAAAATTCACTTTGGGACATCAATTTACTCAAAATTACAAAAATGGGTTCAAGTTTCCCAAATTCCCAATTTGGTCCTTAACTTTTCCAAAATTACCATTTTTCCCCTACTTTACAAAAATGGTAAATTTAACCCCAATAATTCCAAAATTTGACCAATTGGCCCTCCAATTACCATTTTTCCACGCCCAATTGGCCCTCAATTTTGGAAATTTACACTTTAGTCCCTCAAAATTTTAAAATCCCCAATTTTCCCCAAAATATTCCATCAATTTCCCCATTTCAATCTGGTCAAATTTGATTTTGTCAAATTGATTGATCACTCGAGGTTAATTGTTGAAATTGAAGGTAAAATTAAGTTCCTACACTTCCACATAATTCAATGGAACTTTGAATCGTGTCATTTGGATCCGAATTGAGCTCAAATGGAGCTTTGTCAGAAAACTGAACTTGGAGAGAGAAAGCTTCGAAAGCTTACCGTCGGAGGTGCGGCGGTCCGAGCTTTCAATTTGGGCAGATAGCTCTCGCTTTGAAGTTACTCCTAGGATCAAAAATCACATCAATTCATGCTAAATTGAGAGAGAATTTGGTCAATGAATTTTCGTTGGTTCTCTCTCTAACACTAATCGAAAATTACAGAGGGGAGCCAAATTGGCTTAACTTTTAGCTCTAATTCAGTTGTATGAGAGCTGTGGAAGTGTTTGGGGAGCTTGGTTTGGCATGAGAAAGGCTCGAATTGGTCATTTTTAGCTCGACCAAAACAGGGCAGCTTCGGTTCGCCGGAGCTGTTCACTGTTCGATCACACCGGTGTTTCTTTGACGACCCTTGGAGCAAATGGAAACT